>CM071595.1:133623079-134825579 GCA_036435485.1 Saposhnikovia divaricata
CTCTCTCTCTGTGTTTTATTGCAAGTTGGGTTATGTTCTAATTATGTTTTCTCACCAGGAATCTTGAGTTGGGATATTGCTTATATCTATGGTAAGTTCATGCTGATTTGTATTTTAGTTTGTTGCGAAATTGTCGTTGTACGAACTGGGTGGGTTCGATTTTTGGGTCATCCCTATATAATTTATCACATAATTGATACTTATTAACTTATAAGTTGTACTAAAATAAATAAATATCAAGAACTACGTGTGTGGGTTTATTGATTAATTAAAGTGATGCTCTTATTGAGATCTAATATGCCTGGGATTTGTTATTAGGGGGAAGCTCCAGCCTCTTTAATCGATAATCTGCAGGGGTGTTACACAAATGTGTTTGATCTGAAATTGAAAGGTAGCCAAACAGCAACTATTATTGGGAGCAAAACAGTATGTTGATTAATGCCCTCACTTTATAATCTCCTTCTAGATAAGACTAATGTACTGATTATTAATTCTTTTTCATTTTTTTGTGGCCTTCGTTGGTATGTGATTGGTCGGGGAAATGATGGAGTCGAAACTTTTGGAGTCCGTATGTTGAAAAATGTACCAATGAATGGTAAGTTTGTACTACAGTTATATTGCTGCTGTTAAATAGCAGATGCTTCAGTTTGCAATAGGGTTTTACTAAACCTTTCATGTATATTCAGGGTGATTCCTACTATTCTGGGAACGAAACCTTTTAAGGGGCATTTGGGTTTGGGGATAGCACTCCCCATGATATATATAGATGTGTTCACTTATAGGTTAACTCCTAATCCTAAGGCTTTGATTTAATTACTAACCCTGATCTAAGAGAACCTCTGTACTGGATGGCCTTTTTTTGTTTGATTCATCAAAAGCTATTAGGTGGTTGAGGTCAAAGTTTTGTTTGGTCCTTTAGACATTTAATTACAGGTTAAAGTCTTGTTTTAGTACAAAAAGTAGTATTATCAGCTTGCTATAGAACCTATAGAATTAGTTTTAAATAGTTAAAGAAATAATTGCAAGTTAGTATCAGAATTCTTCTCAGAATTTCGAGTATTGGAAGTACCATTTCAACATTTGACTTTGTTTCTGATGAGAACGTGCTATTTATACGTGTGTATAGGAGATATGTTTCTCTAGTAACAGCAGAGTAAAAAATACGGAGGTAGAGAGATGAGAGTGTTGAGGGAGCAACTTGTGTGTGTAAGAACATTTCTTTCATATAGGAAAGTTTTGAAGCTAGAGAAATGCAAGTGTTGAAGTAGCACATAAAAAAGAATCGCTATCTTGACTAATCATGAAGTGTTACACCACAGTAAACCATACCTGACAACTATAATAACATAATTGAAGAATTGACATGGCTTTATGTTGGTGCATTAATCGGTAATTTGGCTTTAAATGGTTCCAAGAAATTAAGCATCAGTGATAAGCTTATGTATTCTTTTTCTTCAGACTTCAAGGGGATGTAGACTGACTCAGGGTATTGCTTATGATAAATGAGGTTTGCCTTTGGACTGCAGAGTAGAGCTATTAGTTTGGGCCTTTTGTATTTTTCCCCTAACGATAAAAGTGAATATTCAATAGTAAGGTCTACTTGTTTGGAACACCAACTTCTTTTTATCACTTAATTGGTAGATTTCTGTGACAACTTGGCTAATTTTTACTATTCCCAATCTTTTTTGGAGTTCATGACAGTTGAAAGATTTAAGACAAACTGGGTACATTATTTTACATTATTTTGAAGTGTTCTGCCATGGACTATAGGCATTTAGGGGCAGTGAAGCACTCTTTTTCCCCTCGCTCCCCCAAAATTGCATTCTCTTGTCTACACCAAAAGACCAAAGCAGTTTACTTTAATTATATAATATCTAGACCACAGTAAATAAAGTATCTGAATGGACCCTGGAAGTTGACACTTGTATTTTTTTCCCTGCCTTGAATAACTTTTCAAGTTCTGAGGACCATAACTCAGTATTGTTTATTCAATCAATATACTAAAGCAATAATATGTATCTGTATTTATACTTCTAATTACACAAGTTTAAAATTTTTTATTCAACCAATAAACTGAAAGCAATGTTATATGAATCTGTACCCTTTTAAGTTATATTGATACTGGTGATTCACAGGATGTGTTTCATGAAAATTTTCCAGGCAAAGCTGTCAAGTTACAAGATTCAGACAAACTTACTGGAGCAAGTTCCCAAAGGTCTAAATGGTGGTTGGACCTTCCTTACGTCCTAGTAAGTGTGTAGAACTCATCATATTGTAATTTGTAGATTATCTTAATATAGTACATCAGTTCTGTGAATGCTGATGGAGGAGCATTAGTGATGCAATGAGCTTTTTTCTGTTGCCAAGATCATGAGTTTCATATCCCGGTATATCATTTCATTAGATTATGCGACTTCACAGGTTTCGTCCTGTTGTTTTTGTACGAATGGTTTAGAATTTTGTAGCTTTTTTTCATTCTTTTTAGTATCATTCACAAATAGTATGAATGATAAAGCAACTATCGAAACATGCATACTTTTAGACTTTGTTTAAATTACTGTCCAAAATATGTGATCTAGCACGATTCAAAAAACCTTTTAAGGGGCATTTGGCTGTGGTTTTAATATTTAAATATATGAATTAATTCTAGTAAGTCCTTCCCTTTACTATATTTGAAAATTTTAGTGGAACAGAAGGTCTACCTTATTCGTATCAGTCTTTGGTCCTGTTTTCGTCCTTGTATTGATTGCAATTATAATATAATGTATCTTGTCATTGGTTTGTATTAAATTACAGGAGTCATTTAGTGTCATCCATGACATTGGCAATTAATACCATAGAAAATGGTGAAGTCCTTTTTGTATTATGACCAAGATTTTGCATAATGTTCCACTTGCTAGTCCTACCGGACTGGTTTGGTTTTTATCTCCTTTCTAAAAGTCTAAACTATACTCAATGCTCTTGTTTAATTCAATGAGTACTAGGTGTTTACCATTGACATGTCTTATTGTAGGAGTAGAGTACAACAAATAGTTGGTGCCACACATAACATGCATAGGTGTTCTGGAAATGTGCTACCTCCACCTATAGATGAAAGCTTCAACTGCAACAGCCCTTATATAGAGAAACCTATTTGCAGAAGTCTTTCAAAGGTATTTTTTGCTGCTGAATTCACTTCTTGGCATATAAGAATTAGAATAATTTATATTGAAAATATGTTGGCGCTTGTGAACTAATTTGCATTATCAGTCAGGTTTAAAGTACACATACTAGATTTCAGGTCTTTATGCTTGACAGACGAAACCTTATTTTTTTTTTTTTTTCTTTAAGGGTGTAACCCCGGATATATCTGCCATTGTGTAAGGATGAAGATAGAGATGCCAGAGCAGCTAGTAAAATAACTACCTTTGTGGATATTGTTGGGCGTTCTTGCAGTAATGGTGTGGAAAAAGATGGAAATGTGACTGAATATAGAGGGGTTGAGAACTTAATGCTAACAGGCTGTTGCAAAGAGTGGTATGTGGAGGCAGTGCCAACGTTTATCTTTCTGAAAGAAGGGCTGGTGGACAAGGTTGTGGGTGCAAAGAAAGAAGATATCCACCAGACAATAATCAAGTATGCTACTGTGACATCTGACATCTGCTAGCGCAAGTGCATAGAAGCGTATACGTTGTGACAGATCATTTTCGTATGTCATTAGTTTGAAGTTGGATATATTTATGCATACTATTTCTCTAGTTACTTGACTAGCATAGAGACTTGGTTTGAAGTTGGATAATGTTTGTAGTGAATTTGGGTTGGTGTGATTATAGTGAATCTGGATTATGTAGTATTATTATTATGATTGTATTTTCCAAGTTGATTGTGTTGATTTTGTTATTTAGGGAATGTATATTTTCATATTTATTATTTTTTGTCCGAAATAGAAAAGTGTTGCCATTGATGCTATAAAGTGTTGGAAAAAGGGAAATTAATGTTAAGAAATGATGCTAGAAAATGTTGCATTTGGCAAAATTTTTGTTGCCATAAAAGTGGGTCCCACAGTGGTCCCTACAGTGGGCCCATAGTGGCCCCTGAACAGTGGATCCACAGGTGGGGCCCACTTTTTTGTAAAATGTTTTACTCAAGGGTAACATAATATCATGTTGCTAAAAATTGATACTATTGTTGCCATAGCTAGTCTATGCCAACAGAAAACTGATGTTGCCATAGAGAAGTAGAATGTTGCCTTTGACCCCAAAGGCAATGGCCAAAATAGTAACACCAGCAAAATGTTGGCTTTGGGGGGTTTTTTGGGCCTAAGGCAACATATTTCGGGCCTTTGGCAACATTTTTTTGGTGTTGTCGTAGGCCTTTTATGGTGTAGTGGGAACATTTGAGGATAGTTTTAGAAATTTTGAGGCAAGAGCGGCTGTACGTTAAGTTTTAAAAGTGTGAATTTTGGTTGCAAGAAGTCCAGTTTCTAGGACATGTGATAAGTAAGGAAGGAGTTCTAGTTGATCCCGCAAAAATAGAAGCAATTTGAAATTGGGAAAGACCAAAGACTCCAACGGAAGTAAGAAGTTTTGTAGGATTGGCTGGATATTATATGAGATTTATGCAGGATTTTGCTAAGATAGCATCACCATTAACCCGACTCACTCGTAAAACTGAGAAGTTTATGTGGACTGATAAATGTGAGGAGAGTTTCCAGGAGCTAAAGAAAAGATTAGTGACAGGTCTATTACTAACTTTACCAGATGAAAAAGGGAAGTTTGTGATATTTAGTGACGCATCCCATAAGGGCTTAGGTTGTGTACTTATGCAAAATGGCAGGGTGATTTCATATGCATCAAGACAATTGAAGGAATATGGTAATTAGTGTCCAACCATCGTTGTTGGAAAAGATTAGGTTATGTCAAGAAAAGAAGATGGAAGAGGAAAAGAAATCCTCTGAGGAAATAATTCCTGTAACTATTGTATTAGATAGGGATTCAAGATTTAACTCTAGGTTCTAGAGGAGTTTTCAGGAATGTGTTGGAACCAAATTGAACATGAGCGCCGCATATCACCCACAAACTGATGGGCAGAGTGAGAGAACCATTCAAACATTAGAGGATATTTTAAGAGAGTTTGTTCCCTAGATTTTAAAGGAAGTTGGGATGATCATCTGCCATAAACTGAGTTTGCCTATAACAATAGTTATCATTCAACCATAGGGATGCCACCATATGAAGATTTATATGGCCAGAGATGTCGGTCTCCTCTATGTTGGGAGGAAGTAGGCGAACGAAAGATTACGGGTCCTGAATTAGTTCAAAAGACAAAAGACACAGTAAGTTTAATCAAGGGACGCCTGGCAGCATCTCAGGATAGACAAAGGAAATATGTAGATCTAAAACATAGAGATAGGGAATACGAAGTATGAAATTATGTCATGTTAAAAGTGTCCCCATGGAAAGGATTGATGCGATTTGGCAAGAAGGGAAAGTTAAGGTTGCCTATGAATTAGCGCTACCTGCAAATTTGTAACATGTTCTTAATTTGTTTCATGTGTTTCTATTATGAGAGTATAGACCTAATGCCAGTCATATTTTGGAATATGAAGTTGAGGATATACAGCCAAATCTAACTTATGTGGAAAAGCCAGTAGAGATTGTTGATCGTAAAGAGCAAGTGGTAAGGAATAAGATCATTCCAATAGGTAAAGTGCTCTGGCAGAATCGAAGAATAGAAGAAGCCACATGAGAATTAGAAAGTGCTATGCGAGAAAAGTATCCACAACTATTTTCAACATGATTCCGATTCAGAATCCTTTTAAGGGAGGGAGACTATGATATTCCATAATTTTTGTAATGCTACAGTATCTCAATGAATAGTAATTTTGTGGATTTATGGAAAAAGATATGTAATTACTCTATGTGCGAATCGGATAATGAATAAGTTGAAATCATATTATTTTTGTACTATGAAAATTAGTGACTGGAAATGATCACGTATTTTAAAGATTCTCGAGTATGGACTCTAAAGATTTTCGATTTCAATTGAGTTCTTATTGTATTGGATTTTAAGGAATATGAAATTTTTAAAAGGATTTACATTATAAGAAAATTGACGGAATTAGGTCAAACCCTAAAAATGAGCAAAGCAAAGGATTACCACAAGAACTTAGATTGATAAACGAATCGTGATTAGACGAGTATGAAAAACTAAACAACCGATATTAATATTATAACAAGGATATATACCACATTATCACTTACCAAAATCATTAACACATTATTTAAAAATCAAAAACAACATTATATTATCATATAACATGACATCATGCATGACCACACTAGTTAGGCAACTTCCACTAACTATTAAACAAAAGATTATCTAGTGAATTACTTGATAATATATATATATATATATATATATATATATAAATCACCAATAATCTTCCAAACTCTAGAATCCCCTAGCCAACACACAAATCATCCCCATTCACTACAAGAACAAGCCATTCGGCTTTTTACTATTCACAAGTAGAAGAGAATTCAAGCCCCCTCTACAAGCTACCATAAATCAAGCTACTTTTTTCTAAAGCTTTCCAAGGAAAAGATTAAGGTATGTAAAAAGTTTGAGAGCCAATGAACTTCATTTGCATAGGTAATAAATTCATCAAAGTTGATGGATGAATAGTAATGAATAGTAACTAACTTGAGTTTTGTGTTTTTTTTTGAAAGATTAAGATATATTAAGGCTATATCAAGGTTTCTCAAGTACTACAAGCCTTTGTTAAGATTGTTACAACATCAAGGAAGGTATAAACATCCTTACTCTTTTGAGTTTATGGTTGATTATGATTGGTTTTTAGGTTAAACTTGTATAAATTATGAAATCATGGTTATATAGGTGTTTATAAGTGTTTTGATTGAATATGGAAGTGTATTGTGCTTGTAACCATGGCTGATATGATGACCATATGGTGAAGGGAATGAGGTATGTGTTGAATGATGAGTTTGGAGGAGTGAAAATTTGGAAAGTATGAAAGTATAGCTGTTATAATGCCCGATTTTTGATAAAACAGAAACTACCTTGTTTAAGGCAGAAAATCTCCAACTGGTCAAGGTCAGTAAGATGTACCAACTGGTCATGATCAGATAAAGCTTGGTTCATAGATCGTTTTGATATAAAGAACGTAAAAATCTGATGAACGGTTTAGGAGAAAGTGAGTTTTAGTGAAAGTCGTTCGGAAAACCGAGAATCCCTAAATGTGTTAACCTTGAACTCATGGACATTATATTTAAATGTCTTTGGTATGGTTATACAAGTATTAGGGGATCAGGTGAGCTAAGTGGTTAAGGTATTTGTTGTTAGTAATAT
The DNA here is from genome assembly GCA_036435485.1 of Saposhnikovia divaricata. Lineage (NCBI taxonomy): Eukaryota > Viridiplantae > Streptophyta > Magnoliopsida > Apiales > Apiaceae > Saposhnikovia > Saposhnikovia divaricata. Next base: position 133,630,430 of record CM071595.1, read on the forward strand.
TAAATTATAATGGGATATATTTCTAATGGTGATTCTTTTCGTTTCTATAGAGACTCGAAACGAACCTTCGATCGCTTCTACTCGACTTAGAGACCAAGACAAGATTTCTTATATCTTTACTTTGATAAATTGTAAGGTTCCTAGAAAATGGTTTTGCTAGATATATGTATGTGGTTCAGTGAGTATTATACTGCTAGTGACATGTTTCCTTGATTCCTGTTATTACTTGATATGGATATAGGTAGTGCATGATACTTTATGGACAAAAAGGGTTATGCTATATATAAAAATATGATAATATTAAAATTAAATAATAAGTTATATTTATGAGCGACCGGGAGCCAGAAGGATGGGGTATATATACGATAATATTATGAATAGAAAACCAGTATCTACTGGTATAAACACAAACAGGAAGTATATATTATAAAGAATATTTTCTTCCAATGGTTTTAAAGAATATTAAGGATACTAAATATGATTTTAAAAGTCAAGGGTTTCTTCAATATGCAAGGCTCCCTGGTAAACTCTTTTAAAACAGATTCTTTGCTGAAATCTTAACTCTGAAGTTTATTCAGAATTTATAAAAGGGTAAAGTGGGAAATGGAAAATGGAAATTATGAAAGGATATACTTCAGAATAAAATGGAATAACAACTTTTATAATGGGGATTCTAACAATTTGGGCTGATTTTAATACAGTCCAGCATTCAACACTCTATTCCGGTAAAGTGGTGAACTTTCCTCAAGGGATGATGACCGGAGTGGATCATTCCTTCTACTAGTAGTAAACAGGGAACATGTACGGATAGGGCGACTGATCATCGTCGTGACGTATCTGGCAACAGTGAAGATCCCTGAAATTCTTAAAAGAATTGTTGACAATTATATTATATTGATAAATTAAAAAAAAAGGAACTGGCATGGAACAATGGAATATATTAAATGATTAGAAGAGAAACTGATATTATAATATTATAAATAAAAGGAAAGTAATATAATAATGAATAACAAGCACGTTTATGTTAGTGTATTACTGCGCAAACAAGATATAGCTATTGATGGAAATAATCTATTTAATTACCTTGTAACTTCATCTTTAATATTATATTGAAGCATTGTTCGTTTTACGAATAACAAGTGTTTCCGAGATTATTATGAAATGATTATATGTTATACTTCATAATGGTTTAAAAACTTTGTCTTGCTGAGCTATTATAGCTCACTCTTGCTTATGTTTATATAACAACTATATCAAATGTCGCCGATACATCGCACAACACCCCGGAAGAGGGTAAGGGGAGGACTATATGATAGAGAGTTGTCGCCCATTCCCGAGGTAGCTTATCTATATATATTTGGGGGATAAGTAAACGTAAGTAAGTTAATTAAGAAGGTTGATGTAATATACTTTTGGTTGTTGATATGCTTCTTGTAGAAGTATTATTCAGCAACACTACTTAAATGGTATTCTGGGTTTGTAATAATAGCTTTATCTTAACTATTACTATTGATGGATGTTGTTCTCTGAGCATATGACTAGTCTGCAATGTTATAAGTGTGGGGTCAATGGTGTGAGTATAAAATGTTATTAAAATAATAATATTGCCAAGGGTATAATATTATTAAATGGAAATTGGACCTTGATGACCTGGATTCCAAACCCCGGATCTAGGGCTGTCAAAAAATTGTATCAGAGCTCAGAGTCATATTGCTCAGGAACAAAAGTGTTAAATGGAAATTGGACCGTGATGACCTGGATTCCTGACCCCGGATCTAGGGCTGTCAAAGAAATGGTATCAGAGCTCAGAGTCATATTGCTCTGGAACAAAAGTGTTAATACTGTAAATATATATATATATATATATATATATATATATATATATATATGATATAAAGTGTGAACTCATATTGGGTTCAAGGTCGGTCTATCGGATATAGTACTGGTCCTAAGTAGAGATTGCGATTTTATAGATTATTACTAATAAAAGTTTATGTTTTATTATAGGAGGAGGAGATTGGTGAGGCAAGTCACGATCGAGGGTGGCTAAGGATTACAGAGGAGGAGGCTACACGGTTGGCAGAGACCGGTGTTGAGATTCCATCGTATGTTGTGGCAGGCTTGAGGAGGAGAGCCAGAGTCAAGGCTAGGCAGCAATATAGGGATTCTATGCCATTAGTACCATATGTAGGGAAACAGAGACCATCAGCAGGATCGGATGAGGCAGGTCTTTCTAGGGTGAGGGTAGAGGTTCCAGAGGAGGATGTTCCTGCACCTAAACGTCCTAAAGTAGAGACTGTAGTAGAGGAGCAGCCCGTGTTTGGGGATATCCATATGATTCCTGTTCCACCTGTTCCAGTACCATCACCAATATCGAGCCCAGACCCCTAAATGATCCCTTGGAGGAGGTGGACTCTTTAAAGGACTCAGACCCTTCGGAGGATTCAGATGCATATCCAACCCCTTTAGATACTCCACCCCACTGGTAGCTGCACCCCCACCAGTGGCCCATCCACCAGCGGGAGATACTCTTCATGCTACTTTATTATCAGACTATCATCTCTTAGAGGGTCAGTTGGCAGAGTCCCGCCGGATAGTAGATATGTTTTTGTAGAGGTTAGCTGGACTCTCGGGCAGGACAGCCCACATTTCAGATAGGATATAAGTGGGATTGATCTGTGTAGAGATGCGATCACTTGCACTACTTAGCTAGGGAGCTGACGGAGGGGAGAGGTGATCCAGAGTGGAGAGTATAGGTAGACATTGTTATCACATCTACTATGGCCCAGTTGAGAGACATCATCAGAGCAGGATTACCATGAGCTGTGGTTAGGAGTTCTCAGTCACTAATCTGGCTATAGTCACCTTAGTGGTGTCATTTTGGAGGATTAGTTTAGTTTTTTACTGTATTAGTCCTAGTTTGATTAGAGGACTGTTGGTAGTACTTTTGTTGTATCGGATTAGCATGTACTAATATCTTATGGGGTTTCAAACAGTGTACCTTATGAAGCATATATGTAAATAGTAGTGAAGAATGTTATCCACAGGTTGTGATGTATTTATTTTAATCGGTGTAGTTTACATATATTCTGTCTAAGTTGCCTTATATCTTAATATTAATTAAATTGGTAGTATATAAATGTGTTAACTCATGATATATTTATTGAATATGGGAATAATGGATATTGTGCCCTAAATTTGGGGTAATTAATGGAGAATATTGTTATTTACAGAATCATGCCGCCTAAAAGAAATACAAGAGCAAATGCAAGAGAAAATGCCGGAGATCAAGGAAGCCATAATCTAGAGAAATATAGACAGAATGAAATTGATTTTGATGAATCATATTATGAGGAAGAAGAATATGAATTAACTACCCAAGAAGGGAACCAGGGAGGAGATCCCTTAAACCAATTTATGGACTTATTGAGGCAGAATTTAACTCTTCAGCAGAACCCTCAACAACCACCAATTCCACTTAATCCAGTAGCCAGTTCATTCCGTGCTTTTAAGTCATTGAAACCCCCCGAATTTGAAGGAACCGCTAACCCAGTTGTAGCCAGGGCATGGCTAAAAGAAATGGAGAAAGCTTTTGAGATATTGAGTGTAGATGAGGGACAGAAAACAATCTTTGTTGCCTATCTCCTAAAGGGAGAAGCTAATTATTGGTGGGAATCTAAAAGGAACCTAGAAGGAGCAGGAGTAATAACTTGGGAGCGATTTTCCAGAATGTTTCTAGATAAATATTCTCCTAAGTATATGGAAAATCAAATGAAGACAAAATTTTTAGAGCTAAAGCAGAATAATTTAACAGTGGCTGAGTATGAATCTAAGTTTACTGAGTTGTCTAGGTTTGTACCAGAGTTTGTACCAGAGTTTGTAAATTCTGAGGAAAAGCAAGCAAGAAGATTCAAGTTAGGTTGAAACCATGATTACAGAATCGAGTGGCAGCCTTTGAATTGACTGATTATACCGTGGTACTCCAGAAGGCATCAATAATAGAGGCAGAGAGCGAACAAGTGCAAAGAGACCGAGAGAGTAAGAAAAGAAAAGCTGAAAGTCAGAAGGAATGTTCAACTGGAAGAAACTTTCCCAAAAAATTTAGTAAAGGACAAGGGTCTCAGTTTGCGAGAAATCCAGGATTTAGTAGAAGTCTTAGTGAGACGGTTAATCAGGGTGGTAAGCAGTCAGGAGCATCCCAGTCTAATCAATCAAGACCACCATTACCTTGTGACAGCCCTAGATCCGGGGTCAGGAATCCAGGTCATCACGGTCCAATTTCCATTAAATCGTATTATACTATTGACACTCTGAATATTTTAATAACATTTTATACTCACACCACTGACCCCACACTTATAACATTACACACTAGTCACATGCTCAGAGAACAACATTCATTAATAATAACAGTTAAGGTAAAGTAGTGTTGCTGAATAATACTTCTACAGGAAGCATATCAACAACAAAAAGTATATTACGTCAACCTTCTTAATTAACTTACATACGACTGCTCATACCCTGAACATATATAGATAAGCTACCTCAAAAATGGGTGACAACTCTCTATTAGATAATCATGCCCTTACCCTCTTTCGGGGTGTTGTGCGACTTATCGGCGACATCTGATATAGCTGTTATATAAACATATGTAAGAGTGAGCTATAATAGCTCAGCAAGACAAAGTTTTTAAACCATTATGAAGTATAACATATAATCATTTCATAACAATCACGGAAACATTTGTTATCCGTAAAACGAACAATGTTTCAATATAATATAAAAGATGAAGTTACAAGGTAATTAAATAGATTATTTCCCTAATTAGTTATATCTTGTTTGCGCAGTAATACAGCAACATAAACTTGCTTGTTATTCACTGTTACATTACTTCCCTTTTATTAATAAAAATATAATATTATTTTCTCTTCTAATCATTTAATATATTCCATTGTTCCATGTCAGTTCCTTCTTTTCAAGTTATCAATATAATATAATTGTCAACAATTCCTTTAAGAATTTCGGCGATCTTTCCTGTAGATAGATATGTAGGTACGATGATCAATCGCCCTATTCGTACATGTTCCCTTTTTACAACTAGTAGAAGGAATGATCCACTCCGGTCATCATCCCTTGAGGAAAGTTCACCATAATCCTCCTTCGGCGACACATGGGCCGGAATAGAGTGTTGAATGCTGGACTGTATTATACTCAGCCCAAAATGTTAGAATCCCCAATATAAAAGTTGTTATTCCATTTTATTATGAAGGATACCCCTTCATAATTTCAATTTTCCATTTTCCACTTTACCCTTTTATAAATTCGGAATAAACTTCAGAGTTAAGATTTCAACAAAGAATCTGTTTTAACAGAATTTGATGAGGGAGCCTTGCATATTGAAGAATCCCTTGACTCTTAAAATCATATTTAGTACTTTTAATATTCTTTAAAACAATTGGAAGAAAATATTCTTTATAATATATATTTCTTGTTCGTATTTATACCAGTAGATACTTGTCTTCTATTCATAATATTATAAAATATATACTCTATCCTTCTCGCTCCCAGTCGCTCATAAATATAACTTATTATTTAATTTTGAATATTGTCATATTTTTATATATAGCATAACCCTTTTTGTCCATAAAGTATCTTGCACTATCCATATCCATATCAAGTAATAACAGAAATCAGGGAAACATGTCCCTAGCAGTATAATACTAACAGAACTACATATATATCTAGCAAAACCATTTTCCAGGAACCTTATAATTTATCAAAGTAAAGATATAAGAAATCTTGCCTTGGTCTCTAAGTTGAGTAGAAGCAATCCGAGGTTCGTTTCGAGTCTCTATAACAACGAAAAGAATTACCGTTAGAAATATATCCCATTATAACTTAATATTACAACAATTACCTTACCCACTTAACTCACTTAATCCCCTAATCCTTGTATCATCATACCAAAGACATTTAAATATAATGACTATAAATTCAAGGTTAACACATTTAGGGATTCTTGGTTTTCCGGACGACTTTCAATAAAACTCACTTTTCTCCTAAACCGTTCATCGGATTTTTACTTTATTTATATCAAAACGATCTATGAATCAAGCTTTATCTTATCATGACCATTTGGTACATCTTACTAACCTTGACCAGTTCGAAATTTTCTGCCTTAAACAAGGTAGTTTATGTTTTAACAAAAATCGGGCATTATAACGGCTATACTTTCATATTTCCAAATTTTCACCCCTCCAAACTCATCATCCAACACATATCTCATTCCATTCACCATGTGGTCATCATACCAGCCATGGTTACAAGCACAAAACACTTCCATATTCAATCAAAACACTTATAAACACTTATATAACCATGATTTCATACTTAATACAAGTTTAGCCTAAAACCAATCATAATCAACCATAAACTCAAAAGAGTAAGGATGTTTATACCTTCCATGATGTTGTAAAAATCTTAACAAAGGCTTGTAGTACTTGGGAAACCTTGATATAACCTTAATACACCTTAATCTTTCAAAACAAACACAAAACTTATGTTAGTTACTATTCATTACTATTCATCCATCAACTTTAATGAATTTATTTCCTATTCAAATGAAGTTTGTTGGCTCTAAAACTTTGTACTTACCTTAATCTATACTTTAACAAGCTCCACGAATTTTCCCTTGATTTGCAGTAGCTTGTAATGGGCTTGAATATTTTTCCTTTTCCTAGTGAATAGTAGAAAAGCCGAATGGCTTAGTTTGGAGGTAGATGAAGATGATTTTTGTGTTGGCTTGGAGATTCTAGAGTTTAGTAGATAATTGATGATTTGTATATATATTTATCAAGTAATTCTCTTGATAATCCCTGGTTAAAAGCTAGTGGAGATTGCCTAACTTGTGTGGTCATGCATGATGTCATATGGTATGATCATATAATCTTGTTTTTGGATTTCTAAATAATGTATTATTGATTTTGGTAAGTGATAATGTGATATATATATATATATATATATATATATATATATATCCTTGTTCTGATATTAATCTCGGTTGTTTGGTTTTTCATACTCGTTTAATCACGATTCGTTTATCAAACCAAGTTCCTGTGGTAATCCTTTACTTTGCTCATTTCTAGGGTTTAGTGTAATTCCGTAAAATTTCTTATAATATAAATCCTTTTAAAATTTTCATATTCCTTAATATCCATTATAACAGGGACTCAATTTAAATCGAAAACTTTTAGAGACCATCGTCGAGAATCTTTAAAATCCGTGATCATTTCCAGTCACTCATTTTCATAGTACGACGATAATATGATTTCAGCTTATTCATTTTCCGATTCGCACATAGAGTAATTACATATCTTTTTCCATAAATCCATAAAATTACTATTCATTGAGACACTATAGCATTACAAAAATTAGGAAATATCACATACCTGATTGTAGAACTTGTGGTAGGAAGCATACGGGTGTCTCTAGGCTGCTAGAAATAACTTGTTACAAGTATGGACAGAAGGGGCACTATTCTGACAAATGCCAATCAATTAACATTAATACCATGGGAGACTTCAAGTGCTTCCAGTGTGGAAAATTGGGACACATGGCTAAAGATTGCCGCTCGGGTGGACACATGTGAGGAGAGTTTCCAGGAGCTAAAGAAAAGATTAGTGACAGCTCCTGTACTAACTTTACCAGATGAAAAAGGGAACTTTGTGATTTATAGTGACGCATCCCATGAGGGCTTAGGTTGTGTACTTATGCAACATGGCAGGGTGATTGCATATGCATCTAGACAATTGAAGGAATATGAGTTAAAGTACCCTACCCATGACCTAGAGTTAGCTGCCATAGTGTTCGCTTTGAAAATTTGGAGACACTATTTATACGGGGAAAAATGTGAGATTTACTCTGATCATAAGAGCTTGAAATACATATTTACTCAAAAAGAATTAAACATGAGACAAAGAAGATGGTTAGAGTTGATCAGGGATTATGATTGTGAGATCCACTACCACTCCGGGAAGGCCAATGCGGTGGCCGATGCTCCAGATTTACACGTACTACATATGGAGTGAAAGAAATTCTCGAATGCACAATGGGGTAATGCTTCAGCCAAAAACAGTCCTGGAAATCATTCTTGCGAACACTAGAGCTAAGCTAGCTAGCTCCACTTGGTTCTTGAAAATAGTTTGTAGTAGGAACGATTTGATCATTTAATTTGGTCTTTGCAGTTTTGCCTTACTTTCTATTTACAATCTGTTTCATAGATTGTCTATAGATAGTTCTATCTATGGCCCTCATAGATCATGGGTAAGTCCCGTTGTTTCCGTTTCTTTCTAATACAATTTAATTTAGCAAAAAAAAAAAGAAGATGGAAGAGGAAGAAAAGTCTTCTGAGGAAATAATGACAGGAGAAGAGATCAAATTCGAGAGAGATGAAAATGGAATCATGAGATATGCATCGAGGATATGGATTCCTAATGTTCAGGAATTAAAATATGAAATCTTATAAGAAGCTCATAATTCACAGTATTTAATTCACCTAGGCAGCACCAAAATGTATCAGGATTTGAAAGAATTTTATTGGTGGCCAAATATGAAAAAGGATGTTGCTGAATGGGTACTTAGGTGCTTGACATGTCAAAAAGTGAAGGCGGAACATTAGAGACCTTGTGGATTATTGCAGCCATTAGAAATTCCTGAATGGAAATGGGAACATATTGCTATGGATTTTGTAGTAGGATTACCAAGGACTAAAACCAACCACGATGCTATATTGGTAATTGTAGATCGATTAACCAAATTAACCAATTTTCTTCCGATCAATGAGAGGTATTCGATCGACAAGATTGTAGATATATACCTGAAAGAGATCATACTAAGGCATGGTGTTCCAATAACTATTGTATCAGATATATACATGAACATGAGCACTGCATATCACCCACAAACTGATGGGCAGAGTGAGAGAACCATTCTAACATTAGAGGATATGTTAAGAGTTTGTTCCCTAGATTTTAAAGGAAGTTGGTATGATCATCTGCCATTGATTGAGTTTTCCTATAACAATAGTTATCATTCAAACATAGGGATGCCACCATATGAAGCTTTATATGGCCGGAGATGTCGATCTCCTCTATGTTGGAAGAAAGTAGACGAACGAAAGATTTTGGATCCTGAATTAGTTCAAAAGACAAAAGACACAGTAAGTTTAATCAAGGGACGCTTGACAGCAGCTCAGGACAGACAAAGGAAATATGCAGATCTAAAACGTAGAGATAGGGAATACGAAGTAGGAGATTATGTCATGTTAAAAGTGTCCCCATGGAAAGGATTGATGCGATTTGGAAAGAAGGGAATGTTAAGTCCTAGGTTTATTGGTCCTTTTGAAATTCTTAAGCGAGTGGGAAAGGTTGCCTATGAATTAGCGCTACCTCCAAATTTGGAACATGTTCATAATGTGTTTCACGTGTCTCTATTAAGAGAGTATAGACCTAATGCCAATCATGTTTTGGAATATGAAGTTGAGGATATACTACTAAACCTAACTTATGTGGAAAAGCCAGTAGAGATTATTGATCGTAAAGAGCAAGTGCTAAGGAATAAGATCATTCCAGTAGTTAAAGTGCTCTGGAAGAATCGAAGAATAGAAGAAGTTGAAATCATTCCAATAGTTAAAGTGCTCTGTATTTACTCTATGTACAAATCGGAAAATGAATAAGTTGAAATCATATTATTGTTGTACTATGAAAATGAGTGACTGGAAATGATCACTGATTTTAAAGATTCTCGAGTATGGACTCTAAAGGTTTTCGATTTCAATTGAGTCCTTTTTGTATTGGATATTAAAGAATATGAAAATTTTAAAAGGATTTACATTATAAGAAATTTGACGGAATTAGGTTAAACCCTAAAAATGAGCAAAGCAAAGGATTACCACAGGAACTTGGATTGATAAAAGAATCGTGATTAAATGAGTATGAAAAACCAAACAACCAAGATTAATATTATAACAAGGATATATACCACATTATCAGTTACCAAAATCATTATCACATTATTTAGAAATCAAAATCAAGATTATATGATCATATAACATGACATCACGCATGACCACACTAGTTAGGCAACTTCCACTAACTATTAAATCAAAGATTATCTAATGAATTACTTGATAATAAATATATATATATATATATATATATATATATATAAATCATCAATTATCTACCTAACTCTAGAATCCCCTAGCCAACACACAAATCATCTCTATCCACTTCAAGAACAAGCCATTCGGCTTTTTACTATTCACAAGGAGAAGAGAATTCAAGCCCCCTCTACAAGTTACCATAAATCAAGCTACTTGTTTCTAAAGCTTGCCAAGGAAGAGATTAAGGTATGTACAAAGTTTAAGAGCCAACAAACTTCATTTGCATAGGTAATAAATTCATCAAAGTTGATGGATAAATAGTAATAAATAGTAACTAACTTGAGTTTTGTGTTTGTTTTGAAAGATTAAGGTATATTAAGGCTATATCAAAGTTTCTCAAGTACTACAAGCCTTTGTTAAGATTTTTACAACATCAAGGAAGGTATAAACATCCTTACTCTTTTGAGTTTATGGTTGATTATGATTGGTTTTTAGGTTAAACTTGTATAAAGTATGAAATCATATTTATATAGGTGTTTATTAGTGTTTTGATTGAATATGGAAGTGTATTGTGCTTGTAACCATGGCTGGTATGATGACCACATGGTGAATGGAATGAGGTATGTGTTGAATGATGAGTTTGGAGGAGTGAAAATTGGTAAAGTATGAAAGTATAGCCGTTATAAAGCCCAATTTTCGTTAAAACAGAAACTACCATGTTCAAGGTAGAAAATCTCGAACTGGTCAAGGTCAGTAAGATGTACCAACTGGTCATGATAAGATAAAGCTTGGTTCATAGATTGTTTTGATAAAAAGAACGTAAAAATCTGATGAACGATTTAGGACAGAATTGAGTTTTAGTAAAAGTCGTTCGGACACATTGCACAGTGATCAAGTAGACAAATGATATTCACCAAATTTCAGGATATTAGTATTAGTTTTCCTTTTAAAAATTCAGTTCGCATCATTGAAGTACGCTCTGCATAATATGGCACTACTGAGGTCATATTTTTTAACAGTGAGTACTTTACCTTCTTTCCGAGAATCCCTAAATGTGTTAACCTTAAACTCATGGACATTATATTTAAATGTCTTTGGTATGGTTATACAAGGATTAGGGATCAAGTGAGCTAAGTGGTTAAGGTAATTGTTGTTAGTAATATTAAATTATAATGGAATATATTTCTAACGGTGATTCATATTTCTAACGGTGATTCTTTTCGTTTCTATAGAGACTCGAAACGAACCTCGGATTGCTTCTTCTCGACTTAGAGACCAAGGAAAGATTTCTTATATCTTTACTTTGAAAAATTGTAAGGTTCCTGGAAAATGGTTTTGGTAGATATATATGTGGTTCTGTGAGTATTATACTGCTAGGGACATGTTTCCTTGATTCCTGTTATTACTTTATATGGATATGGGTAGTGCAGGATACTTTATGGATATGGGTAGTGCAAGATAATTTATGGACAAAAAGGGTTATGCTATATATAAAAATATGATAATATTAAAATTAAATAATAAGTAATATTTATGAGCGACTGGGTGCTAGAAGGATAGAGTGTATATATAATAATATTATGAATATAAAACAAGTATCTACTGGTATAAACACAAACAGGAAGTATATATTATAAAGAATATTTTCTTCCAATGGTTTTAAAGAATATTAAAGATACTAAATATGATTTTAAAAGTCAAGGGTTTCTTCAATATGCAAGGCTCCCTGGTCAAACTCTTTTAAAACAGATTCTTTGGTGAAATCTTAACTCTAAAGTTTATTTAGAATTTATAAAAGGGTAAAGTGGGAAATGGAAAATGGAAATTATGAAGGGGTATCCTTCAGAATAAAATGGAATAACAATTTTTATAATGGGGATTCTAACATTTTGGGCTGAGTTTAATATAGTCCAGCATTCATGTAGCATCCCAAAATCCGGGGTACAGATATGGGGCCACTAACTATAAACAATATTATACATCTCTGAATATAAACAACATTTAATAATAAAACCCCTTAACTAAGATCGCATACAGGTTATGGTATGAAACAACTATCGAATATCATATTACAACCCAGTCTCAGAATAAAAGAATATTATACAATTTCTGTGAATAAACAAGATCACTGTCTAACTAGATATCCCACCTCGACAAATCCAAATCGACTAACCAACGGAATTCATGACTCGAACGTCTCCTCTCGCTGCCTAGAGAGCAATACCAACTGACCACTAGTTCCTCTGATCATCTCTAACAGCTGGAGAAATAAACAGAAGCAAGAGTGAGCCAACAATGCTCAGCAAGTGTTAATAGTGACGACAATTTCAATAACGACGACAATTTTGATAAGCAACAGAGTTTCATCTCATTTTATGAAGGAAACAATTATAGCAACTTTTCAATTGCCACGAGGGCTAATAACTCACCATTCATAAGGTGCATCAAGAAATAGAACTGACAAGAATTCTGATATCAAGGTATTATTAAAACAGACTTTTAAGGAGTCAAGAATTAAACATCTCAATCTCAGAGTATAGATTAGAATTGGAATTTTTATTTATTAAAAAAAACATCAAGGTTAGGCTGCTGATCAGTCGGCACTAACCCCGGACAAACGCACACAGAAATGTCCTTAATTGGATCCATGGCACACATTGGCCTTAACTTCCGACCATATTAAGATCCCTCCCCGAAGGGTTTCACGCCCCAAGGGCCACTTTTAAAAACATTTCCAATTCTAAATCATCCACACTAGGTGTCGGAACAATCGACAACCTTTGCCAACCAATAACTGGAAAACTCACGGTCCAGAATAACGACTCATAATCCAAGAGTCAATGAAAGATTCAAGATCAACAAGTGTCGACAAGTTCGACACAATAATTGGGTAATAATTAAAGAATAATAACTCGAAGGGTATCAACAAGTTCGATACGACACAGGGGATAAACAAACTAAGATTCTCAACTGATATCAACAAGTTCGATACGAATAATAAAAAAATTCTTATTGCCTCCAATCTTGGAACTGGAGCAAAAGTTTCATCATAGTCTATTCCTTCCTGCTGTGAATAGTCATTTGCCACAAGTCTTGCCTTGTTCCTTGTAACTATTCCCTCATTGTCAGTTTTATTTCTGAAAACCCATCTAGTACCAACAACAGATATATTCATTTCTTTCGAATTCATTTAAATCCTCCTACATTGACTTCTATCTTCCTACATTTAACTTCTTCTATCTTCTTTGGTTCTGATTTCGACAGGAATGCATGAAACAGATATTCACTTGCTGTAGCACTTCTTGTCCTTACTTTTGCATCTGGATCTCCAATAATTAAATCAGGTGTATGAGATTTTGTCCATTTTCTAGCTGAAGGTAAATGACTTCTATTAGTATTTGATCGTCCCCCTTGATCCATGTTCTCCTGATTTTCTTGTTGTCTTTCTTCATTTTCTGAGGCTCCCCCTGAATTTGACTTCTCAAAGTTTGAACTGTCAGATTTTGCACTTTCAGAGTTTGAGTCATAGAGTTTGATCCAGATTTTTCAGTTGACTCACTATCAAGGACATCTTCCCCCTCAACTGGTTCTCCCCTTTGTTCTAGCTGAGAAGTTTCTTCAGTGTTTACCAGTAGAGGTTCAGAGTATGCTTCAACAGAGTTTGTCAGATCAGTTTCATCAGAGTTTACTTCATCAGAGATTAAATCTTCATTTTCAAAGTGCAGTTGATCATGTTCATTTACATCTTCAAGTCCAGTTATTTTCTTGTCATCAAATGACACATGAATTGACTCCTTGATCACCGAGGTTCTCAGATTATAAACTCTGAATGCCTTAGTTGACAGTGGATAGCCAACAAAAATTCCTTCATCAGCTTTTAACTCAAATTTGGTCAACTATTCAGGATGAGTTTTCAACATAAAGCATTTGCACCCAAAAATATGAAAATATTTCAGGTTTGGCTTCTTTTCCCTCACCATCTCATATGGTGTTTTTCCATGCTTGTTGATCGGTGTGGTATTTTGAGTAAAACAGGCTGTTTGAACTGCTTCTGCCGAGAAATAGGTTGGCAATTTTGCTTCATCAAGCATAGTTCTGGCAGCTTCTATCAAGGTTCTGTTCTTCCTCTCAACTACACCATTTTGCTGTGGTGTACTAGGTGCAGAAAACTCTTGCTTCACTCTTCTGTTCTTGCAGAATTCTTTCATTGTTGCATTCCAAAATTTAGTTCCATTATCACTCTCGATTATTTTGACTTTGTGTTTTGATCTTTTTTCCAGCAGCTTTACATGCTCCATCAGAGTTAATGCAGTTTCAACCTTCTTTGCTAGAAAATACACCCAAGTGTATCTGGTGTGTTCATCAACAATGACTAGAGCATATTTCTTTCTTCCAATTGACAAGACATTCACTGGTCTAAAGAGATCAACATGTAGAAGATGATAAGGATCAACAATTGAAGATTCAGACTTCCTCTTGAAAGATGACTTCCTTTGTTTGCCATTTGACAGGAACCACACAGGCCATCAACATTTAATAAAGACTTTGGAAGTCCTCTTACAAGATCCTTTCTTATCAACTTATTAATGTTGTTCAGATTAAGATGAGAGAGTTTCTTATGCCACTTCCAACTCTCTTCACTAGACATTCTTGTGGACAGGCACATAGCTTTTCCATCAGAGTTTGTCAATAACTTTGCTTCATAGATATTATTTCGCCTGTATCCAACTAGAAAACTTTCCCTGTAGATTTACTGATGATTTCACAGTATTCAGGCTGAAAATCTACATGATATCCTCTATCACAGATTTGACTCACAAATAGCAGATCATGCTTGAGTCCTGGAACCAGAGCTACATTTGTGATGATGACACTTCCAAGATTGATATTGCCATATCCCAAAGTACGTCCTATGTTGCCATCTCCATAGGAAACTTTTGGTCCAGCCTTTTCCACATACTCTGATAGCAAGGCTTTATTTCCAGTCATGTGTCCTAAACATCCACTATCCACAACTAGGGTACTCTCCCTGATGCCCTGCAATCACAAACAATCACTAAAGGTCAGATTTAAGGATCCAAACTTGCTTGGATCCTTTGGCTTTCTTAACGTTGTTAGTTTTAGCAGCGGAATTCTTATTATAAGAGTTTAAGCTAACATTTTCAGAGTTTACACTTGCAGAATTAACCTTAACCCATTTCAAATTGGGCTTCAGTTCATAATAATTATGATAGATAGCATGATAATCCCTGCAAGTATAGGTAGAATGCCAAATACTTCCACAATGTTTGCATAATGTCTGTGGTCTAGTTCTAACATAATCTTTCTTTACTTCAGACTTGGAAGGTAAAGAATTAATGTTTTTATTCTTCCTGCAGAAACTAGCAAGATGGTTAGTGCTACCACAGTCATGACATGTCTTTCTTGGAGCGAAAGTAGTAAGCATTTGATAATTACCTTGAGTAATGCCTACTTTACCATTTCTATTCTTCCTAGACACTTTCTGTTTCTAAACAGATTTTAACTCTTTAAGCTTATGCTTGAGTTGTTTATCTGTCATTGAACCAATATTAACCTGTTTAACACTAGTTTTTACTGGTTCTTTCTTAACAGCTCCTTTTTCAGCTTCAGACTTAGGTTCATTTATTCCATGAACAAATTTTGTAGATGGAAGATGTGTTCTAACTTTGACCTTATTTTGAAACCTAAGTTCATCTTCCACACAGTAACCTAAACCAACTGTGTCTGACTGAAAAACCTCTTGATTGTCTTTTCCAGAATGAGTCCAAGTTTTAATTATGTGATTTGCCTTCTCCAATTCAGATTCTAGTTGCTTATATCTTCCTAGCAAATCCTGTTCTAGATAAACAGCATCATCTCTTACTTTTTGAACTTGTTGCATGTTTTCAAGTTTCTCTTCAATAATTTTATTTCTCTCTTTAAGTTCAAAATTCTCAGATTTGATTCTCTCATTCTCTACAGTCTGATCCCTATAACTGATATGCAAAGACTTAAGATAGATTCTCAATTCAGTTATATCATCGGTATTATAAGCATAGGTAGTTAGAGGTACCTTGTTTTCAGAATCTTCAGATTCATTCTCATTAGTAGCCATGAGAACATAGTTAACATCCTCATCTGAGTCTGAAGTGTCTGCCCAGTCTCTGCCTTTTGTGAAGAGTGCTTTTTCAGTTTTACCCTTCTTGCACACAGGAGCATAGTGACCCATCTCCTTACACTTGAAATATTGCTTTTTCAGTTTTTGTGAAGGTCTGCTTGTTGTTAGATAAAGAAGAGACCCTATCATGCCTCTGTAGTTTGTCATATCTACTAGAGCTCCTGTGTCTTTGTCCAACTTTGTTGCTGTTGCCATGTTGATTTATGAAAATCCCATCATCTGTTTGCTTCACCTGTATGCCTAGAAAATAACTAAGCTCTCCCATAATGCTCATTTGATACCTGGACTGCATGAGCTTGACAAACTTTTTACAGAGTTTATCATTAGTAAACCAAAAAATTATGTCATCAACATATATTTGAACTAAAATCAAGTCATCACCATAGTTAAAGTAGAACAGTGTTTTATAAATTGCACCTCTATTGAACCCACTTTCTAAAAGAAATTGAGCCAGAGTTTCATACCATGCTCTTGGTGCCTGCTTAAGTCCATAGAGTGCCTTATCCAGCCTGTAGATATAGTCTGGATATTTTGGGTCCACAAAACCTGATGGTTGTTCAACAAACACTTCTTCTTCAAGCTTCCCATTCAGAAAAGCACTTTTTACATTCATCTGAAATACCTTGAATTTCTTGTGAGAGGCATATGCTAAAAAAATTATTATTGTCTCCAATCTTAGAACTGGAGCAAAAGTTTCATCATAGTCTATTCCTTCCTGCTGTGAATAGTCATTTGCCACAAGTCTTGCCTTGTTCCTTGTAACTATTCCCTCATTGTCAGTTTTAATTCTGAAAACCCATCTAGTACCAACAACAGATCTATTCATTTCTTTCGAATTCATTTAACTCATCCTGCATTGCTGTTATCCAATCAGCATCTTGAAGAGCTTCTTCTATCTTCTTTGGTTCTGATTTCGACAGGAATGCATGAAACAGACATTCACTTGCTGTAGAACTTCTTGTCCTTACTTTTGCATCTGGATCTCCAATAATTAAATCAGGTGTATGAGATTTTGTCCATTTTCTAGGTGAAGGTAAATGACTTCTATCAGTATTTGATCGTCCCCCTTGATCCATGTTCTCCTGATTTTCTTGTTGTCTTTCTTCATTTTCTGAGGCTCCCCCTGAATATGACTACTCAGAGTTTGAACTGTCAGATTTTGCACTTTCAGAGTTTGAGTCATAGAGTTTGATCCAGATTTTTCAGTTGACTCACTATCAGAATTTGAGTCATCATTTTGATCATGCTCCCCCTCAACTGGTTCTCCCCTTTGTTCTGGCTGAGAAGTTTCTTCAGTGTTTACCAGTAGAGGTTCAGAGTATGCTTCAACAGAGTTTGGCAGATCAGTTCCATCAGAGTTTACTTCATCAGAGATTAAATCTTCATTTTCAAAGTGCAGTTGATCATGTTCATTTACATCTTCAAGTCCAGTTATTTTCTTGTCATCAAATGACACATGAATTGACTCCTTGATCACCGAGGTTCTCAGATTATAAACTCTGAATGCCTTAGTTGACAGTGGATAGCTAACCAATAAGAGCATCTCCAAGAGACTCTTATCTTGGATCTTAAGTTAAAATCTGAGAAGAGAGAAGAAAAAAATGTGCTCGAAAAGCCTCTTAAATTCCTTAAAAATGCCATCTCTCCTCTATTGTAAGAACTCTTACCCACTTCTAACTAATATTTTATAATAAATTCAAAAAATACACATTCTCTCCCCATTTTCTTTGGTATTTTTAAGAATTCTACCTACTTTTAATTATATAAAATGAAATTAGTAGGGAGTATAACCAATGTTGTTGGAGTTGAATGTAAATTAAGTTCCTAAGAATCAATTTTTTTTATGGAACATAAATTAGTTCGTACTTCAACTATATGTCATTTTTGGTTGAAGTCCTTGTACTATAAAATAAAATTTTTCGATACTTGAACTTTCAAATTTTTCTGATTCACACCCCTCCATCCAAATTTGACTAACACAGTTAGTATTTAATGAAATGTAAAACGAAAAAATAAATGAAAAAATAAAATATAGCCGAGTTGTTATCTACGTGGAAGTCACAATCAGATATAATTTCAATAATCTTACATATAATAAAACTTGAAACATAAAAATCCCTAAAAATATCAAAACTCTTAACCAAACTAACACGAGAGAGAGAGGGGGAATTAGGTTTCATCCTGAGAATTGGGGATTCTCCCATCATCATCAAATTGATTCAATTAAAGACTAATTCGACCATCGTAAGAGGTATGAACATACATATTATATAATTTATAAAGTTCTTCTACATGTTTGAATCGTAATAGCTAATAATTTTGATGTAATGCATGGGGATCCATCATGTTAATATACGCATTCATTAACTACAAGGAAAATGTTCAGGTACTGGCTCCACCATCCCCCCTTACTCCACCTGCCGTAGGTGTTTACATGTAGTCTGCAATCAATCAGAGTTCATCTACAATACAATGAACTAATACAACTGCATTCAGTATTTTAGAAGAATAACTTCATTGTATAGAAAATAAGCCAATTTCAGCATCCCTCATCACTATTTGAAATTTTAAATCTCCGACCTCCATGTATTTCATAGCTTCAAGCTCAACAATCTTTGCCTCCAAAGCAGCGATCTTTTGAAACATTTCTTTATTTTTTGATAGATGATCATCGTCATACCATGTAAAGAACCCACAATAATTCCCTTTCACCTTGTAGAATGGGCAACTTTATTGTGCTGCTACTTCCACTCGATTTCATTTTAATTTAGTTGAAGATTTTTTCCCCAATTTTTGCATGTATATATTTATAAAGGGAATATTTTGAGTATCATGGACTAATGATGTGACTGTTTGCCACATAGGATTCCAACTCAACTATGTTTTATTTTTCATTTATTTTTGGTTTTCCACGTCAACAAAGACTAACCACTGTTAATCAAATTTGGACGGAAGGAGGTCAATAAAAAAAAATTTGAAAGTTCAAGAATCGAAATATTTATTTTATAATACAGGAACTTCAACCAAAAATGGCATGTAATTGAACAATGAATGGATTAATTTCCCCATTTTTTTATTATATTTAACATGATTTAAGAGTCGAAATGCTCTGAAAAAGAGTTTGTTGGAAATGCTCTAAAGGAGTGAGGCCCTGGGTCTATATGTGAGAAAGAGGACTTTTTGTTAAGATGAAATATAAGCCGTACTTTTGCCACTCAACTCTTTTCATTTTTCTCTTTTCATTTTTCATTTGTATTGGTGCTAGTGTCACCATCGCTCCCATATGTATTATTATATTTTAATCTTTTTAATAAGTAGGTTTATATGCATATGTTGCCAATAAATTTGAGCATGAATTATGTTATCCCTAATATATATTTTATTTTTATACTATAAAAATATAATATATTTTATTATATTTTTATATTAAGTATTCATTCATGAGTATATATTATATTTTTTGAAACACCTTTTGAAATAAATTTTTTTAAAAGCATTTTAATTTTTATAAAATTATAATATATATTTATCTGGTATAATATTAAATTTTTTGAAAACTTAATTTTCATCAAAAAAAATTAATTCTTATTTTAAATAATTATTCAGTTTATTGTTTTTCATTAAATAATAAAGGAAAATTATCCAAAATGCCTATGTTTTCAAACTTGTTTTCGAAATATGTATTTGAAAACTAATCTAAATGATACAATCTAGATGATATTTTTACCAATTTACTCATTTAAAATTTAGTGAAAAATAATTGTTATACATACCATAGTTCACTTCTTTCATAGACTATAAAATTTTAATGAAATGGCTTAGGAAAAAATTTTCATTTTCAATTTGATAATTATAAAAATATACTTATAAACCTAAGAAAATGCTTAATTTTTTGATTAATTATTCACTTTTTTGGCATGTTTTTCATTTTTATAAAGCAATATGATTATTTTAATATAAATTAATTAATTTTAATGTCAAATAAATATTAATATGCGTATATCTTATATTAGATTTTGTTTATTAGAAATTATGGAAACATAAACTTATACATGCAACAGTTTGCATAACAATGCCAAAAAAATCAAGGGCAACATGGACTATAGTAGGGATCTAGTGCATTCTTACAAATAAAAAAAATATTTGTCCACCTAGTATTTAATTAAATTAAAATATTGAAGAAATAAGTTAACTAATATCAAACAAAAAAATTGAAATTAATATAATAAAAAAGTAATGAAAAAAAATAGTTGTTAGCATTGCTTCTATTCTAGTCTAGAACGTTTTATTAAAGTTTATAAAATATCTTTTTCAGTGTGTACCCCTATTTCTCTCCTTCCTTCTTTTTCCTTCTTGTGCCCCTATCCCTTTCCTTGATTATTTTTCCTTTTCTTGTTCTTGAAATATTGGCCCTTCGCTACATTTTCTTTCTCTCTTTTCTAACATTTGAAAAAATACTGTTTTTGGAGTTTTGGATATATTATGATTAAGGCACCAGTTTTGTTTTCTTTAATTTCAATTTTGCATCACCACCAATGGGACAAGGTAAGTCATGACCTTAATGGATTACTTGAGAACTGTTTATTTTTTTTATGTATACATCATATGCATGTGTATATATGGGAGATAATTGTTTCATAGTTGTTTTGTGGTGGATTGAACTTTCATTTATTTTTTCTATGAACCCAAATTATTTATGTTTTTAATGTGTTTTCTCCTCATCCACAACAAAAATACAAATATTTTATATTGTCTATTTAAAACGTGGTGGGTTCATGAGAGAATCATTTTTCCAGATGCATTTCTTTGATAGTTGTTACTCTTTAGTAAGTTCTAACATTTGTGATTATTGTTTAGATGCATTTCTTCGATAATTGTTACATAATTCCAATAATTGTTTCTAGCTATATTTCTTAGTTCCAACAATTGCTTCTAGCACAGTTCTAACAATTGTGTTAATGTCCGTGTTAATGTCTATCATTTAAGGCCGATTGTATTTTTGATCAATTTAGATTTTGATAAATTTTCACTTAAATTCTACTAAAAACCAATATTAATTCATATTTATTTTGAATCGCTAGTTTGTGTTTAGATATGGATTGACTTTGATTCAAAAATTGTCAGGTACTTTCGATGAATTCATTATATTTAATCTATTTGATATGGAGGTGTGTCCCTCATATAGTTATTAAATGTTTATTCTGTTTTCAATAGGTTGTTCCAAAATTCTAATTTGAGTTTTTTTTATATTTACAGCAAACAATGAAAAAATTGCTCCAAGAATTTACTATGTATCTTGCAGGTGATATTCTTAATTATTCACTAAATTATGCAAAATATAAAATTCATCTTTTATTTTTCTTAGATATATTTCATGTTTTTAGTTACCTATATCTAATCTTTCTAAATATGTTAATATTAGCGTACAATGCTTTTATTTGAGTAGACAGTGAAAATTGTACAATCTATTAGTTGATTCACATAATAATTTTTGTACATATTTGAAGCCTTGGAAGTTCCAGCTTTCTTTTTGTCTCCATAGTAGTTTCACATTAAATATTCACCCAAAAATGGTTTTTTCTTTTCCCCTTATTTTAAGGGCATATCGTGCTTGTATTTAATACCAGAATTTTGTCATGTTATATGAGTATCAGATATACATGTACTCTGTAGAGTGGAAATATTGTGTGATTGTCCGGAAAGAAAAGTACTTTCTTTTGTATCTTCTTTTTAAATTAATTTTGCATCTCCTTTCCAAATTATATTTGTGTGAACTGCTATGTATGTCGTTTCTGATTGTATAGAAAATAGAGTATCCTCATAGGCAAACATGGGTAGATGATGAAATCCTGGCTAATGAAACTTAAGTCAGGAAAGATAAAGGCCAATATGTTGGTGTCGAAGATGATATGCTTGAGGATGAACAATTTGATGACAATTGTGATGGCCGGGCTGATATCTCGTTGGAGATGACATTTGTTTTGGAATGTTCCAAGGTAATATTATGTTACATATCCAATACAATTGGGATGAATCTTAAAAGTTGTTAACATGTAATTTTTCAATCTCCAATGCACAATACCTTAATTCCATTGCATTCCCTAATGTCGTGTTCGCGACCAATAGTCTCTCAAATTCTTCCAAGTCCTAGAATCAATTCTAAAAAAGGATGCAAAATGGGCAAGGAGTGGATTTAAAAAGGAAATTAGAAACGAAGGCAAGCCATATTTGGAGCCACCAACTAACTTGGAGTCAAAGTAAATGGGAAAAAAAAGACAAAAATTGAAGATAATATTTTGTGGTGGAAGATGACCCAAAAGCCTAATTTTATCCTATAAATACCCACTTTCCTTTGTATTCCACATATTAGTTTTAACTTATTTACCCTAATTCTTATTTCAAGCCTCTTTTCTCTCTTTTCATGTCGTCTTTCATTTTTAGAACCTAGCTTTGTTCTTTTATTAGTAGTTTTAAATTTGTAAACAGTCTTTTACGATGAATGTTCTCTAAGTCTTTACTTTTTGTTACATCTTCTTTTCTCCATTAATTTTATGGCTATGATCCTTTTCAATTTTGCAAGTGGATAATTTTGCAAATATGCTAACTACTTGTAGGTTGAAAGAAGCCTCTTAAATTTACCTTTAATGTTCTATATTTATTTTTTGTTTTGTCAAGTTGTGTTTGAATTTTTACATCTACTTACCTTGTATTTGTTTTTAATTTTTGGGCTAGATTTACATTTCTCGGCATTCACTTTACCTTTCCTGCTAAAGATAATTCTGTTACAAACTGGTTTTGTATCCAAAGTTTTCTTTTGCCTTCTTCGTTTCGAGCATTATTATATAAAGTACTTGTTTGCGCTATGTTTGCTTGTCGTTATGGTATTTTTACTCTTTGCGGAATGAATAGTGCCTTCTACTTATCGTTAAATCAATCACATCTTTTGGTTTTGATAATTTTTTTTAATTCTAGTTATTTAATGTCGTTGATTAATTTAGTCCACTAAATTTCCTAAAGTTCTGTTAACTCATGTAGGTTACTTCGTTAAGAAAATACTAGCATAACAACCCGTGCAAGGCACGGGTCATTTTCTAGAATTACGACAAATGTTTTGAATACTTAAATGGTTTTGATGAGTCTAGAACTATGTTCATCCTTTTCACAAAAGTTTTTACTGAGTTATGTTAGAGGGTGAGCAGCGTTGTAGTTATTCTAGTATCGGTGTTGATAATAAGTTAACCATGAGCAAGACGCTGAAGATGTCATAGGTGCGTTAGCTTTATGGCAAGTCCGAAGATTTTTTGGGTGCATTAGTTTAATGCCAAGTCCATGGACATTTGTTTTTATAAAAACTGCAACAAATGAAGTTCAGGATGACCATTTCTAGGTCGGTCGGCTCCAATATCATCAGCTTAGGACTTGCTCTTATGAGTGACCGGCTTGCCGCATAAATATATTCAAGAATTTCGGATAAAATTATAAATCATAAATTTTTAAATTAAAAATTATAATAATAATACGATTTCTAGGGTAGTCACATATATATAATTAGTTGTCAACCGTGTCCCCAACATTCCTTGATCCACGAACTTCAGTAGCGCAGAACTCGTTTTCTTTGTTAAGTCGGATGGTCTACAAGAGTAAGTCGGATGGTGTACAAGAGTAGCAAGGTTTAATCAAGTCAAGGAAGCGTCTTCTTGAATGTCAAATATAGTACAAATATCTAGGCTCTTCACAGGCTAGTGGGTGTGAGCGTGACTGTGCTAACTATTTGTTTCATCAATGACGAATGCATGAAATAGTATATTTTGAAGTATTCTTGCATAATATTGAACGTAATGATATGAGGTCATAAATTATGCAAATGAATAAACAATTAAATTTTTCGATGTACCCACTTGTGAAGAACAAATAATCGATGTGAATTGATTAGTAACACAAGAATCTTTGAATGGGTGCTTTTTGACCTAGACCTAAAGGGGAAACCAAGTCGGTGTAAATGAGAAGTAAATCTTATACATGGGTAGAAACAGTAAACCATAAAAAAAATGAACAATAAAAAATGGTGACCTCTATGCCAGATTCCCACTCTTGTGTTCCTTCACAGATTTATCAAGGGAATTAGTAACTTGCCTTGTGCATGCCGGAGGAGGTGTCAGGACCCCTGGTCGGTCCATGTAAACGTGAACCTCTCTATCAATTCACGAGAAACATAACATCGCATATGCTAGGATAAAGTTACGAGTTTCAAATTTATTTTCACTTTAATTATTACCCTATAAGAATTTGATATTAAAAAAAAAGAAGTAATCTTGTTGAGATAGCTTTGAAAGTCGAATTCTGAGTCAAAAACTTGTTGAGATAAGCCCTTACATCAGCCTCCTCCTGCAAGATTGATATAAGCAGAAAGTTAGTCGTTGTTTACAAATAATCAGTTAACGAAGTAATTAACCTGAAAACAAAAAGAAGATTAAATAGGTACTCACTCTTGTTAGCAGATGCTTTTGAATTCATTTAATTCATCGACCTTCTTCAACAACTCCTATCTTACTAATGGATAAAAAAAATGCAGCGGGATTTGTAATTTGAGCTGATGAGATTGGGAAGGATAATAACAGCGATGAAAAGTGGAATGGTGGGAGATTTATTAATGATGACTTCATTAGTGGAAATCATGACTAAGAACATAAAAGGCCTAACCTTTTGTTGAATTTAATCCTCTTTAACAACGATGCGAATTCGAAGGAAGAAGAAGAAATTTAATTGCACTTCTTTTTATTCCAATTCAATTATTTTTCTAGCTACCATTTTTTTTACTTGTAATATTCCTAAAAATTCATAAATTTAACAACAAATACCATAAAATCTAGACAATGTAGAACCCAAATCACAACAAGAAATAGTGTAACAACTCATATATTACTACTGAATTCAAACATATTTCAAATATCATAAAATGCATTAAAAACCAAAAATATAACCAACAAAGGTCTTTCATTGATCAATCTGTACAATATTAACAAAATCTAAGTAGAACAAGTGACTGAAATAAAACATAAAAAGCCAATTTAGTAACAATTTGCCCTTGAGGAACCAGTTGTACAATTATCCCACCAAATTCTTCTCGTAGTGATCTTGAGTGCCGAGAATCATGTTTTCACTTTCCGTGTGCTAGAAAGTGTATGTACAGCTTGAAGCTTTGTATCAGGATTGTTTGCAAGTCCCGCAAAATAAGATCAGCAACAGTATTTACCAACAATAGATACTTGAACACTAAATCAAACAAAAAGAATATACAAAATAGCGAACAGCTATTTTACAGTGAGTAAAGCAGTATATTTGTAAGTGCCTAGATTAATGTATATGCAGTATGCTGGTTGTAATCTTGAGTTTTTACCAGTGAAACTAATTAATATTGATCCGGTGAGTACGAATACATATCACACACATGCATGTCAGGTAGAATTTTCATATGATCAGGCTGACAAATTAATAATAAACACATCAATTTTGGTAATAGAGATTATATTTCAGTCAATAATCTAGAGAATTGTGGGATGATTATAGTTGCCTAGCCTACTAAAGGATGATCAAAAGGCCATATAATTCTTGATAAAGAAAGCCCATATATAATTTACAGCAATGGTTGCATTTTACAGTGAGTAAAGTAGTGCACAGGCAACAATCGTCTATGGTACTAACTCACTACTCTTGTTAAAGTATAATATTGTATAGGCCCTTTTCATTAACAAAAATAGTACGGAACTTTACTGTTAATTAGGGACGTAAGAAGTATTACCAAATTACCAGTACACACAAACAACGCAGCTCTTTCATACTGATATATAACATAGCGAAGCTCTTAAATAGTTAAATGTACTATTGCAATCAACGCAGGTCAACAATGTTCGATATAGTTGCATAAAAAGAACTTACAAGTATCTCTCTGATGAGTGTTGTCTGCACTAAGCTTGTCAATGTAATGGGAATCGGAGTCTGACGTTAGGATATTTGGTCTGTGCTAAACAAAAACTTTTGCATCACAAAACAGATCCACAAAAAGACAAAGAAAATCTTAAAAATGGTTCTAAAGATAGCTTCAGGAAACTACAAAATCATAAGAGGTGCAAACAGAGGAATGTAAGAAATCCTAATTTACAATTATCTAATTCTAATGCCACAGTAACATACTTTCTAAAAGAAAAATAACTAAACTTGCACAACACTAAATTATGAAGCATCTTCATTATTGGTCATAAATGTCAAACCTAAACATCTGATTCTTATCTACCACTTGCCTTGGGTAAAGTACGACTACTAATTAGTGTTTCTATTAGTTTCACTATAAATAGGTTAGGCCACCAAATACGAGTGAAATATAAGACATATGCGCTACCTAATTGATCTAAGAAAAAATATGATGGTACAGGGGTGGGAAGAAAACAAACAGGAAGTAGAATCACTTGAGAAAAGAGAATTAATATGATTAACTACCTACACGTAAGAAAATTTCATGCGATGGCCTAGAGACCAAGTAATACCTACAGCAATGGAAAAGTGAAAACCTATCAATCAGCGTACCTCAAATTCTGCTGGTTTCGAATAATTATTACTATCAGTGTTGAGTCCATGTAAAAGATACAATAAGGGTTGTGCAACACCCTGGCTCAGATTGAGCAGGGTTGTTAAAACAGTTTACATGCATGTGTGTGTGTGTGTGTGTGAGAGAGAGAGAGAGACCAATTAAAAACCCCAAAATCATAAAAACCCCCAAAATTTGAAGCCCAGTAAAAACCCTAAAATAAAATACTTACAATCGCACACCTACTAAACTGTGCAGCAACTCCACAGCTGCATCTCGCACACCCTGCAACGGAGCAATAATTTTCTCACTTCATATGATATTGTGAAGTAAACAACGCTATCTGAAATGTCTAAGAAAATAACATTCAATGTTTTCTCACTTTGACTGCAGGTGCACTTGCCCATTGCACTCCAGCATCCAACATGTAATTCACAGTTGCTGCTATAATTAACTGCGAATGAGATAACAAAACAGAGTATATAGAATTATATTTAATAATCAGATAGCATATAAGGAAGCTCTTACAGGATGGCAGAGAACAAACACCATACATTCCAAGGCGTAAAGGCCTAGCAGAATGCCTATGTGTCCATTAGGCCTAGTATAATTGTTGTACATTATGATATTGGCAAGTGTTACTAAAAAATATTATCTTACAATACAACAAAGCAACTATGGACTACTGCAACAAATACTATCGCAATAATATCAAAGTATTCAACTTCTAATTGACAAGAGAAATTTGTTATAAATCACAGTAATTAAAAATCAAATTTAAACTGACCATCCTGTGTCATAAGAGGATAATCTGAAGCGCTGAGGTTTATAAACCAGTCCCAGCTTGCACTTTTCTTTAACAAAATTGCAATTTCTTGAAGAGTAGTTGCAATCATTGTAGGACCTCTATATGTCACCATATTGGACTTCTCCATCACATGAACATTATCAATTTTACGAAACACGGGATCCTTCTTCGCAGACGTTGTAAACTCCAACATTTCATGTGGCAAATCCTCAAGATCCTTTCAATCACATTGTGAACAATCTTTTCTAGATCTTTCTATTCCGCCTTAACTACATAGAGTATAACCTCTTCCCCTGCAACTTGGGCAAGGCAGTTCCATTACAATATTAAATCTATAGATAAAAACAATGAAAACACAAAAATTACATTAAACCTATAAATGTTTACAGTGAGTTAATAGAGCTAGTGAGGACAAAGACCAACTAAGCAGAAACGATCGTGATTGTAATACTTGGGATTCACTTCTCGATTTTTTGCCCAAAATCACAGTTAAAATATAATTATAACCGTTTCTTCCAACCCATCATTTTAATTAAGTATCTGAAAAGTAAAGCCCCAAAATAAAATCATAACCGAAAAATTTGAAACCCTAAAATAAGCATATTATACAAATCGTATTCAGTAGGCTGTAAAGACTCACAAATCGGTTATAAGGCAGGGAAGTTCAAAGTGCTCAGAAATCGATTTGTTGTGAAGTAATTCAGATATACCCACAAATCAATTTGCCAGAATTTCCAAACTTTGCTCATATTTGCTCGCGAAATCCCAAGATTTGCCAAGAGAAACTTAATTTAACCCGAGAACAAATCTTTGTTCCTCTGAATTTACCCAAAGAACAAAACTTTGTTCAAATATGTGTTTGATTAGTTTCTTCCATTTGATGGATACACAAACGATGGAGAAAAGTAGAGAACAATGGTGTTGAAATACAATATAAGGATGTAATATTGATGTCAAAAAAATTTAAAAAAAAATTACTTAGAATATGGTAACTTACAAAGCGTTCTCCAAAGCGTTATAAGAGTTGTAACTTAGATAACGTTTCTCAGAAAAACGCTATGGTACTATTTTTCTTTATTTTACATTTTCTTTTCAACCGTTTTTATAACATCTTACATAACGTTTTTTAAACAAGAGCTATGTAAGTATCTAACTTACATAGCGTATAGAAAAAAATGCTATCTAAGTGGCGTATTCTAAGTTAAAATTTGTAGTAGTGGATGATGATCAGACATGAGTACCGAGCTCAATCTTATCAACATTTAGATTCGATGAAATCAAATCCAGAGCCTCCAGTATTTTCATGTAACTACTGTCCACGAAATTCTGCGCAGAAGCTGTAGCAGGACACCAAAATGCTCACAAAATAGAGAGAATCATCATTAAACGCGGATGAACAAATGATCACTGTACTAATATAGCCATGATGCAGTATTATCAAAATTCTAAAATGGCTAATTATTCATTTCCTCTGGCTTTGCATGGTGCAACATTAAATAGAAGTCTAGGTGTTCAGGTTCATTCTATGATCAATAAGCCCACTAGTTCATTTCCATTTTCTCACACTATACCAGCTGGTTTATTACCAGTATTCGGATAATCTGCGTGCTCCAGGAAGCCTCTTGACCAACACCCAGCGATTGGACGGTTTGCACCATCAGAAATAAGCAGCGGTGCTGCCAGGTTCAATGGTGGTCAAAAATTTACTCCGACAAGTAGTGATGGAACAGGGGAATTCAGGTGGAATGGTAGTTGTAGCAATACTACACTATTAAAAAACAATAATCAAGATGAGTTTCAGAATCTAGATTTGTCTATAAAACTGTAAACTTGTAGGTCTATGCAGCAGGTTTTTTAAATTACTGCAGTCTTGTTTCTTGTAACATTAGATTCTATTTTCATTTTTTTACAAATCTGAATTTTAGTCCACTATTAACATGTATTAATTAATAGCTTAATAGGTAAAAAAAAATTAATCACCATATTACTTATTTTACCATTCGCACAAATCACAATGATGTCCATATCTCGATTCCACCAATTTCCACCATACAAATCTTGTAATAAACCAATGACTGACTTGTTATCAATCTTTAAATTGGAAATCACTTCCAATACACGTAATTAGAAAATAGAGTCAAAAAATTCAAAAAAAAAAATACAACGGTCTAGACCTAGCTCTCTATAGATGTTGAACTTGTTTTTTTAGTCCGATTCCAAGATCACTTATTTTCAACTGTAAATTTACTTATATTAGTGGTTGCTGGAGATATTAAACTTTTAGAAAAGAGTGCATAAAGAACTTGTCCTAAATGTCTCCAACCTGTGGTACAAGCAAACAGTATCATTTGTACTGGAATATATTGTATATATACTACTTGTGCATAGTCTGCTAGAAAAATTTAAAGATTAAACGTCATGATAAATAGTATCATATACTCTTTTGTTTATGACAACACAAGTAATGTACATATTCCAATTTTTTCGAAAATATAAAGAATTATCTTTAGGAACGCAAGAATTGGGTTGAGGCGAGGCACTTTAACAGATAGATTGTATGCGTATGAAGATTGGTAGAAAATGAATGAATATGAAGACTAACATTAGTTGCAATGCTGTGATTAGGATTATAAATTACCTATCTACGACATCAATTTTTTTCACCACCTGCATATCAAACTTGTAAGTGATTGGCGAGCATGGGTCTTGAGAAGACTTCAGTGCCTAGCGCAGCCATCAGTTAGATTGTACTTTATCGACGTTGCTTCAGGATTTTGCAGAAGCTTGAACATTGTGTGCTCAATTGCTGAAAATTTCCTGCACCAATTTTTTACACATTTATATATATATTTTTTCAAACTGCACGTAACTATATAAATGTTATCATTTATTAACGAATATGCTTTTAGGCACAAAACAAAGTCAGGCTACATATATTACCAGTAGAAAACTGTGATTGGCTTTGGTGGTTTATCCTTTCTATTGGTCCTGTAATCTAAAAATGCATCTAAATAGTCTTTGCTCCACGATAAATTTCTTTCTTTTTTACTGCTCAACGTAATCATCTACAAATAGCAAAGTAACATGTATTATTTCTCATAAATCAGAATACATACTCTTCCTTTTTCCTTGCATAAATTTAGGTGCTATCTTCAAATGTATTTTTACCATGTCAAAGATAGCATAATATTTTCCATTGTGTTATAGTGTGTTGTAAAACAGAGCTTTTCCGCTCAAATCCAGCACTATCTCTACTAAAAAGGCTTGATAATTAGCTTTTTACATGGATAAAGCAATAGTATATATTCACATCTATATGCAATTAGAAAGTTGGTTACCCAAGCATTGACTGAAAATTGTATGTTTTGCTGATCCCATAGTGTTGAAGTTTGAGCTGAAGAAATCTTTGATGGTCTAGTAGTGGAGCCTGCAGAACAATAATAAAATAAGTTTCAACATCAATCAGAACATAAGCAAACCTGAGCTATTTTTCCATGTCTAATCATCTAAAGTCAAAAATGTTGGTGTCGATTGCCTGAATGAGAAGAATTGCGTGTAGGCACCGGGATCTTGTTTTCACAGCAAAAAAGCACCTTACTAGAAGGAGGGTCGTGCACTTATAATGAAAAATACCATTTATTAATACTCAATGAAAAATATGTGTAGCAGCAAAGACTTGTAATGCTACACAAGCACTTATTCATTTGCCCAAAATTGCTACATCAATGTTCTACAGATCATATAGTCAGTAAACATAATATTATAGGGAAATAGAGTTAGAGATCTTGAGCATTGAATCCAGGTGGATTGGTTAAATCTGAGAACTTGAGTATTGAATCCAGAGCACTAATTGAATGTAGAAAAAAACAATGTCATGATATTGAAAGAGAGTCTGGGCTTGTATGATTTGTTTATACCTGGCTCATTCACAGTCTCTTTACAACCAAGTGATAAACATAAGATGCTGTTAGGAATCTGCCCGATTCCCGGCGAATGCGGAAGCGATTTGGTAACTATGTGTGCTTAGATCACACAAATATACGTGATAGTAATAAAGCAACAAACCAACAATACAGTAAAAGAGACAAGAGATTTAACGTGGTTAGGCTCAGCCTACATCCACAAGAGTAACAACTTCACACTAGATAAAAGAGATTACAATATCCGGGAATCCGGCCCTTGAATTTTATACACAAATTCAGCCCTACGATACCTATTATGTATATCCCCAACTCACTGAAGTGTTTATCTCAAAACCTCCCCTATCACTGTTTCCCGACAACCTTTCCTTCTCTCCCTCTCCCAACCCGGACAGTGCCACATAACCTGATAGAAAGACCTTTGTAGCGGGACCACCTCCGATGGCTGCAATCAGATCGAAGTACCCTAAGGAATAGTTTAGGCATGGGGATCTTCTATCCCGACACTTCCTGAAAGCAGGCTAAACCGGCTTTCCTACTAGACGGACTATCTAGCAGCTATATAGAGAGAGAAGAGAGAATTTGGTGTAATAAGTAATGAAGGGGGAGGGGGTATTTATAGGTGGAAGATGGGGGGTTGGTGAGAAGGAAGGTGGGTGGGTGGGTGGGGGGGTGGGTGAGATGTTGAAAAGATTATTAGGCCGGTGCCTAACAATCTCCCCCTCTTTTCAAACTCACAGTTAATCACTTGCACTCCATACCTGCACCCTGTTGGCACAACTCCAACTTTTCCTCGATCCATATCATTCCCTACGACAAAACTCCCCCCGAGTCCAAGACTCCAAACTATACCCTAGTTTGCACATTCATTCTTGAATGCCCACTTGCTATACGCACAAGTGTACCATTGACCTCTATTTGTCCAACTACATACATGTGAAGCAATCTGTTGTATACACACATACTCACTTGATTCACGTCGGCCAATCCCATATGTAGTCCACCACACACGCAAGTGTGACCATCACACACACAAGTGTGACCATCGATCTTTCATTTACTCCCCAACTGCATATCAAACAAATCAATCTGTTGCATGGTTCACTTCTCACGTGATTAGTGTTGATCGATGCCCATATGCAGCTGCAACACACCAACTACTCGTTGATGTCGTGGAAGCCCTTCGACCAAGCATCCATCCCAACAGTCTTTGCACCATCGTCTAGACTGGAAGGCAATACAAACGCAGCAATATCCTTCAAGTCACTCTTCCCTCGTGCACGAGATAACCAGATTTTCGAAGTTCCGGTACGTTCTGGCCACGTACTAATCAGACGATATATTCCCCCACGTAGCTCTCCCTTCATCCGAACCACACGGCCTCTTTTGATATTCATAGCTCCCCCTACTACAGAGCATCTGTAGCCTTCTGAAGCTAACCGACCGATAGATATTAGATTCTTTCTCAGCTTCGGCACATATCTTACCCCGTTCAAGCAGTGAACTATTCCATCGAATTTGATTTTCACAATTCCAATCCCCTTGATCTCACAAGTAGATCCATCAGCCAAAGAAACTGTTTCATTCTTTGTATCTTGGAATTTGTCAAAATGCCCCCTCTCGGAACATACATGGTAAGATGACCCTGAGTCTAATATCCATTCTCCTGGAGAACTAGTGCCTCGATTGAAGACGGTGCAAACATCTTCACAATCGAGAGTAACCACAGCCAATGATGCATCTGGATCCTTCTTATTAAGCGGACAATTCGACCTAATATGACCCCACTCCTTACAACCAAAGCACTGCATGCCCTTTTCCCTGTATCTGGATTTACCCCTGCTATTGGTAGATCCTCTCACAGCACCCCTTCCTCTATTATTTTGGCTACGCAAAGCCAAAACTGTCATTCCGTCCTTGTCACCATCCTGGTTCTTCCTTCTAGCATTTGATAAAAGTGCTGACTGAACCTCCTCCATTTTTAACGTGTCCTTTCCGCACAAAATGGTTGTGACCAAATGATCGAATGACTCTGGAAGCGAAGTAAGAAGAATAAGGGCCTTATCTTCTTCCTCCAATTTTACATCAACCTTTTCAAGTTGATCAACAATACCATTAAACACATTCATGTGCTCAATAACATTGCCTTGAGCTGCCATCTTCAGCTTGTATAACTCGCGCTTCAGATTTAACTTTGTAGTCAAGTTCTTCCCGAGATACAATGTCTCCAACTTTGACCATAATTCCTTCGGCGTGCTTTCGTCAACAATATTATTGATAATATTATCTGTAATGCATAGTCTGATGGTACTCATGCATTGCGACTCAGCATCCTCCCAATCTTCAGCGCTCATCGTTGTTGGCTTTCCCTCCTTCCCCTTCAAAGCCCTTGCTAGCTTCTGTTGGGTTAGGATATCCTTTACCCTTCTCTGCCAAAGAGTAAAACTTCCTTTACCATCATATGGAGTCACATTGAATCCTCTAATACTTGTCATGATCTCCGTTTGTACACACAAACCAATCCAAACAACTAAATCAATGGGCCAGGTAAGTGTAAGAAACAATGGGAGCACTTCCGTCAAAATGGCGCCTTATTAGACAACCACTTTTCTTAACGACTTTCCTTCGGCACCAATAATTTAGACACAACTAGCTCTAATGCCAACTGTTAGGAATCTGCCCGATTCCCGGCGAATGCGGAAGCGATTTGGTAACTATGTGTGCTTAGATCCCACAAATATACGTGATAGTAATAAAGCAA
This sequence comes from Saposhnikovia divaricata, assembly GCA_036435485.1. Taxonomy (NCBI): domain Eukaryota; kingdom Viridiplantae; phylum Streptophyta; class Magnoliopsida; order Apiales; family Apiaceae; genus Saposhnikovia; species Saposhnikovia divaricata. Next base: position 133,664,841 of record CM071595.1, read on the forward strand.
CAAACCAACAATACAGTAAAAGAGACAAGAGATTTAACGTGGTTCGGCCCAGCCTACATCCACAAGAGTAACAACTTCACACTAGATAAAAGAGATTACAATATCCGGGTATCCGGCCCCTGAATTTTATACACAAATTCAGCCCTACGATACCTATTATGTATATCCCCATCTCACTGAAGTGTTTATCTCAAAACCTCCCCTATCACTGTTTCCCGACAACCTTTCCTTCTCTCCCTCTCCCAACCCGGACAGTGCCACACAACCTGATAGAAAGACCTTTGCAGCGGGACCACCTCCGATGGCTACAATCAGACCCAAGTACCCTAAGGAATAGTTTAGGCACGAGGACCTTCTATCCCGACACTTCCTGAAAGCGGGCTAAACCGGCTTTCCTACTAGACAGACTATCTAGCACCTATATAGAGAGAGAAGAGAGAATTTGGTGTAATAAGTTATGAATGGGGAGGGGGTATTTATAGGTGGAAGATGGGGGGTTGGTGAGAAGGTGGGTGGGTGGGTGGGGGGTGGGTGAGATGTTGAAAAGATTATTAGGCCGGTGCCTAACAGATGCAGCTGCTTTAATCATTTGGAAAATTCATGTTTAACTTAGTTCTTTTCAATCCTTGGATTCTACAAACCTTACTTGTCCCTGACATATGTAAGCATAGGTCGGTCCTGCATGACATGTTTCATAATTTTGTAGCATGATTAGGTTGCTATGTCCCGATGTTAAGTATGTTCTACGAGAAAAAATAGTCCAAATTATCAATTATATAGCATATACACCAAAAACCCCAAGTAAACAATCCATTCATAATTAAGGGTGATCTAACTTTGACAACACATCATTATTGAACCAAGCTAAAATATATTGACTACGCCTTAAATGGCACACGCCAAGAAATCCACACACAGAGGACACACACTACAAGCATTGCAGCTACACGTCAAAATGAAAAAATGAAAGGATGAATAAGAAGATTAAATCGCGACATACCTTGGGAACGCGTAGCTGTTCATCCATTCCCAAAAGGCGAGCTAGTGAAATTGGAAATGCCAATGCTCAAATCTTAAACCCTTTACCCGCCCTTTCTCTTGAAAACCCTCAATCGACACTAACAACGGACCTGAGATGCATTCTCATAAGCTGTCCTACGAGTCAGACATCTCACCAATGGGCTAAAAGCTATGGTACATTTTAAAACAAAACATGACAAAATAAGGAGGCAAATTTAACAAAGGCGCACATAATTTAAAGGACTACACAACTCCAAATTTTGACAATAATTAACTGGGTTTGACAATAGTAAGCCAAGCCCAAAGATAATAAATTCCTAGGCCAGCTATTTTTTCACTCTTGAGTCATTTTTAGATGACTCGAACAAGCGGGAGTTGCCCAGTCATACAGGAAAGATAACCCCCACAAAACTCTTCCCCCAGTCCCTTTCCACGACGAATAAAAAAATTAAATATGAGCTGCGTGTCCAGAACATAATTTTGCAGAGGGGTAAATTTATCTTTTTATGAAATTAAAATGTCTCAGAATATGAAATTAAAATGTTTCAGAATATTTTTACCGTGTTGGCGTATTATAAATAGAAAGATTAGTACTAATTAGTGTGAAATAAACTTATCATAAATATTTAATATAATATTAGTTACATTAGTTAAGGTAAATTAAATTGTTTAATTTCTAGTAGTACATACTATTATAAAGTTGGTGTCTTTATTTCATTTACTTGTTGGTTAATTTCTGGCCCATGTCTTGCTCTTTATCCATTTTAAATTTTAATGTTTTATAAAGTTGGCCCATTTGATTTTCTGGCCCATTATATCTTTGATGTTCGTATCTTCAATTTATGTAATATGTTTCTGTAACTTGCTTTAACATCCGTTCTATTCTTTTTTTTTTTTTTTCTTGTTTAGCAACTGGCCATTCAAGTTGTTTATAATTTTTTTTTTATTAGAATGAAATTAGGTTGATTAAATTATAAGTAGTTTTCTAGTATTTGGTCTTAAATACTTGTTTTCGTAATTTTGTTTTTATTCAATTGTTAATTTAGATAATTAAAAGTCTCTCTTAAATTAATTGTCTAGTTCATCTAAATTAAGGATAGCGAAAAATATACAGTCCCTGTGAATCGAATCATAAATATTAAAACGATAATCGTGCACTGCGATATTTAAATATTTATTTGTATCACATAAGGAGTCTATTAGGAGACTACACAATAACGAGATTCACAAACCATTAATATAACACACAACTAATTGATTAATTGACAAGATCCACTACTACAAAATTGAGCTTAGATAGCATTTCTTCAGACTCTTACATAGCGTTTTTAAACGCTATCTAAGGAGCCGCTATTGAAGTGAGGTTCACTAGATAGAATTTTTCTTGCCACTCTGTAAGTGCACCTCTTACATAGCGTTTTCAGAAATGCTATTGAAGTAAGTGTGTTTCCTAAGTGTCTGTTCTTCAATTGCCCTTATGTAAATGCTATTGTAGTGCACAACGCTTACTTAGATGGCGTTTTCTGAAGCGCTATGCAAGTCTTTTTTTAATTTTATATATTTTTTGAGATTTTGTTTACATGATATATCCCTGAAAATCAAATACCAACCAAATAAAAACTGGCCAACTCGATCCAATAACACAAACTAGAAACTCAAATTACTTATAGACCAAAAACTAGTCAAAACACAAACTAGAAACTCAAACTACTTAAAATATTCAAATATTCAACAATTGATTTTTACATTGATAAAAAAACAAAATATAGCAACTAATGACTATAATAAAACAACAAAGGCTTCAATAAAAGTTTAAGATAGACATAATTAAAAATCATACAAAGTCTTTATACACCTTTACTGGAACCTTGATTCTTTGGTGTTCTTCATTATTAGGATCAAAGGAATCTCAGTCATGCACCAAAGGAATTAGTCATGCACCACTCATATGCAGCGAAAGTGCGAAACATTGACCAGGCTTCAAGTTGAGATCAACGGCTTCTGCTTGTTCGCCATTGCTGTTTGCAGTGCCTGTTGATAGACCATTTAATGCACTTGCTAGTGGTAAAAAACTATAGAAGGGTTGCTTAGTTGATCGCCCCAGTTCTGGCCACTTGACTGGCTCATCTGTGATCCTGAAACTTCAAATCAAGTCGTGACTTTACTACAATTGAATCACGAAACTTCAAACAAATATACTATTCGCACTGCGTTATGATACTAGAGATAAGTTCCAATCTTGTATATAGAAAATAATTTCTTTACTTTCCTGAATACATCCCTATATGTACACATCTACTTGTGCTTCCCACGATGATACATTGATACCTATGCTCTATTCAAAATTTGATAAAGTATTATGGCCTAATCAAAGGATAAAACAACACTTAAAGGAACTTGTTCACAACACCAAATTATATGATGCAAGCAGGGGCTTTTGCCTACAATCTTGTATAAAACTGGTCTCCTTCCAAAGTATGCTTACAAAGCATTCCCCTCGGAATTCATTCCATAATTGGCGAAAAAACAATGTTTCAAATTTTAATATATTATTATATATCCAAACTAATTCATAGCAGTTTTTCAAAAAAAAAAAAATGTTGAACCTTTAAATCGAGAATTTCTGGCAAACCTGATAAGGCAGAACATCAAAGTATGGCACTTCTTGACAGTGGTGCCTTATATAAGATGACGAAAGCTCTGTTGGAGGTGCCATTGTGAGAAAATCTCCATTAAAACCTCCAAATTCACTGATAATATTTTCATAACACTATTGCTTAGTAATCTGAAGATTCAACAGGGAAACATACTAATGACATAAGTGATATGATATGCCGCCCAGCAGGGATGGAGTGTCTTTGTTGCTTTCTCAGCATCAACTCTCTTTTCCAACTCTGTCGTCCAGTAGAGTTCTTGCTTCTGGTATGGTCTTAAGTCACACATAAGAGTACTTATGAGATATAGGAAACCAAAAGATAATGAGAGAGCAACAAAATTTGCAAATCACACTAAGTGATTTGATCAGTGGTAATATTACCTCCAAGTTATACACATCTGCAGCACCAACAAGCTTGTTTAAAGATGATTCCAGTATAGCTTGTTCTTTTTTGTCATGATCTAGTTGGCAACCTTTACCTCGTTTCAGCACATGCAACACTCCAGCAAATTCTTTAAAATCATCATGTTGATAGTTTTTAATAAATAATAGATTAGCATCACTTTCAACTTATTTAGTTTCCAAATAAAACACAATGAGCCAGACCTTAAAACATACACCTAAGTTCAAACCACGTTTTGTTGATTGAATTTCCTCTAGTTTTATTTATCTTTAGTAACTTGAACAAAGTTAAGAGAGGATAAATTGTTGAGTCTATGTTAGAAGGAGCATCTAGCTTCCATGATGAGTTTGTGACTTCTGTGAAAAGCGATCGATGAATATAAAAGCTGCGCATAAAAGAAAGAATGAAATGTAAGATATTTTACATTCATAAGAGGAAACATAAATGTAACCAATAGTTTAAACATAAATGAAAGCAATAGTATAAACAGAAATATAAAAATTTTATGCATTAGTATACATCCCAACAAGCAAGTAAGCTCTAGAAATTGATGCAACCCGACTTGTTTCAGGAAATTCTCTGGAAAGGGGTGAAAAGAGACGATGTCAAGATACTATAACACAGAGTATGCCAATTACCCATATATGTATTTTAACATTTATCTATGTGGAAGGACTGACCTTTCCCAGACCACTCTTCTTCGGTTGATCTTTTCTTTCACACTGATCTAAATCAAGTGGAAACTGCAATATATAAATAAACCACTTTCTGGGTAAACATTTTTCAGTGCGCGCGACAACAGATGTTACTAACAACCACATTTGAAAAGGCATCAAGAATAAAAATAATGATAACACGAAAAACAACAATATTAGTAGAAATAAATAACATAAATGAGGATAATTATGTCCATACATCAATCAAAATCTTCAGTATTGCTGCACGGATGTTTATATTAGGCAAGCTCCCATCTGGAAGTGGTTTAAGCCAACTCTTTAGAACAGCTAAAATTCCATGATCCAAAAACTCTTGTTAAAGCTGCTTCCTTCAGCCAAGCCAATTACAATTGTATAAAAAGTAGGGTCACAACAATATTAAGCAACTTAAGAATAAAGAAGACAACTAGCTTACTTTGACAGGACTTGTGTAAGAAAAGGCAGCTTGATAAATTTGCTTATAGCAGGTTTTGACTCTACATTCAGTAGTGCATCCTCTTCTGCTGCAAATTCAAGCTTGGCCATGACTTCCTCAGCTAGTAATGCAAAATTTCTGCAGCAGTTTTCTCACGTTTCTTTTTCTTTCTTCTTCTGTAAAAGAGAACCAACTGAAGATCCTTAAATAAATTTCTTTTTTAAAAAGACATTATTCAACCTCCAAGACATACTAGGCAATCTATAATTATCCATTCACTATGAACTGAACAAGAAAAGGAATCTCATAAACCTCCAAGAAAAGATGAACTGGTACAAGACTCAGGAGAAAAGCAAAGCCTGAATCAACACACCCAAAAACGACTTGAAATAAAAAAGCAAGTTCTTATCTAAAAATAATTGAATGATAATCCATAAAACACAAGTTATATATGTAAATATAACGTGGAGAGAAGAGTTGTTCGGATCTGGAGAGAAAAAATGACTTTGGAAATGGGTCCATTACCTTCGTAGCTTTTCCAAGAATTAGAAACAACAACGAGACTCTACCTTAGTTGCTCATATTTGGACCATAGAACCAGAATTCGATGGAGATAGGGCAGACCGAGATGGAGATAAAGACGGTCGAGTAGCCCGGCTGAAAAACAAATTAAATCTCCAATTTGCAATCGGAGATTGAAAGGAGAATTAAACGAAGCAAAATCTATATGTATCTTGATGTACAGAGGAGTAGGAACAAGAATATTTATATCGATTTGTCAGAGAAACAAACAATCGGCCGGATTTTGAAGGTCGTTGTTATGGTTTTTTGGGTTGCAAAAAGAAAGACAAGGGGGATCCGATACGAGCTTAGAACGAAATGAATAATTTTGGGTTAAAAAAATATATTGAAAATAAACATATAATTACTGATAACGTTTTAAAAACGCTATACAAGAGTTAAAAAAAACAATTTAAAAATAAATAAATAATACCTAAAATACAGTAACTACCATAGCGCTTTTAAAAACGTTATGGTAATTCAAACCTACATAGCGTTTTTGAAAACAACGTTATCCTAGTAATTTATTTAATTTTTCTTTTATTTTAAGTATTTTAATAAAACACTTGCATAACGCTTTTGCCCATAAACGCTATAGAAGTCCCTCACTTGCATAGCGCTATACAAGTGATGTATCCTAAGTTCAAATTTGTAGTAGTGATCTACCAAATCACGGTCAAACGTTGTTCAAGTACTCCTTATATTCTTATCAAATCAATAAGTAAAGGCAAAACACGATCATCAAATAATTATATGAGGCGGAAAATCCATGTTCCAACTTGTCTTATTAATCCAAACAACTAGCAATAACACAATCAAACATAACACCTTAAGTCAAACAATACTTAAGTATTTTCCAAACGATACATACAATGACTATATCTCTTCATTACTTATAAAATATAATATCACTATACATATATAGCCATCGAAAACTTAGCCACCAAGATTTACCGTACTTATTGTACAAGTCTTGCCATATTTCTTATACAAGCCTTTATTCTTAGTGTCTAACTTTCGAATTATGTGATTAAAACATACCATATATAATAATTGTCTACACATACAATTATTATTCTACCTATATTATTTGTCTCGAATTACCCAAGTCAATAACATTATATTTGATTAAAACCCAACAATCCTTCCCTTCAACCGAACATGATATCAGATTAAGCGTTAACCATTAAAGACATCTAGGTCCATCCACTAACGCCTCCCCTAGGTAAGAAAGCATGAAGTACTCATAAGCAACATTTGCATTCATCATCAAAGCATCACTCTAACATGCTCCATTTATTTATTTTTCGTTTAAATCTTGTGAATCTCATACAACTTTTTAAGGTTTTTCATCTACGCATCTATATAAAATCTGTTTATTTGAGTGTAATTCACCGAACTCTACATACAAATCACAATTTTTTAAAATGCCATCACTGAAATACAAATGGCTAATTGCAAGATATGTTATCGTAGCAACAGTTTTCTGGTGTTGGTTTTTTCGATGTTGCCTTGGGTCTCTAAACCAATATTATCTTCCCTCTAGAGCAACATAATTTTTATGTTACAATAGAATGCTATAATTCTATTGCAACAATATTACTAACCTAAAGTAACTTAAGTAACTTAATAGATGTGTTGCCTGAGTGACAACATTTCTGCACAAGATCCTATGGGACCAACTGTGGTTGTCCTATTGTAGGGCCATCAATTAATTTTGTAACACATTATTTAATTAAGGATTTGTCTACTGTGTCCCCAAGGGCACATGCTAAGAATCCGTGTTTAATAAGTTGGAAAATTTTGACTGGTGAAGATTTTTGTGCATGCCGTTTAACTAGTACATCATTTTTAATGCACCATTTGTTCTTTTTAGAAACAATTTAGAATATGAATCGTAACACATTTGTTATATAAAAGTAAAATGTAGTGCAAATATATATGCATCACATAGAGTTGGGCATTAAATTTTAAAATAACAACAAATGTTTATCGTCAATCTGAACAAGACTTAAGCAACCTAATGACATGTAGAAAACCAACTTTAATATCACTGAATAATCCTTCAAAACCTAAAATTTAGTTTTCCTATTGTGCACCAAGAAGATCGATATTCCATTTGGCAGAAACACTTTGGATTATGCCTTTGGATTATGAAGATAAGAAGTAAAAACTTTGTCCAGCATCTCTGATCTCGGCCGCCTAACAAAACCAAATTTAAACATTAAATTTAGTTAAGGATTTAAACGCGCATACCACATTGTTTATGTCTACATCTGGGTTACAAGATTTATGCAGTCCATATGCCAAATATCCACCATATATATTATATATTAAATCTATTTTGTTGTTGGGTAATAACTACTATACAATTTGTTGCATTGTAGCTAGAACATATATGTAATGCATGGTATATAATAGGCGTATAATATATGTAAATAAGTACCTCCTCTCCTTGTTTTCTTCTTGAAAATTTAGTAAAAAAAATAAAAAATACCTCATCCTTTTCTATAATCTTCGCTAGGCCTGTCAATGGAATGGATCGGGTTTGGACCGGATAAGCCTCAATCCAAATCCAAATCCATACCTGGGAGTAATGGTCCTTTGTATCACAATTTTTAATATAATGATCCAAAATATCACAACTGAAAAAAAATGGTCCTTTTTATCACAAAAAACGCATTGGCCTGTTACGTTTTTAAAACACGCATGTTGAACATGCATTTTTCATGTATTTTCCAGAAGAACAGGTGAAGACGCAGGTACAAGTTGCGTTACAAGTTTCAAGAAAAAAATTAAAAAAACTGAAAACGAAATTTCCATTTGCATTTCCTGGGACAAGAAAATGCTAAACAACCCACAAGGGCCCAGCCCAATAGAAAAAAGCAATGTTATGAATTTTTTTTATAAATATAAGTAAAAGTTGCGTGACTTTGTGATGCTAAGGGCCATATTTTCATGTTGTGATATTTTGGGCATTTTAACTTCAAAATGTTATTAAAAGGGCATTTTCTCTTCATGTTTTTGGATCGTACCGAATTATTTATCGAATTTTTTGAAGAACAATCCATATTCGCTCCATTAGAATAGGGGTAATCTGATCAGATATTCAATCCAATAAATATTTTTAAAAATAAAATTTATATTAATATTAAAATTGAAAAAAAAATTGTGAAATATACTTTTTTAAGATGTAGGAGTACACACTGACATCCAGATACAAGAATTATAGAACATTAAAAATCAATAAAAAATATTTATCAATCATCAAATGTACTAAATAAAATTAAAATAATCAAGATATATGAACTCTAAGTATGAAAATAATTCAAATTAAAACATAAAATCAACTTTAAATGCAATATAATGATGACGACGTATTCATCATAAACTTATTTATCTTTAAGTTATAGTATAAAATACTACGAAAAGATTTTAGATCTTATACCATATTAAATATATATATTATTTGTATTATTATATTTATATTATTATTAATATATAATAAAATATATAATAATATTATCATATTTATTCGGACAAATCGGATCATGTACTACCCATATTCGTATTAAATGGATCGGATTCTGATTGGATCAAATCGGAGCTCCAATACATTGACAGTTATAATCGCCGCCGACATTAAACTTAATTTCAGAATTTGTCTATGAGACTATAGTTACGTCGAACTTGCGGTATATGTCATCTAATAACAAAAAAAGCAATGCTAGGGATTCCCAAATGGTTCCCGAAATTGTTCCAGAATGGAAAGTGGCATTTTTAATTAGTGGAAGTCATATGAATACATGGAGGATTTCTTTAGTTTTAAAATACATATCCAATCAAAACTTGACAATTATGCTTTTGGAAACCGTTTTGGGATTTTTTTGGGGACTCTAGCATTTCTCTAACACAAAAGCCCATGAACATCATCTTAAGAACATCTTAAACATTACTCCCTCTGTCCCAATGATTTATATACATTGGAGGACAGGCGTGCCACGCATTTTAAGGCTCTCAACTATTATAGTTACATAACTTATTTTTACAATTTTCTTTTTTTTATAAAAATATAACAATTCTATTTTTATACAAAAAAAATGTAAAAATAAATTATGGAACTATACTAGTTATGCACCTTAAAATGCAATAAGAATAATTATAGTTGTCCTATGTGGACTATCAGTCTTCCCAAATTTTGTAATAAGTTTTTTACCACTCATGCAAATGAATTCGATCTGATTATACTTTAACTAAAAATTTAACATCATAACTTACACAAAATGTTGATATTGCCATGCAAAAAAACTGAAACACTTCCTTTTCAAGTTATAAGTAGCTTCACTAAAAGATTGAGCTGGCAAAGAACTCCATGCCTTCAACTCCTTTTCATTGACCTTCACTAAAAGCAACTAGAGAACATCAGTATTTAAGACAAAAGTAGAAAAAAACCTGTTCAAATTAATCTACGACTTAGTTAAATATGAATGATAAATATAACTGAAAATGTAAAGAATTAAGTATTTGGTTTATGCCTAGACTTGACTTCTAGCTTATCTATTGTTGATGAACACCGGAAATATCAAAATTTGAAAATGTTTTATTATTCGGTAAAAATTTTGAGCTCAAGTTGTTCTATATATTTTCAACCTTACAAGTAGGTAAATTAAAGATCCACGTAAGCACTCGGTTCAGAATGATATCAACCAAGAAAGGGCTACCGAATAACCCTTAAAATATCTTGAAGTTCTTAACCGAGAATGAAATGTTGAATTAAATTTGGAAAAATGAGTACCATTTCAAACTAAGAGTTAAAGTTCCTCAGTATTAAAATACCTAACTCAAGTAGTGTGCCACCCCTAAAATATTTATAAGCACCGCTAACTTAATACACTAGTAGTTACCTAATGTAGATGAACAAGTCTAACAAAGTTTCATTAAGAAACTAATTAACTTCTTTATTTGGTTATTTATGTAAATTTATTTTGTTATTAGTATACAGAATTTTTGATAATTTGAACTTAAATGGTTATTAAAGTTGCTTTCACTGATTTATATACTTAAGTTCTGAGTCAAAGATATTTTATGATGCATCATATCTATAATAAGGTAGGTAAAGACATTATCATAGTGACTTGGTAGTGATGGTAATGTTAATGGAGGATGGGGTGCTATTGAGATGATGATGGTTATAGAGAATAGTGGTTGTTGGTAAAATATTTATTGGAGAAAGAACAAAAGTGGTCGTGTGTGAGATAGGGAAGTGGCTGTTGAATGGAAGGTGGTGGTTTAAGTGAGAAATAGATGAAGACACAGAGGATGGGGTAGTGTGATTGTGGGAGTTGTGACGGTGGTGCCACATTGTACAGTTATTGAGATATATACCTATAAATTAATGTGTGTATATATGGTTGAACTGATATTTTTAGTGATTTGGTTATTGTGTATGAGTTCTCAAGGGAGTCATTGGATATGATATATCATGGACATATTTTGACTGGTATCCAAAAAGTAATTTTAAAAATAAATATTTAAAAAAAGTGTTTGAAATTAGGGGTGATCGCAAAATGTTCGAGATAACTTAATTATGTAAAATTTTCTTACATTGAGATTGATTAAGAGAAACATACGATAACAATCAAAGGATGTTTGTGTGTAGACTATATGGAGACGGTACACGTTAGACTTGGAGTTTGACTAATTAACTTGTTAATCAATGGATGCACCATATCAAGTGACTATATTGAATACAAAGCAGTTTATTTCCATGGGTGGAGTCACAAGAGCCTTAGCGATTGAGAAGCAAAACTTGGAGACAAGTATACTCATATGGATCTATTAATTTTGACAGCAACCTCTGCTGAAAAATTTGCAGTCGAACACTGAAGCAATTGACAACATTCTTCTGTGTCAATTCATGATAATATCTTTCAAATAACTGTTGGGGTCCGCCCCGAATTCCTAATTAATTTAAGAATCCTATTATGAGCAAAATTCTAATTTGTGATAATTGAGGTAATTCTTATTTTGGTAGGAATATAAATTGTGTAAGGATTTCTTTCCAATATAAGAAAGGATTGTAATTGTCACAAATATGATTTGAAATAGAATAGGATTAGAATATTTGTGGTGCCTATAAATATAGATAGTTGTAGGAGTTTTGGGGCATTGCAAAAGTTTGAGAGTTGTGTGCGATACACAACAGAGAGCTTTTGTAATCAAAGTGAGGTGATTGTATTCAAGAGTGGTGAGTAAGTGGCGCGCCGCTATAAATCTGTGGCTCCACATCTTGCGGGACACGCCTCCCGACCACCTCAATGTCACGAAGACTTTCGACATAGGCCGTCCAAGATCTCCAATCGCAGTTCTGGAGAGCCTCCCACATCACATAACTTTAGTGCCCGCAACCCCAGGATCAACTTCTTAACCATCGGCTTTGATACCACTTGTTGGGCCGCGAAACACTCATTAACTCCACATAAGTATGATATTGTCCGCTCTGGGCCGTGGCCGTGCCCGCACGGATTTGTTTTTGGGCTCCTCCTAAAAGGCCTCATACTAATGGAGTTGTTTTGATTGCTTATATTCAATATAATTCTTCTTTATCTTATCGATGTGGGACTTGGGTTGACACCCACTCTTACACCCAAGTATTATGGGAAGACGGGTTTTACTATGTGGCAGTTGACACTCAAGGATGTTTGATTCAATAAGGACTTGATGATGCCTCAGAGAAGGAGAAGCCAAAAGAGATGAGTGATGAAGATTGGATGAAAATCCAGAAAAGGGCAGCGAGTACAATCAGGCTAGAACTTGCACATGAGGTGAGGTATAACGTGTTGAATGAGTCAATACCGAAGGAGATATGGGACAAGTTAGCAAGCATCTATGTGTCGAAGTCGTTGACCAACCGAATTAATTTGAAGATGGAGTTGTACTCTTTAAAACTGGATGAGGCATGTAATCTCCATGATTACTTTAGTTATTTTAGTCAGCTAGTATGTCATTTGGCTAATGTTGATGAGCCGATGAGAGACGAGGAATAAGCTCTGTTGCTATTGTCATCATTGCCAAGTTCCTTCAAGTATTTTAAGCAGACGATGTTAGTATGGAGGATAACTCTTACCCTTGATAATGTGTTAAAAGCGTTAAGAGATAATATGAGGATGACAAATGATGCTGTTTCTCAAAGTGGTGAGGCAGTTTTAGCTTTCCAAAGTGCTAAAAGAGGGAGGAGTCACAGCCGCAGTGACCTGCAAAGAAGAAGAAAATCTCGGTCGAGTAAAAAGGATATGAGCACTGTTGTGTAATATTATTTTGGTGAAACGGGTCATACACAAATGTTCTATCCAAGCATTAAAGAAGATCTGAGGTCCTTTAAGCAGATGAAGGGAAAGAACAAAGATGATGATGCGAACTCTACCCATGTGATCGAGGATAAAGAGTTTTTGTTGGCAAGCGAGGATACCGTTCCTGGTTCGGTGAAGAATAAATTAGAATGGGTGATGGATTATGTTGCTTCCATGCATATATGTAGAGATCGAGCGATGTTTGAGACTTTATGCACTGATAATAATCTTGGTAATATCATTATTGGGAATGATGAGAAGATTAAGGTTCAAGGAGTTGGAACTCTTCGTCTTCAACTCCATGATGGTACGATCAAGAAAGCTCTCGATGTGGGATACATACGAGATGTGTCGATGAATGTGTTTCCTTTGAGTGTATTGGCATCACGTGGGTACAGATTCGTTGGACGAGGGCAAAGTTGCAAGATGTATAATGGAAAGATCTTGATTCTATAAGGGATGATAAATAAGAAGAACATCTACTATTTAGATAGGGAATCAATGACAATGAAGACTGTGAAAAAGGTAAGATTCTCGGAATCGGTTGAGGTATTAGGGAATTAGAGCCGATGGAGGATTTGTTGGGGTCTCTACCCCGAATTCCTAATTAAGTTAAGAGTCTTATTATAAGCAGAATTCTAATTTGTGATAATTGAGGTAATTCTTATTTTGGTAGGAATATAAGTTGTGGAAGGATTTCTATCCAATATAAGAAAAGATGGTAATTGTCACAAATAGGATTTGAAATAGAATAGGATTAGAATATTTGTGGTGCCTATAGATATAGATATTTCTTATAATATAAATCCTTTTAAAATTTTCATATTCCTTAATATCCATTATAATAGGGACTCAATTTAAATCGGAAACTTTTAGAGTCCATCCTCGAGAATCTTTAAAATCCGTGATCATTTCCAGTCACTCATTTTCATAGTACAACGATAATATGATTTCAGCTTATTCATTTTCCGATTTGCACATAGAGTAATTACATATCTTTTTCCATAAATCCACAAAATTACTATTCATTGAGACAGTGTAGAATTACAAAAATTAGGGAATATCACATACCTGATTGTAGAACTTGTGGTAGGAAGCATACGGGTGTCTGTAGGCTGCTAGGAATAACTTGTTACAAGTATGGATAGAAGGGGCACTATTCAGAAAAATGACAATCAATTAACACTAATACCATGGGAGACTTCAAGTGCTTCCAGTGTGGAAAATTGGGACACATGGCTAAAGATTGACGCTCGGGTGGTTCATCTGCGACAAGGCAAAGTGGTACTGCTTCGAATAGACCTCCTACTGCCAGAACATTTAATATGACCTTGAGAGACGCAGTAAGGCATCCGGATGTAATTACAGGTACGCTCCAACTTAACTCCTTAAGTGCAAATGTTTTATTTGATTCAGGAGCGACCAAATCTTTTATATCCCAAGACTTTGCTAGTAAATTGAAACCTAAGGCAGAATCATTACAAGAACCCTTACGGGTAGAGACAGCTAATCAAGAAGTCATTCCAGTTAAACAAGTATATCCAAATTGTGACCTAAAATTTTAAGGATGTCAGCTTCAAGTAGATATAATTCCTCTAAAATTAAGAGAGTTTGATTTTATTCTAGGAATGGATTGGTTATCAAAGAATGAAGCTAATATTGACTGCAAGGAAAAGAAAGTAAGGATAAAACTACCTGAAGGTAAAGAATTGGTGTTTAAAGGACAAAGTCAAAATAAACATTTTATGACTAGTATACAAGAAAAAAGGTTGATACGCCAAGGATGTGAGTCGCATTTAGCTTATGTGATAGATGCCACTAAGAAAGCACTTGACTTGAGTGGGATTCCCATAGTCAATTAATTTACGGATGTATTCCCAGAAGATCTTCCTGGATTGCTACCTGATAGGGAGATAGAATTTGCTATAGACTTAGTGCCTGGAGCAGCACCAGTTTCAAAAGCCCCGTATAGGCTAGCCCCAGTTGAACTAAAGGAACTAGCTTCCCAATTGCAGGAATTACTTGATAATGGCTTATTCAACCTAGTGTATCTCCGTGGGGAGCACCTGTGTTATTTGTTAAGAAGAAGGATGAAAGCATGAGGCTGTGCATAGATTATAGAGAGTTGAACAAGTTGACGATCAAGAATAATTATCCTTTACCAAGGATTGATGATTTGTTTGACCAATTGAAGGGTGCTGAGTATTTTTCAAAAATAGATTTAATATCCAGATATCACCAACTAAAGATTAAACCTAAGGATATTCCCAAAACAGAATTTCGCACACGTTATGGGCATTATGAGTTTTTGGTAATGTCATTCTGTTTAACTAATGTGTCAGCAGCTTTCATAGACTTAATAAATAGGATTTTCAAGAAATATCTATATATGTTTGTTATAGTCTTCATTGATGATATATTGGTTTATTCAAGGACTAAGAAAGAACGTGAGGAACATTTGAGGATAGTTTTAGAAATTTTGAGGCAAGAGCTACTGTACGCTAAGTTTTCAAAGTGTGAATTTTGGTTGCAAGAAGTCCAGTTTCTACGACATGTGATAAGTAATGAAGGAGTGCTAGTTGATCCCACAAAAATAGAATCAATTTCAAATTGGGAAAGACCAACGACTCCAACGGAAGTAAGAAGTTTTGTAGGATTGGCTGGATATTATAGGAGATTTATGCAGGATTTTGCTAAGATAGCAGCACCATTAACCCGACTTACTCGTAAAACCGAGAAGTTTGTGTGGACTAATAAATGTGAGAAGAGTTTCCAGGAGCTAAAGAAAAGATTAGTGACAGCTCCAGTACTAACTTTACCAGATGAAAAAGGGAACTTTGTGATTTTTAGTGACACATCCCATAAGGGCTTAGGTTGTGTACTTATGCAACATGGCAGGGTGATTGCATATGCATCAAGACAATTGAAGGAATATGAGTTAAAGTACCCTACCCATGACCTAGAGTTGGTTTCCATAGTGTTCGCTTTGAAAATTTGGAGACACTATTTATAATAACTACTATACAATTTGTTGTATTGTAGCTAGAACATATCCACCATATATATTATATAATAAATCTATACAATTTGTTGTATTGTAGCTAGAACATATCCACCATATATATTATATAATAACTACTATACAATTTGTTGTATTGTAGCTAGAACATATATGTAATGCATGGTATATAATAGGAGTATAATATATGTAAATAAGTACATCTTCTCCTTGTTTTCTTCTTGAAAATTTAGTAAAAAAAATAAAAAATACCTCATCCTTTTCTATAATCTTCGCTAGGCCTGTCAATGGAATGGATCGGGTTGGACCGGATGAGCCTCAATCCAAATCCAAATCCATACCTAGGAGTGATGGTCCTTTGTATCACAATTTTTAATATAATGATCCAAAATATCACAACTGAAAAAAATGATCCTTTTTATCACAAAAAACGCATTGGCGTGTTGCGTTTTTAAAACACGCATGTTGAACATGCATTTTTCATGTATTTTCCAGAAGAACGGGTGAAGACGCAGGTACAAGTTGCGTTACAAGTTTCAAGAAAAAAATTAAAAAAACTGAAAATGCAATTTCCATTTGCATTTCCTGGGACAAGAAAATGCTAAACAACCCACAAGGCCCAGCCCAATAGAAAAAAGCAATGTTCTGAATTTTTTTTATAAATGTAAGTAAAAGTTGCGTGACTTTGTGATGCTAAGGGCCATATTTTCATGTTGTGATATTTTGGGCATTTTAACTTCAAAATGTTATTAAAAGGGCATTTTCTCTTCATTTTTTTGGATCGTACCGAATTATTTATCGAATTTTTTGAAGAGCAATCCATATCAGATATTCAATCCAATAAATATTTTTAAAAATAAAATTTATATTAATATTAAAATTGAAAAAAAAAATTGTGAAATATACTTTTTTAAGATGTAGGAGTACACATTGACATCCAATACAAGAATTATAGAACATTAAAAATCAATAAAAAAATATTTATCAATCATCAAATGTACTAAATAAAATTAAAATAATCAAGATATATGAACTCTAAGTATGAAAATAATTCAAATTAAAACATAAAATCAACTTTAAATGCAATATAATGATGACGACGTATTCATTATAAACTTATTTATCTTTAAGTTATAGTATAAAATACTACGAAAAGATTTTAGATCTTATACGATATTGAATATATATATATATATTATTTGTATTATTATATTTATATTATTATTAATATATAATAAAATATATAATATTATTATCATATTTATTCGGACAAATCGGATCATGTACTACCCATATTCGTATTAAATGGATCGGATTCTGATTGGATCAAATCGGAGCTCCAATCCATTGACAGTTATAATCGCCGCCGACATTAAACTTAATTTCAGAATTTGTCTATGAGACTATAGTTACGTCGAACTAGCGGTATATGTCATCTAATAACAAAAAAAAGCAATGCTAGGGATTCCCAAATGGTTCCCGAAATTGTTCCTGAATGGAAAGTGGCATTTTTAATTAGTGGAAGTCATATGAATACATGGAGGATTTCTTTAGTTTTAAAATACATATCCAATCAAAACTTGACAATTATGCTTTTGGAAACCGTTTTGGGATTTTTTTTGGGACTCTAGCATTTCTCTAACACAAAAGCCCAAGAACATCATCTTAAGAACATCTTAAACATTACTCCCTCTGTCCCAATGATTTATATACATTGGAGGACGGGGGCGTGCCACGCATTTTAAGGCTCTCAACTATTATAGTTACATAACTTATTTTTACAATTTTCTTTTTTTTATAAAAATATAACAATTCTATTTTTATACAAAAAAAAAATGTAAAAATAAATTATGGAACTATACTAGTTATGCACCTTAAAATGCAATAAGAATAATTATAGTTGTCCTATGTGGACTATCAGTCTTCCCAAATTTTGTAATAAGTTTTTTACCACTCATGCAAATGAATTCGATCTGATTATACTTTTAACTAAAAATTTAACATCATAACTTACACAAAATTTTTTAATAACTTTTTTACCACTCATGCAAATGAATTCGATCTGATTATACTTTTAACTAAAAATTTAACATCATAACTTACACAAAATGTTGATATTGCCATGCAAAAAAACTGAAACACTTCCTTTTCAAGTTATAAGTAGCTTCACTAAAAGATTGAGCTAGAAAAGAACTCCATGCCTTCAACTCCTTTTCATTGACCTTCACTAAAAGCAACTAGAGAACATCAGTATTTAAGACAAAAGTAGAAAAAAACCTGTTCAAATTAATCTACGACTTAGTTAAATATGAATGATAACTATAACTGAAAATGTAAAGAATTAAGTATTTGGTTTATGCCTAGACTTGACTTCTAGCTTATCTATTGTTGATGAACACCGGAAATATCAAAATTTGAAAATGTTTTATTATTCAGTGACACATCCCATAAGGGCTTAAGTTGTGTACATATGCAACATGGCAGGGTGATTGCATATGCATCAAGACAATTGAAGGAATATGAGTTAAAGTACCCTACCCATGACCTAGAGTTGGTTGCCATAGTGTTCGCTTTGAAAATTTGGAGACACTATTTATACGGGGAGAAGTGTGAGATTTACTTTGATCATAAGACCTTGAAATACATATTCACTCACAAAGAATTAAACATGAGACAGAGAAGATGGTTAGAGTTGATCAAGGATTATGATTGTGAGATCCACTACCACTCCGAGAAGGCCAATGTGGTGATTGATGCCCTTAGTCGAAAAGAGAGACTTAAGATGCTAAGTGCATCATAAGAGTTAATCAACGATCTTGAGAATTGAGGTAAAAATACCAGAAGAAGGTCAAGAGAATCTAATAGAAATTAGTGTCTAACCACCATTGTTGGAAAAGATTAGGTTATGTCAAGAAAAGAAGATGGAAGAGGAAAAGAAGTCTTCTGAGAAAATAATGACAAGAGAAGATATCAAATTCGAGAGAGATGAAAATGGAATCATGAGATATGCATCGAGGATATGGATTCCTAATGTTCAGGAATTAAAAGATGAAATCTTACGAGAAGCTCATAAGTCACAGTATTTAATTCACCCAGGCAGCACCAAAATTTATTAGGATTTGAAAGAATTTTATTGGTGGCCAAATATGAAAAAGGATGTTACTGAATGGGGTACTTAGGTGCTTGACATGTCAAAAAGTGAAGGCGGAACATCAGAGACCTAGGCGGAGCATCAGAGATTCCTGAATAGAAATGGGAACATATTGCTATGGATTTTGTAGTTGGATTACCAAGGACTATAACCAACCACGATGCTATATGGGTAATTATAGATCGATTAACCAAATCAGCCCATTTTCTTCCGATCAATGAGAGGTATTCGATCGATAAGCTTGTAGATATATACCTGAAAAAGATCATAGTAAGGCATGGTGTTCCTATAACTATTGTATCAGATAGGGATCCAAGATTTAACTCTAGGTTCTGGAGGAGTTTTTAGGAATGTGTTGGAACCAAATTGAACATGAGCACTGCATATCACCCACAAACTGATGGGCAGAATGAGAGAAACATTCTAACATTAAAGGATATGTTAAGAGTTTGTTCCCTAGATTTTAAAGGAAGTTGGGATGATCATCTGGCATTGATTGAGTTTTCCTATAACAATAGTTATCATTCAAGAATAGGGATGCCACCATATGAAGATTTATATGGCTGGAGATGTCGATCTCCTCTATGTTGGGAGGAAGTAGGCGAATGAAAGAATTTGAATCCTGAATTAGTTCAAAAAACAAAAGACACAGTAAGTTTAATTAAGGGACGCCTGGCAGCAGCTCAGGACAGACAAAGGAAATATGCAGATCTAAAACGTAGAGATACGGAATACGAAGTAGGAGATTATGTCATGTTAAAAGTATCCCTATGGAAAGGATTGATGCTATTTGGAAAGAAGGGAAAGTTAAGTCCTAGGTTTATTGGTCCTTTTGAAATCCTTAAGCGAGTGGGAAAGTTTGCCTATGAATTAGCGCTACCTCCAAATTTGCAACATGTTCATAATGTGTTTCACATGTCTCTATTAAGAGAGTATAGACCTAATGCCAGTCATGTTTTGGAATATGAAATTGAGGATATACAACCAAACCTAACTTATGTGGAAAAGCCATTAGAGATTATTGATCGTAAAGAGCAAGTGCTAAGGAATAAGATCATTCCAATAATTAAAGTGCTCTGGAAGAATCGAAGGATAGAAGAAGCCACATGGGAATTAGAAAGTGCTATGCGAGAAAAGTATCCACAGCTATTTTCAACATGATTCCGGGACGGAATCCTTTTAAGGGAGGGAGACTGTGATATTCTCTAATTTTTGTAATGCTATAGTATCTTAATGAATAATAATTTTGTGTATTTATGGAAAAAGATTTGTAATTAATCTATGTGCGAATTGGAAAATGAATAAGTTGAAATCATATTATTGTTGTACTATGAAAATGAGTGACTGTAAATGATCACAGATTTTAAAGATTCTCGAGTATGGACTCTAAAGGTTTTCGATTTCAATTGAGTCCTTATTGTATTGGATATTCAGGAATATGAAAATTTTAAAAGGATTTACATTATAAGAAATTTGACGGAATTAGGTTAAACCCTAAAAATGAGCAAAGCAAAGGATTACCACAGGAACTTGGATTGATAAAGGAATCGTGATTAAATGAGTATGAAAAACCAAACAACCAAGATTAATATTATAACAAGGATATATACCACATTATCAGTTACCAAAATCATTAACACATTATTTAGAAATCAAAATCAAGATTATATGATCGTATAACATGACATCATGCATGACCATACTAGTTAGCAACTTCCACTAACTATTAAACCAAAGATTATCTAATGAATTGCTTGATAATATATATATATATATATATAAATCACCAACTATCTACCTAACTCTAGAATCCCCTAGCCAACACACAAATCATCTCTATCCACTTCAAGAACAAGACATTCAGCTTTTTAATATTCATAAGGAGAAGAGAATTCAAGCCCCCTCTACAAGCTACCATAAATCAAGCAACTTGTTTCTAAAGCTTGCCAAGGAAGAGATTAAGGTATGTACAAAGTTTTAGAGCCAACAAACTTCATTTGCATAGGTAATAAATTCATCAAAGTTGATGGATGAATAGTAATAAATAGTAACTAACTTGAGTTTTGTGTTTGTTTTGAAAGATTAAGGCATATTAAGGCTATATCAAGGTTTCTCAAGTACTACAAGCCTTTGTTAAGATTGTTACAACATCAAGGAAGGTATAAACATCCTTACTCTTTTGAGTTTATGGTTGATTATGATTGGTTTTTATGTTAAACTTGTATAAAGTATGAAATCATAGTTATATAGGTGTTTATAAGTGTTTTGATTGAATATAGAAGTGTATTGTGCTTGTAACCATGGCCGGCATGATGACCACATGGTGAATGGAATGAGGTATGTGTTGAATGATGAGTCTGGAGGAGTGAAAATTTGTAAAGTATGAAAGTATAGCCGTTATAATGCCCAATTTTCGTTAAAACATAAACTACCTTGTTTAATGTAGAAAATATCGAACTGGTCAAAGTCAGTAAGATGTACCAACTGGTCATGATAAGATAAATCTTGGTTCATAGATCGTTTTGATATAAAGAACGTAAAAATCTGATGAACGATTTAGGAGAAAAGTGAGTTTTAGTGAAAGTCGTTCGGAAAACCGAGAATCCCTAAATGTGTTAACCTTGAACTCATGGACATTATATTTAAATGTCTTTGGTATGGTTATACAAGGATTAGTAATATTAAATTATAATGGGATATATTACTAACGGTGATTCTTTTCGTTTCCATAGGGACTCGAAACGAACCTCGGATCGCTTCTACTCGACTTAGAGACCAAGTCAAGATTTCTTATATCTTTACTTTGATAAATTGTAAGGTTCCTGGAAAATGGTTTTGCTAGATATATATGTGGTTCTGCGAGTATTATACTGCTAGGGACTTGTTTCCTTGATTCCTGTTATTACTTGACATGGATATGGGTAGTGCAAGATACTTTATGGACAAAAAGGGTTATGCTATATATAAAAATATGATAATATTAAAATTAAATAATAAGCTATATTTATGAGCGACCGGGAGCTAGAAGGATAGAGTATATATATGATAATGTTATGAATAGAAAACATGTATCTACTGGTATAAACACAAACAGGAAGTATATATTATAAAGAATATTTTCTTCCAATGGTTTTAAAGAATATTAAAGATACTAAATATGATTTTAAAAGTCAAGGGTTTCTTCAATATGCAAGGCTCCCTGGTCAAACTCTTTTAAAAACAGATTCTTTGCTCAAATCTTAACTCTGAAGTTTATTCAGAATTTGTAAAAGGGTAAAGTGGGAAATGGAAAATGGAAATGAAGGGGTATCCTTCAGAATAAAATGGAATAACAATTTTTATAATGGGGATTATAACATTTTGGGCTGAGTTTAATACAGTCCAGCATTCAACACTCTATTCCGACCCATGTGTCACCGAAGGAAGATGGTGGTGAACTTTCCTCAACGGATGATGACCGGAGTGGATCATTCCTTCTACTAGTAGTAAACAGGGAACATGTACGAATAGGGCGACTGATCATCGTCCTGACGTATCTGGCTACAGTGAAGATCCCCAAAATTTTTAAAGGAATTGTTGACAATTATATTATATTGATAACTTGAAAAGAAGGAACTGGAATGGAACAATGGAATATATTAAATGATTAGAAGAGAAAGTGATATCATATTATTATAAATAAAAGGAAAGTAATATAATAATGAATAACAAGCAAGTTTATGTTGGTGTATTACTGCGCAAACAAGATATAGCTACTGATGGAAATAATCTATTTAATTACCTTGTAACTTCATCTTTTATATTATATTGAAGCAATGTTCGTTTTACGAATAACAAGTGTTTCCGGGATTATTATGAAATGATTATATGTTATACTTCATAATGGTTTAAAAACTTTGTCTTGCTGAGCTATTATATCTCACTCTTGCTTATGTTTATATAACAGCTATATGAGATGCCGCCGATACGTCGCATTACACCCCGAAAGAGGGTAAGGGGAGGACTATATGATAGAGAGTTGTCACCCATTCCCGAGGTAGCTTATTTATATATATTTGGGGGATGAGTAAACGTATGTAAGTTAATTAAGAAGGTTGATGTAATATACTTTTGGTTGTTGATATGCTTCTTGTAGAAGTATTATTCAGCACCACTACTTCAGTGGTATTCTGGGTTTGTAATAATAGTTTTATCTAAACTATTATTATTGATGGATGTTGTTCTCTGAGCATATGACTGGCGTGTAATGTTATAAGTGTGTGGTCAATGGTGTGACTATAAAATATTGTTAAAATAATATTGGACCGTGATTACCTGGATTCCTGACCCCGGATCTATGGCTGTCACACATCTTTAACCAGCCAGCTCAACTAAATGTTGCAATAGTTGCTTCATTATATCCAACATAACCTGCATAGTGGAATAACATCAGTTTTCCTAAATTTTTTTGGGAAACAAAACCTGAGAAGGAGAGAGAGAGAGAGAGAGAGAAAGAGAGAGAGAAAGAGAGAGAGATTGAGGGAGAGAAGGAGAGAGACGACAAAACCCATCTTACCCTCCATCTCTTTGACCTTCCTCTCCGACTTCTTCAAAAGCGCTTCCAATACATTTTTCCCAATCTCCAACTCCTCTCTCTCCTTATTCGACCTTCCTAACACCGCCTCTAAATCATCAACCAAACTCTGCAACTCCCTAATCTTCACATCCCTCTCCTCAATTGACGGGTGGCGTGTTTGGGGTAATTGATTATATAAGTAATTAATTGAGGGGTTTAATACAAGAAGGAGAAGAATCGTATAACAAAATTGAATAAAAATAGAGAAAAGGCTAAGAGGTTGAAACTAGATAATTGATTAGCTGGGTTAGTGAAATGAGAGAGGGATGGAAAAGAGAGGGCGGTGCTAGGTTAGTGAAAAGATAGATATGGAAAATGGGGGAAATGCAATATTGACAAAGGGGAAAATATTAACAAGGAGGGGAATGAATTAGAGGAGGGAAATGAAATATGGATCAATTTTTTTATTAGCGGGTGAAAAAATTAATCCAAATAGATAAATTTCATACAAGATAAATTTAAATTTTTTGCAATTTTTTAGTTATTTTTAATTAATTACTGTTAATAATGACTATTAAAATATCATAAAAGATCTTAACATCCGTATGGTTGGATCATTGAAAAAATATTTTAAAAAAAATATTATGTACAATTGGGACGAGACTATTAAAGTATGTAGTATTTTGGGAGGTTTATATTATAAACTCATACAAGAATAATATTAAATTTTCTAATTTATTTGGTTTGCTAATTTAACGGTCGACTAGTACTTTGACTAGAACACCTAAACCGGGTTTCGTCATTCTTTAGGGCTTTGCTATTTTAAAAATATTTCTGTTTTACTCAACTTTACGGAGGTCAAGATGCATACTTTTTAATGTTATTATCAGAATTTCAGACAAATAAAAAAATATTTGTCCACCTAGTATTAAATTAAATTAAAATATTGAAGAAATAAGTTAACTAATATCAAACAAAAAAATTGAAATTAATATAATAAAAAAGTAATGACAAAAAAATAGTTGTTAGTATTGCTTCTATTCTAGTCTAGAACGTTCTATTAAAGTTTATAAAATATCTTTTTCCGTGTGTGCCCCTATTTCTCTCCTTACTTCTTTTTCCTTCTTGTGTCCCTATCCCTCTCCTTACATTTTCTTTCTCTCTTTTGTAACATTTGACTGTTTTTGGAGTTTTGGATATATTATGATTAAGGCATCACTTTTGTTTTCTTTAATTTCAGTTTTGCATCACCACCAATGGGACAAGGTAAGTCATGACCTGGATATATCATGGTTAAGCCATCACCTTTGTTTTCTCTAATTTCGAATTTGCATCACTATGAGACAGATCGCCACCAGACTAGTAAGTCAAGACCTTAACTTCATTAATTGAATTTATATCTTTATGTATACATGTACATACCCATATGCATATATTGGGATGAATTGCACTTAACATTTATTTTCTTGAACCTGATTATTTGGGTTTTAGTATGTTTAATCAATTAAGATTTTGATCAATTTATACATATTTTGCATCGTAGTTTCTGTGTAGATGTGGATGGAATATGATTTGAAAATTAGTTGATATTTTCTATTCATAACATTAAGTCGGTTTGATATAGATTAGTCCCAAAGATGATATTCTTCTTAAATGTTTATTATGTTTTCAATGTGATTATTATTATTTTGTTCCAAAATTCTTATATGAGTTTCTTTTTATTTATAGTAAATAATGAAGAAAATGCTCCAAGAATTTACTAGGTATCAAACAGGTAATATTCTAAATTATTCATCAAATGCTAAATATTATATTCATATTTTAATTTTTTAAGATTTGTCTCATATTTTAACTTGGGTCTTGTTGAAGAGATCATTGTTTAATAAAAAAGTGTATATTTATATATATATATATATATATATATATATATAGGCAAGTGCTCAAATACAAACCACTTTTAAAATACAAACCTACAAACCAACACTAAATTAATTATATTTCATTTATTCTAAGGTTCCCGCCAAGGGTACCTTCACAAAAAATGCTTAAAATAATTGGCTCTATCCATAAAAAAAAAAAAAAAAAAAAAAAAAAAAAAAAAACTTGCCGTGGAAATGCGAAGCATTTAAGACAGTAAACGGATGAGTTAGGTAGTCATGAGGGCCGCAGGCCCTCGACACACCCGTCAATCGTCTATTGCCTTTACCATTCATTGTCATTCCTTACAACTTTAGAATGATAAAGGCGCGAAGCGCCGTACAAGAAGGTGCGAAGCACCGTTAACCAGTGAAATCCACTGCCACGTCATCACGTGAACAGTGAATTTTTTTTTATTTTTTTTATTTTTTATTTTTTTTGTTGGATAGAGCCAATTATTTTAAGCATTTTTTGTATTGGGGTACCCCTAGTTTGGTCATTAGATTAGCTTGAAATATTAGATTATGATTGGTTTGTAGGTTTGTATTTTAAGGAGGTTTGTATTGGAGTAGCCCCTATATATATATATATATATATATATATATATATATATATATATATATATGCTTGTATGAGTGTACAAAGCATTTGTTAGAGGAGACAGTAGAAAATGTAAAATCTATCAATTTAGTCACATATTTTAAGATTTGTGACACCCAAATAAAAAATAAGTATCCACAACTTTATGGCATATTTTTCTGTTGCTGTCTAATAATTCACGATTAATTAATGGGATTTGGGTTTAGGACCGAGGGTGTCTTGTGTTTCAGCAGAATTCAAGATCTATCTTACACTTACCGGGAGGCCTAACTGGAGTATGTGCATTATAAGGTGAACTAGCTAATTTTGTCCTATAAATTTGTGACAATAGATATACCCACAATTGTAGTATAAGTGTACGGTTAATAGATTAGTAGAACTTTACTATCAGTGTGAGGAGACAGACCAGAATAGCACAGGAACAAAGGTGGGTGGCCCAATTGGCTCATATTGGCTGATGAACACAGTGTAAGGACGTTAAATGTTTAAAACACTTCTCTGATGGTCCGAGTGGTTGAACTGCTTGGTACCTCAGTATGTGCTCAAGTTCAAATCCTCCTTGTTACCTTTTTCTAAAATTCATGATCAGATGAATGATCAAATCCCTGATGCCAAATGCATGTACACATGGGTTTCAATAAGTAGAAAAAAAATATTAACGAAATTGTTAAATGCATTAGTTGTGGTTCTGTGGTGCTTGTGTAGTGCTATTTTGCTCAAATTAACTTCAAATTGTGCCAAAACGACCAACACCAACCTTCTCAATTGTCAGTTAAGAATATTATTTTTTCTACTTATTGCTGCATTTGCTTCTTCATTGATATCTGACTTTCTGATTAGTCCTATCCAATCTCAAAATCTCTCAAAGGAGTAGAGGTGCATACTGCACTACTGTTATTATATTTTTTCGATTTGTGTGGATGTTACATAATTTATATTTGTGAAATTGTAGGGAAGGAGAAGAATTTGCTCGGAGATTAAACTCTTGGTGGCAGGAGATGTTATCTTGGGGTCAAGAAAGAAGGCTACAGTTCCGTTGCAAGAGATACAAACAAATGGCAAGAGCATGACTATTGCTCAGCTTTTCTATATTTAACTCATACTCATTAGGCCTAATGCAAGTCTTCTTGAAGGGGCTTGAAGATGTTGGAAACGTGAATGGGCTCGCTTAATATATTTTCAACTCAAACACAATATATAATACATAGATATGTGATGTATATCAGAGATGTAATAAAGCAGGCTTGCAAAATTATTTTATTACACATTGTATAAGCTACAGCTTCTTATATTTTCATACATGGCTACAGCCTTTCTTCTCTTACTCACTCTAGAGCTTCCGCTCCTTTCTCTCTCTACTGATACTACACTATGGTACAACAATAATCTGTATGCACGCATTTGTATTTATGGAGTGAATAATACTTGGTGGCCTATTTCCTTACATCATAGAATTTATTACATACACATGTATGTATGACCCACTTGTTCATGGAGAGACTAGCTTGTTCATGGAGAGTGTTGCTGCAACCTTAATTTCTTTCTATCTACCTTATTTCCTGGATAGACTTAGAACACCCAGCTCATGCTTGACTTATGTATCTGCTATAGAGCCGGCAATTTCGTACACTACACGAAAACGACACGAAAATTACGGGTTTCAGTTTACCTTTGCGGTACACGAACACGAAATTACACGGATGAATTTAGTGTCAGTTTTGGGTTTACCATTGGGTACACGACACGAAACGAAAATACACGAAAAAAATAAATATTTAAATAAATATTTTAAATTATATAAATATATATTATAAATAAATATTACATATTTAACCTTTTTACAAAATAAATAGAAAATAGACAAAATTGCCACCTCTAATCTGCTATAGTTGGCTTCTTTGACTCACACGATAAGAGCTCTATGAATAAGGTGTTGGAAACGTAGATGGGCCTTCAACAAATATTAGTTATAACGATCTAGAATTTTCGTAATTATTTAAAGCGTTTATTTAATTGTTAAAGGTGAATTATGTGCTATGAATATTTTTGTGAAGTTAAATTATGTGCGGAATCATGTTTATATGATTATGTGATGATTGGTAAGTGTCATACCGTATGTGCTAGTATATTTTTGTTTTCATTTTTGAGCATTTAAAACTATTTTAAACTTGCATTTTTAATCTTCTAAAAATTCTATAAAATCATTGGAGTCGTTTAAAATCATGAAATCTTTTGCATTATTATCTTTGTGATATGATTTAGTTTTTAAAATTGGTGGGAGTATTTAATTGTGTGTTTAAGTATTTTTGAATGATTTAAAAAAATTATTTCATTTAAAGGTTTTTTATTATGAAATTTCATACTAAATTCATTTTTGACTCAAAAATTATTTTAAAAATATGGGGAGTTCTGTAATTCCTTAAATTTACTTTAGAATTTTAAAAATTATTTTTCCTCTAATTTTCTGATTTATTTTGATTTAAGAGGTTTTAAAAATAGAAATTTTAATAGAAATTCAGAATTGTTAAATAGTCATTTTGTTTCCAACTTTTTAATTATAAAAACATCAACTCTCTCTTGTCTCTCCCCTGCGTATACTGCTCTTTTCCCTCTGCCTTGTTCACCGTGAGTCTCTCTCGGTTTCTCACTTTAATCGCTACATGCAAGACCAATTTCTTGGTCGTTTTCTTCGATTTTGATAACAAAATAATGCTAAGCTCCTCTAGTTTCTGATCCTACCGAGTTCTTGTTGATTCTTGTGTATATATATATACACACCTGTGTGTGTATATGCGAGTTTACATGGTTTCCTTGCTGGTGTTGTTGAATCTTGCGGGTATTGATGAATTGCTGTTTAATCCTTTCGATTATAGCTTTTTCTTGGTCAAAGTTCGAGTATGGCAGCCCTTTAAGGGAACCACCGAAATTTTGGCCCTCCAGCAATGATCTTGATAAACCGGGGGTTTCGACGATGATGATCTTCAGTCAAATTCTTGTTTAAATTATTGTTTCGTGAATTTACACGTTTATTCTTGAATTTTTCGAAGATCATATGCTTGTTCTTGAATTTTATGTGTTAATGATGCTTTGTGTGATTATTGGGTAATTGTTGTGGATTGATTAATTTAAATTGATAATTATTCCTTAAATAGTAATTTTCGGATTTTTTTCAGCATGTTTAGTTTGAAATTTTGAGATATTAATTGTGTAAATTTGATTTATATGCGAATCACTAGTTAATTAACTTGCATGTATGATTTTCAGAATTTTGTAGAATTAAATTCAGATTTTGGTTTAGTAGATTCATGAATGGAATCTGTCAGGTATAATTGATTTATGTGATCTCAAGTATTGATAGTCGGTATGTTTGTGACTGGTATATGGAATTAAAGTCCATTGGATTGATTTGGTTGTTAGTTTGAGTCGGATGTTCCGACGGGCTAGTCCACTTTACAAAGGAGATGTTGCCCATTTTTCATTAGATTTATAATTGTAAAGTGTGTAGTATTATAATATAAACTACTTGTAAATCAAGTTGGCCTTATGTGTTAAGTGTTTAAATGACAAATATAATTTGTTTGTGCTATGTGTTATATGCTTAAGTGTTGATCTGATTATAATAAATCGTTTGGTAAGTGTAACTAGCAGGTGTTATATGTGTTAAGTGTTAATGCGTTATAGGATTCGTTGGGTAGAATAGAGTTAGATGATTAAGGGTAAAAATATATTGAAGTAGTACCTTACCTGTATATAGGTACAAGTACGAGGCGAGTAAAAGCCAGTAGTCTAGTACACATGTAAATGGAATCTTAGAAGTGAGACGTTATCGAAGTTATCGAGTACATATTGATGTAGAGACTGACAAATTGTGGAGGAAAGACATAAGTACAGTCGAGTAGAGACCGACGAATTAGGAAGTAGAAACTGACGTAAAGTTGAATAACGAATCGATGTGTTAGAATCGGAACTACGTATATTAAGGCAAGTGTTTTTGTCCCTCACTTATTGTTCAAGTGAAGCATATCTGCTCCTGTTATTTATTAAATGTTTCTTTCAAATCAAATTACGAGTAACTTGTACCTTCTTGTACCATTCCATTAAGTTTTCTTGTGAGTTATCCTTTGATATACATTGATTGCTATGCACCCTATGATGACTACCCTTCTTTAGCGTAACAGTGAACTTCGATTCTATGATTTGTTCCTTGTTTTAAACATGGACCTTTATTATGTCTATCGTCTTATACCCTACAAGCCAAGCAGGTTTTCAAATCTTAAATACGATTTTTAAAATTAATGACTGTTTTATGATTTATTTATTGATAACCCTTCTTCTAGTTATCAAATCCTATTTTATTAAGTCAAGTATTACTTACACGTGTTTTCTCAAAATTGTTTTAATGAACCAAGTTTTATTGAACCCTTGTTTTAAAAAACGGGTGTTAATGAACCATGTTTTAAGGAATCATATTTTTACTGAACTTGACTTTCAATGAACCTTATTTCAACAGAACCTTGTTTTAAGAAACTATATGTTATTAAAGCCTGTTAGAAAACTCGTAATCAAAAGAACCTTGATTTAGAAAAGTGAGACTTATTTAACTATACCATGTCTAATCATTATTTCATTAATGCAAGACCTTTATCACCATAAATTGATTTGTTGCCCTGATTTAATGTTTTAAAACTCTATATATTACAATGTTGATCGAACCACTAACCTAAAGACTTGATTACCATTCTTGGTATTCATTATCTTTTAAACTGAGTTAATTGCCCTAAAACTAGTCATGATACACATCTTTGACCATTGACTTAATTTCCTTCCTTGTACTCTGATCAAAGCATTGATTACTTTTGAGTCTATATCTTCTTGATTCAGACTTGTATCCATATTCTTTTGATGTTAGAGAACTTAGTCAAACCTTTGACTTTTATCATTGCAAATTAAAATGAGTTATTTTCTTAAAATACTTTGAAGTTACTTAGACTGGGCTAATTTGTTATGAGTGAGTCGAAAGTGCTTTGGAGTAAAGGTTTTTGAAAGGATTTAAGTATTAAATGTTTTACAAAGTTAAAAAAAGGGTTTTCTAAACCTTAATGTTTTCATAATGTGATTTTGTAAAATGTTAGGAACTCCGTCAAAATGGTTTCTAAGGATTCCTAACGATTGGAGAGGTTAGTGATCGGGTAATACCATTCCGACCTATTTGTATATATTATAGGTGAAGTTGTGGTCTATCTAGTCCAACACCCCTATAGGCCAATGTGTTGCCTATTGGGAACCTAAGCTATCCTAATGAGAGGATTAATGTCTAGAAGGACTTTGTGTCCAGTATGGGGACCTTATGGGCTGATCACCCGTATTTTCTATTATGAAATAAAAAACCACCAATCAATTTTAAAATATTTTATTTATATGACTATGAAATGAAATTGGTTTATTATTGGAAATGTCAATTGCCTTACACATATTTTATTATCAACTATCATTCTACCATCTTATTATTGTTGGAAGCCAGCTTCATGTTTGTTGTCAGTTTTCAGTTTATTTAGAAGTTTTTACTTCACTATTTACTTGCTGAGCGTTGTTAGCTCACTCTTGTTTTATTCATCTAACCTTTCAGCTAGACTTAAGAATGGTCTACCTATGTCTTATAATTCGAACGAGTATGGCAAGGCAATCTATTCAATTTTAATTTAAGAATCAGCATGGACTCATACAGTATTGGACTGCGCTTTTGATAAGAAGGTATAGTAGTTATAATAGTTGTAATTTAGATTCTTGTTTCATACTATAACTTGAGATCAATCCTTATTGAGGGGTCATCTGTATAATTAAGTTATACTTAATTGTATTGGTTATGGCACCAAATCTGGACCCCGGATTTGGGGGTGTCACATTAGTTGTTTGTATAATACTAACACAAACTTGTATATATTAATAATAATAAACTACAACTTTCTTACACAACAACAAGACTTCAGCTTTATTTTTCTTCTCTTAACAACTGTTGTTGTTTTTTCCTATCGGTGTTTTCTTCAAGAGCTTGGGCTCTCTTTCTCTCTCAACTATTTCACTCCTGTGTTTCTTACTTCGGTGTGTTTCTTATGAGATAGCTGGGTAGCCTTTATATAGGCTTCAAACTACATGGCTTTGCATCATCCCTTACATCATAAACTATTTATTACAAGCCTACATACTTGACTATTGACTAGCCTTGATTTTACTACAAATACACACTAGCATTCATGCATGCACGTAATACTAAACTCCAACTACTGACTCATGTTTTGAACATATGCAGCTTTCACATGAAGCCTACCATAATTTATGCTCCTCTATTGCAAGATAGCTGCTGCAATGTCACTTGAACATTGCCACCTTCTGAATTTATGATACACATATTTGATTGCTGCTTGAATTGGTAATCTACACTGCCCACCTTTTTTCCAGGACCTGCTCTTATTTTCTTTCCTTTATATTACTACATCTATATAACCCAGCTGCTGATATTTATTGCTAGTTCTAGAAAGTTTGAATTCTAACACTCCCCGGCCCCTCAAAGTCGACTTTTCATTCCGAGCTTTTTCTTCATTTTTTGAAATATGTCCGGCTTCAACGGCTTTTGGAAAATATTTTGAGGCAAAATAAAAATCTTGTATCTTTTCTTGTAGCCTTTAAAATTTTTACTATGACCATATGACTGGTGGACTTCATTATTCTAGCCTCGCCTGAACTGTGGCCTTCCACATTCATGTTTACCTCGGTAATCACCTCTTCCACGTACAAACCACTACTGCTTGAATTGTCATTGATGGACACCTTACTTTCTAGTATTTTCTCTGACTAACTTTTATCGTTGTCTAGATTCATTCGTTGCTTGTGGGCTTGAAAAGAACAGATGAGCTCATCAATCGAACTTCTGGGCAAGTACTCCAAATTGTCTCCATAATGAACTAAGAACTTCTGACTCAGGTTGTGAACATATGCAGCTTTCATATGTAGCCTGCCATAATTTATGCTCCTCTGTTACAAGATAGCTACTGCAATGTCAAACTTGAACATTTCCACCTACTGAATTTATGATACACGTATTGGACTGCTGCTTGAATTGGTAATCTACACTGCCCACCTTTTTTCCAGGACCTGCTCTTATTTTCTTTCATTTATATTACTACATCTATATAACCCAACTGCTGATATTTATTGCTAGTTCTAGAGAGTTTCAATTCTAACACTCCCCCTCAAACTCGACTTTCCATTCCGAGCTTCTTCTTCATTTTTTGAAATATGTCCGGCTTCAACGGCTTCTGGAAAATATTTTGAGGCAAAATAAAAATCTTGTATCTCTTCTTGTAGCCTTTAAAATTTTTACCACGACCATATGACTGGTGGACTTCCTTATTCTGGCCTCACATGAACTGTGGCCTTCCACATTCATGTTTACCTCGGTAATCACCTCTTCCACGTGTTGGGTACCGAGGCATAAAACGCAGCGGAATAATGTAAATAAAACAAAAAAAAATTCGAAACCCAAACCCGGATCCATGTATAATTATGGACAGATTATGGAGAAACGAATCATACCTTTAAAACGTTACTTTCACGAACTCAACGGAGATCCTAGCTTGTAATCACCACACACAATCTTCACGTCAAGATCTGTGTCACCACCAATTGGACAAGGTAAGTCATGACCTTAATGGATTACTTGAGAAGTGTTTATTTTTTTTATGTATACATCATATGCATGTGTATATATGGGAGATAATTGTTTCATAGTTGTTTTGTGGTGGATTGAACTTTCATTTATTTTCTTTATGAACCCAAATTATTTATGTTTTTAATGTGTTTTATCCTCATCCACAACAAAAATACAAATATTTTATATTGTCTATTTAAAACGTGGTGGGTTCATGAGAGAATCACTTTTCCAGATGCATTTCTTTGATAGTTGTTACTCTTTAGTAAGTGCTAACATTTGTGATTATTGTTTAGATGCATTTCTTAGATAATTGTTACATAATTCCAATAATTGTTTCTAGCTATATTTCTTAGTTCCAACAATTGCTTTTAGCACAGTTCTAACAATTGTGTTAATGTCCGTGTTAATGTCTATCATTTAAGCGCGATTGTATTTTTGATCAATTTAGATTTTGATAAATTTTCACTTAAATTCTACTAAAAACCGATCTTAATTCATATTTATTTTGAATAGCTAGTTTGTGTTTAGATATGGATTGACTTTGATTCAAAAATTGTGAGGTACTTTCGATCAATTCATTATATTTAATCTATTTGATATGGAGGTGTGTCCCTCATTTAGTTCTTAAATGTTTATTCTGTTTTCAATAGGTTGTTCCAAAATTATAATTTGAGTTTTTTTTTTATATTTACAATAAACAATGAAGAAATTGCTCCAAGAATTTACTATGTATCTTGCAGGTGATATTTTTAATTATTCACTAAATTATGCAAAATATAAAATTCATCTTTTTTTTTTCTTAGATATATTTCATGTTTGTAGTTACCTATATCTAATCTTTCTAAATATGTTAATATTAGCGTACAATGCTTTTATTTGAGTACACAGTGAAAATTGTACAATCTATTAGTTGATTCACATAATAATTTTTGTACATATTTGAAGCCTTGGAAGTTCCAGCTTTCTTTTTGTCTCCATAGTAGTTTCACATTAAATATTCACCCAAAAATGGTTTTTTCCCTTATTTTAAGGGCATATCGTGCTTGTATTTAATACCAGAATTTTGTCATGTTATATGAGTACCAGATATACATGTACTATGTAGAGTGGAAATATTGTGTGATTGTCTGGAAAGAAAAGTACTTTCTTTTGTATCTTCTTTTTAAATTAATTTTGCATCTCCTTTCCAAATTATATTTGTGTGAACTGCTACGTATGTCGTTTCTGATTGTATAGAAAATGGAGTATCCTCATAGCCAAACATGGGTAGATGATGAAATCCTGGCTAATGAAACTGAAGTCAGGAAAGATAAAGGCCAATATGTTGGTGTCGAAGATGATATGCTTGAGGATGAACAATTTGATGACAATTGTGATGGCCGGGCTGATATCTCGTTGGAGATGACATTTGTTTTGGAATGTTCCAAGCTAATATTATGTTACATATCCAATTCAATTCGGATGAATCTTAAAAGTTGTTAACATGTAATTTTACAATCTCCAATGCACAATACCTTAATTCCATTCCATTCCCTAATGTCGTGTTCGCAACCAATAGTCTTTCAAGTTCTTCCAAGTCCTAGAATCAATTCTAAAAAAGGATGCAAAATGGGCAAGGAGTGGATTTAAAAAGGAAATTAGAAACGAAGACAAGCCATATTTGGAGCCACCAACCAACTTGGAGTAAAAGTAAATGGGAAAAAAAAGACAAAAATTGAAAATAATATTTTGTGGTGGAAGATGACCCAAAAGCCTAATTTTATCCTATAATACCCCCTTTCCTTTGTATTCCACATATTAGTTTTAGCTTATTTACCCTAATTTTTATTTCAAGCCTCCTTTCTCTCTTTTCATGTCGTCTTTCATTTTTACAACCTAGCTTTGTTCTTTTATTAGTAGTTTTAAATTTGTAAACAGTCTTTTAGGATGAATGTATTCTAAGCCTTTACTTTTTGTTACATCTTCTTTTCTCCATTAATTTTATGGCTATGATCCTTTTCAATTTTGCAAGTGGATAATTTTGCAAATATGCTAACTACTTACCTTGTCTTTGTTTTTAATTTTCCGGCTAGATTTACAGTTCCCGGCATTCACTTTACCTTTCCTGCGAAAGATAATTATGTTACAAAGTGGTTCTGTATCCAAAATTTTCTTTTGCCTTCTTCGTTTCGAGCATTATTATATAAAGTACTCGTTTGCGCTATGTTTGCTTGTCATTATGGTATTTTTACTCTTTGCTAAATGAATAGTGCCTTCTACTTAGAGTTAAATCAATCACTTAATTTTCTAAAGTTCTGTTAACTTATGTAGGTTACTTCATTAAGAAAATACTAGAATAACAACCCGTGTAAGGCACGGGTCATTTTCTAGAATTACGACAAAGGTTTTGAACACTTAAATGGTTTTGCTGAGTCTAGAACTGTGTTCATCCTTTTCACAAAAGTTTTTACTGAGTTATGTTAGAGGGTGAGCAGCGTTGTAGATATTCTAGTATCGGTGTTGATAATAAGTTAACCATGAGCAACACGCTGAAGATGTTCTAGGTCTGTTAGCTTTATGGCAAGTCCGAAGACTTTCTGGGTGCATTAGTTTAATGGCAAGGTGACCGGCTTGCCGTATAAATATATTCAAGAATTTCGGATAAAATTATAAATCATAAATTTCTAAATTAAAAATTATAATAATAATAGGATTTCTAGGCTAGTAACATATATATAATTAGTTGTCAACCGTGTCCCCAACATTCCTTGGTCCACGAACTTCCGTAGCGGTAGAACTCATTTTCTTTGTTAAGTCGGATGGTCTACAAGAGTAAGTCAGATGGTCAGCAAGAAGTGAGGAGGCAAATGATATTTTCATGTGGAAGCAAGGTTTAATCAAGTCAAGGAAGCATCTTCTTGAATGTCAAATATAGTACAAATATCTAGGCTCTTCACAGGCCAGTGGATGTGAGCGTGAGTGTGCTGAGTATTTGTTTCATCAATGACGAATGCATGAAATATTATATTTTGAAGTATTCTTGCATAATATCGAACGTGATGATATGAGGTCATAAATTATGTAAATGAATAAACACTTAAATTTTTCGATGTACCCACTTTTGAAGAACAAATAATCGATGTGAATTGATTAGTAACACAAGAATCTTTGAATGGGTGCTTTTTGACCTAGACCTAAAGGAGAAACCAAGTCGGTGCAAATGAGAAGTAAATCTTATACATGGGTAGAAACAGTAAACCATGAAAAAGAAATGAACAATAAAAAATGGTGACCTTTATGCCAGATTCCCACTCTTGTGTTCCTTCACAGCTTTATTAGGGGAATTAGAAACTTGCCTTGTGCATGCCGGAGGAGGTGTCAGGACCCCTGGTCGGTCCATGTAAACGTGGACCTCTCTATCAATTCACGAGAAACATAACATCGCACATGCTAGGATAAAGTTAAGAGTTTCAAATTTATTTTCACTTTAATTGTTACCCTATAAGAATTTGATATTTAAAAAAAGAAGTAATCTTGTTGAGATAGCTTTAAGAGTCGAATTCTGAGTCAAAATCTTGTTGAGATAAGCCCTCACATCAGCCTCCTCCTGCAAGATTGATATAAGCAGGAAGTTAGTCATTGTTTACAAATAATCAGTTAACGAAGTAATTAACCTGAAAATAAAAAGAAGATTTAATAGGTACTCACTCTTGTTAGCAGATGCTTTTGCATTCATTTAATTTATCGACCTTCTTCAACAACTCCTATCTTACTCACGAATAAAAAAAATGCAGCGGGAGATTTATTATTGATGACTTCATTAGTGGAAATCATGACTAAGAACATAAAAGGCCTAACCTTTTGTTGAATTTAATCTTCTTTAACAACGATGCGAATCCGAAGGAAGAAGAAGAAAATAACGATGATGATCAGACGCGGAGTAGCAGGAACACGAGTACCAGGCTCAATCTTATCAACTGTCTTGATCAACATTTAGATTCGATGAAATCAAATCCATAGCCTTCAGTATTTTCATGTAACTACTGTCAGAGGAAATTCTCCACACAAGCTGTAGCTAGACACCAAAATGCTCGCAAAAGAGAGAGAATCATCATTAAACACGGATGAACAAATGATCACTATACTAATATAGCCATGATGCAGTATTATCAAAATCCTAAAATGGATAATTATTCATTACCTCCTGCTTTGCATGGTGCAACATTAAATAGAAGTCTAGGTGTTCAGGTTCATTCTATGATCAATAAGCCCACTAGTTCATTTCCATTTTCTCACACTATACTAGCTGGTTTATTTCCAGTATTCGGATAATCTGCGTGCTCCAGGAAGCCTCTTGACCAATAGCCAGCGATTGGACGGCTTGCACCATCAGAAATAAGCAGCGGTGCTGCCAGGTTCAATGGTGGTCGAAAAGTTACTCCGACAAGTAGTGATGGAACAGGGGAATTCAGGTGGAATGTAGGGGTAGCAGTACTACACTATTAAAAAACAATAATCAAGATAAGTTTCAGAATCTAGATTTGTCTCTGAAACTGTAAACTTGTAGGTCTAGGCAGTAGGTTCCTTAAATTACTGCAGTGTTCTTTCTTGTAACATTAGATTCTATTTTCATTTTTTTACAAATCTGAATTTTAGTCAACTATTAAAATGTATGAATTAATAGCTTAATAGGTAAAATAAATTTGATCACTACATTACTTATTTTACCATTCGCACACATCACAATGATGTCCATATCTCGATTCCACCAATTTCCACCATACAAATCTTGTAATAAACCAAGGACTGACTTGTTATCAATCTTTAAATTGCTAATCACTTCCAATACACGTAATCAGAAAATAGTCAAACAATTCAAAAAAAAAAATAACCGTCTAGACCTAGCTCTCTATAGATGTTGAACTTGTTTTTTTAGTCCGATTCCAAGATCACTTATTTTCAACTGTAAATTTACTTATATTAGTGGTTGCTGGAGATATTAAAATTTTAGAAAAGAGTGCATAAGGAACTTGTCCTAATGTCTCCAACTTGTGGTACAAGCAAACAGTATCATTTGTACTGGAGTATATTGTATATATACTACTTGTGCATAGTCAGCTAGAAAAATTTAAAGATTAAACGTCATGATAAATAGTATCATATACTCTTTTGTTAATGACAACACAAGTAATGTACATATTCCAATTTTTTTGAAAATATAAAGAATTATTTTTAGGAACGCAAGAATTGGGTTGAGGCGAGGCACTTTAACTGATAGATTGTATGCGTATAAAGATTGGTAGAAAATGAATGAATATGAAGACTAACATTAGTTGCAATGCTGTGATTAGGATTATAAATTACCTATCTACGGAATCAATTTTTTTCACCGCCTGCATATCAAACTTGTAAGTGATTGGCGAGCATGGGTCTTGAGAAGACTTCAGCGCTTAGCGCAGCCATCATTTAGATTGTACTTTATCGACGTTGCTTCAGGATTTTGCAGGAGCTCGAACATTGTGTGCTCAATTGCTGAAAATTTCCTGCACCAATTTTTTACACATTTATATGTATATTTTTTCAAATGGCATGTAACTATATAAATGTTATCATTTATTAACGAATATGCATTTAGGCACAAAACAAAGTCAGGCTACATATATTACCAGTAGAAAACTATGATTGGCTTGGGTGGTTTATCCTTTCTATTGGTCCTGTAATCTGAAAATGCATCTAAAAAGTCTTTGCTCCACGATAAGTTTCTTTCTTTTTTACTGCTCAACGTAATCATCCACAAATAGCAAAGTAACATGTATTATTTCTCACAAATCGGAATACATACTCTTCCTTTTTCCTTGCATAAATTTAGGTGCTATCTTCAAATGTATTTTTACCATGTCAAAGATAGCATAATATTTTCCATTGTGTTATAGTGTGTTGTAAAACAGAGCTTTTCTGCTCAAATCCAGCACTGTCTCTACAAAAAAGTCTTGATTATTAGCTTTTTACATGGATAAAGCAATAGCATATATTCACATCTATATGCAATTAGAAAGTTGGTTACCCAAGCATTGACTGAAAATTGTATGTTTTGCTGATCCCATAGTGTGGAAGTTGGAGCTGAAGATATCTTTGATGGTCTAGTAGTGGAGCCTGCAGAACAATAATAAAATAAGTTTGAACATCAATCAGAACATAAGCAAACCTGAGCTATTTTTCCATGTCTAATCATCTAAAGTCAAAAATGTTGGTGTCGATTGCCTGAATGAGAAGAATTGCGTGTAGGCACCGGGATCTTGTTTTCACAGCAAAAAAGCACCTTACTTGAAGCAGGGTCGTGCACTTACAATGAAAAATACCCTTTATTAATACTCAATGAAAAAAATGTGTAGCAACAACGACTTGTAAAGCTACACAAGAACTTATTCATTTGCCCAAAATTGCTACATCAATGTCCTACGGATCATATAGTCAGTAAACATAATATTATAGGAAAATAGAGTTAGTGAACATTAAAATTCTTACTGGTTAATTAAGTAGAGTACATTAAGTAAGATACAGTCAACTAATTCAATATAATTCAATTAGGTTAAACTTAAGAAATTTTGAAAAGATGATGTAATGCTTGTAAAATCTATAGTTATAATGCTTAATGACATTTCCTCCAACTACTCTCAGTATGATTGAAGATTTTAGAACTATAGTTGCCCAGTTAGCTTTTGCAACTACACTTCTGCATGATTAAAGATTTATGAACTATAATCTGACTCCCGAAGGGCGTCCGGTAAAATATTTTGATTTTTTGAGATTGTTGTTAACATTCAAAAACTTCACTCTATCAAGGTGGATTGGTTAAATCTGAGAACTTGAGCTGAATCCGGAGCACTAATTGGATGTAGAAAAAAATATTGTCATGATATTGAAAGGGAGTCCGGGCTTGTATGATTTGTTTGTACCTGGCTCATCGCAGTCTCTTTACAACCAAGTGATGAACACAAGATGCAGCTGCTTCAATCATTTGAAAAATTCATATTTAACTTAGTTCTTTTCAATCCTTGGATTCAATATTTCTACAAACCTTACTTGTCCCTGACATATGTAAGCATAGGTCGGTCCTGCATGACATGTTTCATAATTTCATAGCATGATTAGGTTTCTATGTCCCGATGTTAAGTATGTTCTACGAGAAAAAATAGTCCAATTTATCAATTATATAGCATATACACCAAAAACCCCAAGTAAACAATCCATTCATAATTAAGGGTGATCTAACTTTGACAACACATCACTATTGAACCAAGCTAAAATATATTGACTACGCCTTAAATGGCACACGCCAAGAAATCCACACACAGAGGACACACACCACAAGCATTGCAGCTACAGGTCAAAATGAAAAAAGAAAGGATGAATAAGGAGATTAAATCCCGACATACCTTGGGACCTGAGATGCATTCTCATAAGCTGACCTACGAGTCAGACATCTCACCAATGGGCTAAAAGCTATGGTACATTTTAAAACAAAACATGACAAAATAAGAAGGCAAATTTAACAAAAGCGCACATAATTTACAGGACTACACCACTCCAAATTTTGACAATAATTAAGTGGGTTTGACAATAGTAAGCCAAGCCCAAAGATAATAAATTCCTAGGCCAGCTATTTTTTCACCCTTCAGTCATTTTTAGATGACTCGAACAAGCGTAAATTTATCTTTTTATGAAATTAAAATGTCTCAGAATATGAAATTAAAATGTCTCAGAATATTTTTATCATGTTGGCGTATTATAAATAGAAAGATTAGTACTGAGAAATAAACTTATCATAAATATTTAATATAACATTAGTTACATTAGTTAACGTAAATTAAATTGTTTAATTTCTAGTAGTACATACTATTATAAAGTTGGTGTCTTTATTTCATTTACTTGTTGGTTAATTTTGGCCCATGTCTTGCTCTTTATCCATTTTAAATTTTAATGTTTTATAAAGTTGGCCCATTTGATTTTCTGGCCCGTTATATCTTTGCTGTTTGTATCTTCAATTTATGTAACATGTTCCTGTAACTTGCTTTAATATCCGTTCTATTCTTTTTTTTTTTCTTGTTTGGCAACTGGCCATTCAAGTTGTTTATCATTATTATTTTTTATTAGAATGAAATTAGGTTGATTAAATTATAAGTAGTTTTCTAGTGTTTGGTCTTAAATACTTCTTTTCGTAATTTTGTTTTTATTCAATTGTGAATTTAGATAATTAAAAGTCTCTCTTAAATTAATTGTCTAGTCATCAAAATTAAGGATAGAGAAAAATATATAGTCCCTGTGAATCGAATCATAAATATTAAAACGATGATCGTGCACTGCGATATTTAAATATTTATTTGTATCACATAAGGAGTCTATTAGGAGACTACACAATAACGAGATTCACAAACCATTAATATAACACACAACTAATTGCT
The DNA here is from genome assembly GCA_036435485.1 of Saposhnikovia divaricata. Taxonomy (NCBI): domain Eukaryota; kingdom Viridiplantae; phylum Streptophyta; class Magnoliopsida; order Apiales; family Apiaceae; genus Saposhnikovia; species Saposhnikovia divaricata. The sequence goes on from CM071595.1 coordinate 133,707,352, forward strand.
TATATTCTTATCAAATCAATAAGTAAAGGCAAAACACGATCATCAAATAATTATATGAGGCGGAAAATCCATGTTCCAACTTGTCTTATTAATCCAAACAACTAGCAATAACACAATCAAACATAACACCTTAACTATGCTTAAGTATTTCCCAAACCATACATACAATGACTATATCTCTTCATTACATATAAAACATAATATCACTATACAAATATAGCCATCGAAAACTTTGCCACCAAGATTTACCGTACTTATTGTACAAATCTTGCCATATTTCTTATACAAGCCTTGTATTCTTAGTGTCTAACTTTCCAACTATGTGATTAAAACATACCATATATAATAATTGTCTACACATACAATTATTATTCTACTTATATTATTTGTCTCAAATTACCCAAGTCCATAACATTATATTTGATTAAAACCCAACAATACTTCCCTTCAACCAAACATGATATCAGATTAAGCGGTAACCATTAAAGACATCTAGGTCCATCCACTAACCCCTCCCCTAGGTAAGAAAGCATGAAGTACTCATAAGCAACATTTGCATTCATCATCAAAGCTTCACTCTAACATGCTCCATTTGTTTATTTTTCGTTTAAATCTTGTGAATCTCATACAACTTTTTAAGGTTTTTCAACAACGCATCTATACAAAATCTGTTTATTTGAGTGTAATTCACCGAATTCTACATACAAGTCACTTTTTTTTAAAATGCCGTCACTGAAATAAAAATGGCTTATTGCACGATATGTTAACGTAGCAGCAGTTTTCTGGTGTTGGTTTTTTCGATGTTGCCTTGGGTCTCTAAACCAATATTATCTTCCCTCTAGAGCCACATAATTTTTATGTTACAATAGAATTCTATAATTCTATTGCAACAATATTAGTAACCTAAAGTAACTTAAGTAACTTAATAATTGCGTTGCCTGAGTGACAACATTTCTGCACAAGATCCTATGGGACCAAATGCGGTTGTCCTATTGTGGGGCCAGCAATTAATTTTGTAACACATTATTTAACTAAGGATTTGTCTAGTGTGTCCCCAAGGCACATGCTAAGAATCCGTGTGGAGATTTTTGTGCATGCAGGGGGTCCATCATTATTAATGAAATTTTTACCAATTAAATTTTGACAACTAAGCAAGCACGGATTCATAGCATTTGCCTTGGGCACACACTAGAATAACCGTTTAACAAATACATCATTTTTAATGCACCATTTGTTCTTTTTAGAAACAATTTAAAATATGAATCATAACACAATTTGTTATATAAAAGTAAAATGTAGTGCAAATATATATGCATCACATAGAGTTGGGCATTAAATTCTAAAATAACAACAAATGTTTATCGTCAATCTGAACAAGACCTAGGCAACCTAATGACATGTAGAAAATCAACTTTAATATCACTGAATAATCCTTCAAAACCTAAAATTTAGTTTTCCTTCTGTGCACCAAGAAGATCGATATTCCATGAGCCAGAAACACTTTGGATTATGCCTTTGGATTATGAAGATAAGAAGTAAAAACTTTGTCCAGCATTTCTGATCTCGGTCGCCTAACAAAACCAAATTGAAAGGCATATGACATAGCCTATTTGTATTTCGAGGATACAACTCAACACAAACAAGAATGTAATAGTAAATAGTATATGTACTGTCACATGGATCTCAAATGAATAACTGTCAAGAGAAAGAAGACAAAGTCAATCTACCGTTTTGAGGTATACACTACGCCATAGATGGCTTGCAGCAACGTTTTCAAAACGTTGCAGCAAGCCAAAAAAAAACGTTGCAGTAGCGCAAAAAAAAAAAAAGAACGGCAAGGTTTTTTAGCGTTGCATTTGGCACAGCTGCCGTAGGGGTCTACGGTAACGCTTTTGTTCACTACGACAACACTACTACTTTTGTTACCAGAAACTTCTATGGCAACGTTAAACATAGTATACTGCAACACTAAACAAGTGTTGCAGTTGATGTCAACATTTAGCAAAATTGGGACCAACCACATATGGGTCCCACATGTGGGTCCCAATTTTGGTGGCAACATTATATTAAACCTACCACAACATGTTCTAAATGAAAATTTAGCAAAAACTATTTTATATATTTGCATTTCCCAAAAATTAAAATATGTATCATTACATCAATACAAAAATTTACCAATAAAAGTACATAATTAGAACAACTAAACACTTTAAATACAAGTACTATAAGTAATGAAATACTGCACTTAAAAACAGAACATCTAACTAAGATGTAGCATCTCCTCCATCTTTCTGCTTTATAGCATCTTTTTGCTCCTTTGTTCTACAATATGCTCCTCTGTTCCATCTCAGATGAACCCAGCAGCTCCAGCAACTTTTGCCTTGGATGTGAAACTTCAGTTACCCCGGTGTACTAGAATGACTTCACCTGTAAGCTACCATACAAGAAAAGAGACCATGACATTGAACTACAACTACTTGTTAAAATATACCAGAAATAACTACAACTGAATATGTATAATTAAACTGCAAATTCACATTCATATTTTCACATTCAAAAGATTACTTTACTGGAAAGAAAAGCATGAAGCTAACAGGGGACAAGCAGCCAACTAGACATAAAAAACAGAAAGAATACAAGTCCTTCAGAAATGACAACCAACAAAATGAACTAATACTACAGACTAGAAACAAATAGGCCTTGTTCGCTCCTGACATTGATGTCCATATTAAACCAGTGTAACACACACACGTGCATATTGACATAATGCTAGCTAAAATTGACATATGAGTTGTTTTTTTAAAGAGGCTAACAGTACATATTTATCACCAAAAAACTAGGGCTGAACTCAATAGGAATTCTTAGACAGAAACTGATAGAATTTGGTTCAAATAACTGAGATGGAGTCTTTTATTTTGGGATATAAAAGTGATAATCAGCCAGTCTTTGTGGCACAGGGAGCACAATTCACGTGGCTAAAGGTCATGGAAGCCAATGTTCCCCACCTCTTATGCTTACATTTTCCATTTTATTCCTTACTTTCTTTATGGTCTGGGTCGAGTGAGTTCTATCCTACTAACATTTTTCCCAGTGCCATCTATTAATACCAAGTCTGCTAGCTCCCCAAGGCTTATACCATTCCAATAGCATCCTGAAGCGATGCCATGCATTAACATAAAATCCATTCCTTATCTACACACTTGTTCTGAATTAGGAATATAGTATAAGATATCAAATCTCCTTCCTTTTCTTAAATCCTGTAATTCAAGGCTATATAACTTATCAGTAAGAAAGCAGATATATAAATGCACGTATAAAATTAATGGAACTAGTTTGTGGTTGCAAAATGCACAGCATGAATAATAATAATAATAATAATAATAATAATAATAATAATAATAATAATAATAATAATAAGCATTATGCATTTTCATACATGTATATATGTAAACGCTAAAATGACAACTATGAAGATGGAACAGGGGAGAAGATACAAGAGATTTAACACCCTAATAATTGAAATCCAAGAAGATGCACAATACCAATTCGTAGAACTTGTTACCCGTAGTCGTAAAAAGTTTGATTTGTTTGTCTTTTTGACATTCCAGTTGCAAGAAAGTGGAGTTTAGTCCTCCGACTTGCTGCAACTCCTTGAAGACTTTTGTGAGGAAACGAAAGCTTTTGAGAATCTCCACAAGGTTCAGCTCTCTTTCTTTGAGCAGATTCAGCAACTCTTTTAACATCCTCAAGCAAATTGTAATCTGAAAAGGAGTAAAATATTCTAAGATGATAACTAGAGCCCCATAGAAAAATGTATATTGCAAAAATCAAATGGTGTTGGAACCAATTGAGTACATTATTGCTGAACCAATTGAGTACATGACTACAATAACAATTATAATGTAGAGCACGAACCACCATTAGTAACAATAACATCTACAATTATACTTTTACCCAAATTAGATGTGATTGTAGGAGTGGCAGCCACCTCAGATTGGACACATTGAACAGTGGAGCTAATATATTGTAGAAATCTCAAAGCATATCCCTGGACTGCATGTCCAAAATCTTTACCAGGCTTTTGAAAATCCTGCTCTTTGCTCATCTCCTGCCACACCCACCACAATTAGCAAGACTGGTCTTAGTACTTCCGCATACATCTATATTAACCCCATACTTTCCTTCTAAAATTAAGACATCATTATTCAAGCACAAGTAAAATTAAAGTACATAATTAAAACAGTTAAAAACCTTAAATACAACCAAAAGTGATGAAATATAGTTATAAAACAATACACAAATATTGTGGCATAAAGTTCCACAAGATTGATTTTGAGGCGAGGGTTTGCTTCGCCTAATTTCTTCGCCTAATAAATTGAAGGAACATACTGAATATTAGTATCAGCCATTTAAACAATAGTCCACCTGTTCATGTTTAACCCAACATATTACTACTGTTAGCACTCTTCATTCAAAATACAAGAATTACGTATATGTATGCAAAATGCAAATGTCTCTCATATACTATTATACACAAAAAGAGGAATAGTGGACCTGGAGTGTACTGGGATTGAGGAACGAGGGAACATATGAAACTATCGGCATGACCTTTGTAATCTTGGAGGGACTGAACCTTCTGGACAAGAAATGCCTTGTATTGGAAATGCCAGGACAAGAAATTTTGAAGTGAGTACAATACCTAATTGAATCAAAACGTAGAAGTGAAACCCCACTTGAATAAGCCTCACTTGAAGAAGCCGTAATTGAAGCCTGAAGCAACAACCCAATTCAAGAAATCATGATTAAAGAACCCTAAATCTATTTGTAAGAAACCTAAGCCCTAATTGAACTCGATGTGTAAAACCCAATTGAATCGAAACCCTAACTAAATAAGCCCACAAACCCCAAATCTTGAAAACCCTTTTTCTTGAAGAACCCATAAGAGAAACAGAACCGCTACTTTGAAAGAGAGAGAGGGTTGAGCCTGTATATATATATGTTTGTTTGGTAGTCTAAATAATTATCAATTTTGTTTAAAAAATTTCTTTAAAAAACAAGGCGGCAATTTTCCCCCTTCTAATTTTCTTTTATTTTAATTTATTGCTTTCATAATATTTTGATTGTTTTATATATATTTGTTAAAAATATCGTACTTTAAAAATAATATCATAAGTCACTCCATTAATGAATTTTTAATTTTAGAAATTTAAATAATTTTTTTAATATGCGTTCAGTTTTGTGTAAAATAATTTTTATTTTTTATTTTTTTAAATAATTTATTATCTTTTAATAATTGTATATTTTTCAAATTATTAAAACATATATTATTTTTATTATAAAATCATAACTGAATCTATTAGCACACTGTTAATTTTTATAATAATGATAATTTACAAATATAATAATCCTTCTAAGGTGATTAATTTTAATTCACAATAATTATTTATTTCAATTTTTGTTAAAAAGGTTTAAAGCATATTAACGGCAACACTTCACAAGGGTTGCAACTTGTTACGCTTCTTATAGCTCCGGCAACACCATGTTATGTATACAGCAACACAAAAAAAATGTTGCTGCAGGCCATCAAGTTTAGAGCTGCTACAACGTTTTTCATTGCAACACCAAAAAAAACGTTGCTGCAAGCCATCTATGGCGTAGTGTATACTACACTTGAAGAAGTTCATTCAATTGATCAAGCATCAGTGAAGTAATCAAGTCAGTGAGTTCTATTTATAGTGACAAGAGGTTCCTATAGTGGATACAAATTAGAAAGGTTTGAAAAAGAGTGAAGAAAAAGGAAGAAATGAACCAATTCATAGAGTCAAAAATAAAGAAAAGCCGTTGGAGTTAGTCGCTCATAAACCAGACCGTGCATCGAGCGTTAGCAGAAATTCGGTTGTACTTCTTTATTATTTTCAGTGGTTCGGAAAAAGATTGGACTATCATATGATTAATATTAATTCTCATTTAATTAATATTATCATGTAATTGATTTAATTAATAAATTAATTCATTCTGAATTAATTTATTTGTTAAATTAATTATCATGATTAATTAACTTTGAATTAATGTACTAATCTAAACTGATTTAATTAATTAATAAATTAATCATTATTTGATTAATTAATTGATTAATTTTAATGCAAGTCGACAGAACTAAATTTCAAAGAAATACTGTGTCGACATATTAATTTAAAACAGACAAGTGGAGGAAAAACAGACAGACAAATAAATTGATGTATTCAACAGACAAGTCTGTCAAAGCCACAGAATGTTGTCGGCAAAGCTGGCTAACGCGCCTGAGGCGCGCGTGAGATACACGTGCCATATAGAACGCAAGGAACAGCGCGCGTGTCGTCCACCTTGTCTACCTGCGTGTGGTTTCGTTTTTCAGCATGGCATCTTTCAGTTTATTCAACCTGACAATACAAAGCAAATTGGTTTTTTTGTTAAGTTATACCAAAAGTTATATCCAGGCAAAAAGAAAATTGGATTATCATATCTAGTTCAACCGACTGTCATATCAAGAATTAAGGATAGTTATACCGAAAGTTATATTGGAAGAGACTGTCATATTACTTGCAGTGGATAGTCATACCGAATGTCATATTATTGTTAACTGATTGTTATATCAGTTAAAACAAAGCAATATGACTATGGCTATGTTATAAAAGACAGAAGGCAGCAGAACAGAAAAAAACAAGACTTCACATTCTTCACTTATCTTTATCAGACAGAGCCGAGAGAAAAGAGAGAGACCAAGAGAGAAAATGTTCTTGAGCTTCAATTTAATTCTTGTAAATTATTTCTAGCTTGTATCATTAAATCTAAACCACTAGAAATAGTTTACTTGTGCTATTGGAACTATCTAGCGGATTAAGTTCCCTAGAACTTATCTCTCGAATTGCTTTTTAGCATTCGATCTTTTTATTACAAATATAGAAAAGTTCATGTCGAATTTTCTATAGAATTTGTAATAATTAGTTTGGTCATCAAACCTTGTAATTTGTACTCGTGTATTTAGACACACCCCATCAAGTTAATATAAATTTTATATTTAACTTGAATATTGGTATTCGTTTTATTCCGCATCAATTTGTTCTTGATTTAATATTTTAAGAAAAGAGCAAATTCGATTAAACGACATAGTTTGTATTCAACCCCCCTTCTACAAACTATTTTGGACCTAACACAAATTTAGTTAAGGATTTAAAACGCGCATACCACATTCACTACAAGAAAAATGCGATCATACAACACCTTTCACACAACGGTTAAACAGATACCCGTTGTCCCGAAAAAACAAACAACGGTGAATTTGTTCTCCTCGTAAAACTGTTGTCCGAGTGTTTTTATAACAACTGTTATAGCACTTATTTGAAACTATTATCTAAGCGGTGTACTCCGATAAAGTCAGACAACTGTTCTTAAATTGCACTCTTGTCTTACAGTATTTAACACAACACTCCAAAACTGTTGTTAATAAACTAACTTATAGTAACGTGAGACAATGGTTTTGGGTGAGACAATGAAACTGTTGTCTGAACACTGAAAAATTTAAATTGAATTGGGTGGGAAATAAAGAAATATTTTTGGGATTTGGTGGAAATAATGAAAATTTTGAATTGGTTTAGGGGGAAATTATAAAATATTCAGACAACGGTTTTTTGATAAAAAAAATTTTGTGTGATAGTGAAGCACAACAACAGTTTTTTTATAAAAACCATTGTGTAATGTTTTACACTTTTAAATCGTTAAACTAGTCTAATTTTGGAATAACTCCATATTAAATTCTTTTTTCGACGATCCAACCGTACGGATGATAATCTATATTGAATATATTGTTGTGCAAAAAAAATTAAAATATATAAAAATAATTCTTGTATGAGTTTATAATAAAAGCTCACCAAAAGTACTACTTCTTCTAACTAGTCTCATCCCAATTGAACGTAATCTATTTTTTTAATATCTTTTTTCTATGATCCAACCGTACCGATGATGTTATATATTGAATATATTGATGTGCAAAAAAAATTAAAATATTTAAAATTATTCTCGTATGAGTTTATAATATAAATACTCCAAAAGTACAACTCCTTCTAACTAGTCTCGTCCCAATTGAACGTACTCTATTTTTTTAAAATATTTTTTCGATGATCCAACCGTACGGATGATATTATATATTGAATATAGTGATGTGAAAAAAAATTAGAAAATATCAAATTATACTTGTTTGATATTTTAATGGTCAACTATCAAAAGTACTATTTGGTCAAACTAGTCTAACTTTGGAATAACTCCGTATTAATTTCTTTTTTCGACGATCCAACCGTACGGATGATAATCTATATTGAATATACTGATGTGCAAAAAAAATTAAAATATTTAAAATTATTCTTGTATGAGTTTATAATAAAAACTCACCAAAAGTACTACTTCTTCTAACTAGTCTCATCCCGATTGAACGTATTCTAGTTTTTTTAAAATTTTATTGGATGATCCAACCATATGGATGATGTTATACGAGATTTTAACAAAAATGTAATCGAAGAAATCTTTCAAAAAAATTATTCAGTGAATCTGGATCGTGTCCCATTATAGAAATCAGCACTTTTACTACATTTTTGTTAAAATCTCGTATAACCTGACTTTTTTATTTTTTGATTATTTTTTCTCAACACTAAAATGAGTGTTTATTGACATTCGTATGGTTCGATCATCGAAAAAACATTTAAAAATTTATTCAGTAAATTTGGATCGTACCCCGTTATAGGAAGCAAAATATTCAAAATTATTTAATAAAAACTCACCAAAATTACTACTCTTTCTAACTAGTCTCTAACGTAATATATTTTTTTAAAATCTTTTTTCGACGAAAAAACCATATAAATGATAATATATATTGATTTCAGTGATGTGCAACAAAAATAAACATTTTAAACTAATTTTCTAAAATATTTAATAACATTATTTATATTTATTTTAAAAGTGTCAACCAAATATTTCCCCTTATTCCGAAATTTCCCCCCACTTATTCCCAATTATTCACATCTCCCCCCAATTATTCACATCTCCCCCTTTTTTTCACATAAACACCTCACCTCACTCTTATATCTCTCTCTCCCCAACATCTCTCTCTGCTCACCTCTGTAGACTATCTCTCACCATATCCGACTCTCTCTCGCTGCTCACCTCACTAGCCCTTTCTCTCTACTCACTTCCCCCTCTCTCTATAACAAACCATCTCCTCCTTGAATAAGAACCCTAATTTTAGGCTTGAAAAAGATACAAACACTGAATCCTCAAATTGATTTTCAATTAGGCAAAATTGAAGCTTAATTTGCTCGATTGGACGGTGGGCTGTGTCCTTGACTTCACCTCCTTAACTCCAAACTTCTTCTCTTAGGTCCTATCCTCTTAGATTTGTGTCGAATGATGTTCTTGATTTGGCTTGATTGTTTCTCTTTGTTTTCCAAGAGATCGATACTTAAGAGTTAAGAGAGTTTGTCTCCGTTTTGCCTTGTTTGTATTTTCAAGAATTTGTATAATTCTTATTCTGAATCTGGTATAATTTTTAATCTTCTTCAAATCTTTTTTGTAATTTTTATCGTTAGATCTTGACTTTAGGAGCTGGGTATAACTTCTGATGAGGATTTGAGCTTGGAAGAGTTACTTAAGAGTGTTGTTATACTTTGTGGAGGGTAAACTTTTCTCATCATCTCATCATCCCTGTTGGTTATTCTAATCAAGATACAAACCTCACGAATGATGCCTTTTGTTGTTCTTTAGGTATATCGCTGTTGAGTTTGCTTCAATATGGCATGGGATGGGAGCCATTGTGAATTTGTGCTTTAGGATCGAACTTCCTCTAAGGTTGACAACTGATGATGTCAATATTTTTGTTGCATATGTAAATCTGGTTTTGCTCTTTATTCTGTACAAATCCAGTAATTCCAGGTTCATCAAAATTGTGGTAATTGAGTCTGAAGAGCAATTCAAAAGGTCACTTCGCAAGGTTCAAGGTATCCATATTTACTTCTGTTCTGTTGATGACAGTTTTTACAAATTTGTTTTGTTATTGTAAGGTTTTTGATGGACCTCAGATATGAATTTAATTGGTTTTCAGATGAATCACTGTCAACAATATTTTACTATACCGCGATTTGGTGTTCTCCATGTAAGATTCTTTGACTCTTGTTATTTTTAAGTACCTATGTAGAATAAAATAGTGAGACTTATTTTTACCTATTTGCCTATGTAATTTTTTCATCTGACTTTTAATTTATAGGTATTTCATTTTATTTTATATCTTGCAGGTAGGTTATTGCCCCCTATTATTAAGCAGTTAAGTGAGAAGTACCCTCATGTTACTACATACAAGGTTGATATTGATCATGTAAGATTAACCGCTTTCTAGTATTGTTAGTCCTTTGGCAGCTATAGAGTTGTCTCAGTAAAGTATTTTGTAATTGTGAGATAATGGTTACAGAATAATCTACAATTTTTGTGTATGCTTCCACCCTCCTCCTATGATTTTTTTTTCACTATATTTAAGGACATTTTGTTTACCCTGGTCTCCATGAATGTTCTGGTCAACTTTTTTTCTTGTTCTGTGCAAAGTTTATCTATGTAGAACGTTTAATTGTTTAGTTACTACAAAACCTCCTACTTTTGCTGCTAACTCCAAATAATGTGTCAGATACTTTTGCTCGTGCGGCTTAAGCTATCTCCAAGCGTACGCAATAACATTCCCGTGTTGCATCAAAACTCATCCTAATCCTTTGTGCGAAGCATCACTATAAATAACAAAATTTCCTTTATCATCTGGCAATACTAACACTGGTACTGAAACTAGCTAATCTTTTCTCTAGCTCTTGAAAGCTTTCTTCACACTTATCGTTCCAAATAAACTTCTCATTCTTTCGGGTCAACTTTGTCAACGGGGTAGCAATCTTTGAGAAATCTTGTACAAATCTTCGATAATACCCATCCAATCGTAGAAAACTTCTCACCTCAGTAGGAGTTCTTGGTCTACTCCAACTTACCACAGCTTCAATCTTTGAAGGATCCACTTGAATTTCTTCTTTACTAATCAGATGACCTAAAAATTGCACTTTTTACAACCAAAACTCACACTTAGAAAACTTGGCATATAATCTTTCCTTTCTCAAGGTTTCCAATGCTATTCTCAAATGCTCGGCATGCTCTTCAGGGTTTCTCGAGTATATAAGGATGTCATCAATAAATACAATTACGAATTTATCCTAATATCTCTTGAACACTCTATTCATTAAATCCATAAACACAGCTAGCGCATTCGTCAATCCGAAAGCCATCACTAAAAACTTAAAATGTCCATATCTCGTACGAAATGCAGTCTTCGGAATATCTTCTGGTTTAATCTTCAATTGGTGATAACCTGATCTCAAATCAATCTTAGAAAAGTAGGCAGCATCCTTCAGTTGGTCAAACAAATCATCAATCCTTGGCAATGGATATTTATTCTTGATAGTCAATTTATTGAGTTCTCTATAATCAATACACAACCTCATGCTTCCATCCTTCTTTTTAACAAACAACACTGGCGCTCCCCACGGGGACACACTCGGCCTTATAACTCCTTTATCTAATAAATCTTGCAATTAAGTGGCTAACTCTTTCATCTCACCAGGTGCCATTCGATACGGTGCTTTAGATACAGGTTCAGTTCCTGGTTCCAATTCAATCGGGAATTCAATTTCTCTATCTGGAGGTAATCTGGGCAATTCATCGGGAAATACATCAGGAAACTCATTTACAACTGGAATGTCTTCCATCTTAAGGACTTGTTTCTCTGTATCAACTACATGTGCTAAATAAGCTTCACATCCTTGATTCAATAATCTCTTCGCTTGCATAAACGTTAAAAATTTCTTATCTTGCTTATGTCCTTGAAATACTACTTCACTACCATCTTCAGTATGCAACTTAACTTGCTTCTTCTTACACTCAGTTTGCGCATCACTCGCGGACAACCAATCCATTCCTAAAATAACATCAAACTCTCCAAACTTAAATGGTAATAAATTCACGTAGAAAAGAAATCCTCCAATCTCAATATTACAGTTAGGACACTCCCGATCTATGGATATCTTATCCTAATAAGCAACTTCTACTACTAATGCCTTTTCTAATGGACGAATCTCACAGTGCAATTTATCAAGAAATCTTTCAGATATAAAGGACCTAGTTGCTCCAGAATCAATTAAAACTTTAGCTTCAAGAGAGTTGACAGGAAGCGTACCTGCAACCACATCGGCATCATTAACAGCTTCTTTGACACACATGTTGAAAGTACGGGCTCTAGGCTGAGGTGCTTGATACGGCACTTGTCGCAGTGCTGGTGGTGCAGTGATTCTCAAAACATTAGCAGTCTGGATAGGCTCCTTGCAATTCTTTAACAATATGGCCAATTTTGCCACACTTATAACAAGTCAATCCTACTGGCTTCACTTCCGGACATTCTTGAGCATAGTGTCCTTTCTTCCCACACTTGTAGCAAACTATATTAGGCTCCAGGTGCTTCCTTCCACAAATTTTGCAATCTGGTAGTACGGGTCTTGTTATAGCCTGAGGGTTTAATCCTTGGGGTCTACGGTTTTGTCCTCCGTTACCACCTCCAAACTTCTGAAAATTTCTCTCTCCTCCTGGTCGATTTCCAAACATTCCTCTGTTCTGAAAACTCCTTTGACCTTCTGTCTCTTGACTCTTTTCCACTTGATCAAACTTTCTCCTTTTACCAGCTTTCTCCTTCTGATTCAACTCACTTTCTCCTTCTACAATCATCGCCTTCTACACAATAGCAGAATATGTTCTCAACTCGAATGCAGAACTCTACTCCTTAACCAAGGCTTTAATCCATGCTGAAACTTCTTAGCCTTACTAGCTTCATTTCCTACATACTAGGGTGCAAACCTAGATAACTCAGTAAATTTGGCCTCATATTCTGTAAAAGTCATCCCTCCTTGTTTCAATTCCATAAACTGAATCTCCAACTGGTCTTGTAAATAACCTGGCAGATATTTTTCATTAAACAATTCTACAAATCTTGGCCATGTAATCGAATTTCCTTTTGCGGCCTTAACAGACTCCCACCAAAAATTCGATTCCGCCCTCAAATAAAAACTGACAAACTCCACCATCTGATTTTCGTCAACCCTAACTAACGTGCAAGACTTCTCGATATCCATCAACCAAGATTTAGCTTCAATAGGGTTCAAGGTACCTTTAAACTCATGTGGGTGAACAGCTTGGAAAGATTTAAAAGTTGTAGCAGTTTGGGCAGCTTGGTGTTGTTGGTGTAGAACAAATGCAACATTTTATTGTTGAAGTAATTGGAACATCTGGGCCATAGTAGGGTTATCTTGATTTTGTTGGTCTTGGTTATCATTGTTGGTAGCTTGACGAGTTCTTCTGGGAGGCATCTTTCTGATAAGAAGGTAAACAATTGGTAAACAATGAGTAGGTATATATTCAAAAGAAATAGGGTTCCTCCGTCTGGTACCAATAGACAATCGGTTCCGATAAGACAATATGATATGGGTAAAGTTGTAAATCATGCAACAGGGTTTATATGAACAGGTTACTAAGTTATGGAAATACAGTATATAAAGACAGTATGTAAAAAGCGATAAGTAAAACAATGAACACAGGGATATACGAAATATGCATACGTCACTAAGACGAAAACGATCCATCATCACAAAAGATCATAAATTTTAAGGGCACCCTTCTACATCCGAACTGAAATAAACAAACTAAAACAACAACAATCCTTCTACTAGCACTAGGAAAACTGGAAAACATCCTAGACTAGTAGTAAACATAACTAACACTAGTGGGCTCTACCAAATGTCCCACTCACAACCATCTCCACAGCAGTAGTCTAGTCACGGGAACCTCAGGTTCCACCATACTCACATATCATCCAAGAAATCAAACCCGAAAGTTGACAAAGCTCATCAAAGACAGGCCTAGACAGGGGAGCCTCAACAAAACGCTGCTGGGTGACCCTCTGTGCTAACTCAATACGACTATCCCAATCTATCGTAGATAAGTCAACTTGACGCTGCACCTCGTCCTTCATCTGAAATCTCATCATTCCTGCTCGTCAGGAAGTGAGTAGGGTCCGATAGATGACTCACCGTGCTCGGTGACAAAAGGGGTCACGACTGGTACTGGGACAAGAACAGACATGGTATCAGTAACAGGCTCAGTAGTAGGGACAGGAATGTCGGCACAGGCCGTGGGACTCTCCACCTCAGACTCGGATACTGGCACATCCGACTCAATCTCAGCATCAGCATCAGATATATCCTCCGAAGGATCAAACTTTTTGGATGAACTACAAGAATCAGAAGGTAGGGGTGGTGCATCATCGGCAAGATCCATATCCTATAGTAATAATATATATATATATATACACGCAGAATATAAACGAGTTAAATTATGTTAGTCCTAATGATCTATCGCTAAGGGAAAACCTACACCTATAATCACTCCCTACATCTATCACTCTCAAATCCTAATTGTATCTACTACTTTTATTAATGATCCTAAATTCCTGGCTTGTTTCAGTGACCAAAACCCGTAGCTCTGATAGCAACCTGTGATGCCCTCCCAACTTGGGGCCTAGATCGGAGAGTCACTGACACACATCTAGATGCAAACAACCTAAAATATAATATAAATATAACATGCTGACTGGCCCCAACACTATTATCCAAGATCTTTCATAGGTAATGGTATGAAACAAGCAAGCCATCGTATAACTAGTTATTATTACAAACCTGAAATTCAAAAATATATTATTATTACAAACCAAAATTCTCAAAAGTTCTACTGCCAGTTCTCACAACTAACTAAAGATCTCCTCACTGAGCTGTTATTGCATCTACCTCGGGAGTTATCTCAAAACGGACCAACTCAGGGCCACGGTAGGTGCGCTTCCTTGCAGTTTGGATTGTACGAACCATGATTTTTAGATTACTGTCAAAAGGGTTAGACAAAATAATAATGAGCCAACACTCAGCAAGTAACTAAAGATCTCAACTGAATATAATACAACAGGGTATCGTAAAAGATGACAGTAATTCAAGATGTGACATAAATATGCTGGAAGCGGTAAAAGCAATACTGGTATTTAGTAAAGATATGATATCATCTGATAAACAGGATAACAATAGATATTTCAAAACTGTGTAAAGTAATTGACATTTCAATCGGTAAACCAATTTCATTTCATAGTAAATAAAACGTAATATTCACTTTAAGAAAACTGATTGGAGGTTTTTATTTTATAACAGACAATATGGGTGATCAGCCCATAAAGTCCCCATACCGGACACAAAGTCCCTCTGGCCATCATTTCCTTTCGTTAGGATATCTTGGGTTCCCAAGAGGCAACACATTGGCCTATAAAGGTGTCGAACTGGACAGACCAGAACTACATAATACTACATCTCCAAAAACTGACGGAACCAGCATTACCCGTTCGCCCCGTCTCTCCAATCATCAGGAATCCGTGGAAACCATTTAGACGGAGTTCCTAACATTTTTATTAGAAATCTAATTTTAAAACAATAGGCTTTACAAAACTCTTTTTAAATTTATAAAACATTTTAATACTTAATCTTTTCAAAAATATTTACTTCGAAATACCTTCGACTCTCTGATAACAGATCAGCCCAGTCTAAGTAACTTCAAAGTATTTTAAGAAAACAACTCATTTTGATTCGCAATGATAAAAGTCAAAAAGGATTTGAATAAGTGTTTTGACATCAATGAAAGAGGTTACAAGTCTGAATCAAGAAGATATAGACTCAAGTGGAAATCTGGATTTCAATCAGTGTATAAGGGAACAGTCCAAGTCAAAGGTCAAAGATATCAATTAGGTTTAGTTTTGAAATTATTTGATCAAGTTATAAAGTTTAAAAATCATTGATAAAGGAATAACAAGTTTGTAAAACAGTGTTTATGGCAATATGATATTTTACAAGTATTTTAAAATCAATACAGGGTATTCGGTTCACGGACATAAGTCAAGTGGAACACTGGTTTATCGGTCAGTCATATGACTGGATTATAGTAAATCAAAGGACATATATGGTCAAGAAGCAATTAAAAAAAAATTATGTTGGTCTAGGGTTTACATATGTTGAACCAGGGTTTATCAATAAAGATTTGGATACATGCAAAGGTAAGTTTATAACAGAAGTATGATGAACATGGTATAGAATAGGCATACTGGAATCAACAAGATATAACAGCTTCAATAATATAAACTTTCAGAGGAAAGACAGAGTTACTTGCCTCCGGTAGAATGCAACAGCTAACAGCTCAGTCACTGGTACTCGACCTTAGCTTTTCCTTTATCGGTAGGTCCTACGTCCTTCTTATCTACATAAACCATATCACTACTTTAGAATACTATACTTCTAATACGACTTATCCTAATCTACCCAATCGATTCCTATATCGCATTATCACTTAACATATATATCGCATTCTGATTACGTACCGCACTAAGATCATGTAAGCATATAGTCAAATAGCATTTATAGCATGAAAGCACATAAGTCACTTAAGCACTTAACACATAATGTAATCTTGACTTATAACCAGCTTATAAGAATATATTATAGGTTTTACAACTTATATTTCTGACGAAAATCGGGCAGAGTTCCCTTTGTAAAATGGACTATACCGTCGGAACTCAACCGACTGAAATCACAACCAAATACCTACGATGGATTTAAAATCCACCTACACTTCCAATAGAATTCATAATATCATAATCATATTATTTACCACATAGTCCGAAGTCATCAATAATCACTAATCCATATTTAACAAATTACTAATATCACAAAATTCTTATAATTCGAATAATTTTCAGAAAATAACATTAATTCGAATTAATGATTTCGAAAACTAATCATGCAATTCTATAATTTTTCGAAAACTCATATAAGAATAATAATCAAATTCTCGACTCATGTTCATCATCGTCGATTCACCGTCTTATTACAAAAATCATAGCCGATGGGCAAAAGTTTCGGTGGTACTCTAAATTTGAGCCTCCAACATGAAAATTCTACCAATTAAATTTAATACCGAATTATTTCATCAATCAACAAAGATTCAGAAGATTTATTCACAATTTCGAATATACATATATACACGGGTATACGTACAACTCAACCACCACAATCCGGCACAACACCATCATGATTTCAGGCAAAAACTAACAAAAGAAATCATGGGCATCATACTAAGCAAGAATTCGAAGTACTCCTGCAAGTATCAAGACAAAAACGAAGTGGGTTTATAGCTTCTTCATACAAATTGAACACATACACACGGCAAACATGTATATATATACAAACGAGCTCGTATAAAACAACACCAATATGATTTAAGTACTAAAACAACAATTAAACACCATGGGCATTGATTTAAGACGGAAATCATCATAATTAAGCTGAACAAAGCAAAAACCCGAAGTGGGTTTTCAAGATATCATCACGATAACAACGTGCAAGAACTGGGGAGGATACAAGACTGAAAACCGGACATAAATCTTGTCTTAGATCATGATTTTGGCCAAAAACCGATGAAGAAGAGAAGAGAGATGTTATTTACCAAGAGAGAAAGTCGAGAGAAATGATGCAGAGAGTAGAGAGACAAAGTGATGAAGAAAGAGTGGCGGTGGTCGTGTATATGGCCGCAGGGGCAAAAGCGTCTTTTTATAATTGCCATTTACTTTCCCGAAAATTCACTCTTTTAATCACTTTTAAATCGAAATAAAATAAGAAATGGGGGGAAAATATTTTATAAACATTTTTAAAATAAAGATCATGAAATTAGAAGCATCCCTAAATTTTTAAAATAATATTTGGATCAAAAATGAATTTTATACGAATTTTCGAAATAAAGGCTCTTTAAAAGAAGTAATGCTTTTTAAATCATTTTAAAATATCAGAACTCACAATTAAATATCCACACTAATTTTCATAACTCCATAATATCACAAAGATGATAATGCAAAAGATTTCATGATTTAAAACAACTCCAATGATTTTATATGATTTTCGAAAGATTAAAAATGCACTTTAAAAATACTTTTAATGCTTTAAAAATAGAAATAAAATTCAACAGACATATTCGACACATACCAATCATCATATAATCACATAAACATCATTTCACACATATCTTGATTTCACAAAATTTACCTATCACATAAGTCACATATTTTTCACATTTAACAATTAAATAAGCATTTATAAATCGCGAAAAATTCTAGGTCGTTATATAAGGGACTGCAGTGGTTCCTCGCAGAATCTCTTGAAGTAATGATTAAAAGGACCATGTTGAATATGATTTATAATAATTGAAGAGAGGCTTGTATTCTCATCCACTCTGGAATTCATTCAACTCTTTAGCCCTAATAATTAAATCCATTTGTTTGTTTTAGGTAAATACAATTATATTGATAACTAGTATAAATCTCAATAAGAGCTCGGGTATTTAATGAGAAGACCATAGTTTACCTACCTTAAAATTCCTCAAAAGTGGGTTTATATAAATTATGAATGTCTTGTTCACCAATATAATATCAGGTAGAGCTCCGGGAATGTATATCACAATGGCAAAAACAAGTCTACCTCTTATATATCCCATAACAGGACCGCTCAAGATCAAGTACCAAAGGTTTAATGCAATTTGTGGAAATAACAAGGTTAATAAACATATCCTGACCTTAATCAATTTTCTACGAGTAGCTTGGCCAACAGCTATTTGCTTTCTCAGTTGGACAACATTCATACCTGTTGCATGTGCTAACTCACCATCAGTTGGTTCTCTGCCCAAATCATTTTGCAAGTTATCTTTCACCATAAACATTTCCTATATTGCAGCAAATAGAGGTTCTCAGAAAAGCATATAAAATCAAGAAACCGAGAAGAATAAAAAATTTAGCATAAAACAGAAGTTCTTAAAATAGAAAATATGATCACCTTTATAGGCTGCATTAACTTAAACAGCCAAGTGTGCTCTGAAGAAGAAAGAACTGGTGGGATCTTCATTTTCTTCCAGTCAAAGCTCGTCCGTAGATACAGAATATTCACTCACCAACCTGTTTTTTCTCAATCTCATTTTCCCGGTAAGATAATAATTTCCACCTAGATCTAGCATAAGAAATAACAAATAATGATACCTATAAGAGAATAATGAGAATATGTAAGTGTCGCACTTTTGGGTTTTTAACAGGCTATCAGTCATCAATTCATCCACTTAGTATCAATTAACTCACCAAACCAAAGCTCGGTTTTTAAAAGGCTATCAGTAACTTCATCACTTAGTATTAATTAACTCACCAAACAAAAGCAAACACCCACATCCTTTCCCAGTAATAATCAAAAATATTTAAATCTATGAGATTTCTGTAATAATCAAAATCATAGCCTATAGCCTGCATATATAAAATTGCAGGACTTATTGTTAAAAAGAAAAGAAAAATAAGATCAGAAATCAAATTTTATAGAAGAAGATAAAGGATAGCAATACTGGACGGAAAATGTCCAATACCTTTCTTTTAGTCTATCAACAATAAACAAGAACCCTTCTGAATAGAAATAGTAGACATCACCCATCTTCAACTAGACATCTGAACTAAATGTTGCAATAATTGCTTCATTAACTCCAACATAACCTGCATAGTGGAATAAGATCAGTTTTTCTAATTTTTTTGGGAAACAAAATGTTATTCCCAGATTACACACTTGTATAATTGTAGAAGGGGGGTTGAATACAATTCTTGATATTTATAAATTTCTGATAAGAACTTCAGAAATTTATAAGAAGATAACTGCTGTATAAACCCTTGGTTGAATCTTAAGTTTTTATGGAGTTTAGCAGTTATATGCATGTATAAGACCATAGAGACATGATTGGGTTTTGATATTTTTTAAAATAGATTATATGAATGGAAAGGCAATGCATGGACCTAGTTCAATGTTAGGTAACATGTATGTGTGGTTTGGAGTGGAAACAATGATTATTGGAAAGTTTTAGTTTTGGAAATATCCGAGTTATATATAGCCGTCATAATGCCAAAATTTCCTTAACCCTTAAAAAACCATGCATGACAGTAGCCGTAGATCTCTGATCTTGATGAGTATATGACTTGTCCTTATAGATCTCGAGTCATAGATCGTTTTGGCGCGATAATCGAAGCAATTGGACTTACGGTTCAGGAGATATGGTCGATTTAGTAAAAGTTGTTGCAAAACATAAGTGCGAGTTCGTAACCTCAATTGAATCCCTTTAACATGAGTAATTTGGTTGTCAATCTTAATAATTAAATATTAGAGGTCATAAGGAAGGTGTGGAGAAGACCTCATGTCAAAAGGGTCGTTTTTCGATTTTATAAAAATATTCGAATCAAGGTTAAGTACGAAAGAAACCCTTAGAGGAGTACTTAGTTATAACTTTGAAAACCACTTAGAAAACGGACAAAAGATCTTGAAGTATAATCTTCTCGAGTAACGATCGACCCTAAAACTTATATGACTTGAGTACCTATCGAGCGTAAAGTATAATGACATGCTTTGATAACAAGCAAATGTCTGATCGTAGCTGTGTTAATAGGAGTTACGTTAGAGGGTGCCTCACGAGTTAACTTGAAAATGTGTTTATTTTAAGGAAAGTATATACTTTGCTTTTCAAAGTGTTAAGTGATTAACCTCGGATGTTCTGGTTATTTATAGATCGTCGAACCACCCCGAGTCATACCACTAGCATTGCAGGAGTACCAGGCAAGCTTTCGAACCCTAAACTACTGTTGTTGTGATCAAATGTTTTGTTATATATATGCATGTGTGTATATATATATATATATATATATATATATATATATATATATATATATGTACTGCATAGTGAAATGCATGTATGTTTGACTCGATACACTGATGATATACAAGTATAAATGTTTTTAAATGGTTATATGATGCATGTGAATTACATACTCGCGATATATGCATATATGTTTTCGAACTATTTTGATAAGTATATGCATATGCATAACCTTTTTTGTGTATATATATTGTGGTACTAGAGTAATGATTTGATTATCAGCTTATAAGCTAGATACGAGATATTAGTTATAAGCCGGGTTTTGGAAAGGCCCTTAGTGTAGGGCGTATGATTCGTATTCTTTAAGATAGACCGGGAGTCGTTATTTCCATATTTTCTGAGATTATTTTCCGATAAGAATATCGAATAAATATTATTCATTTAATTATTTATTAAATGAATATTATTTTGAATATTCCTTCAAGGATTATTTATTCAATGAATATTATTTTAAATATTCATTTAAAGGTTTAGTTATTTAATGAATATTATTTTGAAATATTCATTCAAGGATTTGTTTAGTGAATATTACTTTATATATTCTCTCGAGGGTTAATTATGAGCAATTATTTTTGACTAAAAATAATATTTGAATATTATGATTTAATAAATATTATTTGAATATTTATTAATTACTTTTAAATTGGTTTTAAAAATGATTTATATTATTTACAATTTATCTTCGACCTTCAATAATTACGAAGAATATTTCTGAGCTTTATTATGGTTATTTTATAAAAAGGGAGGTTCCCAAACTCTGTTTTCCATTTAAATGTATACTCCAAGAAGATTTAAATGCTCACTCAAACTTCCAAAATATAGGGAACCTTACTTGTGAGACTGTTATTTAATATGGTTGACTGCCCGGTCATAAACTTTTGAAAGTATTATTTTCATTCGCAACTTTGGTTGCTATAATCAAAATAAGTCTTTGTTACTTCCTCAACACTCGAGGAGTAAGATTGATGGAACAAGTTGATATCCATTAACAAGCAACAACTTGGGAAATATTGGTGAATTTTTCTTTCCAATTAGATACAACTACTTTGTGGAGTCCTATCAACAAGTGTTATACTTGGGGAAAGGAGGACGAACTTTACGTTTCAGAGTTATGGATTCTATTCAAACTAGGAGTCGTATAAGAGGGCGAGTAGCGCCGGTCCAAGGCCCAACCGTTGGCCAGGGAGTTACTAGAAGGCGGTAGACAAGTAAATCCATCAGTTCTTCCTTCTACCGGTAGTAAAAGCATTTCTGTGTTGTACAACACCTGCGACTAATCATCGTAGGTTGGGACAACTGGCGCTGTGAATACTCCAACATTAGTTTATCATCCTAATTTGGATATTTCCTGCAACACGTATCGAAGAGACTTCGATCAGGTTGATGGGTATTTCATGTAACACGTATCGAAGAGACTTCCGATCAGGTTGGCAGGGGTTTGAAAAGTGTTCAAAATTGACAATTCAATATCTACTTTGCGATTTCCCCTTTTTATTATATATGTTGATATCTGGCTTATGCTTTTGCATAGCATATATTCTTATGGAAGTTATTTTGAATCACCTTGTAACTTCATCTTTTGATTTATATATATTGAGACTTTGATTATACTGTTATAACAAAGGATTCAGGGGTGATACGAGAAGATTTGACTCTGATTTATTCTGTAACTTCTTTATATAAGTTACAATTTATGAAACTTAGTTGATAAGTATATAACCAAGGTTTTTAAACATTTTGAGAAAGAAATAGATTATTTGAAGTATCTTGAACTTCATTATACATATGATATTATATTGGAAACTTTGTTTATATTTTATTTTACAAAGGTTTCTAGAGTATGGAAATACTATATTGAAGTCTATGGAACTTCATTACATATTATGATGAGATTTTGCTCATTGTATGCATGAAAAAGGTTTTCTAAAATGTTATGAAATATGTTGACCTATATTATGGATAAATACAAACTATTTTGGTGAGCTGTTTTGCTCACCCTTGCTTTGTTACAAAAATATCACAACAACAGATAGGCGAGCTGAACCAGACTAAGCGATGAGTTTGTGAACGGATAAGGAACGTTTCGCACCTTGATGAGGATGATGTAGCTACCATTGCTGAGAAGAAAGCTATTGGTAGGCTAGTTGTTAGCTTTTAAGTATCAGGTGTATTTGTTAGGATGACTTATGTAAATGGATGACAAAGAGTATGTAAAGTTAAATTGTAATCCTTTTGGGTTGCAAGAACTCAAATTGGTGTTTAGTAATATGTGATAATTACTCTTAGTTCATCTCTGGGAATACAACGAATGTGTTTTGTGTTGTTGTTTTGGGTTAAGGTTGTCATTTAATTTATGTTGGTTCAAGTTCGAGAATTATGGATGGAATTGAGACCGTAACGACCGGATCTCTGACCCCGGATCTGGGGCTGTTACACTTAGCACGTAATAATAAGTTACACTTATGCTAGTTATCACATATATAATATATATTTACAAACACTTGCTAACAATTTACGAAATTAAAAAATAATTCTAATACAATTCGGACAGCACCTCCTCTAAACTAGGTCCTAACCTGTCAGAATACAACTTATCAAACCAAATCGGAAATCAAACATCCTTTACTCCCATATAACCAACTCAATAAAATCTCATCATCATTAAAATCATATCAACATACATCATTTATAGCCCTTCTGGCCATCCACTCATTTAACACTTAATATACGTTCTTATACCATACATAATCCAAATCACAGTATATACATTTCACTTTGATACTCAAAATCCATCGAATACCCTTAATAACAATCATAATTATCACTCCAAATCCATCTATATAATTTATTAATCATAAAACACATAACCGTTAATCACTAGCAATCAGCAAGTAATCTAGTTAAGACTTAACAATTCATATAATTATTCGTATACTATTCCATTAGTAATATATTTATTATACCCGGGAAATGTGTAAATGTTATACCCGAAATAATTTATTATATAATTTGTTCGGACTCAGGATACCATCATCGTCCCCATCAACTCGCCGAAGCTCATCGCTGACGGCGGCAAAATCCGGAGGTACCCGTAAATTCGGGTTTCCATTCACGAATTCTACCAATTAATACGTACATCAATGTCCAACAATTAATCATCATCTGAATCAATCAATTCGATTCATAATTCGAAACAAATTTCAAGAACTTTCGGATTTTTATTACGAACATCACAAACGCATAACGCAGCACAATATCACTTGAACAGCATTAGCATACCACATCAGTAATCCAAATATAACAAGAACTTTCCACTCACCCCACTGTCCAAATCAACACACACCCAGTCTGTTATACACACACACACTCGCACGCTGAAACACTCACACAACTCACACCACAATCGCGGCAGTAACAAGGGGAGAGGGATGGAGATTGCTTTTTCTGGGAATCGCCGGAGAGAACGGGCTTGCAGCCATTGTCCACGAATTCGTGGCTAGAAAACTCAGAAACCGAACCAGAGGGAGAGAGAGAGGGAGAGATTGATTTGCGCGTGAGAGAAAACAAATGGTTCGAGATATATCGAGAGAGATTGAGAGCTCAGCCCCAAAAACTGATTTGGGGAAAAATCTGCCGATTTTATGGATTTAAGAATGGGGAGAGGTACTTTAGAAATTCGAAAATGTTGAAAAAAAATATAATCAATTTAAATCACTTTTAAAAAAAATCCAATAAAATGGGAAACTAATAGAACATAAATTGAAAATTTTTTAAAATGAAATTTATGAAATTACAAACGTGCTCGTATTTTTAAAATATTTTTGGGATCAAAAACGAATTAAATATAAATTTTACAAGTATAATTCCATAAAATGCAAAATAAACCATAAAACTCATTTTAAAATCCTTAAAGGTTAAAAATAATTCATCTAATATTTTTAAAACTCAGATAAACTAAAATAGTTAATAATGCAAAAGATTTCAAAAAATTTACTGATCCCGTTGATTTTATAAAATTCTTAGAAGATAAATAACTCATAATTTAAATAGAATTTTATTCACCAAAAATACAATTAAAAATACGCAGGTTTACACGACACATATAAATCATCAGTTAAACCCACAAATATGATATCACACTTATTTCACCTCCTCAACAATATTCACGTCATATTACTCACATTTAATATTAAATAACTAATTATAAATACCAAAAATTTCTAAGGCGTTATAAAATCAATTGAAGAAAAACAACGAGATGAGGCTCATTTACATGTCCTTCTGAACAACCCTAAAGTACATCCATATATTTTGTAATAAATTATTATTCTTGTAAATTGTTTTCATTATTCGTGTAACTTTTTTGTGGCTGTTTAATTAATATATTCATTTTAACAGAATGCATAAGGAGTATCTAGAGGGAATTCACCAAGGAAAAAAAATTTGGTCATTGGCATTTGAGAGAGCAATCGACTTTTTGCTGATTGGTTCGAAAAAAAGTTAGTTTAATAGTAGTTTCCTTTCTGCTTACTTTAACGGCTCCATAGTATGAAATTTACTCCTATTTTTTTGTGACGATGTGTAGGTTAGTAGTGAAATGATGGAGAATGAAGAAGGACTTTCAGAGACAATAAGATGGCCTGCTGGAAAGCCATCATTTTCTGTTCTTACTTATGAAATTTATTTAGTTAATGGGGTTCGATACTTTACAAATGAGCGAGATGGTGTGAGTGTAACAGCCCCAAATTGGGGGTCAGGGATTTGGAGTAGTCATGATCCATTTACTCCTTGCCTTACCTGTATTACTTGTAATGTACAAAATTCAACTGCTTATGACCCCACAATATATATCTCACACACACACAGGTTAGAGTCTCAAAAATGACACAATATAACAATTGCGGAATAAATAATTTTCATTACAATACCCAAATGTCTTTTGAATATGTCACTGATACAACTTTTAAGTAATGTTACATTACCAACTTAGCCTTCTGATGCTCACAATACTCTCATACCATTCATATCTATACATAAGATGAATACCAAAAGCTGCAGCTTGATTCGACTGGTTAGTACTACTCTCGGGATCACTGCTACAAACTGTTTATGGAAACGCCTTGCGGGGTATGTGCTATCCCATTGGAATCCTGCTTCGCTGCTATATAATATATATAAAACAATAGCAAGAGTGAGCGATAGCTCAGCAAGGTAATGAAAGTGTGGCATAATTCTTCCTTTAATTCAAACCCAAAATATATAGCGGGTATAAGACAATAATTGTCAAAATGTCTTTTTACCGAAAGTATTTCCTTATTGGAATATTTTCAAAAATATTACCATTGTAGTACTTCAAATATCATTTTCATAATATCTCTGCTAACTTTCGTTGTTCATACTATGAACCAAGTTCTAGTATAATATAAAAGATGAATGTACAAGGTAATTTAATATATAACTTCCGTAGAAATATCTGCTATTCAAAATATACGTAAGTATCAACATGTATCTCAAAAGAGGAAGTTGCAAGGTAATATATTGCAACTTTAGTTTTGAACACTTTTCAAACCACTGCCAACCTGAAAGAAGTCTCTTCAATACGTGTTGCAGGAAATACCCATCAACCTGAAAGAAGTCTCTTCGATACGTGTTGCAGGGAATATCCAAATTTGGATGATGAACTAATACTGGAGTATTCACAGCGCCAGTTGTCCCAACCTACGATGATCAGTCATAGTTGTACAACACAGAAATGGTTTTACTACCGGTAGAAGGAAGAACTGATGGATTTACTTGTCTACAGCCTTCTAGAAACTCCTCGGCCAACGGTTGGGCCTTGGACCGGCGCTACTCGACCCTTTATACTGAAGGGTTTCGAGCATCAAACGCAGCGGAAAATTAAAACAAAAACAATAATTATCGAAACCCTACCGCAGGATCCATACAAAAACATGATATTTAATTCGGAGATTGATGATTTACCTTAAAGAAGCTTTACGATTGTATGTCTAATGGATATCCAAGCTTTCACGATCGTTGAGTGCTCCTCTTCGAAGCCTCCTCTACGGTATCCACACGAACACTCCAAGAACGTTTCTTGATTGAAAGGGAGGTACTAGCCTCCAATGAAAATATGAGATCTTCTTTTTAGGTTTTGGTTCAAGCGGCTGGGGATTATTTTTGTCGTACAAAAATTAATTACCTTCTTTACCTATCATCATATATTTATATGATAGTGTAAGGTAAAAGCCCAACTAAAAAACTAGCCCAAGTTTGATTAATTAAATAATAGAATCAAATCCTATTATTTAAATAAATAATAATTAAGTCATACTTAATTATTAAAATCATATCTCATTTGTATTTTATTATATCTTAATTAAGTCCCACTTAATTAATATAATAAAATACAACTAATCATTTAATTAATTTAAATTCATAATTTAAATTAATTCTTCCTTAAAATGTTCTATGTGTGTGACCCTGTAGGCTATCATTTAATTGGCAATAATTTTATTCTCTAATAAAATTATAAACAATGAGCGGCATCTAGTAATACATCATTGCTACCAAATTAAATAATAATTAAATCGTGATTCGATAAAACCTTTTGTGATTAATGTTCCCGTGTAATATAATCCCTTTAACCAAATATTATAGATTAAACTCGAGGCATGTTTCATGTCATCCTCTTCATAATTTAATCCGGGTTTACTTGATCCATGAGTAGACTATTAATAACAAATCATTATTTGAGCACGACCATGCATTTTATAGTCTCACTCAATAAAGAGGCCAATAATATCTCTCCAAATAATAGGAGGGTTAAATCCTTTATCTATCATTCATATTTCTCATACGATTCACAATATACCCGATGTCCACTTTTATCATTACCCGGTCAAAGGTAACTTTTAATGTAGTCAAAGTATATTATCCTCGTATAGAAATATAATGATCTCAAGTCAAAGGATCATTACACCATTATCACTGTGAGTCTTTCTTATGACTTAATTAACATGAAGAATCTCACGGTGGGTCTGTCCAGTACCATGTACCCTACATGTACCTATGTATTGACTTTAGTATCTCCATACTTATAACCAATGAGATGTGATTATCAGTCAAAAACATACTAGTCTATTTATGTATTATTATTGTCCTGTATAATAATACTCGACTAGGGACCTTTAAGAATATGATGTTATATAATCTCAAATTCAAGTTGTAAACTTAAACTATATAATGTGTATCATTATTCTAAGGACATTTATTATGCTAACAAATATCGCAGTAATTCGAGTCATAATAAATACATTTATTTAATAATCAAATGACATAAGGTTTATTTAAGAAACAATGTATTGCCTCTAGGGCACCTACACTAACAATCTCCCACTTGCACTAGAGCCAATCACCCATGTATCTAATACCCATGGAACTAGTGTGACCGTCGTGCTTCTGCTGCGATAAAGCCTTGGTCAGTGGGTCCGCAACATTTTCATTGGTATGCACTTTACATATATGTATATCTCCTCTCTCGTTTATCTCTCGAAGAAGATGATATCTTCTAAGTATATGCTTTGCCTTGGAATGGGACCTTGGTTCCTTAGCCTGCGCAATGGCTCCATTGTTATCGCAATACAGATCAACTGGATCTGCGATCGACGGAACCACACCAAGTCCGGTAATAAATTTCCGAATCCAAACAGCCTCTTTGGCTGCTTCACTAGCGGCAATATACTCAGCTTCCATTGTAGAATCAGCTACTGTCTCTTGCTTCGAACTTTTCCAGCTTACAGCACCTCCATTTAGACAAAACACGAATCCAGACTGGGACACAGAATCGTCCCTATCTGTCTGGAAACTAGCATCAGTGTAACCTTTTACGACCAGCTTCTCATCTCCTCCGTATATCAAGAACGAATCTTTAGTCCGTTTAAGGTACTTAAGAATATTCTTGACAGCTGTCCAGTGACCCTCACCTGGATTAGACTGGTACCTGCTCGTCATGCTTAAAGCATACGAGACATCAGGACGAGTACATATCATTGCATACATTATAGAACCAATTGCCGAAGCATATGGTACTTTACTCATACGGTCCTTATCATCTGATGATTTAGGACATTTTTCCTTTGAGATCACTATCCCATGAGACACCGGGACAAAGCCCCTCTTTGCCTCTTGCATTCCAAAACGATGCAATACTTTGTCAATGTATGTACTCTGACTTAGGCCGATTAATCTTTTAGATCTATCCCTATAGATCCTGATCCCTAAGATATAGGTAGCATCGCCTAAGTCTTTCATCGAGAAACTTTTTCCCAACCAAGTCTTCACAGCTTGTAGAGAAGGAATGTCATTCCCCATTAGTAATATGTCATCCACATATAATACTAGGAATGCCACATGGCTCCCACTAACCTTCTTGTAAACACACGGCTCATCCTCATTTTGTTTGAAGCCAAACTCTTTGACTGTTTCATCAAAACGGATGTTCCACCTCCTTGAGGCCTGCTTCAATCCATAAAAAGATCGTAGCAACTTACAAACCATTCTAGCAAACTTTGGATCGACAAAACCCTCAGGTTGTGTCATGTACACATCCTCTTCTAAGCTTCCATTTCAGAAAGCAGTCTTGACATCCATTTGCCAGATTTCATAGTCATAATAAGCCGCTATCGCAAGCAAAATCTTGATGGACTTGACCATAGCTACCGATGAGAAAGTTTCATCATAGTCAATACCATGAATTTGCTTGAAACCTTTCGCCACCAGTCTTGCTTTGTAGGTCTGTAAATTTCCATCCATGTCAGTTTTCTTCTTGAAAACCCACTTGCACTCTATGGGTTTAATCCCATCAGGTGGTGCAACCAAAGTCCATACTTTGTTTTCATACATGGAATTCATCTCAGATTTCATGCACTAGTACAGAAAAGGCTTTTAGCGTCGGTCAAAATAGGCATTAGGCATCGGTTATTGGGCGTAGTATATGAAGGCGACGCTATAGATGTAGACCTATAGCGTCGGTCAAAATGGCGACGCTGAAAGTTAATTATAGGCGTCGGTCAGTTAAATAACCGACGCTAAAAGTCTGTTATAAGCGTCGGTCATTTAAACAACCGACGCTAAAAATCTGTTAAAGGCGTCGGTCATTCAAACAACCGACGCTAAAAGTCATGTTAAAGGCATCGGTCATTCAAACAACCGACGCTAAAAGTCATATTACAGACGTCGGTTATTGAAACAACCGACGCTAAAAGTCATGTTAAAGGCGTCGGTCATTGAAACAACCGACGCTAAAAGTCATTTATTTAAAAAAAAATTAAAAATTAAAATTCTAATAAACATTCATCCAAACCAACAAACACCTGTCAACCTGTTATATAATACAAGCTATATGAAACAATACAAGATTTATACAAATCAATGAGATCATTTTAATATTAATTATGAAAAAAAACTAGCCAATAATGAGGTACCAAAATATTAAATTGTATATTTTGTATTCACTTTCTTCTAACCACCGTGTAACAGTTAGATCCCCCAGTGTCCCTCATGTTCTTGATTATTCTAGTACGTACATTTAGATGCCACAAGCTACAATCCAAAGCCAAGATCTTACAGGAACAATGCTATCAATCAATCTCAGTCTTGCTGTGTAGTGCCTTCAAAACACTTTATAGAAGATTTTCTGCCCTCAACATACTTCGCTAAAGAGTTTTTCCTTCAGTTACATGGAGAGCTTATTCTCGTCTTGGTAGATTAGGCAAGCAGGAGGTGCATTGATCTTGGTTTTTCCGACTTCTGACAAAAATAATTTCATAGTTTAGAAGACTCCATAATGATCTGTCACAGTTTATATTGGGGGGGGGGAGACCTTGATATATACTTTTTTTAAAAAAAGGGTGCACAAGAAAGATGAATGAACAGAAAGTTTCTAAAAGCAAGCATAACGTACTGAATCACAAAATTCTAGTCAAATATGAGGCATGTTGGTCCTGTGGATATCGTTTCCATCCGGCCCTCTCTTGTAGTACTACTCCTCTCCAATCCAATGAGACTGAAATGGAATTATCAGCGCACAAATGTAACTTAATTTAGTTAGAACTGCAAAGCATCACTATAATAATAAATCCTACACTTCTGAAATAATAAAATTCGAAAACTTTCTTTCGATTTGAAAACCATCTCAATTTTGACTTCCAACACAGATTTCAAGCAGTAAACATTGATCAAAACTGGCTCTCATATAAAGATATATAAACATTCATGATTAGACAATTGAGAACTCAATGACAACAAGAAAAGATAACACTGCAATGAACTCCCAACTCTAATTTTAAATAGAATCAGGTACAAACTTTTACCTTTAAAGCATGTGAGAAACCCGATTGGTAGACTGAATTACGGGCAATCTCGCATAAATCACATGAACTTAACTTCCATACCTGTATTAAAGAAGCATATAAACCCCCGTTGTCTACTAACAACACTTATTAGAGTCCAACTACACAGAATAAGGAGCTTACTTACTGAAGCTGCTATACTATATTCTTCAATAAGCAGTTCTTTCGTTGGATGGATTTTTAAAGGATCATCCGTCGAAAGGGACACATTGAGTCCCCTTAAGAAGAACATAGGAAATGGGTTTCGATGATAGTCCACAAACAAGGAGTTGTTGCTCAGTGGAGACATTGCCAATCCAATCTAGTAACCATCAAAACATTAAACGCATAATTAATACTTTGAAAGATGTTAAATAATCAGGTCAAATGGAAGGCATTCTTTTTTTTACCTGGGCTAGATAGTATAAATATTGAAGAACAGGAGATTTCTTAAATTGATTCCATGGGCGATATTATGACAAGTGAGAAATGTTGCAGCAAGGTGGTCAATGTCACCAGCCTGAACACAAAAATTCCCCTTTGAAGAATTACACAAAATTGACTGCTAAGTAGAAAAGAATATGGATTCAGGATTAAACGGATACCTCCCCAGAATGTGGACGAATCTTATGGTCGTCATCCCCTTTGATTCGCCGAACTGAGATGACTTTCGGTTACTGTTCCTATGTCTTGTTCTACGAAAATTTAACATAAAAAAATTGCTTAATAAGTTATTTTGTCATTTATATTTTCAAATAAGCAAATTTTCAAATCTTCTATCACTTTCCATTCCACTTAGGATCCGTGAGCATATATGAAAATGCTTAATAAGTTATTCTGTCATTTATATTCGAAGCAGAATACACCTACAAACATTAGAAGATTTAAAAACAAATGAAGCTGCATAAATTTCTACATCGTGAAGAGATACGAGTACGAAGTCACCGAGCTTGCATATACTAATAAATTGTAACTATGATCTAATGCACAGTACAACTGGAATGGACAGATCTATAATACAGTAAGATCATATCTTATTGCTCCATAGATCTTAATGAAGTCTGATAAAATGCATGTGGTTGCTCCAGCATAATTAAAAAATAAAATGCATGTGGTACTCCTTGAACAGAGTACTTCTCATAAAAGGCATCGAAAACTGCTGATAAATGGAGATCAACCATTTCCTCGCCATTTTTTTGCATTTTCTTTCTTTTTCAATTCCAAGTCAAAATAAAGGTGGCATGGCAATCCCTGGTTGCAAACTTAAACATAAAAAACAGTGTTTTCCAGAAACCCCGCTCAACCTTAAGAACAGAATTCATGACTTGCACTCTGTATTATACTTCTATATATGCAGATATTATATATAAATGTTTCACTCACATAAGAATACTTTAGCAGCTGCTACAAAATAAATTTGACAAAGACGAGACAAGAAATAAGAAACTGAAATAAAAAAATGACTAACTTTAGAATATTATAAACTAAAAAGATTGACAAAAATGAGGAGTCCACATAGTTTTACCACCAAGGTTTCGGGGCAAAAAGTTTGTCATCGACTATCCAAACCAGATCCTACAAAGTAACAACAATAGCTTCCCTCCCTCTAGAGATGCCAATGCCAAAGTAAAACATATATAACATATGCTGGAAATAAGATTCCACAAAGAATATTAAATACTCCCTCCGTCTAGAATCCAGCTAGTGTTTTTCTTCTTTCTTGACTTTAGCTAGATGACTGTAAGGCTTTGTACGGGATATTAAAAACCTAGTTTTAAAAACGAAAAACAAGGAAGCCGGAAACTCATTTTCAAACATAGCTGGTACCAGTTTACAAGTCCATATACGGCCAGTTGGATACCACAATGTGCACTAACTTATATTAAGTCATAGTAAGAGTAATATACTTGTAAAAACAAATATATTCATACATAAGTAGCATCCCATAAAAATTAAAGTGACAGAGATGGTAACTTATATATGTATATATATGATGAAATAGAGATGGTTACCTCCTGAATTACTTCATAATGATGACGAAATTTAGGATTCATGTTTTTGTACCTAAGATTTGATGACAACACAAATTAGGAAATTTATAAGCAAGGACAAAATAAGCGACCAATCTCACTGGATAAATAAGAACTCCTTTGACGGGGAAAAAATGCAAAGTAACAAACAATAGATATTGAACAAGGAAAAGAGAAAGCTTTTTACTTTCTTATTGCAGAGCTTTTTTTTCTTTTACGGATTGGGTTTTTACCTTTTACTGATGATACTGAAGATGGAACATCTGAATGGCTCAATGGTTTTTAAACTGGACTAGTTTGCTTTGGCATGCGTATGTACCTTTTTATTTCTCTAAAAGCAGATTCTATGATGCAAATCGTAGAAGTAAGTTTGAATATATAAACAGAAAACTTTAATAGATGCCACTTGTATGTTCTTTATCTTTCTTGCATAACATAAAAGAAAATACAGGGGAGAACAAATAATTCTGCATAATATTTCCCCATTCAAAGATTTCAGGTGTAACAACATTGATCATATATTCATATATACCTAATAAGCTCAATGTTGTCAGCTAGCCAAAAGGACTAGCAATAACCTCAATGTTATGAATTTAAAGAGAAACCGAACACAACAGTTGAGACACAGAAGCCAGGTCACATTTAATATGAATCTGAAATACAGTAAACAAACAGCAACATATAACTGGTCACTTTCATCCTATAGTGTATTAACATATGTTATCACTTATGCACTAATGCTAACATTCAACACCACAAAACATCCGTAATTAAAATAGCCCTTCATATAATAAAATACCCACATTCGCATAGAAATCATAGTAAAAAAAGAAAAATTAAACCAGTAAATTACAAGATCCACTATGAACAAAGTTTTAAGCTTTTCGTAAATTATCACACCAATTTATCAAGATTCAACAAAAACAATCCATTCCCTTTTATCATATACATATTTACCTATATGGACAGCAAGAAGATTTCCGATATCTCCAAGTGCTCGTCGATTCCTCACTTCATCAGCAGCCATGTTCTTCTGTTTTATTTCTCCTTCGTCTGCCTCTGCTGCAACAAATTACAAATCAGCAAACAGATAATAAAACCCCCAAAACAACGAGACAACAAACTAAAGCGTAATAAACATCTAATCTTTGAAAACCACACAGAACTGAATTATTTATAGCCTAGACTTGATAAAATTGTGTGCATTGATATAAGACATAAGACACAAAACCCAAGTTTAAGGACGGGACAACAATCAAACATAAACAAGCCCCTTTCTTGTGGCAGCACTTGCACTGTATGAGAGAGAGAGAGAGAGAGAGAGAGAGACTGAATTAATCAAGATGACAGACCGAGCGGTAACTCTTCAGATCTCACAATCGTCCTACAAATCCCTAGAAACCAAGACGCAAAGCCCGATTGAGCATGACAAAAATCGAGCCCTAGAAACCCAACAACAAATTAGATTGAGAGTTTGGGAGAAATCGAACCCAACATATCAAATTGAACCTAATCGAGCCTGTGTACCATTATCAGAATGCAAGTGAAATCGAGGAGTGGAGTGGGCTGGAGTGGAAGTACGCATACATAACTCAGATGACCCAGATTGGCCCGAGTGTTTTATTATGTATATTTTTACTTTTTTGATTTTAATCAAAGTATTTTTACTTTGATTAATTAAAGTGATTAATCAAAGTATTTGTACCATTATCGAGTGTTTAATTAAAGTTTTAGGAGTCGGCATTTATAGACCCGACACATATAAACAGGTTTAAGCGTCGGCATTCCTAGGTCCGACGCTGTAAGTCTAGTATAAATGATCAATAGCGTCGGTAAAGCTAACAACCGACGCATAAAGGGTTAGTTTTAGGCGTTGGTTGTTTATGACCGATGCTAAAGGTTACTTTTAGGCATCGGTTGAGTAAAGACCGACGCTAAAGGGTCAGTTTTAGGCGTCGGTTGTTTCATGACTGACGCAAAAGATCTAACACAAATGACATTAAGCGTCGGTTAAGTTAGCAACCGACGCCTAAAGTATGTATAGGCCACGGTTCTCTATATAACCGACGCTTAAAGTGCGACGCTAAAAGGCAGTTCTGTACTAGTGATGGCTTCCAGCCATCTCTCAGAATCTGGGCTATTCATAGCATCCTTGTAGGTGAGAGGCTCATCATTATCTACAAGCATCACATCACCACCTTGAGTCAGGAGAAATCCATAATATCTCTCTGGCTCATGGCGAATCCTACTTGATCTACGAACAACCTGTGTTTCTTGAGCATTATCGTTATTCTGCTCTTGTTCCACCTCAGGTTCAATGCTATTTTGTGGTTCTCGATCTTCATCGAGATCTATAGTCCTCCCACTGTTTCTTTTGGAAACAAAATCTCTTTCCATGAAAATAGCATCTCGAGCAATGAACACTTTCTGCTCAGAAGGATTATAAAAATAATACGCCTTTGTTTCTTTAGGGTATCCCACAAAATTGCACTCTTCGGATTTAGGTCCAAGCTTGTCAGATACTTGACGTTTTACAAACGCCTTGCATCCCCAAACTTTCATAAAGTTCATGCTTGACCGTTTCTCCTCCCATATCTCATATGGAGTCTTTTGAACCTTCTTAGTAGGAACACGGTTAAGTGTGAAAGCTGCTGTTTCTAGAGCATAACCCCAGAAACTTATTGGAAGATCTGCATGACTCATCATCGATCGTACCATGTCTAACAGGGTACGATTTCTCCTCTCTGAAACTCCATTCCATTGAGGAGTACTTGGCAGAGTGAGTTGTGATACAATACCACACTCCTTTAAATACTCTTTAAATTCGGTGCTTAAGTATTCACCCCCACGATCGGATCGTAAGATTTTAATACTTGCACCTCCACCTATTTGCTTCTCTACTTCAGCCTTGTATTCTTTGAATTTTTCAAAAGAATCGGATTTGTTCTTCATAAGATATACATATCCATATCTACTGAAGTCATCAGTAAATGTTATGAAGTAGTAGTAGCCTCCTCTAGCCATCACACGCATTGGGCCACATACATCACTATGTATTAGCTCCAAACGTTCAGTGGCCCTTTGACCCTTACCAGTAAAAGGGGCTTTAGTCATCTTACCAAGCAAACAAGATTCGCATTTTTCGTATGATTCAAAATCAAACTTATCCAAGTATCCATCTTTATGTAATTTGGAAATGCGTTTCTCATTTATATGGCCTAGACGACAATGCCAGAGGTATGTTTGATTTGAATCATTAACTTTAAGTCGTTTGTTTTCTATGTTACAGATAGGATTATCTAAATCAAGAACATATAAACCATTAAATAAACGCGCAACACCATAGGTTAAATCATTTAAAGCAAAAGAGCAACTGTTGTT
The DNA here is from genome assembly GCA_036435485.1 of Saposhnikovia divaricata. Classification (NCBI taxonomy): domain Eukaryota; kingdom Viridiplantae; phylum Streptophyta; class Magnoliopsida; order Apiales; family Apiaceae; genus Saposhnikovia; species Saposhnikovia divaricata. The sequence goes on from CM071595.1 coordinate 133,744,112, forward strand.
CTTTATTGTAAACGAAAAACCTTTCTTGTCCAAACAAGAAACAGAAATAATGTTTTTGCGAATCGCAGGCACGTAATAACAGTCATTTAGTTCTAAAACAAGCCCAGAGGGCAAAGATAAATAATAAGTTCCTACGGCTAAAGCAGCAACTCTTGCTCCATTGCCTACTCGTAGGTCCACTTCTCCCTTAGCCAAAGTCCTACTTCTCTGCAGTTCCTGCACATTTATACAAATGTGAGAAGCACATCCAGTATCCAATATCCAAGATGTAGAAATAGACAGATTGACTTCTATAACATAAATACCTGATCCATAAATCTGAACACCCTTCAATTTCTTCAGATCCTCCAAGTAAGCATGACAGTTTCTCTTCCAGTGACCAGGCTTGTGACAATAGTGACAATCACCTTTGTCAGCCTTTGCGACATCTCCCTTCAGCTTTTTGGCCTTTTTGAAAGAGGGCTTAGAAGGACCAAGATCTTTCGGTGTAACCTTTTTCTTGCCCTTCCATTTCCCCTTTCCCTTAGCACCTTTCTTGCCCACCATCATTATGGGAGCCTTCTCAGGTGCCTTGACCATATTTGCTTCAGTGGTCCTCAGCATGGCCAACAATTCCATAGGAGTCTTATCTCGCTCAACCATATTGAAAGTCATTATGAACTGAGCATAGTCGCTGTTCAAAGATTGCAAGATTATATCGACTTGAGCCTCTCGCTGAAGCGGGAAACCCAAACGAGCAAGGTAATCACAATACCCAATCATCTTTAGAACATGTGGTCCGACTGGTCCATTGCCCTGCTTACACGAGAAGAGTTCTTTGCTTGTGTTGAACTTTTCAACACGAGCCTGTGATTGAAACATCGTTGAAAGATGTTCAAATATAGTATAAGCATTCATATCAAAATGCTGCTTCTGGAGCTCAGCATCCATAGTAGCAAGCATAAGACTAGCCACATCAGTTGCATCATCAATATGCTTCTGATAAGCATTTCGTTGAGCAGCAGTGGCATTGTTAGCAGGGGCTGCCGGTGGAGGAATATCAGTCACATAAGATTTCTTTTCCTGCATGAGAACAATTCTCAAATTCCTAGACCAGTCAAGGAAGTTCGATCCTGTCAGCTTGTCCTTCTCAAGGACTGATCGCACAGAGAAAGTGTTGTTTGTATTTTGTGCCATTTGTTTTCTACAATGATAAAATGCATAAGATAAGTTAGATTGTTACATTAATTATGTTCAAGTGATTATGACATATTCATAATATATCTCCCACTATTTTTATCAAATTAATAGCCCTTACTATTAAATCGGAAAGAATATCCCATAAATCTTTCTAGTGAGCCAAGATCCATATTTCGTCATATCCTAAGTCAACCACTGGTAGTCCTTAAAACATGATTATTTAGGTAGACAACAGTTGTCAATTATATCATATATAATTCTTGGATAGTTTGGTGAACAACAATTGTTCTTGTCTATCTAATAGATTTTGAACCAAACTCTATGCTTCTAAGTTCATAATAATTGAATATAACCGTTTATTTTCACCTTATTATGACGACTCAGTTAAGTTAAACCCAATGATACAACGGTCGAATATAACCGCTTATATTCGTCACATCTCACCACGATAGACAGGAGTCCCCTGCCACTGGCAGTCATTCCCCTTATCGATCTAGGATTCAATGAGTGTTCATTCATTGGAAAGCATCCAATAAAAGAACTTAATATTTTGTTAAGGGGTTTTGTATTAAAACGACCATGATCCCATCATAAAGAGATTCCCAATTTTTCCTTGAATTAAATACTTAAAATCAATATTCATCAATAGTTTGATTTCCAGGTTGTTGGAGGAGTCACAAGTGGCCTCACTTAATACCCAACTTCCTTACAGGTAAAACCCGTTTTTGACAAAATCTCCCCATATCTAAATAATTGAAAATTCGTATTTAATTCCGTGTTTCATAAACACAGAAATCTCATGATCGTTTGTTTATTTTAAAATCTCGATCGTTACAGATTTTATCTTGTTTAGCATGGCAAGCATGGTATGGGTGACGTATCTAATACATGCATACATCATTAATCTAATTAAAACATGCATACATTTGCTACTCTACACATGCATCATATGTAAAGTAAGTGCATTATGTAAACGTGATTGGTTATGGCCTTTATCCTATATGATCCTTTCAAGCTAATGAAAGGATCAAGGACAATCTATGGGTGGTTTAAAATACTATACTATTACATGTCTTCTTCTTTGCTGCTACAATGCCTCCTTGTATCGCCTCCTTGCTTGCTTGTCTTCATGTATTCATGTACATTACATAAACAAAAAAACTATACTAATGTACTTACAAGGAGAACTCGAGTTACATTCGAGATTTAATCATTACAAGGAATGACGACATGCAAGTCGTATTTAGAAACCAAACCATAAACAAAAACCTCTATCCTATGGGTCTCAAGGCCATAACCATCCACCATGCTCAAGTAACAGTTAAATAACATGTCATATTATCTAATCATGTTATACCATATCATATTTCAGATGATCCAATCAAAGAAATCATATAACGCAAAAATCAGAAAATCAGAATCAAATTCTGAAAACAACAAATCGCGTTTTTCATGCACTAAACGGCGTCAAACGCCTTACAGACGAGTCGGTGATACCTATGGTATCAGTTTTGTTCAGACACTCGTTTCCAGTCAGAAAACACATATCGTTTGCGAAAATCTGACATTGGACACAGATTTCACCAGATCTGCGCAGCGTATACAGAAATCGTATCGTATACAATCCCCATATCATGAACAAACAAAAATCATGTATATATCAATATACATACAGATTATATGATCATCATATGATCATCCCAATCATCATTAACATACAGTTTATACATATATATATCAAAATCAACGCATCATACATGACAATCATCAAACATGCTCGTATATATATCAAAACTGTAACATATAACCGAATTAAAACGTTTTTGCAAGTAGCTCCACTACAAGAAAAACACGATCCTGCAACACATTTTCACCGTTGTCTCAGCTGCATTTTTTTCGTTGTCTATCCGGCAGTTGTCTGTTTGAAGGCAGACAACGGTTATTTACCCGATGCGTAGAAGATGATAACACAGCAGTTTTAAATTGTTGTTAAAAATTACGTAACACAACCATTCCACAACCGTTGTCCAACAGCTTGCAAGACAACGCACCATTTTTTGGACGCCGTTGTATAACACCTAAAAACCACAACGCTATGTTTAAAAACCGTTGTATGAAATGAAGTCAGTCAAGTGTTTTAAAAATAACAATTGTTGTTGTTCGAGGGTTAAGACAATGGTTCCTTAAATAGAAAGAGTTGTTAGAACTCTAACACTACAACATATATGCTATTAGATATGTTTTCCGTTATGAAGAGTCTCTAAATACAATGGTTTTATTTAAGAAAGAGTTATGTGAAAGAAGTCCTACAATGGTTTCTTCTAAAGAATGGCTGTTGTCTTATATCAATTATAACAACTGTTATTAAAGATGCCTTCATTGGCTAAAAATAGACCAGACAATGGTTTATTTACGCAAAAAAAAAAACTATGCTAGACAATACAATCAACACACCAAAATTACTATAAATTTATACATTACTTAACTTAAAAAAATGTCAACATTGTAGATTTAGTACAATCTACTAGACTAATTTACATACATACATACATACAAATCACAATCTTCATATAATGTTAGCAACACAAAAATTGCGTTTTGCTTGGAACTCCTCTTCTGCAACAGCAACTCGTCCTTGAAAGCTTTGACAGTAACTGGAAATATGGCAGAGAACATCAACATTTGTCTCTGGGGAAGATAATCAATTCACATCGGGTCCTGTGTTTCTTTCCTAGAAGATGTGAATTCAATGTAGCCTTACTATTAGTGGTTACTAGACATACAGCACAAGTCCACTCCCTATGTACATTTTATTCCAGGGGTGATGACATATTTTTAACCTCGACATTAGCATTCAGTTTCGCTGTGGTCTGAGAAAAAATTCAGCAAGGATGAGATAAGTTAAGCACAAAATGGAAGAAGATAATGAAGAAAGGCAACCAAAATCGAACTACTATAGAGAGATAAAACTGCATTAATATGTGTACATCATTTAAGAATTTTGGTACTTTCATTTGGGTGATGCATATAGCTCTTCGGGTCTTAGTTCTATATACAATCAAGTTACATGTTAATCCTTGTTCTTCGAGCAACCATTTTCAATTTTAACAGCATACCCTTTTACAGGTCTATAAACGAAATTTGTTAATCTTAGAGAACAAATATTTCTTCTTAGCAGTTGGCACCCTTTAGAATTTGAGGTATGTGAAGTTTAAACAGAAGAAAAGACGACACCTGGTTCTTATAAAAGAATGTGGTAATCATGGTAATTTCTAAAGAATTAATCAAGGACAATTCCAGTTTACCGACATCAACATACCCTATCATCGAAGACAATAAACAGACCAAGTATTAGAAACATGATACTAAGCATGCAAGTAATTGTGACTTTTATCACACCGCATAACAAATGTCTAGGTCTTCATATACCACTTGATTAACATATACCATAGGTAGTTACCTGGTTTATGAATAAAAGCAAAGTTTTAACTCAAAACTCTAGAGTAGAGTTTGATTTCAACGCTGAAAAAATAAAATATGTTAGCAATATATGATACAGCACCAGGTAAATTAGGAGTGATTTCATAAAGAATGATTTTCAATTATAACCGAATAATAATTAAAACAATAAATTAATTCAATTAAAATCTCTTCTTAACAAGACCTGTTGGCATGTGGATATTGCACCGATGTCCTTCCTGCATCCATTGTCCTCATCTCTAATACTATTACCCTTAACAAGTTTTACACATGTATTTAGAGAAGTTGAGCACTCCACACCTTCTCATCTACGTTACAAAACTCTCTAGCAGGCTGGAAGAGATTAACCTCCTTATCCTACACGCATTAAGTGGAGTAACTAACAGACCATATTGTAGACTAAACAAATGTAAAAGATCACAAGTAAACTGCATTAGATACAAAATACTTGGCATTAATCACAAACCTGCTGGTCAGCGAATATGTCAGAATTAAGATGGTCAAAGAATGCTGGAGAGGTGTCTCTAACAGGAAATTTAATGTCCAAACCATGACTACCAGCAGAGTTGAGTTCTGTTAATCTTACCAACTCAGAGACCTGGAAATTCAGCAGTCAGCAAATAGAGTCACAACCGAATAAAATAAGAGTCGCACTACTGAAACTAAATACTCGTATATTCAGAATCGTGTAGGACAATTAAAGCATAATCCAACTACCATGTCGCGCCTTCTTCCACTTATTATTGCCGTTGGAAAATGCTTTGCAACGCGCTCTTAACAGAACAACGCATCTGTTAAAGAAAATGGTACACTTCAAAATCTATATACAGCTGGTAAAAATATTTATGTGATGTGACAAAAATAATATGCTACTTATAATAAAAAAAAACCACCTCTTTAATGTTCTTTTGTCACTGCTACTTGGAGAGAAGTCCATCAAGTACGTAATACCAGCCATCTGACAACACAACACACATGTTAGTAAATATGTTCTTATTATCAAGAGGGAACTTCTAAACAATGCAAGTAAATTTGTCATACCAAGTGGAATTGAGGTAGGCATAGAGGTGGTTTTGTATCTTCTTATCTTCGTATGCTTGACCAGTAGTCTGAACCACAGAAAAGGGGTGTCAACAAATTGAGAATGGATACACATGCTCACACTTGACAAAATTTACATTTTATAACTAATCTTTCACCTCAATCTCAGAAATATAGCTAATCTCAGAAACAGAAAAATCAAAGAATCATGAAAGATTCAAGTTTTTTCAGAGCTGGTTATTCTGAGATATTGAAAGCTTAGTGAGAAGATGTTGGGGGAGAAACTGTGGAGCAGGGACAACACAACCAATTAGATCCGCTTGAAAAAACAACATTCAAATAAGCCCTAAATCAAAAAAAAACAACATTAAAATTGAAGAAACAATAAAATTGAAACATACTTGAACCGGAAAAAGCCTAGATTGAAAAAGCCCCAAACTGGAATTTAATTCGTTGTGGTTTCGATGAATGAAAGAGACATAGAGATAACCAAACTGTGAGAGATGAACTGAGCTCAAGATTTAGGGTTTTTTCGTGCGAGAGAGTGATGAGCTCCCCCTTTCGTTCACAATCCATAAGTACAACATATTGAAACATAATGAGAGAGGGATGGAAAAGAGGGCGGCTGAGCTAGGTTATAAGTGAAAAGAGAGATAGAAATGGGGGAAATGAAATATTGACAAAGGGGGGGAAATATTTACTAAGGGGGGAAATGAATTATAGGAGGGAAGTTTTAGATGATTTTTTTTACTAGCCGGTGAAAAAATTAATCGAAATAGTTAAATTTCAAATAAAATAAATTTGAAATTTTTTAATTATTTTTAATTAATTACTATTAAAAATGATTATTAAAACATCATACAAGATAAATTTAATTTTTTTTAATTATTTTTGCACATCACTAAAATGATTAGATCTTCACAATCGGGATGAGGCTAGTTAGAAGAAGTAGAACTTTTGGTGAGTTTTTATTATAAACTCATATAAGGATAATTTTAAATATTTTAATTTTTTTTGCACATCAATATATTCAATATAGATTATGCGGATAGTTGGATCGTCGAAAAAAGAATTTATACGAAGTTATTCCAAAGTTAGACTAGTTTGACCAAATAGTACTTCTGATAGTTGACCATTAAAATATCATTCAAGAATAATTTGATTTTTTCTATAAAAAAAAATCACATCAATATTTTCAATATATAATATCATCCTTAGGGTTGGATCATCGAAAAAATATTTAAAAAAAATGGAGTACTTTCAATCGGGACGAGACTAGTTAGAAGGAGTAGTACTTTTGGATGATTTATATTATAAACTCATACGAGAATAATTTTAAATATTTTAATTTTTTTTTGCGCATCACTAAAATCAATATATAACATCATCCGTACGGTTGGATCATAGAAAAAAAATTTTTAAAAAATAGATTATGTTCAGTCGGGACGAGACTAGTTAGAAGAAGTTGTACTTTTGGTGAGTTTTTATTATAAACTCATACAAGAATAATTTTAAATATTTTAATTTCTTTTGCACATCATTATATTCAATATATATTATCATCCGTACGGTTGGATCATCGAAAAAATAATTTAATACGGAGTTATTCCAAAGTTAGACTAGTTTGACCAAATAGTACTTTTGATAGTTGACCATTAAAATATCAAGCAAGAATAATTTGATATTTTCTAATTTTTTTTCACATCACTATATTAAATATATAATATCATCTGTACGGTTGGATCATCGAAAAAAGATTTTAAAAATATAGAGTACGTTCAATCGGGACGAGACTAGTTAGAAGGAGTAGTACTTTTGGAGTATTTATATTATAAACTCATACGAGAATAATTCTAAATATTTTAATTTTTTTTGCACATCACTAAAATCAATATATAACATAATTCGTACGGTTGGATCATAGAAAAAAGATTTTAAAAAAATATATTATGTTCAGTCAGGACGAGACTAGTTAGAAGAAGTAGTACTTTTGGTGAGCGTTTATTATAAACTCATACAAGAATAATTTTAATTATTTTATTTTTTTTTGCACATCATTATATTCAATATATGTTATCATCCGTACGGTTGGATCATCGAAAAGAGAATTTAATACGGAGTTATTCCAAAATTAGACTAGTTTGACCAAATAGTACTTTTGATAGTTGACCGTTAAAATATCAAACAAGAATAATTTGATATTTTCTAAAAAAAAAATTCACATCACTATATTCAATATATAATATCTTCCGTATGGTTGGATAATCGAAAAAAGATTTTAAAAAAATAGAGTACGTTCAATCGGGACGAGACTAGTTAGAAGGAGTAGTACTTTTGGAGTATTTATATTATAAACTCATACGAGAATAATTTTAAATATTTTAACTTTTTTTGCACATCAATATGTTCAATATAGAACATCATCCGTACGGTTGGATCATAGAAAAAAGATTTTTGAAAAACATATTATGTTTAGTCGGGACGAGACTAGTTATAGTGATCAGTAGTACTTTTTGGATGTTTATGTTATAGAATCATAAAAGATTAATTTGAGATTTTTTAGATTTTTGGACACATCACTAAAATCATTAGATATTATCGTCCGTATGGTCGGGTTCGATCGTCGAAATGGACTTCATCTTTGCATTCGTTATGAATATTAAAATATAAACTGTTAGACAACGGTTTAGACGAACAAACCATTGTGTGACGCCAAAGAGTACAAGTGTTATTTTCTGAAAAGCTTGTATGAATGTGTTGAAGACAACAGTTTTAATATACAAATCGGTTGTCTAAACATATTTATTTTTTCTTTAATCTAACGGCTAATATCTCATCTTATTTCTATCAAGGCCTCTTATTTCGCCACCTCAGCAATCCAGGTGAAAATTTTTCCACCAATCACGTGTTGTCACATAGACAACGGGTTATTAATAAAAACTGTTGTTGTGCTTCACTATCACACAACATTTTTTTATCAGAAAACCGTTGTCTAAATGTTTTAAAATTTCCCACCAAATCCAATTGAAAATTTTCATTATTTCCCACCAAATTCAATTCAAATTATTTCATTATTTCCCACCAAAAATTTCATTATTTCCCACCCAATTTAATTCAATTTTTTCGGTAGTTCAGATAACAGTTTCGTAAAACCATTGTGTGATGTTCCATACAACAACACTTCTAATAAACTGTTGTCTAACTTACACCACGACTTTGTCTAAAAGCGTTGTCTGAAGATAATATGAAGTTTTCTACATACAACAGTGCTACACACTTGTATGAAAAGGTTCACACAACACATATATTCTAGAACTGTTGTCTGATTTTATCAGAGCATACCGCTCAGACAATGGTTGCAAAACTGTTGTCATAGAAAGACTCCGACAACAGTTTTACGAGGACAAAACATTCACCGTTGTTTATTTTTTCGGGACAACGGTTTTTTGTTTAACTGTTGTGTGAAAGGTGTTGTCTGATTGAGTTTTTCTTGTAGTGCTCTGATGCCATTGAAGGGTTTCGAGCATCAAACGCAGCGGAAAATTAAAACAAAAACAATAATTATCGAAACCCTACCGCAGGATCCATGCAAAAACATGATATTTAATTCGGAGATTGATGATTTACCTTAAAGAAGCTTTACGATTGTATGTCTAATGGATATCCAAGCTTTCACGATCGTTGAGTGCTCCTCTTCGAAGCCTCCTCTACGGTATCCACACGAACACTCCAAGAACGTTTCTTGATTGGAAGGGAGGTACTAGCCTCCAATGAAAATATGAGATCTTCTTTTTAGGTTTTGGTTCAAGCGGCTGGGGATTATTTTTGTCGTACAAAAATTAATTACCTTCTTTACCTATCATCATATATTTATATGATAGTGTAAGGTAAAAGCCCAACTAAAAACCTAGCCCAAGTTTGATTAATTAAATAATTGAATCAAATCCTATTATTTAAATAAATAATAATTAAGTCATACTTAATTATTAAAATCATATCTCATTTGTATTTTATTATATCTTAATTAAGTCCCACTTAATTAATATAATAAAATACAACTAATCATTTAATTAATTTAAATTCATAATTTAAATTAATTCTTCCTTAAAATGTTCTATGTGTGTGACCCTGTAGGCTATCATTTAATTGGCAATAATTTTATTCTCTAATAAAATTATAAACAATGAGCGGCATCTAGTAATACATCATTGCTACCAAATTAAATAATAATTAAATCGTGATTCGATAAAACCTTTTGTGATTAATGTTCCCGTGTAATATAATCCCTTTAACCAAATATTATAGATTAAACTCGAGGCATGTTTCATGTCATCCTCTTCATAATTTAATCCGGGTTTACTTGATCCATGAGTAGACTATTAATAACAAATCATTATTTGAGCACGGCCATGCATTTTATAGTCTCACTCAATCAAGAGGCCAATAATATCTCTCCAAATAATAGGAGGGTTAAATCCTTTATCTATCATTCATATTTCTCATACGATTCACAATATACCCGATGTCCACTTTTATCATTACCCGGTCAAAGGTAACTTTTAATGTAGTCAAAGTATATTATCCTCGTATAGAAATATAATGATCTCAAGTCAAAGGATCATTACACCATTATCAATGTGAGTCTTTCTTATGACTTAATTAACATGAAGAATCTCACGGTGGGTCTGTCCAGTACCATGTACCCTACATGTACCTATGTATTGACTTTAGTATCTCCATACTTATAACCAATGAGATGTGGTTACCAGTCAAAAACATACTAGTCTATTTATGTATTATTATTGTCCTGTATAATAATACTCGACTAGGGACCTTTAAGAATATGATATTATATAATCTCAAATTCAAGTTGTAAACTTAAACTATATAATGTGTATCATTATTCTAAGGACATTTATTATGCTAACAAATTTCGCAGTAATTCGAGTCATAATAAATACATTTATTTAATAATCAAATGACATAAGGTTTATTTAAGAAACAATGTATTGCCTCTAGGGCACCTACACTAACATATACGACTCCTAGTTCGAATATAATCTATGACTCTGAAACGTAAAGTTCGTCCTCCTTTCCCCAAGTATAATACTTGTTGATAGGACTCCACAAAGTAGTCTTATCTAATTGGAAAGGAAAATTAACCAATATTTCCCGAGCTATTGCTCATTAATGGATTATAACTTGTTCCATCAATCTTACTCCTCGAGTGTTGAGGAAGTAACAAAAAGACTCATTTGATGATTTAGAAATCCAGATACGAGTGAAAATAATACTTTCAAAAATCTATGACCGGGCAGTCAATCATAAATAACAGTTCTCAGGTAAGGTTCCTTTATAATTTTGTAGTTTTGAGCGAGCATTTAAATCTTCTTATAAGAGAGATTTAAAAGGAAAAATAGAGTTTTGGGAGCCTCCCCTTGATAAAGTAATCATAATAAGCTCAAAAATATTTTACATAATTTTTGAGGTTCAAAGATAATTTTTTAATAAGAAAAATCATCTATAAAACTAGTTAAAAGTATTAAATAAATATTCAAATAATATTTATTAAATCATAATTAATTACAGAATATTTTAAATAAAAAATATTGCTAATAAATAATCCTCGAATGAAGTGATAGGGGTTCGCGACAGTGTTGGACAATCAGACAAGGTAAAATAAAACATACGATTAGTCCCCTGGATAATCCACTTATTAATAATGCTCGTGTACGTAAACAAATTGTAAATAAAGCACTTAATGGCATCATCTAGACTCATACTAAGTCCATTTTATGGTCTCGGGCTTCAACTGTTAAAGAGGTTTACAAAAATCGGGCATTACGACGGCTCTAAATCGAACATTTCCATTTTGTTTCATTACAACCAAGCCACACCGGGCATACCATATATCCACAACATCAACAAACAACCTATTTACTTTTCTAAGGTCAGTGGTGTGGCTAAAATCCAACACCCACCATTTTTCATATTTTAAAAAGTTAAATAACCACTAAAACACTTAAACATGATCTTTTAAGCATATAACATCAAAACAATCATCAAAACTCATATGAATTCAAAGGGTGGGTTAGGGTTTTACCTCCTTGGATGCTCTAACAACACTATCAAGTGTTTATAAACCTTTAACAAGCTTTAGATGGTCCTTAAAGTGCTAAATCCTCAAGATCAAAACAAGAAGACAATGGAAGTTACTATTCATCCTCATCTTGTAAAATTCATGACAAATCAAAAATAAGAGTTGGGTGCTCAAATTTTTACCACACCTTGTTCTCCTCATAAGCTTTCTTTTGAGCTATAGATAATTAGATCTGAAGCTTCCTAGCTAGGGTTTTGAGCCCCATCTTTCCGCTGGACAGAAACAGGACAGATTTGGTTCTCCAAATTGGAGGAGATATTTAACTAGGCTACACTCCTTTGTTAGCCATGAAATTTTGAACGAATGTTCTACATACTTTGAGGAAGCTTTGGTTAAAATTTGGTGATTTAAGAATGGGTAGAAGTGGAGATATGAATTTTTCTTTGGCATATGGTTCTGCTGGGCAGTTTTGTGAGCTTTTGTGTTTGCTTGATTTCTCTTGCTAAAATGATGTATAACCCTTGTTTCTATCCTATTATGGGGGAGTTTTTTTTTAGAATAAGTCAACTTATTTTAAGACAAAGTTAGAGATTTATTTTCCAACTTATTTTTACAACTTATTGAATCTCAAAGATACATTAAATACTTGTAAAAAAGAAAATTTTCAAAATATAAAATTTTTACCCGAAAATAAATCCATAAGTCCTTAAAATAAGGTGAGCCAAACAGGCACTATCTCGGCTCTCTATCTTTTAATAAGTGTCCTTAAAGTCCACCAATGACATGGTGCCAATTGTTGATCATCTAATATCCTTGCCATGGTGAAATGCAACTTAGTACTAAGGTTTATCATCTTTGCTCCTCTTGATAATACTAATATATAATTCACTGCTCGGTCAAATATTACACCGAAATAGAAATTGGAATTTCTGAATTCTGATCATCTTTGCATACACTTATATACTCCGTAGGTCACTAATATGACTTCGGAATATCCACACTACGTCTCGTACATAGGTGGCGTGAAAAATTTCTTAACCCTTAAAATCACTATTCGTCCACCAAAATCACTATTCATTGATGCACTTCATCATAATAAGAAAAGTTTTAATTCTACCAAAAATTTGGGTTCTTATAATCTCCCCTCCTTAAAAGGATTCCGTCCCGGAATCAGTTTAGGAATATCTAGAGTCTCCTTTGCTGCACTATTTAACTCCCAGGTGGATTCTTCCATGGGGATATCTTTAGCATCACGAATCTCTAACCTCATATTCTCTATCTTGTTTGTGCAGAAATATACCAACCTAAACTCGTTTGTCATTCATCAACATGCCATTTAGCTTATCTATAGCAGTACTCAGGCTTGGTCCGCATACTTTCTCTATCTATCCCGGGCTGTCACTAGCAGCTTGCTAGTAAAAACTTTTGTCTCTCTGGTTTGTTGAACTAACTCGGGTCCCAATATCTTTCTCTCGCCAACCTCCTTCTAACGCAAGGGAGAACAGCATCCCTTCCATACAGGCCTCGTAAGGTGGCATCCCTATACTACCATGATAACTATTGTTATAAGCAATCTTAATTAATGGTAAGTGGTCATCCCAAATTTCCTCTCTCATGGTTGGCCGTCGATAGTATTCTCTTGAATCTCTACACTTTTTGGTGCCGTCTAGGTGCACATGATATCTCAGACTGTTTGTGTAAAGTCTCATATTTTAATTCCCGAACATTCGGAATCCATCTCTTTCTTGTTTTGACTAAGGGAATCGACCACCACATTGCCCTTGCCTGGATGGTAGTGTATCTCACTGTCATAATCCTATATTACTTCTAACCATTTTCCTATCTCATGTTATCTACTATCAATCCCCACTGCTCCAGCCCCTCCTTTAATCCTTTTGTAGAGGCCAACCTAACTCCTGTATTCAGTAAATCTTTATTATCTTCTCTCTCTTCTCTCTGAAAGAAAGGCGAGTCTCTTGGGGGATTTGTTTACGAGGAATGTTGTCTGGCCTGTCGCATGTTCAGCTCTTTCTGGGTGGATATCTATATGTTTGAAGCTCTTTTGATCCGGTTAAATCTCGCACTTTCTTCATATATACAACGTCTTGATATTTTTAGGGCGAAAACCATCGCGAATGACTTTAAATTGATTCATTAAATCCATAAAAGTTGCAGGTGCACTAGTCCACCCCAACTGACATTACTAAAAACTCGGATTGTCTATACCTAGTACGAATCGCAGTCTTGGGTATATCCTCGAGTTTAACTTCTAGCTGGTGATATCCAGTTCTCAAGTAAATTTTTGGAAAAAAAACACAACATTTTTCAGCGGGTCAAACAATCACCTATCCTAGGTAATGGGTACCCACCCTCAATGGTAACTCATTAAACTTTCTATGTTCGATGCATAATCTCATGCTAACATCTTTCTTTCTTGTAGCAACACCGGGGCTCTCCACGGTGGTACACTAGGTCTTATCATACTCTTGCCCAGCAACTCTTTTAACTGAGTCGCTTACTCTTTTATTCCCACTAGGGCTAACAGGAGATGCGGCAATGTACCCTGAATACTCGGTATTCATTCTCATGTCATCCAAATCGATATCTGGTAGCTCATGTCATCCAAATCGATATCTGGTATCTCATTAAAACCTTGTACCGTCTCCCAAAACCATTGTAATTTCCTTTATACTTCGTGTCTCTTTTCTCGGCGTCAACCATAAGAGCTAATTAAGCCTCATATCTCTAGCATAATAATTTCTTAGTCTTAACTATATTCATGAATTTCTGAATCTGACTCCGTCCCTTAATTATTACTCTTTTCCCTTACAATTAATTGCCTTCAACCAATCCATCCTAATTATAATACAAATTCTCCCAACTTCGAAAGGAATCAAATCTATTAAAAGGGTCGACCTCATATTTCTGGTTCATAACTTGGATGCACCAATTCTACGGGAAAATCTCTTGATCGACCATCTTTACTTGCAATCACTCCGTTAGGGTTCAACCTTAGGGTCTAATTGTCATGCACAATCTTTAGGTGCAAAGTACTTAGTAGTTCTGGAATAAAATGCTAATACCAACTGAGTATAAGTAGGAGGGTATCTGCTATCGTGTCCGTGGTTCTCACGGCACCTCGCAAGGTCATTTTGAAAGTCCTGGCAGGGGCTGCTTGTAGGAGGTAGCCTTATTCATTCTGGATATAGCTGGTCCAGTTGATGGACATTCCTTAGCCTTGTGTCCCAGCTTTCCACAATTGATACCTTTTGCACTAATGTAGCATAATCTGTTAATTCCAACATCGCCTCACGATTCTGGATTCATTGTCTCAGCCCTAGTTGAAGCCTACGGGATCTTTTCTATTCTATGTCCACAACTCTGGAACAAACCTCAACCACTCGGATAACTTGGCCTCACACTCTGCCACAGTCATGGTTCCTTGTTTAAACTCTAAAAACTTTTATTTCCATCTGGGTCCTCATATATTTCTGGAAAACATTTCCCTAAAATAACAAGCTGATCTCCCTCTGGTTCACCTCTCCCTTTAGGTAGGCGGCGAACATCATTTTTTGATTCTCTGTAATACTCAGTATCTCATATTATTTCTCTATCTCTTTAACCCAAGTTCTGGCCTCCACTGGGTCAGGGGTTCCATGGAATTCTGGGGGTTTCTATTTGACACCTTTACAATTGGAATTTTATGACACATCTCTATTTCCTTCACATATATCGTTTGACCAACTTTCCACTATCATAATATCCTTGAGAGAGAATAACTAATTTCATTTCGTTGCGAATCTAATTCCTATCTGTAAATTTTGACTTATTCGACCTGGTTGGCCTCGCCTTGGAATTCAAACAAGATAACAAGAATCATGGAGCTTTGAAAAAATAGCTCCCATATCAATGAAGACGTCACACTTGGGTGATCATAAGGTTATGAGTTTTAAGGTAACCTTATTTGAGATGAAAGAATTTACTGAGAGATCAATATGATCATAAGAACTCAAAGTTGTGTGTCTCAATTAAGACACTACTAAAGGTAATTTGCCTTCTTGTATTTCACAACTCACAAGTGATGGCGTCCCGTCAGACTTCTATCACACAGACAGATAGTCCTTTTGGCCCCTATAAATATAGGTTTGTTCGTCTCAGTGGAAGTTGAGAAATATAAAAGCAATTGAAAGTCACATTATTAATTATCATCTTTCGACAAATAATTCTCAAATGGACACCTTGGATAAAATAATAAAAAAAAAAGTTGAACAGATTCCAAGGTGCTATTTACAAGAAAAGATATCCAGAAAGATACCGTTATTCAACAAGCAAGTGGTGAGGTATCACCATAGGGTCCTTCGTTATTTGAAGAAAAGTGAAAGCTTGAATAACATCCTTTGACAGGGCTTCAAAAACCTGAAAGTAGGCATCGTGAAAGCCTCTGGCACAATTGAAACTAAATAAGGTTTAACACAATTGTTTTAAAAAAACTTCAAAGAAGGAGTATATCTTTTATCAAAATTCTCTCTAAGGAAATGCCAAGATAGATGCTCGACACTTACATCATTGCCGGCTCATAATAGTTTCTGAGGACATTTGCGCTCGCAGGGAGTTCTATTCGACTAAGCACAAGCATCTCAAGCAGGCGTCCTATTCTTATATGAAGACTTCGATGCCGGTGTCGCCCCAATCAATGACGAATTCCTCGTTTCGAGTAGGCGGTACTACGGAACATCGTTAGAAAGTACGTGCTTAAATCCAGTTACTATTATAACCGTCTTTATACCAAACATTCTTTTTCTCCTATCAATCAAGTGTGCTACATCAGCTTAACACTTTTGGCATAATAGCCTTTTCATTTAAGTCAATCCCCGAATTTCTCAATCCGTCTTGGTCCTTAAATATATTTTGCCCTTACCGTCCAATTTCAATTTCACCATTTTATCTCTACAATCAATTATCACTAGTATAAAAACTGCCATATACGTCTGTTAAAAGAGGTAATATGCATCTGTTTTTAACAGACGCGTATGGAGGAGTCCTATCAACTATTGTGTATATACGTCTGTTGAGCAACAGACGCATATAATATTTTACGTCTGTGCATAATGGACGCATAAAGTCATGAAACAGACGCATAAAACATTACTTTTTGCATCTGCTTCTCTTGAGCAGACGTAAAATGTTTATTGCATCAGGCCCAAACAGACGCAGAAAACAACAAAACAGGCGCATATAAATGTCTTTACGTGGATGCTTTAGTGGAACAGACGCATATAGTACCTTTTTTCCGAATCATTCAGTGTTATTTCAGGCAACCCCTTTTAACATATATTTCAATACATCTAAACTTCAAACACCAAATGTAGATAAAGTACATTTCTAATTGGCATTTGACAACAAATGCAGGCTTTTGAAAATAAATACATGAGAAGCTTGACAAACTAAACTGAGTATTACATTAAAAATTAAAAAATAAAACAAATTTCCATTGATTTAAAATCTCAAATCCATACCAAGTACAATGCCACTATTATCATACAATCTACCAAAAAAAAAAACAAATTTCCATTGATTTAAAACCTCAAATCCATACCAAGTACAATGCCACTATTATCATACAATCTACCTAATACAAACATCCTATTTGCGTTAGTACAACTTCTCTAATTGGCTAAACCTGAATCACACCTGTCCATTACAGTCATTGCACCACAGATGTTGACGAATCTGAAGAATTCTCTCAAACGACCTCTTCCTGTGAGTATTCATATTTATCTTTGCTTTCTTGCCTATTTATTACTTCCAGCTGCTGCAAGATTTTAACCTGGGGAAAATGAAATGTCTGCACTATGAGTTCATTCCAAATATTTAACAGTCTTGACTGCGGAAACTAAGCAGCAGTGCAGTATAGTGTGCATACCATATTAAAGAGGAAGGATTCTCGAATTAAATAGAAAGATGTAGTACGCTTGCCTAGATTGCTACCATATTAATTAAATCCCTGTAAGAAAGAATATGTTGTCCAGTACAGCTGAAATTTACATTCTGACCAGAAAATATGAATCAGATTTTTGACAGAGTAAATTTGGTAAACTGAAACAGATGAAGCTACAAGGTTGTTGTAAATTTTACAAGGTTTGTAGGACATCTTGAACTTCAAAAATTAGGTACGTGTAGCTCAAGTTATGTATTTTTAAAGTTCAGCAATGTATCGACAAAATCTAAAATTTTGCACTGCCGTTTAAGTTGATTCTTTTATTATTATTTTTTTGCTAAATTAAGTTGATTCTTTAATTAATACTGAGATGGACAATTAATCTAACTGTCCTATAAAAGAATCGAAGAGAATTTGAAGTATTCTAAAGAAGTAAGATTGCAAAAACACTACGCTCAAAGGCTCAAACCCATTTCCAAAATCTATGATTCATAATAACATGTCCTAAAAATTAATATTGTAATTCATCTTATCCTCATAACCTATCAGATCAACCAAGTCTACAACAAGTTATTATAAAAAAAATTGTTAACAAAACAACTTAAACTTCATAGAAGATGTACCTTTTATGAGGAAGAAACAACCATCCGTTTATTTCTTTAATCTGCTTTGTAATCCCTTCAATTAAAAATTGAAAATGTTGCCAGATGTGTACACAAATTTTATATAAACCAGCTGAATTTCAAAGTCAGCATCTTTAAATTTCTAAAATGAAAGAAACGTCAACAATCATGTTAGCAACTATTTATAGGTGATTAAGTTCGATTATCGCTTTACTGATTCACTATTCCAGCAACAATATTAAAATAAAAATTCTATTATATTAAACCAAAATAAACAAAAGAAGTTTCAGAAATATTAATAACGACTAATAACTACTTTCCTGAAAAACATTAAGGAACATCCAACTTTGGGTCATAGCTTTAGAACATGATCAAGTGATAGGAATGCCTTCTTTCTTCCCTAATTGCATGGCCAAAAACTCCAGATTTCTATAGATGTCTTAGAATCTGCAACATTTTTTAAAAATAAGCAACTTGAAGAAAAATTCTTACTATTAAAATATCTTTATTAACAAATTAAGATGCATCTACACGACAAATGATTGTTAACAAACTCTTCAAATGACTAGGTAATTTATAACTACAAATGACTACGTGATCTCTCTTGTTTCTGCATCTATACCCGGAATCTGACAATGAATTCTTCAGCTCTCTCCTTTATTCCATACATTTATGGAGATGCCAACACCAATGACTCCCACATATCATCCCCATTTGGATGTTTCTTCCTTTCTTTCACGTTGTCCTGCCAGCTGCTTGTTATTGACTTTGCACTAACTTGTTGGTCAATAAGTTAGTCTTCCCTGTACGTGGCAAAACCTTCTAGATCTGGTTGTATGATGTTGCACTACTAGATTCTTCTTTATTCACAAAGAGCTGGTCAATATATACGGGTGGCGGAATTAATTTCTGAAGCCTGTAACGGCTATCAGAACAAACTTTGTGGACTCTGCAAGCCCCTCGTCCACATTGGCGATAATATGGAAAGGATGACAAGGGTGGCCAGAAAGCTGGTTTTGTTTTAGCTTTGAGCCGATTCTTTGTCTTTGGCTTCTTTATGGCCTTGGACATTCATATCTTGTGAAGGTTTGTTTTTATTTTTTTGGTAAAGACTCTCCAAGACTTTATAGCTGATAGAAGCCTCCTAACACTGAAAAAATACATGGGAGGAAATGCTGGTGTACAGGTTTGTGAATAGTATATAGGATGTTCTTATATAGATAGCCATTTAGTGTCACTCCGGCTATTTAATGGATTATACTGTACTACTTCATTCCTGCGCTACTTAATAGAAAGCACAATTAGTACTTGTTAAGTACGAAAAGAGGTCAGGCTTCATTTTCATTTGTTAGAAATGGATATATACTAGTACTGTATTAGAAATGTAGTACATATTGTGCTTTTGATATCTATGTAATCCCGAACTTGTTTAAGATCCCTAAGTAGCTTAAAGCTTAAGCACAAAGCAAGAATAAAAACTCTAAACATGGTCAGGCATGACAGTACACACGAACGCGTGTTACGTGTGCGCCATGTAATGTTACTCTTGTGCACTATGTGAATACACTTTGTTTGAAGACTCTCTGGCTTGTCTTTACAGACAATTACTTATTCTCTTTACACACTTTAGACAAGTAACAAATGAGTCATTCCTACTCAACTGATTATAAAATCAAAGATTAGAATTCTGAAGGTGCATGCAAAAATAGATGAATGCTATCTAACACTTGAGAATTCCTAAATTGTATTCCAAAAAATTGAAGTAGAGTCCGTCAATTTACAAGTGTCCATTCCTACATCAAACACATATCATTAACAAATCTCTATCATACAAATTTTGCGCCTTATCATTTTTTCCCTAACATTCTTCTTTCTATACTCATATCATCTCATTCTTGACAACAAAATGCAGCTTATGTATTCAATCATTTTGATTATTTACCTTGTTTGGTGGGTTGGACTCACCTAATCAAACTAAATTGTTACCAGAATGTGTCTATAAAAGCACATCCATACAAAAACTAAACAGAACAAATTACAAAAGTAATCAGAAAATATAATAAGAGCACATCCACAATTTGTAACACAAAGTACTTAATATCATAACAATTACATGTATATACACAAAAGTATAAAGAAAATTACAACATACACACAAATTATACATATATATATATATATATACATGTAGGTGTACAGAGAGAGAGGGTGAAGGAGAGGGAGATAGAGAGAGAGATAAAGAATACCTAGAATCGAATTGAGATGAATGAAGACGTTTCTAATCGTATTAAGACAATGGATTTAGTAATTGAATTCGGTGAATAGGTAGTGAATTAGCCTCAGTTTGAACTAAAGCGATCGAGCGATTAGGACTTGCAGGAAGAAAAAATGTATGTAAATTGGGGATCAGCAGACTATATGTTGTAACTGACTAATAGTGATATAGTTATATATCTTTCTTTTATCTTTTTCTTTCTTAGAGCATCTTCAATGGGCTGGCTAAAAATGGTTGGCTAAAATAATATTTGCTGAACCTGTAAGGTATTTGCTGAACCTGTAAGGTTTTGTACTCCAACGGTGTTGGCTATAATAGTTGGCTATAATTTAAAAATAGTATTTTATTATTATTTCAAGTTGTTATAAATAGAATGTATTCTTTTAATATGGTAATAGATGACGTGTAATTTTGCTACAGGTCTGCTACAGGTCTTTATGGTTCGACAAATATAGCCAATATCATGAGGTTGGCTAAAATTATACACAAGGGGTTTGTACCGTTGGAATGCAATTTTTTTTACACAATCTCTATAATTTTTATTTAAGGTATTCCACCTAGACTTTTAGCTAAGGGTTTTTCCACATTGGAGATGCTCTTATGTGGCTGATGTAAGTGGAGAGTCACAAATAATTATTCACAGACGTAAAAAAAGGGGAATATACGTCTGTTTAGGAGAAACCGACATAAAATCATGACATTTACGTCTGTTGGAAGCTTCAACAGATGTATAAAATAATTTATATGTCTGTTTCATCTATAAGAGACACAAAAAATACTTTATACATCTGTTTCATCTATAACAGACGCAACAACGGAGATGTATATAGTACTTTTTGTACTAGTATGTAGCAATCAGGGTGTGTCCACCAACCCATATAGCGGCTACCTTACCCAATCCACAGGGTTCGATCAAGTTTCCACTCTCTTCGATGACATTCTCTGATAATCAGAAAGACAAGGTTTGCCAAAATTTGTTGAATTTCTTTCCAAAATCAAGGAAATTTCATCAATCTATTTACCCACTAGTAATACTCAGATCTGATTTCCGGCCTCTCAGTTCTATCCTCATAATTCCCTCCTGGTTTCCTGAGGGTGGTAAATCTCATTCGTGGTTCCATCTTAGCGTGCTTGTCATACAATAACATTCACGTGGTACATATACCCAAAATTCTCCTCGAGATAATAAAATTCCTCAATGATGTAATAGACACTATATCCAGTGGAATCGCTGGTCGTAGGGGATTGAAACCTCATAGCCAAAGCAATTCCTTCCACTATTCTAGGCAACTAAGTACCCTTAATCGCACGTGAAAATCTAAACATCTTGGTTCTTACGTATGTTGCCTCCTTATGGACAACTATAACAGACTACGAGTAACATGTTTCGTTCAGGTCGAATCAATCTACTGATACTGGCTATACCACCTCTATCTCTTCTGCTCTTGAGACTCTATTCTCTTTGTCATATCTCTTGATGAATCATAAACGATTCTAAAATTTTGTCTCGTCACTTATTCGACCTCTAAAGATTCTTCCCTTGACCCTCCATGGGGTTCTCCTCTAGATCCTCCTAAGGATCTTCCTTTATCGGGTCTCCGTCCATCTCAAGGAGCGCAACATCAAATTATTACTTGATGGCCTCGGGGTCTGGTATCTTAGAATCCCATCTATCTATAACTCGTACGAATCGAGGTGGCTTACTATGAAGTCCTAAGTATGGTTTCCCAAAAGAAGTCCCCTTTCGGGCTTTATCTCAAACAGTCTGGGTCATGTCCTCTAACCCGACTACGAACTTGATTTGAACTCTAGTTATTGACATCATTCTGAAGGGTATTGTAAGACTCGATCTCCTATCGTTTCTGAGGACTGTAACCTCGCTCTGATACCATTTCCATAACAGCCCCAAATCCAGGGTCAGGGATTTGGAGTAGTCACGATCCATTTACTCATTGCCTTATCTGTATTACTTGTAATGTACACAATTCAACTACTTATGATCCCAGAATATATATCTCTCACACACACATGTTAGAGTCTCAGAAATGACACAATATAACAAATGCGGAATAAATAATTTTAATTACAATACCCAAATGTCTTTTCAATCTGTCACTGATACTACTTCTAAGTAATGTTACATTACCAACTTAGCCTTCTAATGCTCACAATACTCTCATACCATTCATATCTATACATAAGATGAATACCAAAATCTGTAGCTTGATTCGACTGGTTCGTACTACTCTCGGGATCACTACTAGAAACTGTTTATGGAAATGCCTTGCGGGGTATGTGCCGTCCCATTGGAATCCTGCTTCGCTGCTATATAATATATATAAAACAATAGCAAGAGTGAGCGATAGCTCAGTAAGGTAATGAAAGTATGGCATAATTCTGCCTTTAATTCAAACCCAGAATATATAGCGGGTGTAAGACAATAATTGTCAAAATGTCTTTTTACCGAAAGTATTTCCTTATCGGAATATATTCAAAAACAGTACCATTGTAGTACTTCAAATATCATTTTCATAATATCTCTGCAAACTTTCGTTATTCATACTATGAACCAAGTTCTAGTATAATATAAAAGATGAAGTTACAAGGTAATTTAATATATAACTTCCGTAGAAATATTTGCTATGCAAAATATACACAAGTATGAACATGTATCTCAAAAGAGGAAGTTGCAAGGTAATATATTACAACTTTAGTTTTGAACACTTTTCAAACCACTGCCACCCTGAAAGAAGTCTCTTCAATACGTGTTGCAGGAAATACCCATCAACCTGAAAGAAGTCTCTTCGATACTTGTTGCAGGGAATATCCAAATTTGGATGATGAACTAATACTAGAGTATTCACAGCGCCAGTTGTCCCAACCTACGATGATCAGTCGTAGTTGATGACGTGGATAGCCTGTTACCCGTTGACATGCAAAAATCTAGTTATGTGTTTATACTATCAACGGATAAAAGGATATCCGTTGATAAGCTAATTTTGCCTTAGACAAAATTACTGCAGAAAATTTTTCTGAAAGTTTTAACTTTCAAGTAAATCAAAACACATTTCTAGCTTCAATTCATTGAAATCAAATATCACTAGGAATTATGACAAGTTAAGCATACCTAGCTCACCTACCAATCTTGTGAATGTGGATTCATCAAGAGGCTTGGTGAAGATATCTGCAAGCTGCATTTCACTTGGCACAAAGTGCATTTCTACTGTACCATTCATCACATGTTCTCTAATGAAGTGGTATTTGATGTCAATGTGCTTGGTTCTCGAATGTTGCACTGGATTCCCTGTGATGGCAATAGCACTTGTGTTGTCACAGAAAATTGGAATCTTCTCAACTTTTAGACCATAGTCAATGAGTTGGTTTTTCATCCATAGAATCTGTGCACAACAGCTTCCAGCAGCAATGTACTCAGCTTCAGCTGTAGAAGTGGAGACTGAGTTTTGTTTCTTATTGAACCATGAAACAAGCCTGTTTCCTAGAAATTGACAGGAACCTGTAGTACTTTTCCTATCAACTCTGCAACTTGCATAATCTGCATCTGAATAGCCAGTTAGATCAAAACCAGATTCTCTTGGGTACCAAATGCCAAGATTTGGTGTTCCCTTGAGATACCTGAAAATTCTTTTAATAGCTATTAAGTGAGACTCTCTAGGGTCAGCTTGAAATCTAGCACAAAGACAAGTAGAAAACATTATATCAGGTCTACTAGCTGTTAGGTATAAAAGTGAACCTACCATGCCTCTATAGCTTGAGATGTCCACAGACTTTTCCTTAGTATTCAACTCAAGCTTAGTTGCAGTGGCCATAGGTGTTTTAGCAGATGTACAATCCATTAAGTCAAATTTCTTTAAGAGATCATAAATATATTTTGTTTGACTTATGAAAATGCCCTCATTAACTTGCTTTACTTGTAGGCCAAGAAAGTAAGTTAATTCACCCATCATGCTCATTTCATACCTACTTTGCATAAGTTTGGCAAACTTTTTGCAAAGCTTCTCATCTGTAGACCCAAAAATAATATCATCTACATAGATTTGAACAAGTATTGAAGAGCCATTAATATCCCTATGAAATAAGGTTTTATCTACTGTACCTCTAGTGAAGTGGTTCGCCAAAAGAAATTGAGATAAAGTGTCATACCAAGCTCTTGCTGCTTGCTTCAAACCATAAAGTGCTTTCATGAGAAGATATACATATTCTGGAAATTCTGGATCCTCAAAACCAGGAGGTTGATGGACATAGACCTCTTCTTCCAGTTCCCCATTAAGAAAGGCACTTTTGACATCCATCTGATAGACTTTGAAATTGGCATGTGCTGCATAGGCTAGAAAGATTCTTATTGCCTCAAGTCTTGCCACTGGAGCAAAAGTTTCATCTAAATCTATTCCTTCTTCTTGAGAATAGCCCTTTGCCACTAATCTAGCTTTATTCCTCACAATTATGCCATTTTCATCTGTCTTATTCTTGAGAACCCATTTAGTACCTATGACACTTCTATCATCAGGTTTGGGCACAAGTTTCCATACTTTATTTCTTTCAAATTGGTTTAGCTCTTCTTGCATTGCTAACACCCAATCTGGATCTAGAAGGGCATCTTCCACTTTCTTAGGTTCCTCTTGAGACAAGAAGCTACTGTATAGACATTCTGCTTGAGTGGCCCTTCTAGTTTGGACTCTTGAATTTGATTCACCAATGATTAACTCAAATGGATGATTTCTAATCCATTTTCTTGTAGGTGGAAGGTTTGATCTTGATGAGGTTGCTTCATTTCCATGATCATGTTGATTTAGCATTGAACTTTGACCTTAAGAAACTCCCCCTGAGTTTGTTGTCCTGGCTGAATTATGAAGTTGACTGTCAATGGATGTATCATTTTGCCTGTCGACGGATGCTTGAGAATATCTGTCAACGGATGCATCTCTAATAGTGTCAACGGATGTTGTAGAATGACTGTCAACGGATGCTTCATTTTCAGTGTAAGCATCACTTCTAGTTGGTATAACAGCTCTAGGTGGATCTCTGTGGTCATGATCTTCATTTTCCTCATCATCATCATAGTACATTCTTCCTTCACCTTCATTTCCAAATTCCAACTTTTCATGGTAACCTTCATCATTTAGGCCTAGAATCTTTTGATCATCAAACACAGCATGTACAGATTCCATAACAATGTTGGTTCTTAGATTGTAGACCTTGTAGGCTTTCCCTGCTGCATATCCAACGAAAATAGCTTCATCTACCTTTGCTTCAAATTTGCCCAAGTTATCTCCATGATTCCTTAGCACAAAACACTTACACCCAAAGACATGTAGGAAAGCTGAAGTTGGTTTCTTGTTGGTTAATAACTGATAAGGAGTCATTCCTCTAGCTTAATTGACCAAGGAAATATTCTGAGTAAAGCATGCAGTGTTGACAGCTTCAGCCCAGAAATATGTTGGTAACCTTGATTCACTTAACATTGTTCTAGCTGCTTCAATGAGAGTTCTGTTTTTCCTTTCAACAACTCCATTTTGTTGAGGTGTTCTGGCAGCAGAAAACTCATGGACAATTCCATTCTCTTCACAGAAAATCTTCATTGTGGAATTCTTGAATTCAGTACCATTGTCACTCCTGATTCTTTGTACTCTGTCTTCAGAACCATTGTTTAGCATTCTGAGATGATTGATGATGATTTCACTTGCACAATCCTTGGAGTGCAGGAAGAAGGTCCATGTGAACTTAGAAAAATCATCTACAATCACCAGACAGTATTTCTTCTTTGAAATAGACATGACATTTACTGGACCAAATAAATCCATATGCAGCAATTGAAGAGGCTTAACAATGGATGACTCTGTCTTGCTTTTGAAGGATGATTTCTTTTGTTTCCTTAATTGGCAGGCATCACACAGCCCATCTTTGACAAACTCCAATTGAGGGATTCCTCTAGCAAGATCCTTTCTTACCAAATCATTCATAACTTTAAAATTCAAATGTGACAGCTTCTTATTCCATAGCCAACTCTCATCCTTACTTGCTTTGCTGAAGAGACAAGTAATGGATTCTGAGCATGCTGAATTGAAGTCAGCTATGTAAACATTTCCTTTTCTAAAGCCTGTCAATACCACATTGTTCTCTTCCTTGGCAGAAACAACACAGGCTTCTTTTGTGAACTTTACTTCATAGTCTTTGTCACAAATCTGACTGATACTCAGCAAATTGTGCTTTAAACCTTCAACTAAAGCCACTTCTTCAATGATGACATTGTCTTTTGAAATCAGGCCATATCCCTTAGTATATCCTTTGCTGTCATCTCCAAAGGTAATTCTAGGGCCAGCTCCTTCCTTGAACTCTGTGAGCAGGGTTGAATCTCCTGTCATGTGCCTAGAGCATCCACTGTCTAGGTACCATAGATTCCTTCTGTTTCCCTGCACACATTTCAAAAACAAATCAAGTTGATTTTGGTACCCAAGCTTCCTTGGGTCCTTTCTTGTTAGCCTTTGACTTTGCACTCTTAGCATTCTTCAACTTAGGTGTAGCTGCTTGAGTAACGGGGTTTGACAAATGCTCATTTGCATGAATATTGGATGCATGCATGTATGGAAAATTGGCATACATATTATTCATGTTAGGTAGGTTCCATGACATTTGTGGCACATTCATAGATTGAAAGTATGGATTAGACACATATAGCATGTTCACATATATGGATTTGAGAAACTAGCATTTTGATACAAACCAGGCATTGCAGGCATACATGGCATTGGTTGAGGTACATGAACAGGAGCCTTGTTGACAAACTTGCAATTAGAAGATAGATGATTAACACTATTACAATTACTACAAGTTTTCCTAGGAGCAAACTTGTCAGGAGAGTAATTGTTTTTCTTGTTGATGCCTATCTTACCATTTCTGTTCTTTTTCTTTTTGCCCTCAATTTCTACCTTTTCATTGTCTGATTTACCAACAGCCTTTTTGTTGTGTAAATCACTTGTCTTAGCCTTCCCACTGGATTTGGTTTTGCTGCACTCACCACTAACAAAATTCTTGTTTACTGGACCATACTTGATATCCAGTTTCCTAAGTTCCTTCTTACTAACAGACTTTTTGTTAGTCGACGGATACCTCTCATCCGTTGATGGTTCATCTGTCAACGGATGATCACTATCCTTTGATTCACAAATAGTCTCTAGATCCTCAAGGCCAGGTTCTAACTCTTTTTTCTTTTGAGTCCAGGTATCCTTCACAAATGATTCTATTCCCTGAACTTCTATTATGTTTTGAGAAATATTCCTACAACTTTGAAATTTAGCAATTATCCCTTGTTCTTTTTCAAGCTGGTCTTTTAAAATCAGTTCTCTTTTTAACACAGCTTCAAGTTCACTTTTAGCATTATTGCAATCAACTCATATTTTCTCAAATTCTAGAAATTGAGATTCTAGAGTAGCATTTCTATCACTTAAAAACAGATTAGACTCTTTAATTCTATTGTTCTCTTTAGTAAGTGATTTAAGAGTAACACTTAAGTGATATAGTTCAGTAGACATTTCATCTATAACACTATTGCATTCCACTTTAGTGAGCTCAGAGAGATTAGTAGAAAATACCTGATTGCTAGCTGAACTTGCTTCCTGCTCTCCAGAATCAGCCATTAGAGCAAGGTTGACTAACTCAACATCATCATCAGAATGATTGTCATCAACAGCCCAATCATACTCTTGG
Source organism: Saposhnikovia divaricata (assembly GCA_036435485.1). Lineage (NCBI taxonomy): Eukaryota > Viridiplantae > Streptophyta > Magnoliopsida > Apiales > Apiaceae > Saposhnikovia > Saposhnikovia divaricata. The sequence goes on from CM071595.1 coordinate 133,772,470, forward strand.
GTCAAGAATGCCTTTCCTTTCTGCCTGAGAAGATCAAAATATTTCTTCTTATAGTCAACAGCCTCAGTTGGCTTTCCCTTGTTCTCAGATCTAGGTTTCCTGCATTCACTTATCATATGACCAGCAATTCCACAATTGTAGCATTTAATTTTGGATTTATCCACATAGTTGCTTGTGGAAAAATCCTTGTTAAATGGCTTGGCCATCCCAGAGTTTCTCTTGAATTTCAGCTTAGAGAATCTCCTAGAGAGAAAAGCTAAGTGCTCATCTATCTCATCCAATTCATCCTGCTGAAGAGCATTCAATTCCTCAGACACCTTTTCCTTGCTCCTGCTTGATTCTGCTCTACCTTTACAAACCTCCCTGTTTGGTGTAGAACTAGCAGTTTCTGTCCTTTCCTCCTTTTGCTCCAAGTTGGCAACAAGTGCAACTGACCCACTTTTCTTTTGAGACTTCTCAATCTCTTCATCCTTCTCCATTTCCAGCTCATAGGTCTTTAAAGTTCCATAGAGCCTTTCAAGAGTAAATGTCTTGTACTCTTGAGTGTTTCTTAGAGAAACAGTCATTGGCTTCCATTCCTTGGGCAGTGATCTCAGAAATTTGAGATTAGAATCTTTAACTTGATAGATTCTTCCATACAGTTTTAAACCATTTAGTAGCTTTTGAAACCTACTAAATGTATCATTCAATGTTTCTCCACTCTTAAAGTGAAAATGTTCATACTGTTGGATTAGTAGTTGCATCTTGTTTTCCCTTACCTGTTCTGTTCCTTCACACAGGGTTTGAACAATGTCCCATACTTCCTTGGCGGTAGTACAGTTAATGACATTGTCAAACATGTCTGTTTCTAGACCATTGAACAGAATATTCATGGCCTTTTTGTCTTTGTGGACTTCTTCAATATCTTCAAGACTCCACTCAGAAACAGGTTTGGGAATGAGAGTGTCAGGCACATCATCAGCCAGGCCAACTCTTGTTGCTGTCTTCATTGGAACGTGAGGACCCTTGTCAATGCAATCCACAAAACCCTCATCAATAGACGAGAGATGTAGACGCATTTTTACTTTCCAGTGAAAGTAATTTTCCCTATCAAGAACTGGAATCTTTACTCCATAATCCTTCTTCGACATGTTGGAAGTGTGTTGATCTTTAAACTTCAAATATGTTAGAAGCTTGCTCTGATACCAATTGTTATTCCCAGATTACACACTTGTATAATTGTAGAAGGGGGGGTTGAATACAATTCTTGATATTTATAAATTTCTGATAAGAACTCCAGAAATTTATGCAGAGATAATTGCAATGTAAGATTTAAACACAAACACATATAAAATCAGGTGGTTAATATGCACCACCTGAAGCTTTTATTTGAAGAAAACTCTGTGATACAAAATGTACACAGCTGCCGTTTTACAACTCTTTGCTTCTAAGGATGTTCAAGAAACCCTAAGCAAATATGTCTGTATTCTTAACCTACAAAGAGTTGCTACACTTGGTTATATATCCCAAGTTTTACAAGTACTACTGGAATAAGATAATACTAATCTAATTCTAGTTGACTTGCTACTACACTCCAAATACACATGTAGCCGAAAGGTTGTCCTTGTCTTCAGACATGTCTCATGCACCTTTCTTGTATTCATAGTGTAAATAGAATGCTTCTTTCTTCTGTGTTTCCAAAGTATGGCTGCCATACTGCTTTTTGTATCTACTATCAACTCATGTGATCTGTCAGTCAAACATGTCCTTATCAACTGCTAATCTCCAGCTAATCATAGAAAACAGTGTCAATGATTATCCGTTGATGTTGTACACTGACATCCGTTGATGATGTATTGAGCGGTATCCGTTGATATTGGGACTTGAGCTGTATCCGTTGATAGAGTGGATTTGAGTTGTATCCGTTGATAGAGTTTTGTCTTCATCTGTTGATACACTTTCACTTAGACAGAATTAAATAGCATAGCTTATTTACAATTGGCTACCCTATTCTGCCTATCCGTTGATAGTCAACATGACTGTGGATAAAAACACTATCAACTGATAACATAGAGATACCTGCAGTATGCTACAAAACCTCATCCGTTGATGAGCTACCTGTCAACGGATAGAGTTATAAATACTCATCCGTTGACAGCTACAAAACCTTATACAATTTGATTAATTGTGAGGTTATCATCAAGTACAACATATTCCTAACATCAAAGTTGATGCATTTCTACAACAGGGTTTCTCGAATCGCTTTCACTAAAATGATCATAACTCACAAACCGTAAACTCTTTTGACACGATTCTTGCGGCCATGTAAACTAGAAACCAAAAGCTACACAACCATATGCAGTGGTTAACCTTTACACAATTTTATGGTCTCGGGCTTCAACTGTTAAAGAGGTTTACAAAAATCGGGCATTATGACGGCTCTAAATCGAACATTTTCATTTTGTTTCATTATAACCAAGCCACACCGGGCATACCATACATCCACAACCTCAACAAACAACCTTTTTACTTCTCTAAGGTCAGTGGTGTGACTACAATCCAACACCCACCATTTTTCATATTTTACAAAGTTAAATAACCACTAAAACACTTAAACATGATCTCTTAAGCATATAACATCAAAACAATCATCAAAAATCATATGAACTCAAAGGGTGGGTTAGGATTTTACCTCCTTGAATGCTCTAACAACACTATCAAGTGTTTATAAACCTTTAACAAGCTTTAGATTGTCCTTAAAGTGCTAAATCCTTAAGATCAAAACAAGAAGACAATGGAAGTTACTATTCATCCTCATATTGTAAAATTCAAAAAAAAATCGAAAAATAAGAGTTGGGTGCTCAAATTTTTACCACACCTTGTGCTCCTCATAAGTTTTCTTTTGCGATTTAGGTCATCAGATATGAAGCTTCCTAGCTAGGGTTTTGGGCCCCATCTTTCCACTAGACAGAAACAGGACAGATTTGGTTCTCCAACTTGGAGAAGAGATTTTACTAGGCTATAGTCATTTTTTAGCCATGAAATTTTGAACAAATGTTCTACATACATTGAGGAAGCTTTGGTTAAAATTTGGTGATTTAAGAATGGGTAGAAGTGGAGATATGAATTTTTCTTTGGCATGTGGTTCTGCTAGGCAGTTTTGTGAGCTTTTGTGTTTGCTTGGTTTCTCTTGCTAAAATGATGTATAAGTATAACCCTTATTTCTATCCTATTATCTCAGCTCTCTATCTTTTAATAATTGTCCTTGAAGTCTAGCAATGACATGGTGCCAATTGTTGATCATCTAATATCCTTGCCATGGTGAAATGCAACCTAGTACTATGGTTTGTCATCTTTGCTCCTCTTCCACTTGGGTTTTATTGTGTACACCAATTGGACTCCTTCCCTTACACACCAATATCGCCAAAGTTCTCTCATCATTTGATTCATCGAATGTTTTCTGTGATTTTCTCAATGGTTTCTCCTCTATAAATCGCTTGGATATATATATATATATATATATATATATATATTTATATCCTTTCCCATATCATATATTAGTGTGTCAGGGTGGTTCTAACCCTCAAATAGATATTAAATCCAATATCCTTCGTATATTCTCTTTATCTCAGAAATTGCTCTCCTGGTTTCTCAAGCGTTCTCTAACTCGTTCACTACCTCGTTTGCATTCTCTTTATATAGGATTATATTCTCAATCCTATTTCCTTCTCATAGTATATCTTTCCTTGGACTTCTAATATTTAATATCCTCCATTAATAATCCAATTATGGAATAAAATTAAAGTTTGGATTCTCTGAGTTCTGGCCTCGTTTACATACACTCATTCTCTACGTACTTCCTTAGTACATACTTGGTTTTCTCATTTCTCAATTCCTCAAATTTAATATCTTATTTCTTGATAATACTAATAAATAATTCATTGCCCGATCAAATATTACACCGAAATAGAAATTGGAATTTCTGAATTTCGATCGTCTTTGCATACACATATTTACTCCGTAGGTCACTAAAATGACTTCGGAATATCCACACTACGTCTCGTACATAGGTGGCGTGAAAAATTTCTTAACCCTTAAAATCACTATTCATCCACCAAAATCACTATTCACTGATCCACTTCATCATAATAAGAAAAGTTTTAATTCTACCGAAAATTTGGGTTCTTACAATGAGGCTTGTTCAAAACAGTGGTGTGTCTTTAGTTGCTAATACGGTCCAGGTGTGTGACGCCCTCAAATCTGGGGTCAGGATTTGGTGCCACAAACCCTTACGATAATTATAACTTAATTATACAAAATACCCCTCATTGAGGATCGATATCAGGTTATAGTATGAAACAAGAATCTAAATTACAACAATTATTACCACTACTATACCTTCCTATTTGTAGCGCGGTCCACTACCATATGCAAATAGGTTGACTCTGAAATCTATTTTGTATAGAGTGCCTCGTCACCCTCATTTGAATTTTAATACGTAGGTAGTCAATCCTACGTATAAAGAATCATTCAATATAAAGAATCATGAACAACACGGCGATAAGATTAAGATTCAGGGAAGCATTCGATATAAGGAATCATAAACGACAAGGCAATAAGATTAAACTAAGCATGATATAGTTCTGTAAGACAGAATTATGAATCAACAAATCAGCAAGGCAAAATCGTATATAAACAAGGAAACATAAATCAATTAAAGAACAAAGCAATTATTAAGATTCTTGAAATTGAGCAACCATCTTATGGAAATCGTGGAATAGAGAAAATTTGAAGTTCAAAAGAAGATTTCAGAAATTCTCAATTACTCAAGGTCTCACTCCTGTCGGCTAAGAACTCATAGGCTTTAGCTGCCAGAACCGGCCTGACAATAATGAGTTGAATAATTAAGAAGATCTCAGTTCATTCTCGGTTTTAACCTTCACTGCGCAACACATACCCCAATGACGGTTTAAACCTAGAATTAGTTTACAATAATTTGAAGAACAACGTTCTCTGAAGAACATTAGTAAAGACGAGGAATATAGAGATAAAATAATTTTAAAAGAAATCATCACCTGAACGATAGGTAAGGAGCATAAACAATAATGGAATAATTTGAGAATGTATGTTTATGAATTAATAGAAGAAGAATGTCACTGGAAAATAAAAATGAAAGGTACAGACACTATCAAAATAATTTGAAAAGAATAACATATAATTAACGGAACAGGTTCACATCATTTAGACTAGAAGAAAAAAGTATAGATGCTTGCAAGAAAAAAATTGTGAGAACATATAACTAACACAGGAAAATTTCACTTTACTTGAACAATAAGTGAGGGATAAAATACTTGCCTCAATACATGAAGTTTCCAATTCCAACATATCAACCCGTTATTCACTTTACATCTGTTTCTAATTCTTTACACGTTGGCCCTAATCTGATCATACATCCGTCTTTCCTTTATCACTTGTCAGTCTCTACACGCACACTCGTCAATTCCGATAATCTTTCCTTTCCTCAAGATTCCATTTACATTTGCGCTGGCTCTTAATCACCCTCCCATTCGTACCTATAGAAAGGTAAAGTACTAGCTCAGTATGCTTGTAACCTTAATCGTATATCTTTGTTCTACCCAAACGCGTCCTATAACGCTTTATATCTTTAACTTACCGAACACGTATAAATCACATAACACTTAGCACATAATATTATCTTACGATTATACCTGTTAACACTTGTATTATATCTATTTACAAATACTGCTCATTAATTTACTATATAACTTACAAAATAATTCTAACAAAAAATTGGACAGCACCTCCTTTAAATATTGCCTAGCCTGTCAAAATAAAATCCACTAATTCAGTAATCACCACATTCGTTGCTCTACCATTATCCCTATACAACTTCATATCCATCATAATCATACTAACATACATCATTTATAGCCCTTCTGATCATCCGCACACTTAACACTTAATATACATCCTTGTACCATTCACAATCCAAATCACAATACGCACATTTCACTATTCCACTTAACACGAAATACAATTAGTAGTGCTTAACATGCAAACCTCAATTTACTTCCTAAATAATTTAACAATCTATAATCGCATCATGATTTTAATACTGTCGAACACAATCACAGATATAGACATACAACTATAACAAGTATCATTTAGCACATATTCACGTAAACAAAATATAACTCAAATACTACTCCAATTAGTAGTACATACATATATACATGTTGTTGGAGGAATTTCGTAACAACACAAAATCGGAGGTTTGTTGGAATAATAGAGCGGATTTGTGAGTATGGCTGTTTTAGGGGTTTGGGTTTATGAAAAAAGTGAGGGGCTGGACTTGGCAGGTGTCTCGATTTGTCTCGTTTATCAGATCCCATTTCATCCTCTGCCAAGATGCCTACGTACCTATTTTTATATAGGATCAAGCCCACGTAGTTCTGTGCAATTGTGTCTATCCCTAAGATACTTTAGGGATATACTTCGTCAATGTGGTAATTACTTATTTTATCTGATTTAATATTGTTGTTATGATATCTTCCTGATTTGAAGAATATCATTTGGAGATATTTTTCGTTATTGATTGATTGAGATTGATTCTTTCCTCGTTTCAGGAAGAGGATAAAACTTAGCGATTAAGAAATAATTATCAATCTGAATTAATAATTAATAAATATTAGAAATTTGGGAGATTATTATACATGCCGAAAATATGGCATAACAATACATATACTCGAGAAAATACAATTAAGATTTTTAGAAAATTTTGACGGCATCCCCTTTATATGGGTGACTGCCAGTTGGAACATAACCGACACAACCAACCAAAATATCCACATTCCAAATGATATTTACAACCAAGTCATGAACTAAACAATTGGAACTACTATAATTCCATTCTGGATAATCCAATACAAATTAAATAAATTATACCAATCGACATACAATTCGGAACTTACAAATTAAAATTAATTTCGTAAATATTAAAATTAATTTATGGCTCAGATTTCATCATCGCCAATTTACCCTCGACTCAAATTAAATCATCGTCGAGGGGAAAAAATCCCGAGGGTATCCTAATTTGGGTCTCCGACTCGAGACTCCGCATATAATAATTTACGGAAAATTAACTTCAGATTGTAACCAATTAAAATTTACAATGAATAATTAAATAGAGCACTGAACTGAACAATAATGATCTCAGCACAGTATCATAATTGTCACAGAACAACCAAAAGCCCGTAATTTCTTTGACCACAACGTCAATCACACAGAGACGAACCAACCAACGCACGCACCCACCATTTACATACACTGTTTACACACACAACACACGTAACAACCCAATTGAATCTTACAATCACCTCCACATGGAAACCCCCAAATTCCGTGACCAAGACTCGATGATACACACACATAGAAGCACACACACACATGGTAATTACACCCACATATACATACGCAGGTAGAGAAGAAATCAGAGGGGAAGAGAGATTTTTTGAGAAGGATGGAGGGAGGGAGAGATATTGTGGGCGAGAGAGATTTGAGTTCGAGAGAGGGAGAGAGACATGAGAGATTCTCTAGAGAGACAAAAGAGAGAGAGATGAGAACTCTCAAGAACACTCGGGAAGAACAGAGAGAAGAATGGGAAAAAAATGGCTGCTACTGGGTTTATAGCCCCAGGTGCATTTTTGTAACACGATTCCAGATAATATATATATATAAACTGATTTTAAAACCTGCTTTACTACTGATTTAAATGGTTTTTAAATAATAAAAATTACAAAAAATTAAACTTAAAAATTTAAAATAAAGAATACAAAATTAGGATCACTCACATATTTTTAAAATATTTTTAGGATTACAAATGAATTAAATATGAATTTTAAAAGATAAGATCCTTTAAATGCAATAAAACTCTTAAAATCATTTTAAAATACTTAAACACCCAAAGTAATTCTTCGAATAATTTTAAAAACTAAATAATATCATAAAGATAATAACACAAAAGATTTCGTGATTTTTTTCAACTCCAATGATTTTATAAAAATCTAATAAGATCAATAATGAACGATTTAAATAGGTTTTAATCGCCAAAAATACAAATAAAAATACACGGACTTACACGACACACATAGATAATCACCTATGCACATAAATATAACCTCATAATTTTTCACCTTCACCCATTATTCAAATAATATACTCCATATTTAGATTAAATAAATATTAATAATTACAAAATTATCTAGGGCGTTATAATAGTAGATTTGAATAGTTTAAAAGCAAAGATTTAAGAAATTCTTAATTACTCAAAGTCTCACTCTTGTCGGCTAAGCACCCACTGACTTTAGCTTACAGAACTGGCATGACAATAATGAGTTTGAATAACTAAGAAGATCTCAATTCATTCTCGGTTTTAACCATCACTGAGCAACACATGCTTCAACGACAATCTAAACCTCGAATTAGTTTTACAACAATTTGAAGAAAAATTATCTTTGAAAAAAAAAATTAATAAAGACGAGGAATATTGAGATAAAACAATTTTAGAGGAAATCAACACCTGAACGATAGGTGAGGAAAATAAACAATGACATAAGAATTTGAGAATGATTGTTTGTAAATTAATAGAAGGAAAATTTCACTGGAAATAAAAATGAAAGGTATAGGCACTAGCAAAAAGATCTGAAAGGAACATCATAAATTAATAGTACAAATTCTCATTATTTAAACTAAAAGAGAAGATATAGATGCTTGCAAGAAAGAAAATTGAAAGTACAGATAATTAATACAGGAGGATTTCACGTCATTTGAACAATAAGTGAGGGATACTTGCCTCAATACATGAAGTTTCCAATTCCAATATCTTGACTCTTTACTCTCTTTACATCCGTCTCTTTTTCCTTATACATTGGCCTCTACTTGATCATACTCGTCAAGTCCGATACTTGTATTTCTTCTCCAAATTACCACTTAATACTTGTACTGGCTCTTAACAGGCCTCCTATTCGTACCTATACACAGGTAAAGTACTACTTTAGTACGCTTATAAAATTAACTGTCTAACTCGTCCTACCATAACGCATCCCATATCGCTTTACAACTAAACAAATATAGACATAATGGTTACATTATGAAAATAATACAATATGACCATATAAGTCACATAAGCACTTAACACATGTTATGACTCGATATCATATATTAATCACGTAAATATGAGTCACATATACCCATAAACTATTAACAATCATTCTCAAATTCTTCTGTCATTGTTTATTTTCCTCACATATCGCTCAGGTGTTGATTTCCTCTAAAATTATTTTATCGCAATATTCCTTGTCTTTTTTAATATTTTTTTTCAAAGAGAATTTTTCTTCAAATTGTTGTAAAACTAATTGAAGGTTTAGATTGCCATTGAAGCATGTGTTGCTCAGTGACGGTTAAAACCGAGAATGAATTGAGATATTCTTACTTATTCAAACTCGTTATTGTCATGCCGGTTTTGGCAGCTAAAGCCTATGAGTGCTTAGCCAACAAGAGTGAGACTTTGAGTAATTAAGAATTTCTTAAATCGTTGATTTTAAACTATTCAAATCTACTATGCTAGTTCAAGTTTAACAATGGAATTTCATCAATTGATAATCTTTGAAATGAGTAAGTATAACCATTGTAGTAACTCAATTTCTCATTTAAACTTCAGATTCCTTTATTCCATGAATTCTTTATAAATTGTTATTCAATTTCTAGAATCTTAACAGTTGTTTCATTTCCTTAATTTCTTAGTATTTTCTTATAGATATATGATTCTTTTTGTTGAACCATGCCATATTTGGTTCAATCTTATTTCTTTGTTGTTTATGATTCCTTGTATCAATTGCTTCCCCGACTCTATATCTTTTAATGTTTCTCGTTAAAATGGATTTAATTATTTAAATATGTTTTAAAAATTCCTTATACTGGGCTGATCTGTTATCAGTGAGTTTAAGGACTTGAAAGTGCAATGTTTTAAATTTTTTAAAAGTTTTAAAGGTTTTATTATGGGTTATTCTGTCTAAATGTTTTATAGGGATTCCTTCAGAATGGAGACGTAAGAGGCTAGGGTGATCCTAGTCGAACTTTTTTTTTTTAGCGTAAGAGGCTAGGGGTGGTTCCCCTAGTCCAGAAATTTAAAACCCAATGTGTTGCCTAATTGGGAACCCAATTTCAAGGTCCAGAGGGACTTCGTGTCCGGTATGGGGACTTTACGTGGCTGATCACCCGTATTATCCGGAGTCGTGGAAAAACTCCAATCAATTTAAATGTTTTTAAAAGGTTTTACCAAAAATATGTTTCAAAGATGAAACGGTTTTAAAGAAAGGAATGTTTTGATAAAATATATATGTTTCAAAGTAAATGAACATTAGTTTCAAAATTGTGGATATCAGAGTTAGTTGTTTTCTATCTTGATCAAATTGGTAACTTAGATAAACAATGGGATTAAGGATGGATAAAAGTTTCCCAGTTATTCCCTTCGCGAGTAACATTGTACGTTGAAAGTGGAGTAAGAATGATTGGGGGATTTCTTGATATTCTTTTTCTCAAAGTTTTATTTGAGGCAGTTTGGTTGAAGAAAATGGAAAATTCTTACTCTATGATGGAAATTTAATGTTCTTTTGAGATAATTATTCATTGATATTTTTCATCAATTAAGTGTTGAGATATTTTTGCTTCACTATATTATTAACTTGTTAAGCATTGTTGGCTCACTCTTGCTTTGTTACAACCTTCCTTTTTAGTTAGGGTTAAGGATTGGCTACACACGTATTAAAATTCAAATGAGAGCGATGAGGCACTCTATACAAAATAGCACTGGTAGAAAACTGGTCTTTTACGTCGGTCAAATTGGCCTTTTATGTCGTTTAAATGGCAACGTATGGAGGGGCGTCATATAAAGTCACCAGTATTTTATGTCGGTTAAAAAGGAAACGTATAAAGTCAACATATACGTCGCCAAAAAGCCGACGTATAATGTCCTAAAAATGCAGACGTATAATGTCGAAAAATGCCGACGTATAAGTCCCGCCGACCAACGTATAATGTCCAAAAATGCCGACGTATAATGTCGAAAGACGTATAATGTCCAAAAAGAAGTAACGTATGATTTTTTCAAAAAGGACCGACGTTTAATGTCCATAATGACCGACGTATAATGTCTACAAAAGACCATCGTATAAAGTCCAAGAAGAACCGATGTATAAATTCCAAAAAGAACCGACGTATAAAGTCTAAAAAAGCCGACGTATATTGTCTATTAAAAAATGACATTTTTACCCTGTTTTTATTTATATATACACCAGAATTCCTGTTATTCAAACAAAATAAATAAATAAAACTTGTAATCCAAATTTCTCAAAAAAGTGATTAATTAAATTAAAACAATTATTATTACATAATTGAAAATACATCAACAATATTTACCAATTCTTAATCCAAGTAACCATGTCATACATCTAATTCCACACATGTACTGATAACTATCATAAATCCAAAACATAATATCCATTTTCTGATTGCTGCAAGGTTCATATCATACTCTGTCTTTCCAGCACCTGCAAAAATTATGTGTTTGAACTTGTTAGCACAAAGTACTTATAAAATATATTCACAAGTAAAAAATTCTTGAAAACGAAGAGATTTTTTGAACTTAAAGAGTCGTTTACCCGATCATATATATTCTCGAGTAATATAATCTGCCCAAATATCTCGAATTTCTTCAATTTGTTGGTTTGTGTATCTTTTTCCAAGACACTACATGCCAAAAGAATTGTTAATTTTACATGCAAGTAATATTTTTTCTAATATCTACAATAATATTAATTCCACTTCAGATAGTTTGTACCTCTGTCCACTTAACTTTAGGATATTTACGAGATAAGATAACTATATCATACATATATAAAACTCAACTCAACTCAACGTACTCAGTATATCCCGCATGAGCAGGGTCTGAGGGGGGTAGGTTGTACGCAGCCATGCCTCTACCCAAGGGTAGAGAGGCTGTTTCCGGTTTTTTTTGACCCCCGGCAGGAGTCGAACCCATGACCTCTCGGTTCATGGATTGGGCACTTAACCACTGTGCCAACTCAACCCCTTACATATCATACATATATCTCATCACAAAATAACCACAAAACAAAACTTAAAATATTTAAAAACTTAAAATAACCCCTTACATATCTTATGTGCCTCCTTTTTGTCGAGGACACTACAAAACAAACTTAAAATATTTAAAAATTGAGATAAAACAGAAAAAAAACTTTCAAGACAAGCAAATAGGTAAAGAATATATACCTGAACAGCCTCATGGTACCAAAGTATGTTATTCTGATTATTTTTCCTACCATCAGATTTAGTATATACTTTCTATGCCCTGCATGTTATAAATTAAAAAATGTCAAAATATAAAAAAAGGTTTTGAACTCTTTAAAAAGTAAATTAATATATATATATATATATATATATATTACTTTTCAAGATTTTAATTTTTTTCATAGCTAACATATCCCAAGGAGCCTTCACGTAAAGGTCTCGTTTTTGATTTAGTAGATCAAACACGTATACAGCACTTTCATCAACACAAAACATAAGCAACATCCAGTGCTTACTGTAATTTAACAATGTAGGAAATTAGAATATGTATTAAGGATACTCTTAATTGGAGTCCTAATTATCACGCTTAATGATTAATGCACCGAATAATATAATATTTTCAGTATTATTTATGTTATCACCTATTACTAACTACAATGGTTTGTATTATTTTGAAGCCTAAACATACTTGAAATTAAAGTGTAGTTGTGTGTTTTCATTTGATCATAGAACTTAACAAAAGCTTATGTTCTTACCTCTGAATGTATGGTGCTAGGATAAAAAGTTTCTCCTTGGCACCTCTTATTACCTCACACATGTATGTAGATGTATCATCTTGATGCTTAGATGCCAATGTTAATACAGATGGACACATGAATGTAAATGAATTATCTTCCAAATCCTTGCACAATTTGTGAATGTACCTTTAATGTGATATGGATTCTACACTGTTAGTTGTTATGAAAAATAAATATGTAATTATGTCTTATAAAAAAATGAGGAAGAAATTGATGTCTTACATCATAAAAATCTGCAGACCCGGTACATTAAGACAACTTAACCTCAAAAACTCGTTGATATCCCCCAGGGTGATATATATTGTAATTTTAGTACTTTCATGAAAATTGAACAACTCCACGTTTTTAACAACGATAGTAGAAGAAACAGGAGGACTATTATCAACGAAGAAATGTAAAGTTCGGCATTTTTCACTTATTTTGTCATCATTGTGCTATTGATTCTTGAGAATGGGTGTTGCTGACTCTTTACTAACAACCTTGTTTAGTTTCCGTTGAGCTGTCTTGTGGCCTTTTTTCTTCTCAGGTTCCTAATTACAAACAAATTATGTTAAAACCAGAATTTTCTTTAATTATCTATGAATTTTCAGGTTCGTAAGTTTGTAAAGCAGTACGACTCTTGTAAAGATGCATGTGCAAACTATATAAAAACCTTGACTCCAAACTATATGAATGAATTTGAGTAGCATTAGAATTACCTGCCCCAAGATCAAAAGATTCTTTGGCCACTCAAAAAAGCTACCAGCTGCATTGCCTATAGTTTCATGTTCATCACAGGGCACCGGAAGTGGGGCAACTTGAAATTCAACTACAACTTCATCCACGCATACTTTCACATTACTTGTCAAAATTGGTTTGCCATGAACAAAATTTTTGCCCTCGCTATTTAATGGGAAAATTTGCCCTCTTGCTACAACAACCCTTCCTTTGTCGGGATGTTTAAGACATAGACGATACAAGGTTGGAATATGAATTGATTAAGATAATATATAATGCAAAGCGAACAAGAAACAACGGACAATGTAAGTAGAAACATGAAATTATAAATTTGGCCTTTTACTAAGCAGGGACAGTCCTTATTGTAATTTATGTACAAAATTACTCTCCGACTGCAGTAAAAGCGTCATCCCAGTACAAGTATGCAACATTGAAAAAACAAGGAAATCTTTAGAAATGGCCAGTACTGATTCCATGGTTTTTGTTATGGGAATCCTACTATATATGTCCTACTAGGTAGTTGCAGACTCTAATTCAGACGTGATCAAGTTCCTCCCTCGATTCGAAGGACCCCTTCCTTTTCAACTTCAAACAGGGTGAGCAACTGTGTTTGTGTGTGTTTTTATGCGTTGTTGATGTACATATGTTTAGTACTCTTAACTTTTCTTACGATAAGGATGGTGTTTGTACTGTCAGGTATGTTGGGGTAGATGAATCAGAGGATGTGCAGTGGTTCTATTATTTTGTCAAGTCAAAGAGAAATCCATAAAAGGATCCTTATTTTAATTTATATAATCTTGTAGATTTGTTAATAACAAAATTTGCCAAGACCTTCATTTTTCATTGGGAAACATAACCATCACCTTCCTTCCAGCGAAATATTCTTCAAACTATCTGTTATTCTCTATATAGGAAAACATTCACATGAAATCCAATTTTAACATGAAACCCCTACTTTCAGTGTGACGCCCTCCCGATCAGGGGCCTAGATCGGAGAGTCACTGACACACATCTAGATGCAAACAACATAAAATAAAATATAAATATAACATGCTGACTGGCCCCAACACTACTATCCAAGATCTTTCACAGGTAATGGTATGAAACAAGCAAGCCATCATCTAACTAATTATTATTACAAACCTGAATTCAAAATATATTATTATTACAAACCAAAGTTCTCAAAAGTTCTACTACTAGTTCTCACAACTAACTAAAGATCTCCTCACTGAGCTATTATTGTATCTACCTCGGGAGCTATCTCAAAATGGACCAACTCAGGGCCACGGTAGTTGCGCTTCCTTGCGGTTTGGATTGTACGAACAATGATTCTTAGATTACTGTCAAAAGGGTTAGACAAAATAATAATGAGTCAACGCTCAGCAAGTAACTAAAGATCTCAACTGAAAACAATATAACAGGGTATCGCAGAGGATGACAGTAATTCAAACTATGACATAAGTATACTGGAAGCAGTATAAACAGTACTGGTATTTAGAAATGACAGGATATTAACTGATAATCAAGATAGCAATAGATATTTCAAAACTGTGTAAATTAATTGACATTTCAATCGGTAAATCAATTTCATTTCATGGTAAATAAAAAGTAATCATCACTTTAAAAAACTGATTGGAGGTTTTTACTTTATAACAGACAATACGGGTGATCATCCCATAAAGTGCCCATACTGGACACAAAGTCCCTCTGCTCATCATTTCGTTTCATTAGGATAGCTTGGGTTCCCAAGAGGTAACACATTGGCCTATAAAGGTGTCGAACTGGACAGACCAGAACTACACAATACAACATTGGCCTATAAAGAACCAGCATTACCCGTTCGCCCCGTCCCTCCATTCGTCGGGAATCCTTGGAAACCATTTAGACGGAGTTCCTAACATTTTTATTAGAAATCTTATTTTTAAAACATTAAGCTTTGCAAAATTCTTTTATCTTCATAAAACATTTTAATACTTAATCTTTTCGAAAACTTTTACTTCGAGGTACCTTCGGCTCTCTAATAACAAATCAGCCCAGCCTAAGTAACCTCAAAGTATTTTAAGAAAACATCTCATTTTGATTTGCAATGATAAAAGTCATTGATTCTGACATCAATGAAAAAGGCGTACAAGTCTGAATCAAGAAGATATAGACTCAAGTGGAAATCTGGGCTTCAATCAGGGTATAAGGGAACAATCCAAGTCAAAGGTCAAAGATATCAATTAAGTCTAGTTTTAAAATCATTTGATCAAGTTGTAAGGTTTAAAAGTCATCGATAAAGGATAACAAGTTTGTAAAACAATGTCTAGGGCAACATGATATTTGATAAGTATTTTAAAATCAACACGGGGTATCCGGGTCACGGACATAAGTCAAGTGGAACACTGGTTTATCGATCAGTCAATATGACTTGATTATAGTAAATTGTAGGACATGTATGGTCATGAAGCAATTAAAAAGAATTAGTATTGTTTAACTCTGGTGACAGCATGGTCAAGAAGAAATTAGAAAGAATTATGCTGGTCTAGGGTTTACATGTGTTGAACCAGGGTTTATCAATAAAGATTTTGGGTACATGCAAAGGTAAGTTTGTAACAGAAGTATGATCAACATGGTATAAGATAGGCATGCTTGAATCAATAAGATATAGCAGTTTCAATAATATAAACTTTAAGAGGAAAGACAGAGTTACTTGCCTCCGGTAGAATGCAACAGCTAACAGCTCAGTCACTGGTACTCGACCTTAGCCTTTCCTTTATCGCTAGGTCCTACGTCCTTTTTATCTACATAAACCATATCACTACTTTAGAATACTATACTTCTAAATCGTCTAATCCTAATCTACCCAATCGATTCTTATAACGCATTGATACTTAGAATATAGCATACGTACCTGACATTATACTAGAATCACCTCGTAAATAGATAATCACTTAAGCACGTAACACATAGAACATAGAGCATTCATTTCACATAAGTCATAATCATGGTTTTTTTTATTAAATCAAATAATTCACCAATATATATCAAAATTCGAATTAATCTATAAAATTCGAAAAGAATCATACATGCAGCCTATGTAATTTAATTTTAAAAAAATCATTTCAGAAAATTCATATTAATATTACAAAATCATGCATCCATAACTCGAATAACAATTTCATAATTTAACGAATCAAACCTATGAATTTATCATGTGATTCGAATATTAATACTAAGAAAATTTCCATAACAATAATTCGAGACACACATGCAATCCTTGGAAAAATTCAGAAAATAATAATAAAAATTCATGAAGTAATAATTTAAATAAGTTGACTCAATTTCTTCATCATCGATTCACCGGCTCAATAAAACAATCATTGCCAATGGGCAAAAATCTTGGTGGTACTCAAATTAGAGCTTCCAACACAAAATCTCTACCATTAGTGATTTATAATCGCATTAATCTCCTTAAACAACAAGAATTCAGAATCTTTCTTCACAAAATTCGAATATATACATACGGTATGCATACATATACACGCGAACACGCATTTCACAACACCAACACGATTTTAAGCATCAATAACACTTACTAATAATCATGGGCATCACAAACGTGTACAATCTCTGCAAATAAACCGAATTAAGGCTAAACCCCGAAATGGGTTTTTAAAAATTTCATCACGAAACTGAAAAGCGAAGGCAGTACGAGCTAGAGGACTGCAAAAGGAACAAGAATCTAGTTTCGTATCGTGAAACCGAGCAAAAATCGATCGGATAAGGGAGGAGAGAAGTTACCGACGGAGAGAGAGAAATGAAAGAGTAGGTACAGAGAGAGAGCAAAGAGACAAAGTGAATGAGGAAGAGGAGGGCTGGTGGTGAAGTAATGTCCTCAGGGGCATTACAGTAATTTGCTAATTACAAAATACTTTGCTGAAATTCTAAGTTTTTAATCCTTCTTAAATCGAAATTAAATAGTAAGATGGGGAGAAAAATATAACAAAAATGGTTAAAATAAAGTTTAGAAAATTAAGAACATACCCATATTTTTAAAATAATATTTGGCTCAAAAATGAATTTTATATGAATTTTTGAAATAAAGGCTCTTTAAAAAGAAATAAAGCTTTTTAAATAATTTTAAAATACCAAAACACACAATTAAATATCTACACTAATTTTACTAACTAAATCTTGTCTCAAAGATGATAATGCAAAAGATTTCATGATTTAAAATGACTCCAATGATTTTATATGATTTTCGAAAGATTAAAAATGCATTTTAAAAATAGTTTTAATGCTTTAAAAATATCAATAAAATTCCACGAACATGTACGACACATACCAATCATCATATAATCACATAAACATGATTTCACATATAACTTGACTTCATAAAATTTATCCAGCACATAAATCACATAATTTCACATTTAATAATTAAATAAGCATTTAATAAATTGCGAAAAATTATAAGTCGTTATATTCAGCCGTTAAATTAACATGTTTAACTAAATTATATCTGTGCCTGTTTGTGTCTGTATGTATATACCGTTAGCGAGCACTCACTAGCTGTTATAGGTAATAAGAAAGGGGAACTAATATGTGAAATTCACAAATTCCAACCACTTGAATCGAATTTTATAATTTATGAAAAAATGGTGGGTACAATAGAAACAGAAGCTCGACTCTGATTATGGTGGAAACATTGGTGAATAGATCCCTTAATGAACTTCCCCATTCTCTAATTATATATGACAAGAATTAGGGTTTTTAGGTGAAAAAGTGGGTGTTGTATATTCTGTTTTTGGGAGTTCTAGACATTTAGCCGTTGGAAGTTCTTGTAGTACGTATTATAATATCTTATTTGTAATTTCCTATCTTAAAACATTCAACTTTTTTTAATTTAATTTAATTAATTTTTTATACTGCATAATACTCTATTTGCAAGGTTCAGATTCTTTTAATCCAACAATATATAGGCTTATAACTACTAGAGTGTGTAGATAGATGTGAGATTTAGTTGACTTATTTTTTTAACAAATAGATAATACAAGTTTGATAGTAGAATTAGATGGATATCTAAAAAAATTTCTCGCTAGTCCACCAATTGATAACTACTTCGAACCAATTCATTTGATGGTGTACCTTTCTCCATCTGCCTCAAATTAGCAACTAGAAGGCAAACCCAACTGCTTTAAATGATCAAATATCCCTTGAAGCTGGACATTCATCATTTCTTGGCACTCCACCCTCACTTTCTTGGTAATTTCTTGTTTGATTATATCTAATTCATCCATAGAGACGACCCCACTTTGTTTGCTTTTTTGTGATCTAAATACAGCCTTGATTTTAACTCTTCCTCCAACCCCTCTAACCCGTCTGCCATGCTTCTTATTCCCAAGTGCACGAGACAGTAAATCATCGTGACTAGATGGGGTCCATACCCCATTAGAAATTTGCCCTTCCAACTATCCCTTCCCATTTATAGAATAAGTCAGTACACATATTTTGGTTGATTTTTGAAATGTGAATACTAGTAAACATAGCATGCATTAAGACAATAATTGCCTAAGAGCAACCTTGTACTAGAAAAACAAATGTAGCTCACTGTTTGTTCACTAACACCTTGATTGAGAATGATTATTTGCCCCTTTTATACTTATTTCAGATTAAGTCTTACCTTATTCAATTCACGTTAAGTTGCATTCTGATTGTTTACTGACTCAACTTGATTCAGTGGCTTTTGTATAATGATATTCTTGTGTATAACTATTTACTCTGTTAAAAGCGTAGAATTTACGTATTCCTATATATATTATGTTAAGTAATTCAAATGGAAACCCTGGTGTATCAAAAGCATGAGCTTCTTTTCGCATGTTTACTGCTAGTTCTGTATCCATTACACATGAAGCCTGATGCAACAACCTGATAGTATCAAGTTGTTTATTAACTTGAATCAAGTTATTTCTGATTATACCTATAACTATAACTAAAAAATTTTGATTGTAACCAAAAGCCTAACTAAAAAATTTTGATTGTAACCAAAAGCCGGACGTATATTGTCAGAACCTATAACTATAATTATACTTATTTCTTATTGTTTATTAATCATCCTTTTAAGAAATTCTAGTTCTTATTCCTCAACAATCTTTCTAGACGTGACAGTCATAGAAGTTCTAAATACGTAATGCTATCTCACTGTTTGTTCACTAACACCTTGTATTAGAATGATAGTAATGCATAATGCTAGATGGTGATATGGCAGGAAATATTGTAGAGGCTAGATGGTCTAAGTCTGATTCCAAATATCATCAACAATATTTTATATATAAAAAATACGAACTATATAAAAATTCTAAACAGTAATGCTCAAGGAAAACATTGATTACCATTTTCCCAAAAACTTCCCTAGTATGCTCGTTAGGGATGTAAAAACTTCCATCATCCTTTTTTCTTGTTTGTGCTCTTATCCAATCGTAACTACGCTGAGTTGATAAAATGGATGGATCAATGGATGATGTGCCTAAAGAAGCGATGAGATCATTTTTGCGCCACTTATCCTTATTTCCTTTATATCCACCTTTTCTAATAAAATGCGGATCTTTGTTGTGTTTTTGACTTTCTTTTGCTTTTTCACTAATTTCCTATATATTTAAGGATGTAAAACATAAATAGGTTTGCAAAAAAATGTTGCACAAGATCACATTCATCTAAAGGAATTACTAATGTTTAGCTTAAACTCATCAGTTTCGTGTGCCTTTTTAAAAGTTTCCCAATAATCTTCGCTGATGTAAGGATATGTTTCACACGGATTCCTGCCTGTTCGTAGAAAATATCTATGAGGATTCCCCTTGAAATCCCTCCAACTTTTTTGCTGTATCTTCCATTACAGGTTTTTTGCTTGATCATCCTTCAATTTCCATTGCATCTGTTATAACTAATTTTAATTAATAAAACAAATAAAGGATGTGAAGAATAAAGGCAGTGTAAAACCCCCAAATCCGGGGTCCGGGATCCGGTCGTTACGGTCTCCAATTCTATCCACAATACTTGAACTTACTTCAACATAAAATAAATTACATCTTTATGACCCAACACATTAATATAAAACACACCCGTTATAATCCCAGAGATGAAATCAGAGTAACCATCAAATTTTATTAATCATATTATGAGTTCTTACAATCCAAAAGAATTACAATGTGAATACATACACTTTGCCATCCATTTTCATAAGTCATACCAGCCCATATACTTGGTACTGAAAGAATGAATCTATCCTACCAATAGCTTTCTCTTCGGCTCTGGTAGTCTCATCGTCCTTGCCAGCATCGAGTGCGCCTTGTGTGAGTCATCTGGTCTAGCTGTTGTTGTGATATAATAATAAAGCAAGGGTGAGCAATAGCCCACCAACAATAATGTAAAACTGAACGATAATATATAACGGTTCAAAAGTATCTTTGAAACCATATGCCATGCATTTACGGAAATGATGCCAGTATATTATGAACAATGAAGTTACAAGATAACTCAAAATGTAAATATATGTGGGAATATCTACTATGTCGAAAATAAGCTGGATATTACCATTTATCATAAAAGAGGAACTTGCAGGAAAATATTTCAATTCCAATTATGAATACTTTTCCGATACAGCCAACAATGATAATGTTGCAGAAAATAAATGAATCTTACGATGATCAGTCGTAGATTTTACAGCTCAATTTAGATTTACTACCGGTAGAAGGAAGAACTGATGGCTTTACTTGTCTACCGCCCTACTAGCTCTCCCTGGCCAACAGTTGGGCCAAAGGGGATGGACCAGCGCTACTCAGCCTCTTACACGACTCCAAGTTCGAAAAGAAATTCATGACTCTTAACGCAAAGTTCGTCCCCCTTTCCCCAAGTATAATACTTGTTAATTAAGACTCCACAAAGTAGTCGTATCTAGTTGGAAAGGAAAATTCAACATCATATCTCTCAAGTTGCTGCCTGTTAGAGGATACCATCTTGTTCCAATAATCTTACCCCTCGAATGATGAGAAGGTTACTCACAGATTCAATTGATGAAAAGCAACTAAGTTGCGAGTGAAACGAATAGTTTTACAAACTTTATGACTGAGAAGTCAACAAGATAAATAACATTGCTCAAGTAGGTTCCCTTATAATATAGAAGTTTGAGCGAGCATTTAAATCCTTTTAAGATAGATTTAAATGAAAAATAAAGAGTTGGGAACCTTTCCTTGATAAAATAGTCGTAAAAAGACTCCAAAATATTTTACATAATATCTGGAGGTGAAAGATAATCTCCGAATAATATAAATCATTTTAAATAGAATTTAAAAGAATTAAATAAATATTCCAAGAATATTTATTAACTCAATAATAATTACGGAATATTATTAAATCATAATATTGCTCGTAAGTAATCCTCGAATGAATATATGGAATTATTTACTAAATAAATCCCTCCTTAAATGAATATTCGAAATAATATTCATTAAATAATTAAACTCCAATAAATAATTAAAATAATATTCAATAAATAAGTTAAACCTTAAATGAATATTTGAAAATAATATTCATTTAATAAATAATCTTCTAAATGAATATCCAAATGATATTCATTTAGTAATCAAAACTTTAAAGGAATAATCGAAATAATATTCCTTAAGTAAATAGAACTTCCAATGAATATTTTAAAATAATATTCATCAAGTACATAAAACCTTAAATGAATATTCGAAAGTAATATTCATTTAATAAATAACATTCTAATGAATATCAAAATAATATTCATTAAATAATCAACTCTAAATGAATATTCGAAACTAACATTCATTTAATATCTCTCGACTGAGATAATACTCGAATAACATTCCTCGAAATATTTCCAAGTAATTGATACTTTATGGAAATATAAATAATGTTTAACAATAACATTCCTCAGATAAATAATAATCTATCGTTGGAATCCCTCCGGGTTTCCACGACTATCTATATCTCAAAATAACGACTCCCGGTCTATATTTAGAATGAATATCATATGCCCTTCGCTAAGGGTCTTTCCAAAACAATCCGGCTTATAATTGATAATTCGTATCTAGTCTATAAGCCCATATCAATTCAAGGGACAGGTATCATAATATAATTTGACAATAGGCATGCATGCTATGGCATATGTAAAATGGCAATCACATATATATATTATCACAACAACAGGTTCAAAGTTTTGAACACTTGCCTGGTAATCGGGTGTGGGTGGAGATAGCGTGTCCTGGGTCTGCTCGATGATCTAAAAACAACCAGAACATTCGAGATTAACCACTTAACACGTTTTAAAAGTCTAGTTATAACTTCACTAAAATCAAAACACGTTTTCGAATTAACTCGTTATACACCTTTTAGTGTAACTCTTTTTATTACTGATACGATCCGACATTTGTTCGTTATTACGACATGTCATCATACCCACACTTGGTATATACTTAAGTCGGATAATTCTAAAGTCGATCGATTACAAACCGAGATTATACCTCGAGTTTTATCGTTCGTTTTCTAAGTGTTTTACCAAAGTTATAACCAAGCGGGTTTTTAGGGGTTCGTTCGCGTTTAACTTCAATTCCAACATTTTTATAAAATCGGAAAACGATCCTATTGATATGTGGTTTTCTTTCATACCTTCCTTATCACCCCTAGTATTTATTTACCAAGATTCTCCACTGAGTAACATGCTTTACGAGGGTTCAATTGAAGTTATGAACTTTTACTTACGGTTTCGAACCAATTTAATAATTTGACCATAACTCCTAAACCGTAAGTCGGAATGTTTCGATTCTTTCGCCAAAATGATCTATGGCTCGAGATCTACAAGGACCAGTCATAATATTATCAAGGTCAGGAACCTACATTAACTGCAATGCTTGGTTTTTAAGTGTTAACAAAAATTCGGCATTACGACGATTGTAAATTGGACGTTCTAAAAATCGTAACAACACAACCAAGCCACACCGGGCACCAACACAATTTATTAACATGATTCTCATATGCAAAAGTCCTAGAACCACTGATCTTAACCTCAAAATCATCAAGGACTTGAATCATGATTAAATAAATACTAAGAACAACTACATGATCATGTAAACATGCTTATACTAACATCATCACCAAATCACATCTAAAACTCCATTAAAATTCAAAACAAAAACTTGGGTTCTTGAAGTTTATAAATTCCTTGGAGTGTTTATGCACTTAGTAAGCCTTGTATGGTCCTTGTATATCCTTAACCAAGCTAAATCAACCATAAAAATCAAAGAAAAACAAGATTAGTTCTTGAAGATCACTATTCACCCTCCTTTTTCTTGATTTATTTGAAAATGGAAACAAAGGAATTTGGACTTGAAATTTCTAGGAGATTAGTTTCTTGAAATGTAGAACTCACCTTAAAAATTACAAGATCAAACAAGGAGTGGAAGGTGGATTTGTGGTTTTGATTTATGCTAAAATCCGAATACATTTTTAGAGAGTGTTTGTAGTTGCTTGCTTGGTTCTTGATCTAATCCTTGTCAAAATGAATTATTGTGATGTCTTTGAGAAATATATTGCATAAAGCTACTTTATTAAAGTGCTTGGGTCATCCTTTGCATCATCAAGTGGACATGTGTGGTGATCTTGTGGTTTGATGATGTGTTGAAGCTAACTACATGGTTTGGTTGCTAAGCATGCTAGTTACCTTTGTAACTACTTAGTTACTTGATTCTATCCACTTGCACATACATGCATCTTGATTCTCCGCTTGTTTCTTTGTCCGGTTATTGCTCAATTCATTGATCGTTCGGAGGAATAACTCGTTCGTTTCTAGTTAGGGTTTTACCGGAAACCGTCTTAATATTTATACTATCATCCTCCATTCTCTTTAATAATTCTTGAACCTACATTCCTTAAATCCCTTCAATAATTCCTTAAGTATTTCAGTGTCCAGGGAAATCTCGGGGAAAATAAAAGTGCTCTTTTTCAGAATCCGACAGCTTTTACATACACTTATTTTCCCCCTGGATCACTAATACGAACTCGGAAATCCGTTCTGAATACTTCTATATAGTGCCGTCTCATAATATTCTCATTTCCACCAAAAAACACTATTCATACTTTATTCTTCCTTTATTCCCTATATTTATGACAATGTCCTTGTTCTTTCTCGGGCGTTCCTTAACCCTTTCCCGGAACCACTGGACTAATCGTTATCGATCTGGATGACATGAGAATATTCTCCTGCTTGGAATTGCCATATCGTATTCCCCTAGGAGATAGATTATTCTTACCTAAGTTGTCAACCATTAGCATTCTTCCTGACATATAAGTATTTGAATCCATATCCATTCCTTTCATTCATTATCTCAATCGTTACATCGTAGTCGTAATCACTATTCACCATTGCCTCGGTACATAATAAAATGTTTTAATTATATCCACAATTTGGGTTCTTATAGTCTCCCCTCCTTAAAAGGATTCCGTCCCAGAATCAGGTAGGAAGCAAAGAGTCATTTGTCTGTCGTTTCCCTTTTCTGCTTCCGGGTCAATTCTTAGTCGTTCTGCCCTTTCTCAACACATCTACTGGTGCTACAATACGTACTTTATCCTTTTTCCATCAACTTTGCTACTGATGTGCTAAAAAATATGATTTAAATTGCAAGCGCACAATTCAGTCGTTTTAATATTTAAAGATTCGATCCACAGGGAATAATTTTATTCGCGATCCTTCATTTCTAATTTAGGCGAATTAGAACGATTTGGGTTTTTGTTATTTTTTTGATTTTACTAATTAATGCTTACAAGAAAATTTAATCTATTTTTAAAAGAAAATTTAACTTAAATTATTCTAATTTTTAAATTAAGTAATTTGAAAGCAAAAGAACAAAAACCAATTTATTAAAGAAAACAATCAAAATTCGAATTAAAATTAAATTTTATTCTACAACCGTTTTTTTTTTTAAATTCGAAATTAAAACTAAATTTTATTAACAGAAAAATTCTAACAAAAATTCTGCATGAACTAATCGTAAATTTAACTTGCCATTTGATAACCAAACCGAATTTTTCAAACCAACAGCAACAAAACAATTCACAGAACTAAACTCTAGCAACTAAACAATTCAACTTAACGAAAATAGTGAACAAAAATAGCAACGAACTGGACTCGGACACAAAACAAGGACTCGGACACAGTTTCAATTCGGCAACGCAGCAATGGAAAACCAGGACTCGAATCTCACATATCAACTCGAACTTACAGCACTGAGGTAGATAACCTCTTCCTCAGGATCAATTGGCAGCTCTAAAAATGGTTTGAGTCTTTGTCCATTAACTTTAAATATATCACCATTTTTAGGATTTTCAATTTCAACAGCACCGTGAGGAAAAACGACCCTAACAACATAAGGACCTTCCCACCGGGATCTCAATTTCCCGGGAAACAAATGAAGCCTAGAATTGTACAAAAGAACTTTTTGACCAAGAGAAAAAGATTTTCTCAAAATAGATTTATCATGAAAAAGCTTAGTTCTTTGTTTATAGATTTTAGCGTTCTCGTAGGATTCATTTCTCAACTCCTCGAGTTCAGACAATTGCAACTTCCTATGACTACCGGCGGTTGGTAAGTCAAAATTCAACTCTCGAATGGCCCACATGGCCCTATGTTCGAGCTCAACGGGCAAGTGACAGGCCTTTCCAAAGACAATTCGATAAGGGGACATGCCTAAAATGGTTTTAAAAGCGGTCTGATAGGCCCACAAGGCATCTATCAACTTAGTTGACCAATCCTTCCTATTTGAGTTGACAGTCTTTTCTAAAATTTGCTCAATTTGACGATTCGAGACTTCAACTTGCCCACTAGTTTGAGGATGGTAAGGGGTGGCTAGCCAATGAGTTATTGAGTACTTTTTCAAAAGAGACTCAAATTGACGATTCTTGAAGTGCTTGCCTTGGTCACTAATGATAGCCCTAGGTGTACCGAAATGAGAAAAGATATTCTCTTTGAGGAATTTAAGAACGACCTTGTTATCATTGGACTTAGTAGCAATGGCTTCCACCCACTTAGACACGTAATCGACCGCTAACAGAATGTAGAGGTTGCCAAAGGAACTAGGAAAGGGGCCCATAAAATCGATACCCCATACATCGAAAATCTCAATGATTAAGATGGGGTTCATTGGCATCATGTTTCTCCTAGTGATCTTTCCTAAGTGTTGACACTTATTACACGTGGCACAGTATTCAGCAGCATCTTTGAACAAAGTGGGCCAATAAAAACTGCTTTGGAGGATTTTAGCGGCTGTTTTCTTAGCACTAAAATGCCCTCTACAGGCTTGGTCATGGCAGAAAGAAAGGATATTCTTAAATTCATGATTTGGGACGCACCTTCAAATGATTTGGTCGGAACAGTATTTAAAGAGATACGGGTCATCCCAAAAGAAGTGTTTGACCTGTGAGAAAAATTTCGATCTATCTTGAGAGGACCAATGAGAGGGAATGTCGCCGGTTGCAAGATAGTTGACAATATCGGCAAAGCAAGGGGGAGTAGAGATGGACAAAAGTTGTTCATCCGGAAAAGATTCGTTTATAGGAGAGTCGATGGTGGACTCCACTATCAAGCGAGAAAGATGATCGGCGACAACATTCTCAGAACCCTTCTTATCCCTAATTTATAGGTCAAACACTTGAAGCAAGAGAATCCACCTAATCAATCGGGCTTTAGAGTCTTTCTTAGAGAATAGATAACGAAGAGCGACATGATCGGTGTAGACAATGATTTTCGAACCGATAAGATAGGACCGAAACTTGTCGAGAGCAAAGACTACGGCTAGAAGTTCCTTTTCGGTGGTAGAATAGTTAAGTTAGGAATCATTCAAAGTCTTGCTTGCGTAGTAAATGACATGGGGCATCTTATCGATTTGTTGCCCTAAAACGGCTCCTACCGCATAATCAGAAGCGTCACACATCAACTCGAAGGGGAGATTCCAATCGGGAGATCGAATGATTGGGGCAGAAGTCAATTCTTTCTTAAGATGCTCAAAAGATTGTAAACAATCGCTATTGAAATCGAATTTGACATCCTTCCCGAGAAGATTGGTTAAGGGTCTAGCCTTCTTGCTAAAATCCTTAATGAAACGCCTATAAAAACCTACATGGCCTAGGAAGGAACGAATGGCTTTGACCGACTTGGGTGGGGGAAGATTTGCAATGAGGTCAACTTTGGCTTTATCGACTTCTATCCCCTTTTCAGAAATTTTATGACCAAGAACGATCCCTTCCTTAACCATGAAATGACATTTCTCCCAGTTGAGAACGAGGTTGGTTTCTTTACACATTTTTAAACTAACTCAAGATGGTTTAGGCACTGGTGAAAAGATGAACCAAAGATGGAAAAGTCGTCGATAAAGATCTCGAGAAAATCCCCTACCATGTCAGAAAAGATGCTCATCATGCATCTTTGGAAAATGGCTGGAGCAGTGGTTAGACCAAAGGCTAAACGTCGATAGGCAAAGGTTCCAAAGGGACATGTGAAAGTAGTCTTTTCTTGGTCTTCGGGAGCAATGGGAATTTGAAAATAGCCAGAATAACCATCTCTAGAAAACAATAGAACGAATGACCAGCTAACATTTCTAACATTTGATCGATAAAAGGCAAAGGGAAATGGTCTTTTCTAGTGGCAGAATTGAGTTTCCTACAGTCTATGCACACCCTCCACCCGGATTGAACACGGGTGGGCACTTGCTCATCATTCTCGTTGGTGACAACGGTAATACCAGACTTCTTAGGAACTACTTGAATGGGGCTGACCCAAGAGCTATCAGAAATGAGATAGATGATCCCATTATCGAGACACTTAAGAATTTCTTTTTGAATGACTTCCATCATGGTGGGGTTCAAACGCCGTTGAGGATCTCGAACAGGTTTTGCATCATCAACTAAGTGAATTCGATGTTGGATAATGGCCGGACTAATTCCTTTAATATCAGAGATACTCCAACCTATGGCCTCCTTATGTTCTCTAATTACCCTAACAAGCTCATCCTCTTGTGACTCGGTCAAATTAGAGGCGATAATAACGGGAAGAGACTCGTTAGGACCTAAAAAGGCGTACTTAAGAGTATCGGGAAGAGGTTTGAGTTCTAAATCGGGCGGCGTTGACTCAACAGGCTCACTAGTTTTGAGAAGAGACAGGGGAGATGGTTCAACATCTTGATTATTTGTAGGAATGGTGGAATCTAACATAGCATTGACCTCACTTGTATATTCGGAAACATCCCAGTTTTGACCAAAGTGGTTTAAACAAAAATCAAGAGCATCATTAGGGGTCATGAACTTTTGATCAATTATTTCATCAATTAAATTAACATCCATAGGTTGATCATGAAAATCATCGGGTTGTTTCCCAACATGAAAGATATTGAGGTCAGTGGTCATGTTCCCGAACGTTAGTTTCATTAATCTATTCCTACAATTAATCAAAGCATTCAAAGTGGCTAGAAACGGATGCCCTAAAATGACGGGGATTTGGTATGTCGGATTCCTAACCGGTTCGGTTTCTAGTACCACAAAATCAAAAGGAAAGACGAAATCTCTAACTTTAATTAGCACGTCCTCGATAATCCCCTTAGGAATTTTGATTGATCTATCTGCTAATTGAAGGGTAACATTCGTCTTTTGAAGTTCTCCTAACCCTAGGGTTTGGTAGACAGAAAATGGGAACAAGTTCACACTGGCGCCTAAATCGAGTAACGCCTTGTCCACAAAAGAATTACCTATGACACATGAAATTGTGGGACAACCGGGGTCCTTATATTTCATGAGAATCTGGTTAGAAAGAATTGAGCTCACTTGAGAGGTCAAAAAGGCTTTCTTAGGGACTTGGGTGGTTCGCTTATGAGTGCACAAATCTTTTAGACATTTCAAATAAGAGGGGATTTGTTGAATCGCGTCTAAAAGAGGAATGTTGACTTTAACTTGCTTAAAAACCTCTAAGATCTTGTCTAATTGAGCAGTTTACTTATTAGAGACGAGGCGTTGTGGGTAAGGAGCCTTTGGTTTATAGACTTGTTCTTCGGGAACGAGCTCCGAGGTTGTTCCACTCGAAGAAGATGGCTGACTAGAAAGAGGTGAAGAGATAGGAATCGGAGTTTGATCAGAAGGATCGGGAATAGGTGTCGGTGCAACGTTTGATTCTTCTTCTTCCTTGTCGGGGGACTCGACTCCTACTCGATTATCAACATCCTTTCCGGATCTCAGGGAAATGACAGCATGCACATTGTCAAGAGGTCTTTGATTAATAGGAAACTTAGGGTTGACCTCGGGCTGACTTGGAAACTTATTCTTCTCACGTTCACGGATGGCATTAGCTAATTGGCTCACTTGAACCTCTAACTTAGATATGGCTTGGGTGCTAGCATTTAAGATTTGCCTA
Source organism: Saposhnikovia divaricata (assembly GCA_036435485.1). Lineage (NCBI taxonomy): Eukaryota > Viridiplantae > Streptophyta > Magnoliopsida > Apiales > Apiaceae > Saposhnikovia > Saposhnikovia divaricata. The sequence continues at coordinate 133,802,578 of CM071595.1, forward strand.
TCTTGAGTCATGGTTTGCATGAAAGTCTGTTGCGATTGAGCCAAATTAGTGGTGGTTTTTAGAAGTGCATCGAGACTTTTCTCCAACGATGTAAGTCGCTTATCTGACTCAGAAAACCGGGAGGGTGGGAAGGAGCTTGAGTTTGATAAGGAGCTTGATTTTGAGGGGAGAAAGAATTTGCGTGAGGTTTATGAAAAACAGGTGGTTGAGATTAGAAGTTTTGGAACGAAGGAGGTTGATTTTGGAATTGTGCGGGGTGAGATTGTTGACCTTGACCTTGATTCCAAGAAAAGTTCGGGTGATTTTTCCAACCGGGGTTATAAGTAGAAGCATAAGGATCATTTCGAGGAACCGATTGGAACATCGCATTGACTTGTTGAAAATCTTGAGGATTTTGTATCCCTTGATTGGTTGAGTTAAAATTTGAGCACATGGATACTTGGGAGGGGGACCCGTTGGTTTCTATGGCTTCTAAACGTCGAGTAAGAGTGGCTAATTTAGCCTCAGTCGCAATAGAGTTACCAACTTGATGTAGCCCTCTTTGATGCATGGTAGCTATTGAATCGTTTGATTTCTCTGGCTCTCGAGTGGGCTCCCTAGTTGATTCCTACAACATAGTCTTTTCCGCGAACTCTTCAAAAAATTCCCATCCCTCGTCCTCGTCTTTCTCCAAGAATTTCCCTTGGCACATAGATTCCAACAATGCGGTTGTTGAACCATCTAAGGCTTCGTACACAATCTTACAGAGTCTCCATTTTTCGATTCCGTGGTGGGGACATTGGGATAAAAGATTTTTAAAGCGGTCAAAACACGTCCAAAATGGTTCGTTGAGTTTTTGACGAAATTGATTAATCTCATTAGTGAGTTTCGTAGTCTTATGGCTTGGGAAGAATTTTTTTAAAAAAATGACTACGAAACCCTCCCACGTGGAAATTGAATTGACAGGTAGACTATACAACCATTTTTTTGCATTATCTTTTAGAGCGAAGTTGATTAGTCTAAGTCGTATGGAGTCCTCGGAAAGTTGTTGGAGTTTTTGTAAAGCGCAAACTTCCTCGAATTCATGTAGAAAAAGATAAGGATCCTCACCGTCACTCCCGCGAAAATTAAGTAACATGCTAATTTGATGACCTTTGATTTCGAAATTGTTAGCACTTACGGGAGGTAGGGTGATGCAAGAGGGTTGGGCTGATCTGGTGGGGTAACAACGATCTTTTAACGAAACTGCCATGGTTACTACGGGGTCAAGAATTTCTACGGGTTCGGATTCTGAAGAGGATGAACACTCAATTTGTCTCACTAACCTAGCAGAATTATCTCTAACCCAAGTAGTGCGCATGAACAGGAAGAAAACACTTAGCAAATAATTTGCGAAAAATTAAGCACACAAAATAAAGGGTGAAAAATCAAAAGAAATATTTTGGACCTAGGTTTCTTAATAAAGTCAACTAGACCTTGCTCCTAACTGTAAGACACAATAAAAATTCCGTAAATTAAGAATTATTCAAACCGATTCGGCCAGATTAGAGCAGGCATTGCCAAGAGGCCAAAGTCGTCACTTAGACACCGAATCTTAACAGCCAGGCGAACCTTAGACACCGAAGGTCGTGAATAAGTCTTAATTACGTTTATTTTTAGGCACCTTTCTAATTGAACGTGAAATCTTAGGGGCAAACGTCTAATTAATGCAACAAACAACGATATATATACAAAACTATAAACAATTATGGATGCTTACACTACGTGTTTTAACTAAAAGAAAGAAGAAATTTAACGTACCTTTGGGTCCTCCAGCAATCACCACAATTTATAAGGTACGAAAAATTAAAAACAAGAAAATAAAAATCTAGATGATGTGCCCTAAGTGATTAAATTCATGATGCAACAATTATGTATTTACTAGCTAATTTTTTTTTTTGGATTTTAATTTTTCAATTTTTTGTGATTTTTTTCCTTTTAAAAACAAATTCGAAAATAGTGAGATACGGGTTACCAAAGCATGCTTCCAGAAATTCCAATTTTTCCACGCTCCGAGAAAAGAGTCCCGAAATTTCACACTTTCCTAAAAAAACGAAATAAAAAATTAAGGCAAGAAATAAAACTATTCCGAAAAATTAAATATTAAGGCGTGAAAAATAATTAATCCCCCGGCAGCGGCGCCAAAAACTTGATGTGCTAAAAAATAAGATTTAAATTGCAAGCGCACAATTCAGTCGTTTTAATATTTAAAGATTCGATCCACAGGGAATAATTTTATTCGCGATCCTTCATTTCTAATTTAGGCGAATTAGAACGATTTGGGTTTTTGTTATTTTTTTGATTTTACTAATTAATGCTTACAAGAAAATTTAATCTATTTTTAAAAGAAAATTTAACTTAAATTATTCTAATTTTTAAATTAAGTAATTTGAAAGAAAAAGAACAAAAACCAATTTATTAAAGAAAACAATCTAAATTCGAATTAAAATTAAATTTTATTCTACAACTTTTTTTTTAAATTCGAAATTAAAACTAAATTTTATTAACAGAAAAATTCGAACAAAAATTCTGCATGAACTAATCGTAAATTTAACTTGCCATTTGATAACCAAACCGAATTTTTCAAACCAACAGCAACAAAACAATTCACAGAACGAAACTCTAGCAACTAAACAATTCAACTTAACGAATATAGTGAACAAAAATAGCAACGAACTGGACTCGGAAACAAAACAAGGACTCGGACACAATTTCAATTCGGCAACGCAGCAACGGAAAACCAGGACTCGAATCTCACATATCAACTCGAACTGACAGCACTACACAACGAAAACCGCAGAAAAACACAGCCTATTTGCAAGAATCAAATACACAGAACTCGGTAATAACAAACTTGTTTAAACAGCAACTCGATTCTAAATAACTCGGCAGCAATCCAACATCAGGAATATAATGCAGCAAACTCAGAAACTCGCGGCAAGAACATCAACGAACAACGACTAAATGACCCAATTTAAACACCAATAAACCAACATTGAACGAACTCAATTCAGGCAGTGAACCGAAAGTGAAACTGGGAAGGGATTGTGTTTGGGTTTTTGCAGAGAAAAAACGAAGAGAGGAGAAGGAAGAGAAGTCAAACTCGTAGCGAACTTGGCAGCTAAAACAGATAAACTCAAATAACAGCTAAGCTTAACCCAACAACAATCTCATCAACAATTTCAACAAAAACGAAACCAATGAACCGAACAAACTCGACAACATTAACTCTCACAACAAATCCGAACAAAACATCACACAAAACTCAGAATGGCAACATAATCGAACAAATAACTCGTGAGTACGAAAACAAAACGCATATAATCAACAACATTACTCAACCAAAAATTAAACACCCAACAAATTTCAAAGTCAAATTCTAAACTCAGTATCAAACCACGAACTTAATACTAAAACAAAGAACTCAGAACCCGCACAACGGAACTCGTGAAAAGAAGAGGAGAAGGGTTTAATCGAAAAAGAAAAGGGGGATATTTTGGTTTGTTAGGGAATCGACAGGAAATGGGAACATGAAAAGGGAGGGGTTTTGATCGAAATTAAAGAAAAGAAATGGGAGAGTGGTGTTCGAGTGAAGAAAAAGAGATTAGCAGGGGAGAGATTTCAAAGAGATTAGCAGGGGAAATAGAGAGAGAGAGAGAGAGAGAGAGAGAGAGAGAGAGAGAGAGAGAGAGAAACGGGAGAGGAGAGACGGGAGGTTGGTATTTGCAGAGAGAGAGATGGTGAGAGGTGAGGGAGAGAGATATCGAGAGAAGGGAGAGAGACTGGAGAGATTAAGGAGGGATAAAAATAGGGGAGGTGGGTTGTTTATGGTTCGTATAACAAAGAACAGAGGAAAGGGAAACTATTGCTTCGACTTAAGAATTAAAGACATAAAATTATTATCGAAAATTACTAAAACTGATATTTTTGTGATTTTTTTTTTATAATTTTATTTTGTTTTGTTTTTTTTATTACACTGAAAGGCATATGACTCAGCCTATTTGTAGTTCGAGGATCCTAATCCAATTAAACTAGATTGTAATAAGTAAATAATATTAACTGTCACAGGAATCTCACAAGATGATAACCGTCAGAAGAAAAATCAACAAGTCAATCTATAGTTTTGATGTTTTACACTGGAAGAAGATTCAGATATCTGATCAGGCCTCAAGGTAGCATTGAAACAAGTGGATTCATTTTCGAAGACAGAGATTTCTATTAGTGACAAGAAACAATTTCAGTACCGAATGATTGATGAGAGTGAAGAGTATAAAAGACCACAGTGTTAAAAGTCACGATGAAGAACAGAGATTGGAGTTAGTCGTTCATGAACCAGACAGTACATCGAACGTCAACATCATGCCAGTGTATGTTCCTTATTATAATTACGTGGTTTTCAGCGGAGTATTGACTATTAAAGAATTTATATTAATTCTATTTTAATTGATTAAGTCAAGTAATTAAGTTAATAAATAAATTAATTCTATCAGAATTAATATATTTGTTAAAATGATTATTAGATTAATTAAATAAGAATTAATATGGAAAAGAATTAGTTAGTTAAATGATTTTTTATAAGTCATTTAATTAATTATAAACTGAAAAATATGAATGATATAACTATCAAACTGATAGTTATACCGATAGTCATATTCAGTTAAATGGAGATAGTCATATTCAGTTAAATGGAGATAGTCATATTCAGTTAAATGGAGATAGTCATATTTCATTCAATTGGTAAGTTATACCGAATGTTATATTCATTTGGTAAGTCATACCGAATGTTATATTGACTATTTAAGTTATACCGAAAGTTATATTTAAGCTGGACAGTCATATTACATTGATTTGATAGTCATACCGATTGTCATATTAATGTAAAATGATTGTCATATCAGGTTAAATCAAGTAGTATGACTATGGCTGTGTATATAAGGCAGAAGAGTGCAGAAAGAACAACACAAGTCGAACCAAACACAAGAAATTCACACAGCAGCCTATATCTATCTCTCTCAAGCTCAAGAACACCTACAAGTTTAATTCTGTAAATTCAAGTTCATCTCAGTTGTAATATCCTATCCATTGGAACTTGTTTACTTGTGATTCTTGTACTACTAGCGAATTAAGTTTCCTAGTTCACAAATTGATATCTTGATTTTATTAACTAAATTAGCAAAGTTCATGTTGAATTTTCTAATTAGTTATTAATCACTTGATAATCATTTGGACTGATTTTGTAACACCCCTCAAGTTAATATATTGTTATATTCAACTTGAAATTTGTGTTATATTATTCCGCACAAAAATATTCGTTTAAGGCAAAATTATTTAACGAATAAATTTTGAGAAAATGGTATAGATTGTATTCAACCCCCCCTTCTACAATCTTAACGGACCTAACAATTGGTATCAAAGCCTATTGATTGATACACAAATCAAGATCCTATTTTTACTCAATCAAAAATTAAGCTCGAATTTTTAACTCTCTTAAAAATTCATCATGTCTGCCAAAGGCAATGTCAAAATTCCTATCTTTAATAAAGATAATTATGATATGTGGAAAAACAAAATGGAGTTATTTCTTGATGTAGCAAACCCAAGTTTTTTGTGGGTTTTGGAAAATGGACCAGCAATTCCCATGCAACATGATGCTGAAACAGTTGTAAATGGAACTGTAACAGTCCTTTCCAGATCCTATCCAAAGGACATTGAGAACTATACCTCTGAAGATAAGGAGGCAGCTGGATTGGATAAAAATTTGAGACTCATTCTGTTGGATTCCCTAGATGCTGTAATGTATAGCCATGTGAGAAATTGTAAAACTGCTAAGCACATCTGGGAAACTATTGAGGTCATTAATGAAGGGACTGATGAAGTCAAGGAAAATAGATTGCAAATTCTAACTTCTGAATATGAACACTTTAGAGCTGGCCCTAATGAAGGCATTCAGGAAGTGTTCGAAAGGTATAACAAGATAATCAACAATTTGCAAGTTCATGGCAAGCATTATACTCAGAAGGAGATTAACATGAAGTTTTTACTAACTATGCCTACTCACTTGGAGCATAGAATCACTGTCATCAGAGAATCTAGAGACTTAACTCAGGTTGCTCTTGAAAGGCTGTTTGGTGTTCTGAAAACATATGAATTAGAACAAGTACAGCAAAAGGAATTCTATGGCAAAGGCAGAATGGCAAATTCTTCTACAGCTTTAGTGGTTGAGGTTCCTAAGGAAGTGGAAACTAAAGTGGTTCAACCTACTAGTTTCAACAAGAACAAACTGAAGTAGAACTTGGCCAAACACCAGCTACTCAGGATGGTGGAGAATTTTATTCACTTGAAGAGCTGGATCAATTGGAAGATGAATCTGTGGCAATGATGGTGAGACAATTTAGTAACTTCAGATTCAGAAGAAATCCAAAGTTCAGGTTTAAGTCAAATAACAGGTTTCAGAGAGGAGGTTCTTCATCCTCTAGTAACAGGGGAGGTTATAAAACTGGAACTGTTGACAGAAGCAAAATCCGTTGTTTCAATTGTAATGAGTTGGGACATTTTGCTACTGAGTGTCAGAAACCCAAGCAAGCACAGAAGAAAGATTATGTTTCTGAAAAGAAGAAAAGTGGAAGAGCTTATGTGGCTGCTGGTAAAAGCTGGGATGATACAGATAGCGAAGATGAAGAATATGGAAACTTTGCGTTGGTGGCAAATGCTGAATCTTCAACTTATTATACCACTCCGGTAATTCTTACTGATGCTCAGTTAATTGGTAATTTACGTCTTTCCTTGAATAATGCAGAAAGAGGGTACGAGAGAATAAGTCTTGTTAACACTAATCTTGAAAATCAAATGCTAGATTTAAAAAAGGTACAGGTTAATCAAGATAAGAATATAGAAGAAATAGCTCGACTTAACTGCAGAGAAATGGGTCTAGGAGAATACATGTCAAAACAAGTTGATAAGATTGCTGAACAAGAAATCACCATTAGGGAACTTGAAACACAGGTTAGAGCGTGTTATAATTCTGTTAAAGTTTCTAAAGATTTCTTCAACAAACAAGCATTAGAACAAACTGTAGGAATAAGATTTGATTACAGTCAAGCTGTTGGTTCTTTGAGTAATCATTCCCCTAATTCTATACCAGTTAAAGAAAGAGGTATACCACATATTCTCAAGAATGTTGAAAAACCAATGTTTACAAAATCTGATGCTGGTCCACCAGATATTAGTTCTATGGTTATACATGAAGAAATGAGAAATGAGGATGCTGCAAATAGCACAGTTCTTGTTAAGAATAAATGTGTTAAGAATAAAACTGCTATGAACCATAATACAAAGAATGTGTCATCCAAGAAAAATGTCACAGTATTTGTTAAGGCTAAATCAGTTGAGGACGTTAACACAACAAATGTGTCACCCAAGAAAGATCTACCTAAAGTACCAGTCAAAGTTGTTGAATCAGCTAGTACTTCTAAGACTGGATTAGGTAGTAACAAGTCAAAGCAGAAAAATACCATGCCTACTATTAACTCTAATCATAAAGCATGTGGTATTATCAATTGTATGTCTTGTGCTTTTAACAATATGCGTGCTTATTTTAATGGTAATTATGCATGTGTTAAACAGAATGCTTCTCGACAGCACATGAACAGGAACAATAATGTTCGATCTAAGACTGCTTTTCCTCCTCAAGTTAGGAGAGAGACATTTGCACCTAAGACTAAACAAAAGATTACCAAGAATGTCTACCAGGTCAAATGTCCAGTCAATGACACAAGTGTTACTGCTGCGAGAGAAACATGGATACCCAAGATTAAACAAAAGATTTTCAAATCTGTTTATAAGGTTAAATGTTTATTGACTAAAGAGGTTAAACTTAAAAATGTTGTTTTGCCTGATAAAGGTCAATACTTTAAATATGCAGGACCCAATCAAATTTGGGTCCCGAAAAAGGTTTAACTTATTTGTCATTGCAGGGTATTGAACAGGTTGATCGGATAACCTGGATCTTGGACAGTGGATGTTCAAGGCATATGACTGGAGATAGAACCCTGCTGACGAATGTGGTGGAGAAGGCCGGCCCAGTAGTTACCTTTGGAGATAACAGCAAAGGTAGAACTGATGGATATGGCAGACTTGAAGCTGGAAATGTTATCATTGATGAAGTTTCTTTTGTGAAAGGACTTGAGCACAATTTGCTCAGTGTCAGTCAATTCTGTGATAAAGGTTATGAAGTTCATTTCAACAAGAAGAATTGTCTAATTTCACACAAGAGACATGAAAAGCCACAACTGACAGGAGTTAGAAAAGGCAATCTGTACGTAGCCAATATGAATTCAGGAAGCACTGAAGAAGTCACTTGCTTCTACACTAAAGCATCTAATGATGAGAGTTGGCTATGGCACAAGAAACTTTCTCATCTTAATTTCAAGACAATGAATTCTCTGGTCAAAAGAGAATTGGTGAGAGGTTTGCCTTCAATGGAATTCACTCAAGAAGGACTGTGTGATGCATGTCAAAAGGGCAAGCTAAAAAGAGCAAGTCACAGGAGCACTGATACATCTTCAATAACTGAACCATTACAATTACTTCATATGGATTTGTTTGGTCCAGTTAATGTGATGTCTATGTCAAGGAAGAGATATGCTCTAGTGATTGTTGATGATTTTTCAAAATACACATGGGTTCTGTTTTTGAATTCTAAAGATGAGACTCCACAACTGGTGATTGATCACATCAAGTTAATTGAGCGAGATTCTACGTATCCAGTGAGAGCTATAAGATCAGACAATGGAACTGAATTCAAGAATGCAGTTCTAAATGACTTTTGCACTGAGAAGGGTATAACCAGACAATATTCAGCTCCAAGAACTCCTCAGCAAAATGGGGTAGTGGAAAGAAAGAATAGAACCTTGATTGAAGCTGCACGTACTATGCTAAGTGAATCAAGGCTTCCATTGTACTTTTGGGCTGAAGCCGTCAATACTGCGTGCTATACCCAGAATCGAACTCTAATCAATAAAGATCAAATGAAGACACCCTATGAAATTATGGATGATAAGAAACCTTCACTCAAATACTTTCATGTATTTGGGGCAAAATGCTTTGTGCTTAAAGAAGGTGATGATCAAGGTGGTAAATTCGATACCAAAGCATTTGAAGCAATTTTTATTGGTTATTCAATGAGAGCATACAGGGTGTATGTGATTGATGAACAGAAGATGATGGAAAGTGTCAATGTAACATTCGATGACACTAAACTCCCTAGTATCCAAACTGAGAATCCATCTGAGAAGCTATCTTTCGATGACATGACAGATACAGATTCAGATGATGACAATGCACCTGAGATTTTTGCTGATGCTAATGACAACAATGATGATCAGGGTAATGGTGATGAAATCAATGATAGTAGTCAAAATTCCTCTGACTCTAATAATCAATCATCATCTAGTCAACCTGGCAACAACTCAGGGGGAGAAAATGAAGGGTCAACTGGTCACACACAACATCCCAATGAAGGTCAAGGAGAATCATCAAGATCTAATCTTCCCAGACAGACTGTTTGGAATAGAGCTCATCCTTTTGAGTTAATCATTGGTGATCCAGTTGTTGGTGTAAAGACTAGAAGAGCTCTTCAGAATCAATGCAATTATTCAGGGTTTCTATCTGAAATGGAACCTAAGAAAACTGAAGAAGCTCTTTCTGATCCTGATTGGGTGATTGCTATGCAAGATGAAGTCAATCAATTTAAACAACAAGAAGTTTGGAAGCTGGTACCCAGACCTACAGACAGACCAGTAGTTGGCACAAGGTGGGTATTCAGAAACAAACTTGATGAAGATGGCACAGTGACGAGAAATAAAGCAAGACTGGTAGCAAAGGGTTACTCCCAATCTGAAGGCATTGACTATGATGAGACCTATGCTCCAGTGGCTAGACTTGAGGCCATAAGAATATTCTTGGCATTCGCAGCATTTTCAAACTTTAAAGTTTATCAAATGGATGTCAAGAGTGCTTTCTTGAATGGCAAGCTAGATGAAGAGGTTTATGTAGAACAGCCCCCTGGCTTTGAAGATCAGGATTTAATTGACTATGTCTACTTCCTTTTTAAGGCTGTCTATGGTCTTAAGCAAGCACCAAGGAAATGGGATGACACTCTCTATGAATTTTTACTTGAAAATGATTTTGTTAGAGGTGTCATAGACAAAACTCTCTTTACAAAGAAACATAAGAATGATACAATTATAGTCCAAGTCTATGTGGACGATATAATATTTGGGTCTACTAATGATCTCTTTTGCAAGAAATTTGCGAAGTTAATGCAGGGTAGATTTGAAATGAGCATGATGGGTAAGTTGAAGTTCTTTCTTGGATTGCAAATAAGTCAAAAGACAGATGGAATATTTATCTGTCAATCCAAGTATGTCAAAGAGCTTCTCAAGAAGTATCAAATGGAGGACTCTTCTTCAGCAAAGACACCATCATCCACAGCTGTCAAATTTGGAGCATGTGAAAATTCTGTCAAGGTAGATATCACAAGCTACAGAGGTATGATAGGCTCATTACTTTATCTTACTGCGAGTAGACCTGATATTATGCATGCTACGTGTTTGTGTGCAAGGTTCCAATCGAATCCTAGAGATGTTCATCTCATTGCTGTTAAAAGAATTCTGAGATATCTTAAGGGTACGCCTAACCTAGGCATCTGGTACCCTAAAGATTCTGGCTTTAATCTTGTTGGATATACAGACTCTGACTATGCAGGAAGTGTTGTGGATAGAAAAAGCACATCTGGGAGTTGTCAATTCCTAGGTGGTAGACTAGATTCCTGGTACAGCAAGAAACAACAGACAGTTTCCAATTCAACGGCTGAAGCTGAATATATAGCTGCTGGAAGCTGTTGCGCACAGATTTTGTGGATCAGGAATCAGCTGAGAGACTATGGCTTTGTGCTTGATAAAATTCCAATTTTATGTGATAATACAAGTGCCATAGCAATCTCTAACAATCCTGTGCAGCACACAAGGACAAAGCATATTGACATCAGGTATCATTTTATTCGAGAGCATGTCATGAATGGTACCGTGGAGTTATTTTTTGTACCCACGGAAGAACAAACAGCAGATATTTTTACTAAGTCTCTTGACGAATCCACATTTACCAGAATTGTTGGTGAATTGGGTATGTTAAACAGTCCTAGTAATTAAACTAGTTAATACCTGAGGTTTGATTTTTTAATAAGTTACAAGTGATTGATGTGTTGATATTTGTTGTTAAATCACTTGTATACTTATTTTATCAACTTATAACCTTGCTTATTTCATCTTAAAATCATTGTTATTATCTTCTGTACATATTTTTAATTACTTATGATATTTTTAGATTAATTCATTTTCTTTGAAAATATTTTTCTCGAATTTTACAAGCTGTAATTTATGAGAAATCTATTTTTCTTGAAAATGTTATTGTTTTTAATTCAGTTTGATTATTTTTGTTGTTTAAATAAATCATAGTTTCTTTTAGAATAATTTTCTATATGGAAATTGTTTTATTAGAAAATTTATAGATTTATTAACTCATCAGAAATAATTATGTAAATATGTAGTATAATTATTTAGTTTTATTTTATTTTATTTTATTTTATTTTAATTTGTAATGTTTGTCCTTCTGTTATTAATGTTTGATTTCGTAAAAGGGACTACATATGATCGTTTTTATAATTTTTATTAGGTTTTATAATTTTAGTATAAATTAATTTGCTATTTTTTGTTTATGTTTATGTAAATTATTAATGTATTTTTCTTGATTTAAATTCTGTTATTAATCTGTTGTTAGTAAGTTATATTAACAGATTTGTTAAAATATAACTATCGGTATAACAATCTTCTTGATTGTTATATTCGAATGTTTGATTAGTTATATTAGTGTTAAATAATGTAATATAACTTAGAATTAACTTAGATATAACTTTGTTTTTGTTTTTGTTTAAATATAACTGTTAAAATAATTGATAGTTATATTTATTCGGTAGTTATATTAGATATTAACAGCGATATAACTTACAGTGCCTAGGGTAGTCATATTACGTTTTATACGTAATATAACTATCGGTATGACTATCACCCGATAGTCATATCACAGTTATTTCATATATATTAGCTAAGTTATATTGTGATTGTCATATCATCTGTGGTTGTCATATTGACGTGTTAAGTCACTCAATACTGTCGAAAGAAATACACACAAATACACACAAAATTCGAACGAATTACTGTCCAAATTCTGCCTCAAATCTTACTCAAAACACGTTTCTAAGGATCTTTCTTGCTTACCCAGTCTATAATCTTCATAATCAAGGTTGAGAATGTAAGCTTTGATCGAGTTTTGAGTTTTTGAGATTGAAAAAATTCGAATTTTTGATCTAAAAATCCGAACAATTGGTTGTGATTTTGTAAAAACTAAAAATACATGTGTGTTTGTATTACAATCAAGATCATTGTCTGAATTTTTCAGAATTTTTGATAGAGATTTTGATTTTTCGAATTTTTTAATTATTAATTAATTCGAATTTTGTAATTTAATTGGGTTAAATTGTTGAATTTTGCAGATTTACTAATTTTAATCCCTGATTTGCAATGGCTGGTGCTTATAATAATTTTGAACTTGTGAATCACAATTATATTGGATACTTTAATCCCGAGGATTGCCCAGTGGATCGGTTCAAGTCCTGGATAAAGTTTCTAAATGAGCAAAATCTCTGTAGTCACTCTATAACTGCAAATGTTCCAATGAAATTTGGTCCACTCAAATTAATGTGTACTACAGCTGTCTCAGATGAAAGATCGTTTTCATTCGATTTTAATGGCCAGACATATACAGTGGATGAATCTGTCTTCAATGCTGCTCTGGGACTTCCTACTGAACGATTTGCTGAATTGCCTTCAAATGATGAGTTGACTCAATTTTTCACAAATATCAACTATCATGGTCAACTGAATCTGAAACGACCACTCAAACGCAATCTTGTTCAAGAATGGAATATCTTCTTTGAAATCATAGCAAAGGTGTTTGCTAATTCTACAAAGAGCAACAATACTGTCATCACAGGTATGTTACAGTCAATTGGTTTCGCTATTGCTCACAATAGAAGAATCAATTTTGGCAGTTTAATATGGCCTATTCTGTTGAATCGATTGAAGAAGGCTACAAAGAACTTTGGAAAAGGTAAACCGGTAAAGTGTCATTATCCTCGATTTTTTACACTAATTTTTAATCATCTAATGCCTAAGGATCAACCTGCTCCGTTTCCAAATGATCGAATTCAATGGTCTGGTAAACCAAACAAGAAGTTCTACACCAGGCTGGACACTTCTAATGTCTTGTTGCATGTTCCTGTAGTCATAACACCTTATATGTCTACATACATACATTTGCCAAATGTCATGCCACAGCCAGATGCTGAAGTACCTTTAGTTCAACAAGCTCCACAGCCTGAAGCAGAACAAGTTCCAGTACCTCAACCTGATTCTGAACCCTTGAATGTTCTTGAACATCAACTTCCAGTGGATCAACACACTCAGAATGAAGATGAAGTACATGTCAATGATCAGGTATTCGACTCAACTTCACTACAATCTCAATATCTTTCTGGTAGTCAAATGATTGTGAGAAGTGACCAAGGGGTTGTAGATCCACAACCTTTATCCCAGGTCAATGCACCAAACACTGATCCTAAATTCTCCAAACACTATCGTAGAAAGAAATTGTCATTCAAGAGAGCTATTCCCAGTAGTGATAGTGTGAGTGAAATAAGTTTGCCATCACAAAAGAAAAGTAAAACCATGTCAAAGGCAATCTTAAACCCATTCATTCCTTCAAGCTCACCCCTGTTACTCACAATGGGGGAAGATATTTTTGCAAATGAAGCTGAAAATGTTGTAATGCAAGTGGAGCAAGTTACAGTGCCTGCCATTGTTACGGCAGAAGAACCTTCACAGGTTGATTGGGATTTGCGAAATCCCATTGCACCACCACTGACCTTCCAAGAGGAGGCTAGGGTGATCTCCATTGCAGGTACAATGGATGCAGCTAAGGATAATGAGAGGAGTGATGTGAGAATTACTTCAAATCTGAGTGAAACACCAGCACGTGAGGTGAGTGATACTCAGAGAGCTATTGAAATGAGAGCACACAATGACACATACACTTTATCTCTCATTACTCAATTAAATCAGATGAAAGAAAGTCTAGCTCAAGCTGAAGAGGACAACAAAAACTTGAGGTTTGATATGGACAACATGAGAACTATCTTCAACAACAAAATCAATGCACTGAAACTCTCTCAACAACAAGCAGTTGAAGACTCTGGAGATGTCACAGTGGCTCAAGATCTTATTATCTCATCTATGGCTAATCAAATTGAAGATCTTCAGAACAACATAAATGAAAATCATTTAACCACTGAACATCGTCTCAGTCAGATTGAAAAGCAAAGTGATGATCAAGCAAAGGGGTTAAGACATTTATATAATATCATCAGCAGAACTCACTCACTTACAGCAGAAGAGAAGAAATTCTTCGGAGGTAGTGATGAAAGTGACCCTGGAGCTGGAACAAGTCACAAGACTGTAGAGGATTCCTCAACTAAGGGGGAGAAATCTAGAGGGGGAGCAAGTGCAAGTGCAAGTAAAGAAAAATTTGAAGATAGGAGTGAAGGGAAGAAGACAACTCATCAAGCAGCAACAGAACAGGAAGATGATGATGTAGAAGGTTTTTACTATACAGGTGAACCTGATATTGATCTGTTTGCTGACTACAGTTTCCTGATGTTGGTGAAGAATTTGAAGAACCAGATCTCAGTTTTTGGGATGATGAAGAGCACATAATTCCTGATTCTGTTGAAACACAACAGATGAATTTTGAAGCAAACAAAGAACTCGAACAGAATGAAGCTAATCTGGCTATGAGAGAAGAAAGACTCAAGAAGACACTTGAACAGTTAGCTCATAATGAGAGACTTCAAAAGGCAGAACAGGAAGCACTTCAAAAGGAACATGCTCAGAAGCTGGAAGCTAGGAAGATGTACATCAAGTACAAAAATGGTGATAAGTGGGAACGTGCTCAAAAGGTAATTGACTCACCACAAACTTCTGACTATGATGATCGTCGAATGATTGCTATCTTTGAAAGCTTTAAACAGAAGAACCCTATACATGATATGTATTTGAAAGCTTTAAAGACAGAAATTGTGAGAATAACCACTGCATCTGATCCAAAGAATGGTGAGCTACTTATCTTTGTTGAATGTCATAAGCTCGGATCTCACAAAGTATCGCTTCAGTTCTTCTATGATAGATCTCTGTCAGAGCTTTGGGTGTTGAGACCAAAAGTAAGAACATCTTCTGAACTAGGCATACTACTTCATGAAAAGTTTCAAGAGTTTGCTGAAAGAGCTGGTCCTGAAGTTATAAGTGACCCTCCACAAGTTAAAATTCTCAAGGGAGAAGTCATTCATACTGTTAATCTTCAGACAGACGAATTGTATACACATCTTGCCAGACACTTGGTATATGTTGAATATGCTCTTCGGAATCATGGTTTTGCATCACAGGAAAAGATTGAAGCTGCAAATCATATTTGATACTATGCTCAGACCAACATGAAGAAATACAAGCAGTATCAAGGTGAGTTAAGAAAGAAGCTTGGAATACCATTGGTCTATCCTACAGATTTGGCATCCAGAAGGGATTTACTTGTTGATTCAGAAATGATCAAGAATCTACCGGACATGGATGAACAATAAGAAGGAGAAATCAATGAGAAAGAAAGTGGTAACTGAAGATTAGCTCTACAAGTTATATCATTAGAGCTTTGATAGAACAAGATAGGATAATTATCTTATATGATCAGTCTAGAGGATCATCTATCTTGTATTTATCTTGATATTTGCAGAGAGAGAGATGGTGAGAGGTGAGGGAGAGAGATATCGAGAGAAGGGAGAGAGACTGGAGAGATTAAGGAGGGATAAAAATAGGGGAGGTGGGTTGTTTATGGTTCGTATAACAAAGAACAGAGGAAAGGGAAACTATTGCTTCGACTTAAGAATTAAAGACATAAAATTATTATCGAAAATTACTAAAACTGATATTTTTGTGATTTTTTTTTTATAATTTTATTTTGTTTTGTTTTTTTTATTACACTGAAAGGCATATGACTCAGCCTATTTGTAGTTCGAGGATCCTAATCCAATTAAACTAGATTGTAATAAGTAAATAATATTAACTGTCACAGGAATCTCACAAGATGATAACCGTCAGAAGAAAAATCAACAAGTCAATCTATAGTTTTGATGTTTTACACTGGAAGAAGATTCAGATATCTGATCAGGCCTCAAGGTAGCATTGAAACAAGTGGATTCATTTTCGAAGACAGAGATTTCTATTAGTGACAAGAAACAATTTCAGTACCGAATGATTGATGAGAGTGAAGAGTATAAAAGACCACAGTGTTAAAAGTCACGATGAAGAACAGAGATTGGAGTTAGTCGTTCATGAACCAGACAGTACATCGAACGTCAACATCATGCCAGTGTATGTTCCTTATTATAATTACGTGGTTTTCAGCGGAGTATTGACTATTAAAGAATTTATATTAATTCTATTTTAATTGATTAAGTCAAGTAATTAAGTTAATAAATAAATTAATTCTATCAGAATTAATATATTTGTTAAAATGATTATTAGATTAATTAAATAAGAATTAATATGGAAAAGAATTAGTTAGTTAAATGATTTTTTATAAGTCATTTAATTAATTATAAACTGAAAAATATGAATGATATAACTATCAAACTGATAGTTATACCGATAGTCATATTCAGTTAAATGGAGATAGTCATATTCAGTTAAATGGAGATAGTCATATTCAGTTAAATGAAGATAGTCATATTTCATTCAATTGGTAAGTCATACCGAATGTTATATTCATTTGGTAAGTCATACCGAAAGTTATATTTAAGCTGGACAGTCATATTACATTGATTTGATAGTCATACCGATTGTCATATTAATGTAAAATGATTGTCATATCAGGTTAAATCAAGTAGTATGACTATGGCTGTGTATATAAGGCAGAAGAGTGCAGAAAGAACAACACAAGTCGAACCAAACACAAGAAATTCACACAGCAGCCTATATCTATCTCTCTCAAGCTCAAGAACACCTACAAGTTTAATTCTGTAAATTCAAGTTCATCTCAGTTGTAATATCCTATCCATTGGAACTTGTTTACTTGTGATTCTTGTACTACTAGCGAATTAAGTTTCCTAGTTCACAAATTGATATCGTGATTTTATTAACTAAATTAGCAAAGTTCATGTTGAATTTACTAATTAGTTATTAATCACTTGATAATCATTTGGACTGATTTTGTAACACCCCTCAAGTTAATATATTGTTATATTCAACTTGAAATTTGTGTTATATTATTCCGCACAAAAATATTCGTTTAAGGCAAAATTATTTAACGAATAAATTTTGAGAAAATGGTATAGATTGTATTCAACCCCCCCTTCTACAATCTTAACGGACCTAACATACACTAAAACATAAAACATAAAAAATAGATTTATAATTGACAATTATAAAACCCACAATAAAATGGAGATTTAAAGGGGCGTAACTAATATTAAAACGGAAATTAAAATTACGAAAGCAAATTCTTCAAATCGATACTTTCAATCCCGTGTGGTTAGCGTTGCTACTTTATCCACCCGAGAATTTACGAAAATAACGAAATAAAGAACAAGAAAAATAAAATGAAAGAGGGATGCAAGAATTAAAATGAAACTTGAAATTGCATAAAAATAAAGAGTGTTTACATGAAAAATAGAAAATTAAAACTACAATTTTTGGAGATGAACTACTACAACATAATTCTAGTAAGTAAGGTAATGGTTCTTTACAAGTGAAGAAATGAAGCCTATTTATAGGAAAATTTTAGGGTTTTAGGTAGGTGTGGGTTGATCTTTGCCTTTCATTTAGTTTAGTGTTGGCTAAATCTTGGCCATCCATTTTGTTTGGTAAAAATATGCACCACCACCCCTTGCTTTTCCTTTTCTTCTTGTTTTGGTCCTTCTTTTTCTTCTTTTGTCATTTATTTCTTTATTTTGTCATTTCTTCAGTTTTCTCGAATTTTTCCTGGAATGCAACAAAATAATTTATTAAAATACGAATTCAAACAATAAATAGGCAATAAAAATATGCAAAAATATGCACTTATCAGCTACTTTTCATACAACACATTATCCGGGTTATGTTCTTACCCAGTCTTATGCTTATTGATACCTGTAGTAACATTGGTATCACTATCACCCTGCGAATTCGGAGATAACCTCGCTCGCACTGTGCATTTCCTGATTGCTTTAATCTTCGCAATCTCGATCAATATAGAGAAGTGGAAAGATTTATTTACAGATCACTATGATCAATGAACATTTGTTATATTGCATAGTTAGTACAGAAGGGGGCCAGCCTTTAGTACTTGACAAGCAATTAAACAAGGTATGGTATTCTACTTAAACTTCTATCACATAGACAGATAGTCACGTAGCAGTACCTCCTTAAAGGGTTGTTCTTCTCAATTCATAAAGAAGATGAATAAGAGAGAAGAAAAGAAAAGAGTTCTAAAGGATTATAGAAAGCTTTCATGATTGTAAAATATCATACTCAGAATTTACTCTTGAACTATAGAGGTTCGTCAAAGAAGAAAATAATCATAATTATATCCAATACTATTTGATCGCAACCTCATGTGTCAACATATCTTGTTGCTTTGTCCACTATTCTACGGACCTGTACTTTGGTTCAACCTTAGCAACACTTACTTTTGGAAAATCTTTGAATCTCTCAAGTTAAATCTTAGTTTCTCGCTTGACACCATTGCTACTGACATTCCATGTCACGCTACTAGCTTTTTCATAACTATAATATTAACACTATCACGTTGTCATCCCGAGAATTCATCAGAAGACCCATTTATTAATCCATTCATAGCATTCCTTGCTTCATATTCCATAGTTGCTTTCCCAGTCTTTCTTTATCAATCACATCCTTCTTATTATCTGATTCTTATTTACTTCTGTTATTTACTTTCACCTTCATCTCTTTATTGAGACACCTTTTGCACTTGGTACCTCTTTATCGGTATTCCGTCACATTTATTCTATAATCATCACGTTATTCCAATTTAAACTCTCCGAAATGAGTCTGGCCGATCCCTTTACCTTAGATCCAATATAATCTACTTCTGCCAACTTGTTTCTCATCACTTGTTCTTTTCTACCCGTGATTTTCCACAGGTTGTTCTTCGTAAGTCAGACCAGGTCGTATACCTACCTGCTCGTACTCTTATTATCTATCGAGCATCTGCATTTTACTGGCGTAACCTTGCCACATGAAACACGTTACGATCATGCTATAAGTTTTGGGGGTAAAACTGGCTCGAATGCTACCTTCCGAACACTTTTAAACTCTCAAATGGCCCAACAAGTCCATTAATTCTTTCTACGGGAATACATTTAGCATCATGAATCATCAACCTCATATTCTCTATCTTGTTTGCGCAGAAGTACACTAACACAAACTTGCTTGTCATTCATCAATATGCCACTTAGCTTATCGATAGTAGCACTTTCTTTATCTTTACGTTGTCATCTACTTTCTTAGAAGAATCACCATCGCTTGTTGTTTACGTAGTGCGTTAATAGCTATCCATACGGGTTTCAATCCTTTAGGGAGACAAAGTAATCACTATTCCTTATCCATTAGGAACACTTCCTGAACTCGATGTAGATATTACATGAAGTAGATAAAATTGCGGAAGAGTTTCAAACATCGCAGCTATGTCAGGTTGATAAAACTATCACTCATGCAGCTTCCATAAAAGACTGGAAACTTAACGGTTTACTTCGTCAATTTTGTATCATGGTCCTGGTTTGCCTCAAAACGGGACCTTCTAAGGTACGTAATATGCTTAAGACTCCATCAAGAATCGAATCTTTACTTAAACTATTATTACCGTCGATTCTTGTACAATCATCAGAAGGAATGTAAATTCCTCCACTCCGATATGACTTTCAAGGCCCTTTCAATTATCATTCTGTTCCTTCAGTAAGTACATTTGTAATTATTCCTTTATACTTAGACTGTCGGCCACCTCATTGGCCTTTCCTGATAATAATAATTTCTTATATTCAGCGTTCTCTGGATACATCCCAACTTAAATTTTTCTACCTCATTCTCATCACTGTTAGGTTAAAGTATTCTCCCTTAAGCTCTGATGAAGGAGAAAATATAACCATCAGTCTTTTTCCATATGTCATTGCTTCCACCTTTAAGTAGGAACTTTATCAAAGTTACTCTCGATCATACCTAGGATATTTGTTCTCTTAGTTCTTTCTTGTTCTAGGATAATCTCAACCTTCTTTGGTTCAATCCATACCTCATCATGGTTTCATACATGCCTCATCTGGCATTATTGTTATTGTGTCTTACATTCTCTTCCAAACTTCTAGTTGGAAACTCAGAATATTAAATTTTCCTTGTAAGGTTTCTTAGGTTGTCCTCATCATTCCTCCTGTATTTTCTAGGTATAGGGTATAGCAAGATGTCATTGATCAATACTGTAATAATTCTATCTATGTTCTTTCCAGAACTCTTTGTAATAATCCTTACAGGTCATTGTTGCCTTAGCAAATCCAACTCATATCATCTGAATTCACAATGTCTTTATTAGGGTTAATGCCATCCCTTGTGCATTCCCCAGGGTTTGTCTTAATTTATGGATATCCTATCCTTAATTCAACTGCCAAGGAATTCTGGCATCCTATAATTGGAAATCAGATCATGTATCTTTAATAAGGGTCTCTTTTCCATCATTCTCCTTTGATAATCGATCGGTGGCTTAATGCTAACCTCTACTTTCAGATAGTTGCCAGCCTCTTCGACCTTCCAAAAGACAACGTATGTCTATCTGCTCTCTTACAGAACTTGGTAATGGTAGGAAGGATGTTTTTGGAAGATATTGGTCGAGTTCAACGTGAATCTCTTAGTACTTATCGTCCTTTGCGAAGGTACTTGCCTCAGACAAAATTTCTACAGCATACTGTTCAATTTCTGACCATTTCTATACTCTCTTCATAAACCTTCATTTTTTACTTCCCTTAGTCATAATATATTCATGGTATTTATAATACCATAACATCATACATCTCAAGTCACTATACTTCTATTTTTTACTCATAATCTTGGGCAATCATATACGCATGAATCACCTTAGGACGGGTGACCCCATTCCAAAAAGTCTAGTAAATTCCCAATCCAAACCTGGGTTGCAAAGGGTTCAGTAGAAGATTCCTACGATCTCATTATTATTTCCTTTATATCAGAAGCCCTTGCAGTCGGTGCTTACTTAGAAGCAACCCTGCTTTGTCCTTTTATTGCTGGTCTAGTCAATTTATTGTCTGTTGTGACTTGGCCTCAACTGGTTACACTAAAATAAAAATATATGATTTTAGGGGTTGGCTAATTAGCATTACTTTTCTAGCAATTGCCGGCATAGTGTCTTCTTCTTTGATACCTTTCTACCTTTCCAAAACTTTACTTCATATAAGTCTTAATCGGCTACTCAGCGCCGTCTCCGGTCAACTTTCCTCTATTTTTATCTTTTCAACTATTCTTATCAATCCCGCGTGCCACGTAAGCTTACCATTCCTGGCATAATAGCCTTTTCACTTAAGTCAATCCCGGAGTTTCTCAGTCCGGCTGGTTTCTTACTTACATTTCCTGTTTTCGTCCAATCTCACTTCATCATTTTGTCTCTACCATCGATTGTAATGCTCAGGGTCCGTTTACTAACCCATTTTACAGCATCCTTACCCAAATCACAGGGTTCGCTCCAGTTTCTACTCTCTTCCATGACGTTCTCTGATAATCAGAAAGACAAGGTTTGCCAAAATTCGTTGAAGTTCTTTCCAGAATAAGGGAAATTTTGGTCAATCTATCCACCTACTGGTAACATTTAGGAGACCAGTTTAGAAACCTGAAGAATAATTCTATGAACCCCCAAGTAGGTAGAACCATAAGCAGTCATAATTAACGAAATAATCGTCATCAGGTTGGAAGTTTAACCACTGGAGAGGAACCAATTATATACATCCCTTAGAAGGGACTCAAAAGTTTCAAACTGAAACCTGTCACAACATCCTGATATTCAATATTACCAAATGTCAGTCTACCTGACCACTAGTCTCATAAGGAACATTACCATCGGAGTTGGTTGTTCCATAAATTTTGCATTACTAAGGCCATCCGAACCCGATGAATCGTTCTGTCCGAATGTGTCCGCAAGTACTTTGCCGTGCTGCGCAAGCACACATCCTAATCCTTTATGTGAAGCGTCGTTGGAAGCACAAAGTCTCCTTTTTCCATTAAGCAATGCCAGCTCTTGGTCATTACCAATTTCAACTTTTAGCTCCAGGAAGATTTTCTCACATTTTTCTCTTTAAGTGCTGATCGTATTACTTGATCCATTATAATTTCGTGTCGGAGTAAACTTAAGGTAACTACTATAATTCATTCAAAGAAAGAATTTAATATTCATCTGAATCACATGCATCTAATATTTCTGGTTCATCATTTTACTGAGTTGAAATTAACCCTATACTCAGTCTCTAGTAGTAGTCTCATTACGAGTTCATCTTGACTCACTAGTCTTATCTTCTGGTAGGTTCTGAGATCATTGTCTTTCTTACTACTTCCTTATATAACTTTATCCAATCATGCTGTCACTTCCCAATGGCTTTACTTTCTAACTGATTCATTCATAAATTGAACATTTCCCTGAATAAAACCACCTCATTAACCTCAATTTGGTTCCATAAATTATAACCTATGACATTTGCCTTCTCACGGCGAATTATTACTGACAATATACATATTAATTCATTTATCAAATGATATGGCACTTACTGCCTCCTTCTCAACAATTCCTAGGGACTCTGCTCCTCATCTTATATCGATGTCTTTAATAATCATACATCCCTCTAGCTCTTTTTTCGTTAATATGAAAGTCTTTAATGATTCTTATCTATTCCCGTATAAGATCTCAAGTGATTCTTCCAATCCTTCTTACTTGCTGGTACTGCATCCAGTAGTCCGGCTAGGAATCCAACATGAATTTTCAGTTCTCTTGCTAATAGCTTAGTTCTTTATGCTCACATTTCTGAGCACTATACCTTAATCATCACAATCTTTCTGGCTGCAGCCCTCATTCCTCAAGGGTAAGCTCCTTATCCTAACAGGATTTTCCTTATCTGCTGGAACCTCTTCCGGGTCTCCAGTAGGGTACTCCATCGAATTTACCCGTTGATCTTCAGCATATAAAGCATCATCGCGCTGCTGCTTGTATGCCTCAAGGTCTGTCGCCTTACTTGTCGATACGATATCGAGCTAAGTTACTATCATGATACTTAAGAGTTCCCATAAGGGTTTTATATGTCATCACTACATTAAGTAGTCCGACTATGAACTTGGCAAGAGTTCTTATTATCTTTGTGAATTTATTGTTTTAACATCGCCTCATCTCTGGGGTTTATAACATACGCCCTTATACCATTTCTGTAACACCCCCAGATCCGGGGTCCGGGATCCGGTCGTTACGGTCTCCAATTCTATCCACAATACTTGAACTTACTTCAACATAAAATAAATTACATCTTTATGACCCAACACAACAATATAAAACACACCCGTTATAGTCCCAGAGATGAAATCAGAGTAACCATCAAATTTTATTAATCACATTATGAGTTCTTACAATCCAAAAGAATTACAATGTGAATACATACTCTTTGCCATCCATTTTCATAAGTCATACCAGCCCATATACTTGGTACTGAAAGAATGAAGCTATCCTACCAATAGCTTTCTCTTCGGCTCTAGTAGTCTCATCGTCCTTGCCAGCATCGAGTGCACCTTGTGCGAATCATTTGGTCTAGCCGTTGTTGTGATATAATAATAAAGCAAGGGTGAGCAATAGCCCACCAACAATAATGTATAACTGAACAATAATATATAACGGTTCAAAAGTATCTTTGAAACCATATGCCATGCATTTACGGAAATGATGCCAGTATAATATGAACGATGAAGTTACAAGATAACTCAAAATGTAAATATATGTGGGAATATCTGCTATGTAGAAAATAAGCTAGATATTACCATTTATCATAAAAGAGGAACTTGCAGGAAAATATTGCAATTCTAATTATGAATACTTTTCCGATACAGCCAACAATGATACTGTTGCAGAAAATAAATGAATTTGAATGATGAACTTATGCTAGAGTATTCACCGCGCCCACTGCCAATCTTACGATGATCAGTCGTAGATTGTACAACTCAATTTAGATTTACTACCGGTAGAAGGAAGAACTGACGGCTTTACTTGTCTACCGCCGTACTAGCTCTCCCCGGCCAACGGTTGGGCCAAAGGGGATGGACCGGCGCTACCCGGCCTCTTACATGACTCCAAGTTCGAAAAGAAATTCATGACTCTGAACGCAAAGTTCGTCCCCCTTTCCCCAAGTATAATACTTGTTGATAAGACTCCACAAAGTAGTCGTATCTAGTTGGAAAGGAAAATTCAACATCATATCTCTCAAACTGCTGCTTGTTAGAGGATACCATCTTGTTCCAATAATCTTACCCCTCGAATGATGAGAAGGTTACTCACAGATTAAATTGATAAACAGCAACCAAGTTGCGAGTAAAATGAATAGTTTTACAAAATTTATGACCAGGAAGTCAGCAAGATAAATAACATTGCTCAAGTAGGTTCCCTTATAATATTGCTCAAGTAAGTAATCCTCGAATGAATATATGGAATTATTTACTAAATAAATCCCTCCTTAAATGAAAATTTGAAATAATATTCATTAAATAATTAAACTCCAATAAATAATTAAAATAATATTCAATAAATAAGTTAAACCTTAAATGAATATTTGAAAATAATATTCATTTAATAAATAATCTTCTAAATGAATATCCAAATGATATTCATTTAGTAATCAAAACTTTAAAGGAATAATCGAAATAATATTCCTTAAGTAAATAGAACTTCCAATGAATATTTTAAAATAATATTCATCAAGTACATAAAACCTTAAATGAATATTCGAAAGTAATATTCATTTAATAAATAACATTCTAATGAATATAAAAATAATATTCATTAAATAATCAACTCTAAATGAATATTCGAAACTAACATTCACTTAATATCTCTCGACTGAGATAATACTCGAATAACATTCCTCGAAATATTTCCAAGTAATTGATACTTTATGGAAATATAAATAACGTTTAACAATAACATTCCTCAGATAAATAATAATCTGTCGTTGGAATCCCTCCGGGTTTCCACGACTATCTATATCTCAAAATACCGACTCCCGGTCTATATTTAGAATGAATATCATATGCCCTTCGCTAAGGGTCTTACCAAAACAATCCGGCTTATAACTGATAATTCGTATCTAGTCTATAAGCCCATATCAATTCAAGGAACAGGTATGATAATATAATTTGACAATAGGCATGCATGCTATGGCATATGTAAAATGGCAATCACACACACACACACACACACACACAGATATATATATATATATATATATATATATATATATATATATATATATATATATATATATATATATATATTATCACAACAACAGGTTCAAAGTTTTGAACACTTGCCTGGTAATCGGGTGTGGGTGGAGATAGCGTGTCCTGAGTCTGCTCGATGATCTAAAAACAATCAGAAAATTTGAGATTAACCACTTAACACGTTTTAAAAGTCTAGGTATAACTTCACTAAAATCGAAACACATTTTCGAATTAACTCGTTATACACCTTTTAGTGTAACTCTTTTTATTACTGATACGATCCGACATTTGTTCGTTATTACGACATGTCATCATACCCACACTCGGTATATACTTAAGTCGTATAAGTTCTAAAGTCGATCGATTACAAACTGAGATTATACCTCGAGTTTTATCATTCGTTTTCTAAGTGTTTTACCAAAGTTATAACCAAGCGGGTTTTTAGGGTTCGTTCGTGTTTAACTTCGATTCCAACATTTTATAAAATCGAAAAACGATCCGTTTGATATGTGGTTTTCTTCCATATCTTCCTTATGACCCCTAGTATTTATTTACCAAGATTCGCCACTGAGTAACATGCTTTACGAGGGTTCAATTGAAGTTACGAACTTTTACTTACGGTTTCGAACCAATTTTAGTAATTTGACAATAACTCCTAAACCGTAAGTCGGAATGTTTCGATTCTTTCGCCAAAACGATCTATGGCTCGAGATCTACAAGGACCAGTCATAATATTATCAAGGTCAGGAACCTACATTAACTGCCATTCTTGGTTTTTAAGTGTTAACAAAAATTCGGCATTACAACGGTTATACATTAACTGCCATACATATATTTTTTAACTATATAGAGAGAGAGATAGAGAGAGGAAAACACATGTAACTTAACCTGTTGTACTTCCAATTTAGAATAATGTTTGACTAAAATTGAAAATGCTCAAACTGAGAGAGGCTATACATGAATCAGTAATGTGAAAGCATATGTTTCTGGTTCACCCTTTTCACCAGTTTTTGTGTGTATTCTGCTATGTTTTTTGAAAGAAAAGTTAACAAGTTCTATTGTATTGGTATACTTTTTTCTCCTTGTACATCTAATTTTTCCATCTTATTATTTATTTTTTAAAATCTTTGACTGGTTACAAGCCTTACATATTACCTACATGTGGAATAAAATACAGGAAAAGAGGCAAAGAGCTACATATATTATGCAAAGAGCGAAGATCCAGAATTTTGATCCGGTTAATTGGATAAAAATACAGCAAGCTCACCACCTATCTAGAAAATTAGCAAGGCATGTAGTTCCTCTACTATTATCTTCAGATATGTATTTTTCAGTTGGTGAACTTGTTTTACATTCCTTGTTGAAACCAAATATACACTTGTAAGAGTATTGATAGCTTGAATTTTCTTATATTGTTTATTGTACCTAATCGTTTCAAAATATTGTTTTTTGAACATGCGCTGGCCAGGACTACTGAGAAGTTCATTGAAGAGTTTGAATTACTTGTAAAAGATGCAGAATCATTGGCAGAGGATATGGTGAGAGTTTCTTGCCATCTTCAGCTCCACTAATGATGCAAGCCAACTCAAGAAGATGCTAGTACTCCACTAATGATTTGAAGGCAATACAGAAATTGCATAGTTACGTTTGACCTAGTATATCTTCTTTTAGTACTTGTATGCTTTAGTTTATGTTCTATAGTGCTGGTGGATTTGATGATGTTGTTGGCTACTTGACTTCTTATGTTGTTAATGAATTGGTGGTTGGTTTGTATAATGGGAAATTCAATATTCAAGCAGTACATTTTTATTTTGTTACACTTGTGGTGTTATAATAGGTACAAAGTGTGTTGCAATAGGTTGTTATTTTTATCATATTGCATGTATTGCAGTAAGTCATATTAGGTGTTACAATAGGCCTTGTATAATTAGCAGGTGGGCCCCATAGTAGGCCCAAAAGTGGGCCCCACATGTGGATCCCACGTGTGGCCCCACATGTAGATCCCATGTGTGGCCCCATGTGTGGGCCCCATATGTGGGCCCCATAATATTATGCAAATTTGTATCATCTATTGTAACACACAAACTATGTTGCTGTAGAGTGTTTAAGGTGTTGCTATAGAGGTCTTTAGTAACCGCATTTGCCGTGTTACCATAGGTTGTTTTTGATGTTACCTTTGATACCTATAGTTACTGCTGAGAACCTAACATGGCTGAAGTGTTACCATAGCCCGATTTTGGCCTATGGTAACTTCAAACAGGGGTCTATGGTAACAAAGTTTAGGTGTTGCTTAAATCAATCTATGGTGTAGTGTAACAACACAACCAAGCCACACCGGGCACCAACACAATTTATTAACATGATTCTCATATCCACAAGTCCTAGAACCACTGATCTTAACCTCAAAATCATCAAGGACTTGAATCATGATTAAATAACTACTAAGAAAAACTACATGATCATGTAAACATTCTTATACTAACATCATCACCAAATCTCATCTAAAACTCCATTAAAACTCAAAACAAAAACTTGGGTTCTTGAAGTTTATACCTTCCTTGGAGTGTGTATGCACTTAGTAAGCCTTGTATGGTCCTTGTATATCCTTAACCAAGCTAAATCAACCATAAAAATCAAAGAAAAACAAGATTAGTTCTTGAAGAACACTATTCACCCTCCTCTTTCTTGATTTATTTGAAAATGGAAACAAAGGAATTTGGACTTGAAATTTCTAGGAGATTAGTTTCTTGAAATATAGAACTCACCTTAAAAATGACAAGATCAAACAAGGAGTGGAAGGTGGATTTGTGTTTTTGATTTATGCTAAAAGCCGAATGGTTTTTTAGAGAGTGTTTGTTGTTGCTTGCTTGGTTCTTGATCTAATCCTTGGCAAAATGAATTATTGTGATGTCTTTGAGAAATATCTTGCATAAAGCTACTTTATTAAAGTGCTTGGGTCATCCTTTGCATCATCAAGTGGACATGTGTGTTGATCTTGTGGTTTGATGATGTGTTGAAGCTAACTACATGGTTTGGTTGCTAAGCATGCTAGTTACCTTTGTAACTACTTAGTTACTTGATTCTATCCACTTGCCCATACATGCATCTTGATTCTCCGCTTGTTTCTTTGTCCAGTTATTGCTCAATTCATTGATCGTTCGGAGGAATAACTCGTTCGTTTCTAGTTAGGGTTTTACCTGAAACCGTCTTAATATTTATACTATCATCCTCCATTCTCTTTAATAATTCTTGAACCTACATTCCTTAAATCCCTTCAATAATTCCTTAAGTATTTCAGTGTCCAGGGAAATCTCGGGGAAAATAAAAGTGCTCTTTTTCAGAATCCGACAGCTTTTACATACACTTATTTTCCCCCTGGATCACTAATACGAACTCGGAAATCCGTTCTGAATACTTCTATATAGTGCTGTCTCATAATATTCTCATTTCCACCAAAAACACTATTCATACTTTATTCTTCCTTTATTCCCTATATTTATGACAATGTCCTTGTTCTTTCTCGGGCGTTCCTTAACCCTTTCCCGGAACCACTGGACTAATCGTTATCGATCTGGATGACATGAGAATATTCTCCTGCTTGGAATTGCCATATCGTATTCCCCTAGGAGATAGATTATTCTTACCTAAGATGTCAACCATTAGCATTCTTCCTGACATATAAGTATTTGAATCCATATCCATTCCTTTCATTCATTATCTCAATCGTTACATCGTAGTCGTAATCACTATTCACCATTTCCTCGGTACATAAAAAAAGTTTTAATTATATCCAAAATTTGGGTTCTTACAGGCAGTTAAATTAGTAAAACAAACAAAAGGCTGTGATTTTAAATTTCAGTGCATCTGTGATATTTGCTTACCCGAATGTCTTCCCAAATCGTATTCTTCAATCCCTCGCTAACTAAATCCCAACTCTTGATATTTATGTTAACACGTAATCGAACCTCTGTTCCAACACAAGACGCAAACTTGGAAGCCATATCCCCATGAGGGTTACCATCTTGTTTAAACTCAATAGCTACATCACGATAGCAAATACGAAGTTAGTTAACATGGGAAAGTATTAGGAATGTAGAAGCAATAACAATATAAAAAAACCACTATTATTCAAAGCATAGAACCAATATTTATCTGAAACATAACACCTGTAGTCACACGCGGCTATGCATACAATATTTTTACCTACAGCTTCTTTGCAACACAGTTGTTGATATATGCCAGGTATTCAGGCACTAAAAAGTCAGAAATTCTGAAACATATAATGCTAACATATAATCAGTTTCTGATTACTACAAAAATGTCCCAGCAATTGAATATAATGTTACAGGGATCCTGAATGCTACTTATGAAGGCCTTAATCCTTAATCAAGGGCTCTGTAACTCCTGAATTCACTCTAGAACTAAAGGAAGGAGAGAAGGCTACTCATTTCTATAAGAAAAGAATAAAACAAAGATGCACGAGCCACTGTGTAACACCCCTAGATCCGGGGTCGGAGATCCAGGCTGTCACTCTATACTTAATTCCCATTTTAAGATTCATTATTCTTAATCTTCATTTTAGTATGCTGTGACCCCTCAATCAAACACAACATTTACAGATTATAGGCTCAGAGACGAAATTAAAATGTTACTAAGTTATTACAACCATCTTGAAATAGTTATTACAAACCCAAATTGTCATAATCACAAAATTTCAGCTTAAAAAGGGATTACCATCTAAGGTGGCACTTGCGTCCAAAAAGAGGTTTGGTTTTCAGAAACTTACACAAGTCATGCTTGTAAATAAATCTAACCAACCTAAGCTGTAAACCTATCCAACTTAGTCTGCTCACCTGTGGTAATGCTACTGGGTGCTGCCTTGGCACCTGTCTCGTAAACACTCTCCTAAACTGCTGACAGGTTAGCACGCTTTGGCGGAGGGTCTGCCTTGTTCTTGCCATGAGTATCTGTTGTTGTGTGGTGGTATATATGAAAGAAAAGCAAGAGTGAGCCATACAGCTCAGCCATATAATAATAGTTTCCAAAGTACTTTTATTAACATAAAGCATATGCCATATTGTATACTGATATTGTACCATCATTAAACATTTTTCATTCTTTATCCAGAAAGATAGCAAGGAATTTCTGAGGTACTTTGAATAATTCATCATTCTGTCAACACTATCGTTAATTGAGCACCTAGGCTTTCATTACAGTGTTGCAGTACAATTCCAATTGGAAGAATGGAATTATGCTAGAGCCTCTTCCACGATATCTGGTGATCAGCCAATATATCGTGCCTCTGCTTCTCTACTAGTAGAAGGACGACGTTCCCTTATCGGGTCGCACCCTGGCCGCATATGGGCCTTAATATTTGGACTATGCCCGAAGGCGATGTCCCCTCTTCCTCCAATCCCTTAGAGAATTCCGTGCATCAGGAATAGATTTTAATCCGGTTCCCTCAAGCACACTGCTTGGTGATTGGTTTGGTAACCTTTATTTAGCTTTACTTCCAGGAATAATTGAGGAAGTAATTTTGACATGTGGGTTGACTTTAGTCAACAGATTTCGATTACTAAGAATCGCCTCATCAACATAACTTGGGAGTGGGTCGGAGTTTTGAGTGCTTAGTCAAACCTGAACCCCTCCTTACTAGGTAGGGTGTGTTTCTTATTGATAGCGAAGGGGGAAAACATTAAATATTGGCTCCCAAAACCTTGGTTTCCCGAATTTTGATAAGTTTGAGCGAGGTAGCGATACTTTTCGATGGGTGAAGCTATAGTCAGTGAAGAAATGGGAACCCGTACTATTTTTAAATAATTTTTCGACGATCAGAAAATATTTAAAATAATTTTAAAAACCTTAAATAACTTTTAAAATAATTACATATGATTTTTAAAGCATCCTGGAATATTTAATCAATATTCAAAATAATATTTATTAAATCAATAACCAGCATGGA
This sequence comes from Saposhnikovia divaricata, assembly GCA_036435485.1. Taxonomy (NCBI): domain Eukaryota; kingdom Viridiplantae; phylum Streptophyta; class Magnoliopsida; order Apiales; family Apiaceae; genus Saposhnikovia; species Saposhnikovia divaricata. Next base: position 133,834,288 of record CM071595.1, read on the forward strand.
ATATTTAATAAATATTTAAATGATATTTATTAAATAAAAATCATTCATAATTATTCTCAAATGGGAATAATATTCCACTTATTAATAAATATTCAAATAATATTTATTAACAACATTAAAAGGATTTTTTAATCCGGAAATATCCAATTTATAACTATTTGAACATTTTTAAAACAAAATATACGTCATTTAACATCTCCGGTGACTTTCGGGTTTTTATGTCCTTATCCGGACGAAATATCTCCGACTCCCATACTAAGAAAGGGTATTATCGTACCCTACTTGGAACTTTTAACACATCATCGCATACATGTATATATGTATTCATGCATACGTACTTACTAAACAGGTTTATAAATCAGCGTAAATAAACCATATATTTCATGCTGATTCGCAAAAATACTATTAAAACAGTTCATAATGGTTATACCACAACAACAATAGTTTAAAAATACTTGGAGTACAAGTTTCGAAAACTTGCCTGATAGTGTCGGAATAGTCTGGGCTCTCTCTCTAATGTGATGATCTATAATAACCAATAAGGTTCGGTTAGTTCGCTAAACGATCCCGTCGAATCAACTATTCACATAAAGAAACAACTTCGTAACGATACATCCTTACTACACATTTGGCTTATTATAAGTCCATGATATCCTTTAACCACTTTTGATAATTATTGGTTTCGTAACGACTTTCGTTAAAGGTCATTTTTAACGAAACTAAAGTTCGTCTTAATTTGTCCCCTAAAAGGGTCTTTCACTTGCGCAACTTTGATTCGAAAAATTCTATAAAATCAAAAATAAACTTTTTCATGAAATTCATTTTCTCAATTCTTCTTAACTGTCCAGAGGAGTTTTTATCCGAATTTCATAATTAAGAACATCTTTTTGATAGCTCAATTGTTGCTCTAAAAATAGTTTCTTTCATGCGCATGCTTGACTTAAACATTTTTATAAAATATAAAATTTCGTATTTCTACTCCAAATTTATATGGGATCTTAAGTGCTGACCAGGTTACTCCTCATAAAATTTTCATAATCACAGACCATTTTTAAAAGGCTCGTTTTGCTTTTCAAAGTTAGTCCATTTTATGATTCGTCCGTTTTTAACCGGTTTCACTAAAACGAGCATAACTCGAAAACCGCTAATCCTTTTAAGTCGATTCAAATTCTCAAATACACTACAAGGTCATATCTTCAAGTTCTTAAGCAGTTGTTTCCAGAAATCATGCTTTAACCATTCGTGAGTTTCTGTCCTAGAGGTCTAATGGGAATTTGACATTATAACGACTATAATCGATCATTTCTAAATTCCATTAAACCACTTAAAGCAACCACACAACATCAAGATCATACAAACATCATCAAGGGTATCTAAGACCAGTGGTAATATCCATTTATCACTATCCAAGATTTATCCATACTTATAAAGCTTAAAACATCACAATCCCCTTAAACATGTACATACTTGCATCAACCCTTCAAATCAACTTATAACTCATGAAGCTTAAGGTGGGTGTGAGTGTTTTACCTTCCTTGGAGTCTTAACAACCTTAACCAAGGTTGACTTTCTGTAAAAACACCTTAGATAGCTTTAACAATATTTAAACTTCAAGACCTAAACAACCAAGTTTAAAATTTTCGGAGTCAGCATGACCTCTCTTGAAAGAACTAGAAAAACGAGGATCTTACCTTACTTATCTGAATGCGGCTCCTGAATAAGAGTTGTAGAGTATCTTAATACCTTTAAAACAAGCTAAAAAACACAAAATTTCATTGAGAAATGAGGGAGATATGGCTGTTTTACTGGGCTACTGTCTGTTTGGCTGAAATGGAGAGTTCTTGGAGTTTTGCTTACTTCAATCTTGGATACTACTTGTTTGAAATGGTTGTAATGCCTTCTATCTTAACTTAGCTGGTCCTTTAGCAAATAAATCAATTACCCATAATATAATAATTATAGTGAATCACTTTTGCTAATGGTAATGGACCATGTCTCCTTAATTGCCAAGTTGACTTCCTTGATTGCCAATTAATTAGCTTCCTTGTATTCTCTTCCACTAACTAATGGTATAATACACCACTTAATACTAGAATTCATTGTATGCATATATGTATTTAATTTATTTACTCTACATCATACTATTCTCGCGTATTCCCGGTACAATATTTATTCCTTAATTTCCTTGCTAATCTTCAATAATCCTTAAAATGTTTTTTATTCAACATTCTAATTTCTTTATCCTAGTACTTTGGTTGCATGGTTATTTTCAAATTATATAACTCTTGGGCTTGTCATATACTCTTATTTATCGATACCTCATGAAACGTAGGTCGTTAGAGAAGTAGGATTCTTCGAATTCCGGCAACATTTACGTACACTTATTTGACTTAAGAAATCATAATATGAACTTGAATCTTAAATATTCACCATACCTAAGTGGTGTTTGGAATCATTTCCTTTAAGTAATGAAATTACTATTCATTCAAATCGTTTTACAATAGTACAAAAATCCAGGTTCTTACAACTTTCCCCCCTTAAAAGAATTCCGTCCCGGAATCAGGTTGAAAATAAATGGGGGTACTTCTCTTGCATTTCGCTTTCCAGCTCCCAGGTGGATTCCTCTACATTGTGGTTCTACCACAAAACTCTGACTAATCTGACTACCTTATTCCTGAGTACTTGCTCCTTGTGGCCCATAATTTCTACTGTTTGCTCTATGTAAGACAAGTCTGGCTGTAGATCTACATGCTCATATTGCACCACATGCTTGGCATCGGGGTTGTACTTCCTCAACATGGACACATGAAATACGTTATGTACTTGCTGTAGAGTTGGAGGTAATGCTAACTCGTAAGCCACTTGTCCAATCCGCCTTAATATCTCGAAGGGTCCGATATACCTCGGGCTCAACTTTCCTTTCTTTCTAAATCTCATTAGTTCTTTCCAAGGAGATACCTTTAGCAGCACAATGTCTCCTACTTTATATTCTCTGTCCTTCCGAGCTAGGTCGGCATACCTACGTTGTTTGTCTTGGGCTGCTGCCATTTTTCCCCTGATTAGAACTATCACATCTCTTGTCTGTTGTACAAGTTCAGGTCCTAATATCTTCCTTTCACCAACTTCTTCCCAACATAAGGGAGAATGACATTTTCCGCCATAGAGGGCTTCATATGGGGGCATTCCTATACTTGAGTGATAACTGTTGTTATAAGAAAACTCAATCAATGGTAAGTGCTCTTCCCAACTTCCCTTGAAATCCATAACACACACTCTCAGCATTTCCTCTAAGGTCTGAATTGTTCTTTGACTTTGACCGTCAGTCTGGGGGTGGTATGCAGTACTCATGTTTAGCTTGGTTCCCACATAGTCTTGAAAGCTCCTCCAGAACCTGGAGTTAAACCTCAGGTCTCTATCGGATACAATGGTCACGGGAACTCCATGTCGTACCAAAATTTCCTTTATATAGATGTCTACTAATCTATCGACCGTGTACCTCTCTTTAATTGGGAGAAAGTGGCCGGACTTGGTCAACCTATCGACGATTACCCATATCGCATCGTGGTTAGTCTTGGCCCTTGGGAGTCCTATTAAAAAATAAATGGCTAGGTGCTCCCACTTCCATTCTGGAATCTCTAGGGGTTGCAGTAATCCACTAGGTCGCTGGTGTTCTACCTTTACTCGTTGGCAAGTCAAACATCTATTCACCCATTCTGTTACATCTTTCTTCATGTTGGGCCACCAATAGTATTCTTTCAAATCTCTGTACATCTTTGTGGTACCTGGGTGCACCGAGTACCTCGAGCTATGTCCTTCATATAGGATTGCATCCTTTTGTTCCTGAACATTTGGAACCCAAATTCTCGTTGCATATCTCATGATTCCTCCTGCATCTATTTCGCACTTAATTTCCTCCCCGGTCAATATTTCTTCCTCCGAGTTCTTCCCCTCTTCAATCTTTTGCTCTTGGCACATTCGAATCTTTTCCAATAACGGAGGCTAGATTTAAATTCCCATTAACACTTCTTGGCTACTTCTCGTTGTCCTAACTTCGATTTCTAGCTTTTCCATTTCCTTTATCAATTCTTCTGCAGAAGTCATCATCTTAAGCCTTTCCTTCCTGCTAAGGGCATCAGCCACCACATTGGCCTTTCCTGGATGATAACGAATCTCACAATCATAATCCTTCATTAACTCTAGCCATCTTCTCTGTCTCATATTCAATTCTTTCTAGGTAAAGATGTACTTGAGGCTTTTATGATCTGTGTAAATTTCACACTTTTCTCCATATAATGCCTCCATATCTTTAATGCGAAGGCTATCGCGGCTAGCTCTAAATCATGGGTAGGGTATCTTATTTCATACTCCTTCAAATGTCGTGAAGCATATGCAATCACCTTACCATGCTGCATGAGCACGCAACCTAATCCTTTATGCGATGCATCACTATAGATCACAAAGTTCCCTTTATCATCTGGCAGTGCCAGCACTGGGGCGGTCATTAATCTTTTCTTTAGCTCTTGAAAACTCTTTTCACACTTCTCATCCCATACAAACTTTTCAGTCTTTCTGGTAACTCGGGTCAATGGGGCTGCCAGCTTGGCAAAGTCTTGTACAAACCTTCTATAATACCCGGCTAGTCCCACGAAACTTCTTACTTCGGTCGGGGTGGTCGATCTTTCCCAGTTTGATATTGCGTCTATCTTGGAAGGGTCAACTAGTACTCCTTCACTACTAACCACATGAACTAAGAATTGTACCTCCCTCAACCAAAATTCGCATTTAGAGAATTTGGCATACAACTTTTCTTCCTTCAGGATTCCTAGGACTATCCTCAAGTGTTCCGCATGTTCTTCCTCAGTCTTTGAATAAATCAAAATATCGTCAATGAAAACTATGACACACTTGTCTAGGTACTGTTTGAATACTCGGTTCATCAAGTCCATGAATGTCGCGGGGGCATTAGTCAGTCCAAAGGACATCACTAGAAACTCATAATGGCTGTACCTAGTGCGAAAAGCAGTCTTGGGTATATCTTCCTGTTTGATCTTTAACTGATTGTACCCCGTTCTCAGGTCTATCATCGAAAAGTGAACTGCTCCCTTGAGTTGGTCAAAAAGGTCGTCAATCCTAGGCAAGGGGTACTTGTTCTTAATGGTTAACTTATTCAGCACTCTGTAGTCTATACATAGCCTTATACTACCATCCTTTTTCTTTACAAACAACACTGGGGCACCCCACGGGGACACACTTGGTCTTATCATGCCCTTTTCTAACAGTTCTTGCAACTGAGTGGCCAGTTCTTTCATCTCGACGGGGGCTAATCGATAAGGGGCTTTAGAAACTGGTGTAGTTCCTTGTGCTAATTCTATCGCAAAATTGATCTCCCTATCGGGTGGTAACCTAGGGAGATCTTCTGGAAACACATCTTCAAACTCCCTAACAACTGGAATGTCCTTCAGTCCAGGGGTTCCTTGTTTCGTATCTATTACATAAGCCAAGTAGGCCTCGCTACCCTTTCTTACTAATTTCTTGGCTTGGGTAACAGTCAAAAATTTCTGAGTCTGTCGCTGTCTTTTGAATAGGACCTCTTTCTTTCCTGACACCTTTATCTTGAATTTCTTGCTCTTGCAATCAATCTGGGCACCATTACATGCCAACCAATCCATTCCTAAGATGACATCGAATCCGCCTAACTTAAACGGTATTAGGTCTGCCCGAAAGCTGTGTCCTCCTATTACTATATCACAGTTAGGGTATATCTGGCTCACAGGAACCACGTCGTGGTTAGCTATTTCTACCATTAGTCGTTCCTTTAACATTTCTGGTTTCAAGTTTAGTTTGCATGCAAAATCTTCTGATATAAAAGACTTTCTAGCTCCAGAATCAAACAAAGTATTTGCACTCAAGGTGTTAAGGGAAAGGGTACCTGCGATGACATCCTCATCCCTCACTGTATCTTGCACTGTCATGTTCAAAGTTCTAGCGGTGGGTGATCGATTGGATGCAGTACCGCTCATCCTTGATCCTGTCAGTTTCAGTTTAGGGAAGTCTTTCTTCCAGTGGTCCGTACCTCCACACTGGAAACATTTCATGAGTGAGTTCATCTGGGGGCAATTGTTGGAATAGTATCCGGTCTGTCCACACTTGAAACACGTCGTCGTATCCTGGAGACATACTCCTGAATGTTTCTTTCCACAAGTCTTACAATTAGGTAGTAGAGGGCGTGACTGTCCTGATATGGGTGCCCTGGTTGACCCACCTTCTTGGCCAACGCTCTTGCTTTCTGCTCTGTTAAACCCTGTGCTTTTGGCTGGCTGGGTCACCGTTCCTCTAACAAACTTACTGGAGAAACTCCCACTTGCAGCACCACTACTTCGACTTTCAAACTTCCTTTTCTTCATGATCTTTTCCTTCTGGGATTGCTCACTTCCTGCCTCTACAATTGACGCCTTCTGTACTAGAGTGGCGTAATCCGTAATTTCTAACACCGCAACACGGTTCTGGATCCACTATTTCAATCCTTGTTGAAACCTCCTTGTCCTCTTAATTTCAGTGTTCACATAATCTGGAACAAACCTTGATAGCTCAGTGAACCTAGCCTCATATTCAGCTACAGTCATATTGTCTTGTTTAAGCTCTAGGAACTTGAGTTCCATCTGGGTCTCCATAAACCTTGGAAAGTACTTTTCCAAGAATAACTCTGTGAATCTGTCCCATGTAACCACTCCAGCTGGTTCCACATTTTTCTTGGCCTCTCCCTTAAGTAGGTATGTAGCAAAGATAGTTTCCTGGGCTTCCTCAGTGCCCATAATCTCAATGGTCTTTTCCATCTCCTTCAACCAAGCCCTGGCCTCAACGGGGTCTGTTGTCCCCTGGAATTCTGGGGGTTTAATTGATTTAAATGCCTTAAAGGCATTGGCTATTGCATTGTTGGGGCTGCGGGGTGGTGGCTGTGGTCGCGGCTGGCATTCCAAATTTTGCCTCACCAGGCGCATAAACTGTTCCATAGGGTCCTCTTCTTCTTCCTCATAATCCTCATTTTTCTTAGTCTGGTTTTTTATGATTTGCACCTCGAAGGTGAAATCTTTTACAGACATATATTACTAACTACAATGGTTTGTATTGTTTTGAAGCCTAAACATACTTAAAATTAAAAGTGTAGTTGTGTGTTTTCATTTGATCATAGAACTTAACAAAAGCTTATGTTCTTACCTCTGAATGTATGGTGCTAGGATAAAACGTTTCTCCTTGGCACCTCTCATTACCTCACACATGTTTGTAGATGTATCATCTTGATGCTTAGATGCCAATGTTAATACAGATGGACACATGAATGCAAATGAATTATCTTCCAAATCATTGCACAATTTGTGAATGTACCTTTAATGTGATATGGATTATACACTGTTAGTTGTTATGAACAATAAATATGTAATTATGTCTTATAAAAAAATGAGGAAGAAATTGATGTCTTACATCATAAAAATATGCAGAACCGGTACATTAAGACAACTTAACCTCAAAAACTCGTTGATATCCCCCAGGGTGATATATATTGGAATTTTAGTAGTTTCATGAAACTTGAACAACTCCACGTTTTTAACAAGATAGTAGAAGAAACACGAGGACTATTATCAACCAAGAAACGTAAAGTTCGGCATTTTTCACTTATTTTGTCATCATTGTGCTATTGATTCTTGAGAATGGGTGTTGCTGACTCTTTACTAACAACCTTGTTTAGTTTCCGTTGAGCTGTCTTGTGGCCTTTTTTCTTCTCAGGTTCCTAATTACAAACAAATTATGTGAAAACTAGAATTTTCTTTAATTATCTATGAATTTTCAGGTTCGTAAGTTTGTAAAGCAGTACGACTCTTGTAAAGATGCATGTGCAAACTATATAAAAACCTTGACTCCAAACTATATGAATGAATTTGAGTAGCATTAAAATTACCTGCCCAAGATCAAAAGATTCTTTGGCCACTCAAAAAAGCTACCAGCTGCATTGCCTATATTTTCATGTTCATCACAGGGCACCGGAAGTGGGGCAACTTGAAATTCAACTACAACTTCATCCACACATACTTTCACATTACTTGTCAAAATTGGTTTGCCATGAATAAAATTTTTTCCCTCGCTATTTAATGGGAAAACTTGCCCTCTTGCTACAACAACCCTTCCTTTGTTGGGATGTTTAAGACATAGACGATACCAGGTTGGAATATGAATTGATTAAGATAATATATAATGCAAAGCGAACAAGAAACAACGGACAATGTAAGTAGAAACATGAAAATATAAATGTGGCCTTTTATTAAGAAGGGATAGTCCTTATTGTAATTTATGTACAAAATTACTCTCCTACTGCAGTAAAAGCGTCATCCCAGTACAAGTATGCAACATTGAAAAAACTAGGAAATCTTTAGAAATGGCCAGTACTGATTCCATGCTTTTTTTTATGGGAATCCTACTATATATGTCCTACTAGGTAGTTGCAGACTCTAATTCAGACGTGATCAAGCTCCTCCCTGGATTCGAAGGACCCCTTCCTTTTCAACTTCAAACAGGGACAACAACTGTGTTTGTGTGTGTTTTTATGCGTTGTTGATGTACATATGTTTAGTACTCTGAACTTTTCTTACGGTAAGGATGGTGTTTGTACTGTCAGGTATGTTGGGGTAGATGAATCAGAGGATGTGCAGTGGTTCTATTATTTTGTCAAGTCAGAGAGAAATCCAGAAAAGGATCCTTATTTTAATTTATGTAATCTTGTAGATTTATTAATAACAAAATTTGCCAAGACCTACATTTTTCATTGGGAAACATAACCATCACCTTCCTTCCAGCAAAATATTCTTCAAACTATCTATTATTCTCTATATAGGAAAACATTCACATGAAATCCAATTTTAACATGAAACCCCTACTTTCAGTGTGACGCCCTCCCGATCAGGGGCCTAGATCGGAGAGTCACTGACACACATCTAGATACAAACAACATAAAATATAATATAAATATAACATGCTGACTGGCCCCAACACTACTATCCAAGATCTTTCACAGGTAATGGTATGAAACAAGCAAGCCATCATCTAACTAATTATTATTACAAACCTGAATTCAAAATATATTATTATTACAAACCAAAGTTCTCAAAAGTTCTACTACCAGTTCTCACAACTAACTAAAGATCTCCTCACTGAGCTGTTATTGCATCTACCTCGGGAGCTATCTCAAAACGGACCAACTCAGGGCCACGGTAGGTGCGCTTCCTTGCGGTTTGGATTGTACGAACCACAATTCTTAGATTACTGTCAAAAGGGTTAGACAAAATAATAATGAGCCAACGCTCAGCAAGTAACTAAAGATCTCAACTGAAAACAATATAACAGGGTATTTCAGAGAATGACAGTAATTCAAACTATGACATAAGTATGCTAGAAGCGGTATAAACAGTACTGGTATTTAGAAATGACAGGATATTAACTAATAATCAGGATAGCAATAGATATTTCAAAACTGGGTAAAGTAATTGACATTTCAATCGGTAAACCAATTTCATTTCATGGTAAAAAAAAAAAGTAATCATCACTTTAAAAAACTGATTGAAGGTTTTTACTTTATAACAGACAATACGGGTGATCATCCTATAAAGTCCCCATACCGGACACAAAGTCCCTCTGGTCATCATTTCCTTTCATTAGGATAGCTTGGGTTCACAAGAGGCAACACATTGGCCTATAAAGGTGTCGAACTGGACAGACCAGAACTACACAATACAACATCTAAAAAACTGACGGAACCAGCATTACCCGTTCGCCCTGTCCCTCCATTCGTCAGGAATCCGTGGAAACCATTTAGACGGAGTTCCTAACATTTTTATTAGAAATCTTATTTTTAAAACATTAAGCTTTGCAAAATTCTTTTATCTTTATAAAACATTTTAATACTTAATCTTTTCGAAAAGTTTTACTTCGAGGTACCTTCGACTCTCTGATAACAAATCAGCCCAGTCTAAGTAACCTCAAAGTATTTTAAGAAAACATCTCATTTTGATTTGCAATGATAAAATTCAAAGGTGTTGACTAGGTTTTCTAACATCAATGAAAAAGGCGTACAAGTCTGAATCAAGAAGATATAGACTCAAGTGGAAATCTGGGCTTCAATCAGGGTATAAGGGAACAATCCAAGTCAAAGGTCAAAGATATCAATTAAGTCTACTTTTAAAATAATTTGATCAAGTTGTAAGGTTTAAAAGTCATCGATAAAGGATAACAAGTTTGTAAAACAGTGTTTAGGGCAACATGATATTTGATAAGTATTTTAAAATCAACACAGGGTATCCGGGTCACGGACATAAGTCAAGTGGAACACTGGTTTATCGGTCAGTCAATATGACTTGATTATAGTAAATTGTAGGACATGTATGGTCAAGAAGCAATTAAAAAGAATTAGTATTGTTTAACTCTGGTGACAGCATGGTCAAGAAGCAATTAGAAAGAATTATGCTGGTCTAGGGTTTACATGTGTTGAACCAGGGTTTATCAATAAAGATTTTGGGTACATGCAAAGGTAAGTTTGTAACAGAAGTATGATCAACATGGTATAAGATAGGCATTCTAGAATCAACAAGATATAGCAGTTTCAATAATATAATATTTAAGAGGAAAGATAGAGTTAATTGCCTCCGGTAGAATGCAACAGCTAACAGCTCAGTCACTGGTACTCGACCTTAGCCTTTCGTTTATCGCTAGGACCTACGTCCTTCTTATCTACATAAACCATATTACTACTTTAGAATACTATACTTCTAAATCGTCTAATCCTAATCTACCCAATCGATTCTTGTAACGCATTGATACTTAGAATATAGCATACGTACCTGACATTACACTAGAATCACCTGGTAAATAGATAATCACTTAAGCACGTAACACATAGAACATATAGCATGCATTTCACATAAGCCACTTATACATTTAGCAGTTAAACCATAATTCGTAAGCTATCATGCTATTAGATATACACTTTACTATTTATAATTTTCCCGAAAATCGGGCAGAGTTTCCTCTATAATATAGACTATCCCATCGGAATATAACCGACTCAAATTCATAACCAAATACCAACGATGGATTTAAAATCCACCTACACTTCCCAATGGATTGTAATAACATAACCATTCAAGATCATACTACTTACCATTACTAGAAAATCCGAAGTCATAAACAGATATTGATAACTAATAACTCAACCAATTCAAAAATTCGAATCACTAACTCAAACTTACATAATCACTAAAATCGGAGAATTTATACTTAGCATGAAAATTTTGAATTTAATATACATAATGCTAAGGTTTTACACATGCATGTATTATAATTCGAGATTACACATATAATCAACTAGCAAGCATAAATCATAATCATGGTTTTTTTTATTAAATCAAATAATTCAATATATATCAAAATTCGAATTAATCTATAAAATTCTAAAAGAGTCATACATGCAGCCTATGTAATTTAATTTTTAAAAAAATCATTTCAGAAAATTCATATTAATATTATAAAATCATGCATCCATAACTCGAATAACAATTTCATAATTTAACGAATCCAGCCTAAGAATTTATCATGTAATTCGAATATTAATACTTAGAAAATTTCCATAACAATAATTCGAGACACACATGCAATCCTTGGAAAAATTCAGAAAATAATAATAAAAATTCATGAAGTAATAATTTAAATAAGTTGACTCAATTTCATCATCATCGATTCACCGGCTCAATAAAACAATCATTGCCAATGGGCAAAAATCTTCGTGGTACTCAAATTAGAGCTTCGAACACAAAATCTCTACAATTATTGATTTATAATCGCATTAATCTCATTAAACAACAAGAATTCAGAATCTTTTTTCACAAAATTCGAATATATACACACGATATGCATACATATACACGCGAACACGCATTTCACAACACCAACACGATTTTAAGCATCAATAACAGTTACTAATAATCATGGGCATCACAAACGTGTACAATCTCTGTAAATAAACCGAATTAAGGCTAAACCCCGAAATGGGTTTTTAAATATTTCATCACGAAACTGACAAGCGAAGGCAGTACGAGCTAGAGGACTGCAAAAGGAACAAGAATCTAGTTTCGGATCGTGAAACCGAGCAAAAATCGACCGGATAAGGGAGGAGAGAAGTTACCGACGGAGAGAGAGAAATGAGAGAGTCGGTACACAGAGAGAGCAAAGAGACGAAGTGAATGAGGAAGAGGAGGGCTGGTGGTGAAGTAATGTCCTCGAGGGCATTACAGTAATTTGCTAATTACAAAATACTTTGCTGAAATTCTAAGTTTTTAATCTTTTTTAAATCGAAATTAAATAGAAATATGGGGAGAAAAATATAACAAAAAAGGTTAAAATAAAGTTTAGAAAATGAAGAACATCCCCATATTTTTATAATAATATTTGGCTCAAAAATGAATTTTATATGAATTTTTGAAATAAAGGCTCTTTAAAAAGAAATAAAGCTTTTTAAATAATTTTAAAATACCAAAACACACAATTAAATATCTACACTAATTTTACAAACTAAATCTTGTCTCAAAGATCATAATGCAAAAGATTTCATGATTTAAAATGACTCCAATGATTTTATATGATTTTCGAAAGATTAAAAATGCAATTTAAAAATAGTTTTAATGCTTTAAAAATATAAATAAAATTCCACGAACATGTACGACACATACCAATCATCATATAATCACATAAACATGATTTCACATATAAATTGACTTCATAAAATTTATCCACCACATAAATCACATAATTTCACATTTAATAATTAAATAAGCATTTAATAAATTGCAAAAAATTATAAGTCGTTATATTCAGCCGTTAAATTAACATGTTTAACTAAATTCTATCTGTGCCTGTTTGTGTCTGTATGTATATACCGTTAGCGAGCACTCACTAGCTGTTATAGGTAATAAGAAAGGGGAACTAATATGTGAAATTCACAAATTCCGACCACTTGAATCTAATTTTATAATTTATGAAAAAAATGGTGGGTACAATAGAAACAGAAGCTCGACTCTGATTATGGTGGACACATTGGTGAATAGATCCCTTAATGAACTTCCCCATTCTCTAATTACATATGACAAGAATTAGGGTTTTTAGGTGAACAAGTGGGTGTTGGTGAATAAGTCTCTGATTATATATTCTGTTTTTGGGAGTTCTAGACATTTAGCCGTTGGAAGTTCTTGTAGTACGTATTATAATATCTTATTTAATTTAATTTAATTAATTTTTTATACTGCATAATACCCTATTTGCAAGGTTCCGATTCTTTTAATCCAACAATATATAGGCTTGTAACTACTAGAGTGTGCAGATAGATGTGAGATTTAGTTGACTTATCTGTTTAACAAATAGATAATACAAGTTTGATAGTAGAATTACATGGATATCTAAAAAAATTTCTGGCTAGTCCACCGATTGATAACTACTTCGAACCAATTCATTTGATGGTGTACCTTTCTCCATCTGCCCCAAATTAGCAACTAGAAGGCAAACCCAACTGCTTTAAATGATCAAATATCCCTTAAAGCTGGATATTCATCATTTCTTGGCACTCCACCCTCACTTTCTTGGTAATTTCTTGTTTGATTGTATCTAATTCATCCATAGAGACGACCCCACTTTGTTTGCTTTTTAATGATCCAAATACAGCCTCGATTTTAAGTCTTCCTCCAACCCCTCTAACCCGTCTGCCATGCTTCTTATTCCCAAGTGCACGAGATAGTACATCATCGTGACCAGATGGGGTCCATACCCCATTAGAAATTTTCCCTTCCAACTCTCCCTGCCCATTTGTAGAATAAGTCAGTTCATATATTTTGGTTGATTTTTGAAATGTGAATACTAGTAAACACAGCATCCATTAAGACAATAATTGCCTAAGAGCAACCTTTTACGAGAATAAAAAATGTAGCTCACTGTTTGTTCACTAACACCTTGATTGAGAATGACTGTTTGCCCCTTTTATACTTATTTCAGATTAAGTCTTACCTTATTCAATTCACGTTAAGTTGCATTCTGATTGTTTACTGACTCAACTTGATTCAGTGCCTTTTCTATAATGATATTCTTGTGTATAACTATTTACTTTGTTAAAAGCGTAGAATTTACGTATTCCTATATATATTATGTTAAGTAATTCAAATGGAATCCCTGGTGTATCAAAAGCATGAGCTTCTTTTCGCATGTTTACTGCTAGTTCTGTATCCATTACACTTGAAGCCTGATGCAACAACCTGATAGTATCAAGTTGTTTATTAACTTGAATCAAGTTGACATGAATCAAGTTATTTCTGATTATACCTATAACTATAACTCAAAAAATTTGATTGTAACCAAAAGCCTAACTAAAAAATTTTGATTGTAACCAAAAGCCGGACGTATATTGTCAGAATAATCTTTCTTATAACCTGATAGTTATAACCATCAGCAAGGATGATTAAAAATTTCTTTGTCATTGTTATATTATGGTGTAAAAATTTTCATAATACCCTAATAGTACCTATGACTATAATTATACTTATTTCTGATTTTTTATTAATCATTCTTTTAAGAAATTCTAGTTCTTATTCCTCAACAGGCTTTGTTCTTCTAGACGTGGCAGTCATAGAAGTTCTAGATGTGTAATGCTATCTCACTGTTTGTTCACTAACACCTTGTATTAGGATGATAGTAATGATAATGCTAGATGGTGATATGGCAAGAAATATTGTAGAGGCTAGATGGTCTAAGTCTGATTCCAAATATCATCAACAATATTTTATGCATAAAAAATACGAACTATATAAAAATTCTAAACAGTAATGCTCAAGGAAAACATTGCTTACCATTTTCCCAAAAACTTCCCTAGTATGCTCGTTAGGGTTGTAAAAACTTCCATCATCCTTTTTTCTTGTTCATGCTCTTATCCAATCGTAACTACGCTGAGTTGATAGAATGGATGGATCAATGGATGATGTGCCTAAAGAAGCGATGAGATCATTTTTGCGCCACTTATCCCTATTTCCTTTATATCCACCTTTTCTAATAAAATGCGGATCTTTGTTGTGTTTTTCACTTTCTTCTGCTTTTTCACTAATTTCCTATATATTTAAAGATGTAAAACATAAATAGGTTTGCAAAAAAATGTTGCACAAGATCACATTCATCTAAAGGAATTACTAATGTTTAGCTTAAACTCATCAGTTTCGTGTGCTTTTTAAAAGTTTCCTAATAATCTTCGCTGATGTAAGGATATGTTTCACACGGATTCCTGCCTGTTCGTAGAAAATATCTACGAGGATTCCCCTTGAAATCCCTTCAACTTTTTGCTGTATCTTTCATTACAGGTTTTTTTACTTGATCATCCTTCAATTTTCATTGCATTTGTTATAACTAATTTTAATTAATAAAACAAATAAATGATATGAAGAATAAAATCAGTGTAACACCCCCAGATCCAGGGTCCGGGATCCGGTCGTTACGGTCTCCAATTCTGTCCACAATACTTGAACTTACTTCAAGATAAAATAAATTACATTTTTATGACCCAATACAACAATATAAAACACACCCGTTATAGTCCCAGAGATGAAATCAGAGTAACCATCAAATTTTATTAATCACATTATCAGTTCTTACAATCCAAAATAATTACAATGTGAATACATACTCTTTGCCATCCATTTTCATAAGTCATACCAGCCCATATACTTGGTACTGAAAGAATGAATCTATCCTACCAATAGCTTTCTCTTCGGCTCTGGTAGTCTCATCATCCTTGCCAGCGTCGAGTGCGCCTTGTGCGAGTCATCTGATCTAGCTGTTGTTGTGATATAATAATAAAGCAAGGGTGAGCAATAGCCCACCAACAATAATGTATAACTGAACGATAATATATAACGGTTCAAAAGTATCTTTGAAACCATATGCCATGCATTTATGGAAATGATGCCAGTATAATATGAACGATGAAGTTACAAGATAACTCAAAATGTAAATATATGTGGGAGTATCTGCTATGTCGAAAATAAGCTAGATATTACCATTTATCATAAAAGAGGAACTTACATGAAAATATTGCAATTCCAATTATGAATATTTTTCCGATAACAATGATAATGTTGCAGAAAATAAATGAATTTGAATGATGAACTTATGCTGGAGTATTCACCCCGCCCACTGCCAATCTTACGATGATCAGTCGCAGATTGTATAGCTCAATTTAGATTTACTACCGGTAGAAGGAAGAACTGACGGCTTTACTTGTTTACCGCCCTACTACCTCTCCCCGGCCAATGGTTGGGCCAAAGGGGATGGACCAGCGCTACTCGGCCTCTTACACGACTCCAAGTTCGAAAAGAAATTCATGACTCTTAACGCAAAGTTCGTCCCCCTTTCCCCAAGTATAATACTTGTTGATAAGACTCCACAAAGTAGTCGTATCTAGTTGGAAAGGAAAATTCAACATCATATCTCTCAAGCTGCTGCCTGTTACAGGATACCATCTTGTTCCAGTAATCTTACCCCTTGAATGATGAGAAGGTTACTCACAGATTCAATTGATAAACAGCAACTAAGTTGCGAGTGAAACGAATAGTTTTACAAAATTTATGACCGGGAAGTCAACAAGATAAATAACATTGCTCAAGTAGGTTCACTTATAATATGGAAGTTTGAGCGAGCATTTAAATCATTTTAAGACAAATTTAAATGAAAAATAAAGAGTTGGGAACCTTTCGTTGATAAAATAGTCGTAAAAAGACTCCGAAATATTTTACATAATATCTGGAGGTGAAAGATAATCTCCGAATAATATAAATCATTTTAAAAAGAATTAAATAAATATTCCAAGAATATTTATTAACTCAATAATAATTACGGAATATTATTAAATCATTATATTGCTCGTAAGTAATCCTCGAATGAATAAATGGAATAATTTACTAAATAAATCCCTCCTTAAATGAATATTCGAAATAATATTAATTAAATAATTAAACTCCAATAAATAATTAAAATAATATTCAATAAATAAGTTAAACCTTAAATGAATATTTGAAAATAATATTCATTTAATAAATAATCTTCTAAATGAATATCCAAATGATATTCATTTAGTAATCAAAACTTTAAAGGAATAATCGAAATAATATTCCTTAAGTAAATAGAACTTTCAATGAATATTTTAAAATAATATTCATCAAGTACATAAAACCTTAAATGAATATTCGAAAGTAATATTCATTTAATAAATAACATTCTAATGAATATAAAAATAATATTCATTAAATAATCAACTCTAAATGAATATTCGAAACTAACATTCATTTAATATCACTCGACTGAGATAATACTCGAATAACATTCCTCGAAATATTTCCAAGTAATTGATACTTTATGGAAATATAAATAACGTTTAACAATAACATTCCTCAGATAAATAATAATATGTCGTTGGAATCCCTCCGGGTTTCCACGTCTATCTATATCTCAAAATACCGACTCCCGGTCTATATTTAGAATGAATATCATATGCCCTTCGCTAAGGGTCTTACCAAAACAATCCGGCTTATAACTGATAATTCATATCTAGTCTATAAGCCCATATCAATTCAAGGAACAGGTATCATAATATAATTTGAAAATAGGCATGCATGCTATGACATATGTAAAATGGCAATCACATATATATATTATCACAACAATAGGTTCAGAGTTTTGAACACTTGCCTGGTAATCGGGTGTGGGTGGAGATATATAGCGTGTCCTGGGTCTGCTCGATGATCTAAAAACAATCAGAACATTCGAGATTAACCATTTAACAAATTTTAAAAGTCTAGGTATAACTTCACTAAAATCGAAACACGTTTTCGAATTAACTCGTTATACACCTTTTAGTGTAACTCTTTTTATTACTGATACGATCCGAAATTGTTCGTTATTACGACATGTCATCATACCCACACTCGGTATATACTTAAGTCGTATAATTCTAAAGTCGATCGATTACAAACTGAGATTATACCTTGAGTTTTATCGTTCGTTTTCTAAGTGTTTTACCAAAGTTATAACCAAGCGGGTTTTTAGGGGTTCGTTCGCGTTTAACTTCGATTCCAATATTTTTATAAAATCGGAAAACGATCCGTTTGATATGTGGTTTTCTTTCATACCTTCCTTATGACCCCAAGTATTTATTTACCAAGATTCACCACTGAGTAACATGCTTTATGAGGGTTCAATTGAAGTTACGAACTTTTACTTACGGTTTCGAACCAATTTAATAATTTGACCATAACTCCTAAACCGTAAGTCGGAATGTTTCGATTCTTTCGCAAAAACAATCTATGGCTCGAAATCTACAAGGACCAGTCATAATATTATCATGCTCAGTAACCTACATTAACTGCCATTCTTGGTTTTTAAGTGTTAACAAAAATTCGGCATTACAACGATTATAAATCTGACGTTCTAAAAATCGTAACAACACAACCAAGTCACACTGGGCACCAACACAATTTATTAACATGATTCTCATATCCACAAGTCCTAGAACCACTGATCTTAACCTCAAAATCATCAAGGACTTGAATCATGATTAAATAAATACTAAGAACAACTACATGATCATGTAAACATGCTTATACTAACATCATCACCAAATCTCATCTAAAACTCCAATAAAACTCAAAACAAAAACTTGGGTTCTTGAAGTTTATACATTCCTTGGAGTGTGTATGCACTTAGTAAGCCTTCTATGGTCCTTGTATATCCTTAACCAAGCTAAATCAACCATAAAAATCAAAGAAAAACAAGATTAGTTCTTGAAGAACACTATTCACCCTCCTCTTTCTTGATTTATTTGAAAATGGAAACAAAGGAATTTGGACTTTAAATTTCAAGGAGATTAGTTTCTTGAAATATAGAACTCACCTTAAAAATTACAAGATCAATCAAGGAGTGGAAGGTGGATTTGTGTTTTTGATTTATGCTAAAAGCCGAATGGCTTTTTAGAGAGTGTTTGTAGTTGCTTGCTTGGTTCTTCATCTAATCCTTGGAAAATGAATTATTGTGATGTCTTTGAGAAATATCTTGCATAAAGCTACTTTATTAAAGTGTTTGGGTCATCCTTTGCATCATCAAGTGGACATGTGTGGTGATCTTGTGGTTGATGATGTGTTGAAGCTAACTACATGGTTTGGTTGCTAAGCATGCCAGTTACCTTTGTAACTACTTAGTTACTTGATTCTATCCACTTGCACATACTTGCATCTTGGTTCTCTACTTGTTTATTTGTCCGGTTATTGCTCAATTCATTGATCGTTCGGAGGAATAACTCGTTCGTTTCTAGTTAGGGTTTTACCGGAAACCATCTTAATATTTATACAATCATCCTCCATTCTCTTTAATAATTCTTGAACCTACATTCCTTAAATCCCTTCAATAATTCCTTAAGTCTTTCAGTGTCCAGGGAAATCTCGGGGAAAATAAAAGTGCTCTTTTTCAGAATCCGACAGCTTTTAGATACACTTATTTCCCCCCTAGATCACTAATACGAACTCGAAAATCCATTCCGAATACTTCTATATAGTGCCGTCTCATAATATTCTCATTTCCACCAAAAACACTATTCATACTTTATTCTTCCTTTATTCCCTATATTTATGACAATGTCCTTGTTCTTTCTCAGGCGTTCCTTAACCCTTTCCCGGAACCACTGGACTAATCGTTATCGATCTGGATGACATGAGAATATTCTCCTGCTTGGAATGCCATATCTTATTCCCCTAGGAGATAGATTATTCTTACCTAAGTTGTCAACCATTAGCATTCTTCCTGACATATAAGTATTTGAATCCATATCCATTCCTTTCATTCATTATCTCAATCGTTACATCGTAGTCGTAATCACTATTCACCATTGCCTCGATACATAATAACAAGTTTTAATTATATCCAAAATTTGGGTTCTTACAGTCTCCCCTCTTTAAAAGGATTCCGTCCCGGAATCAGGTAGGAAGCAAAGAGTCATTTGTCTAACGTTTCCCTTTTCAGCTTCCGGGTCAATTCTTAGTCGTTCTGCCCTTTCTCAACACATCTACTGGTGCTACAATACGTACTTTATCCTTTTTCCATCAACTTTGCTACTTTTGGTACAACACATTATCCAGGTTATGTTATTACCCAGTCTTATCCTTATTGATACCTGCAGTAACATTGGTATCACTATCACCCTGCGAATTCGGAGATAACCTCGCTCGCACTGTGCATTTCCTGATTGCTTTAATCTTCGCAATCTCGATCAATATAGAGAAGTGGAAAGATTTATTTAGAGATCACTATGATCAATGAACATTTGTTATATTGCATAGTTAGTACAGAAGGGGACCAGCCTTTAGTACTTGACAAGCAATTAAACAAGGTATGGTATTCTACTTAAACTTCTATCACATAGACAGATAGTCACGTAGCAGTACCTCCCCTCCTTAAAGGGTTGTCCTTCTCAATTCATAAAGAAGATGAATAAGAGAGAGGAAAAGAAAAGAGTTCTAAAGGATTATAGAAAGCTTTCATGATTGTAAAATATCATACTCAGAATTTACCTCTGAACTATAGAGGTTCGTCAAAGAAGAAAATAATCATAATTATATCCAATACTATTTGATCGTAACCTCATGTGTCAACATATCTTGTTGCTTTGTCCATTATTCTATGGACCTGTACTTTGGTTCAACCTTAGCAACACTTACTTTTGGAAAATCTTTGAATCTCTCAAGTTAAATCTTAGTTTCTCGCTTGACACCATTGCTACTGACATTCCATGTCACGCTACTAGCTTTTTCATAACTATAATATTAACACTATCAGGTTGTCATCCCGAGAATTCATTAGAAGACCCATTTATTAATCCATTCATAACATTCCTTGCTTCATATTCCATAGTTGCTTTCCCAGTCTTTCTTTATCAATCACATCCTTCTTATTATCTGATTCTTATTTACTTCTGTTATTTACTTTCACCTTCATCTCTTTATTTAGACACCTTTTGCACTTGGTACCTCCTTATCGGTATTTCGTCACATTTATTCTATAATCATCACGTTATTCCAATTTAAACTCTCCGAAATGAGTCTGGCCGATCCCTTTAACTTAGATCCAATATAATCTACTTCTGCCAACTTGTTTCTCATCACTTGTTCTTTTCTACCCGTGATTTTCCATAGGTTGTTCTTCTTAAGTCAGACCAGGTCGTATACCTACCTGCTCATACTCTTATCATCTATCGAGCATCTGCATTTTACTGGTGTAACCTTGTCACATGAAACACGTTACGATCATGCTATAAGTTTTGGGGGTAAAACTGGCTCGCATGCTACCTTCCGAACACTTTTAAACTCTCAAATGGCCCAACAAGTGTCATTAATTCTTTCTACGGGAATACATTTAGCATCATGAATCATCAACCTCATATTCTCTATTTTGTTTGCGCAGAAGTACACTAATGCAAATTTGCTTGTCATTCATCAATATGCCACTTAGCTTATCGATAGCAGCACTTTCTTTATCTTTACGTTGTCCTCTACTTTCTTAGAAGAATCACCATTTCTTGTTGTTTACGTAGTGCGTTAATAGCTAACCATACGGGTTTTAATCCTTTAGGGAGACAAAGTAATCCCTATTCCTTATCCATAAGGAACACTTCCTGAACTCGATGTAGATATTACATGAAGTAGATAAAATTGCGGAAGAGTTTCAAGCATCGCAGCTATGTCAGGTTGATAAAACTATCACTCATGCAGCTTCCATAAAAGACTGAAAACTTAACGGTTTACTTCGTCAACTTTCTATCATGGTCCTGGTTTGCCTCAAAACGGGACCTTCTAAGGTACGTAATATGCTTAAGACTCCATCAGGAATCAAATCTTTACTTAAACTATTATTACCGTCGATTCTTGCACAATCATCAGAAGGAATGTAAATTCCTCCACTCCGATATGACTTTCATGGCCCTTTCAATTATCATTCTATTCCTTCGGTAAGTACATTTGTAATTATTCCTTTATACTTAGACTATCGGCCACCTCATTGGCCTTTCCTGATAATAATTTCTTATAATCAGCATTCTCTGGATACATCCCAACTCAAATTTTTCTACCTCATTCTCATCACTGTTGGTGTAACACCCCCAGATCCGGGGTCAGGGATCTGGTGGTTACGGTCTTACATCCATTCATAATACTTGACTTGAGTCCACAATAAATAAATCACATGCTGTGACCCCACAATAATATCCACTCACACACACAACAGTTATAGTCCCAGAGATGAAATTGAAACAAGTCCATAATATCAGAGTTTACGAATAAAAGTTATTACAATCCAAATGATATGTTTAAAGGTTTTTCCGTTGATTAACGTTAATGTTACATATAAATAGACTGATAAACAAAAGCTGCCTATCTATGCTACCTCAGCAATGACAGCAAGGACATCAGCGGGTAGTCCTCGAACGGCGGTAACCTGCTTGCGCCGAGTGTGCCTGATGCGGGCCATCTGTCCTAGCTGTTGTTGTGATAATATGATCAAAGCAAGGGTGAGCGAAAGCCCACCAACAATAATATAACTGAACAGTGATACATATATACAACAGTTCAAAATATCCTTTGAAATCATATGCCATGCATTGATGAAGTTATTGCCAGTATAATATAAAGGATGAAGTTACCAGGTAACTCAAAGTATTTGTTTGTAGAAATATCTGCTACATCAAAAGTAAGCGAGATATTCTCATTGTCATTAAAAGAGGAACTTGCATGAAAAGATTGCAATTCCAGTTATGAACACTTTTCCAGCTCTGCCAACAGTAATCATGTTGCAGGAAATAAAAAAGTTTGGATGATGAACCAATGATGGAGTATTCACCGCGCCCGTTGTTCCAATCTTGATGATCAGTCGAGATCGTACAGCTCAAATTAGATTTACTACCGGTAGAAGGAAGAACTGACGGCTTTACTTGTCTATCGCCTTACTAGCTCACCCCGGCCAACGGTTGGGCCAAAGGGGATGGCCCGGCGCTACTCGGCCTCTTACACGACTCCTAGTTCAAATAGAATTCATGATTCTGAATGTAACGTTCGTCCCCCTTTCCCCAAGTATAATACTTGTTGATAAGACTCTACAAGGTAGTAGTCGTATCTAGTTGGAAAGGAAAATTCACCAATAACTTCCAAGCTATTGCTTGGTAACGAATATCAACTTGTTCCAACAATCTTACCCCTCGAAAGATGAGAAGGTAACCAACGACTTAATAAGTCAATAGCACCCGAGTTACGAGTGAAGAGAATACTTTATGACCGGGAAGTCGACAAGATAATTAACATTTTCCAAGTAAGGTTCCCTTATTATTAGGGAGATAGACTCAAAGAAGAATGATGTTTAAGAACCTTTCTTGATATAAGATTAATAATAATATGACTCCGAAATATTTTTCGTAATAATCGAAGAAGATAAACCTTATTGAGGTTATTCTAAGTATGGAATAAATATTCAGAGAATATTTATTGAATTAAAAATATTTAAAGAATATTTAGGAATATGAAAGAATGTCTTTAATCAGAGTATTTTTCAAAATAATCCCTGAAGAAATATCAGGAGAATATTTATTGAATAAATAAATATTTAAATGAATATTCAAAATAATATTCATTAATTAATAAGACCTGAAAGGAATATTTAAGACAATATTCATAATTAATTATGAATTTAAATGAATATTCAAAAAGTAATATTCATTTAATGAATAATATTCTAAATGAATATCAAGTAATATTCATTTAGTACTCCAAGCCTTAAAGGAATATTCGAGATAATATTCGATAAATAAATCAAGCTTCAGATGAATATTAAAATAATATTCATCAAGTAATTAATATCCTAAATGAATATTCAAAAGTAATATTTATTTAATAAAATAATATTCTAAATGAATATCCAAATAATATTCATTTAGTAGTCTCATCTTTAGAAGAATATTCGAAATAATAATCGATAAATAATTCGACTCTGAATGAATATTAAAAAATATTATTCGTCGAATAGTTACGTTCAAATAATTATTTGAAGTAAGGATCGTTAACTAAATAATCTCGAACGAATATTCAAAATAATATTCGTCGCCCGAATAATGGAAAATATTTACTTAGATATTTTCTTTCGAGGTAATCTTGATATGTCAAGAAATATTGACTCCCGGTCTATATTTGATGAATAAGATGTATACACCCTTCACTGAGGGTCTTACAATAACCGGCTTATAATTGATACGATAGCTATCTAATTTATAAGCCAATAACAATCAGGGAACAAGCATAATGATATAACTTGAAAGTAGGCATGCATGCTATGGCATATTATAACAGAAAACATACATATATATATTCAATCACAACAACAGCCTAAAAGAAGGGGATTGAAACTTGCCTGGTAGTCGAGTACGGTAAGGGGTAGTGGTAGCGGGTCCCGGGTCAGCTTGGTGATCAATAAATAGCCAAGGCATTCGGGATTAATCACTTAACATTTTAAAAGTTAAGTTATACTTAAATCAAAACACGTTCTCGAGTTATCTCGTTATACCCCTTTTTGTGGATTCCTTTTATCATCGATCCGACCCGAAATTCGTTCGTTAATACGACATGTCACTGTACTTATACTTGGAATATACTTAAGTCATATAAGTCCGAAAGTCGATCGTTACGAACCAATATTATACTCCGAGTTTTATCGCTCGTTTTCCAAGTGTTTTAACGAAGTTATAAACGAGTCGTCTTTTAGGGGTTCGTTCGCGTTTAATCTCGATTCGAATATTTTTAATAAATCGAAAAACGTTCCTTTTGACATACGGTTTTCTCTCACTCCTTCCTTTTTACCTCTAGTATTTATTTACCAAGATTCGTCATGACTTTACGTATTTTATCGGGGTTCTATTTTAAGTACGAATACTTGTTTACGGCTCCGAACCACTTTTATGAATTTTATCGTAACACCTAAACCGTAAGTCCGTTTCACGTGATCTTTATATCAAAACGAAGCTTATAACATAAGCTATCCTAACATGGCAGAAAAGTTTCTGGACAGTAGGGCCTTGATGTGAAAAATGGCATACAAAACATGATATTGTAAAATCGGGCATTATAACGGCTATGTTTACGCGTTTTCCAAAGTTTTTACACTTTATCTCGATCTAACAAAGATCAATCCAACCACACAAACACATGATAATCATCATGACTAGTCTATCAACAACTCATCTTAACCATTACATGGTTCATAAACCAAATCATAATCATAACAACTACTAACATGGATCTAAACTTTTAATAACATACTAATCACTAAATCATCCATAAATCTCATAAGATCCTAAAATAACACCAAGGGTTTTCAAGTATTATACCTTCCTTAGAGTGTGATATAGCCTTACTAAGCCTTGTATGGTCCTTAGGAGTGATTAATCTTGCTAGGTCAACCATGAAAAATCAAGAAAACAAAGTTAGTTCAAGAAGAACACTATTCATGCTCCTCTTGAATGATTTATTTGAAAATGGAAACTAATGAATTTGAGCTTGAAATTCCTAGGAGATTAGTTTCTTGAATTATAGGACTCACCTTAAAAATTACAAGAGCAAACAAGGAGTGGAAGATGGACTTTGGTTTTGGAATTTCTTTGTTTAGTCGAATGGAAGAAATGCCAGGGGGAGAGAGTTTTTGCCTTGTTTCTTTGCTTGGTTATTTGATAAAGTGAATTATTAAGATGAGGCTTAGATAGTCTCTCATCCAAAATTCACTTTAATAAAGTGATGATGTATAGGATGATGAAAATGGAGGGACATGTGTTAAGATTTTGATGGTTTACATGCAACTAGTAGTTTGATTTGCTAAGTATTAGTTAATCTCTAACCATACTAGTTACTAGATACTTATCATTTGTACATGCATGTATCTTGCTTCCTCTGCTTGATTCTGTGTCCGGTTATTGCCCGTTTCGATTGATCGTTCTTAGGAATATTTCACAGATTTCTAATTAGGGTTTACCGGGAATCCTCTTAATATTAATACTATCATTCTCCATCTTTCATTCTAACTTTCCAATTTATATTCCTTAAATCCATTCGTTAAATACTTAAGGCTATCAGTGTCCAGGGAACTCTCGGAGAAAATAAAAGTGCGGTTTTTCAGAATCCGACAGCTTTTACATACACTCTTTTTCCCTCCGGATCAATAATACGAACTCAGAATTTCGTTCCGGGTACTTCTATATAGCGTCGTCTAATAATATTCTCAATTACACCAAAATCACTACTCATCCTTATTCTTTACTTATTCATCTAGGGTTGTACAATTGTCCGTATTCTCTTTCGATCGTTCCTTAACCTTTTTACGGAACCACTGGATTAATCGCTATCGATCTGGATGACATGAGAATATTCTCCTGCTTGGAATTGCCATATCTTATTCCCTTAGGAGATAGATTATTCTACCTATGTTGTCACCCTTTAGCATTCTTCAAGACATAGAAATAATAAATTCGAATTCCATTCATTCTTTTAAAACATCAACTATTACATTGTAGTCGTAGGCACTATTCATTCTTACATCATTAAATAAATAAAATTTTAAATTCTACCCAAAATTTGGGTTCTTACAGTTGGGTTAAAGCATTCTCCCTTAAGCTTTGCTGAAGGAGAAAATCTAACTATCAGTCTTTTTCCATAAGTCATTGCTTCCACCTTCCCGTGGGAACTTTATCAATGTTACTCTCGATCATACCTAGGATATTTGTTCTCTTAGTTCTTTCTTGTTCTAGGATAATCTCAACCTTCTTTGGTTCAATCCATACCTCATCATGGTTTCATACATGCCTCATCTCGCATTATTGTTATTGTGTCTTACATTCTCTTCCAAACTTCTAGTTGGAAACTCAGAATATTAACTTTTCCTTATAAGGTTTCTTAGGTCATCCTCATCATTCCTCCTGTATTTTCTAGGTACAGGGTATAGCAAGACGTCATTGATCAATACTCTAATAATTCTATCTAAGTTCTTTCCAGAACTCTTTTTAATAATCCTTACAAGTCATTGTTGCCTTAGCAAATCCAACTCATATCATCTTAATTCACAATGTCTTTATTAGGGTTAATGCCATCCCTTGTGCATTCCCTAGGGTTTGTCTTAATTTATGGATATCCTATCCTTAATTCAACTGCCAAGGAATTCTTACATCCTATAATTGGAAATCAGATCAGGTATCCTTAATCAGGGTCTCTTTTCCATTATTCTCCTTTGATAATCGATCGATGGCTTAATGCTAACCTGTACTTTCAGATAGTTGCCAGCCTCTTTGACCTTCCAAAAGACAACGTATGTCTATCTGCTCTCTTACAGAACTTGGTAATGGTAGCAAGGATGTTTTGGAAGATATTGGTCGAGTTCAACGTGAATCTCTTAGTACTTATCGTCCTTTGCGAAGGTACTTGCCTCAGACAAAATTTCTACAGCATACTGTTCAATTTCTAACCATTTCTATACTCTCTTCATAAACCTTCATTGTTTACTTCCCTTAGTCATAATATATTCATGGTATTTATAATACCCTAACATCATACATCTCAAGTCACTATACTTCTATTTTTTACTCGTAATCTTGGGTAATCATATACACATGAATCACTTTAGTACGGGTGACCCCATTCCAAAAAGTTTAGTAAATTCTCAATCCAAACCTGGGTTGCAAAGGGTCCAGTAGAAGATTCCTACGATCTCATTAATATTTCCTTTATATCAGAAGCCCTTGCAGTCGGTGCTTACTTAGAAGCAACCCTGCTTTGTCCTTTTATTGCTGGTCTAGTCACTTTATAGTCCGTTGTGACTTGGCCTCAACTGGCCACACTAAAATAAAAATATATGATTTTTGGGGTTGGCTAATTAGCACTACTTTTCTAGCAATTGCCGGCATAGTGTCTTCTTCTTTGATACCTTTCTACCTTTCCAAAACTTTACTTCATATAAGTCATAATCGGCTACTTAGCACCGTCTCCAGTCACCTTTCCTCTATTTTTATCTTTTCAACTATTCTTATCAATCCCGCGTGCCACGTAAGCTTACCATTCCTGGCATAATAGCCTTTTCACTTAATTCAATCCCGGAGTTTCTCAGTCCAGCTGTTTTCTTACTTACATTTCCTGTTTTCGTCCAATCTCACTTCATCATTTTATCTCCACCATCGATTGTAATGCTCAGGGTCCGTTTACTAACCCATTTTACTGCATCCTTACCAAAATCACAGGGTTCGCTCCAGTTTCTACTCTCTTCCATGACGTTCTCTGATAATCAAAAAGACAAGGTTTACCGAAATTCGTTGAAGTTCTTTCCAGAATCAGGGAAATTTTGGTCAATCTATCCACCTACTGGTAACATTAAGGAGACCAGTTTAGAAACCTGAAGAATAATTCTATGAACCCCCAAGCAGGTAGAACCATAAGCAGTCATAATTAACGAAATAATCGTCATCAGGTTGGAAAGTTTAACCACTGGAGAGGAACCAATTATATACATCCCTTAGAAGGGACTCAACAGTTTCAAACTGAAACCTATCACAACATCCTGATACCTATACGTCCTGATATTCAATATTACCAAATGTCAGTCTACCTGACCACTAGTCTCAGAAGGAACATTACCGTCGGAGTTGGTTGTTCCATAAAATTGGCATTACTAAGGCCATCCGAACCTGATAAATCGTGCTGTCCGAATGTGTCCGCAAGTACTTTGCCGTGCTGTGCAAGCACACATCCTAATCCTTTATGTGAAGCGTCGTTGGAAGCACAAAGTCTATTTTTTCCATTAAGCAATGCCAGCTCTTGGTCATTACCAATTTCACCTTTTAGCTCCAGGAAGATTTTCTCACATTTTACTCTTTAACTGCTGATCGTATTACTTGATCCATTATAATTCCGTGTCGGAGTAAACTTAAGGTAACTACTATAATTCATTCAAAGAAAGAATTTAATATTCCTCTGAATCACATGCATCTAACATTTCTGGTTCATCATTTTACTGAGTTGAAATTAATCCTATACTCAGTCTCTGGCAGTAGTCTCATTACGAGTTCATCTTGACTCACTAGTCTTAACTTCTGGTAGGTTCTGAGATCATTGTCTTGCTTACTACTTCCTTATATAACTTTATCCAATCATGCTGTCAGTTCCCAATGGCTTTACTTTCTAACTGATTCATTCATAAATTGAACATTTCCCTGAATAAAACCACCTCATTAACCTCAATTTGGTTCCATAAATTATAACCTATGACATCTGCCTTCTCACGGCGAATTATTACTGACAATATACATACTAATTCATTTATCAAATGATATGGCACTTACTGCCTCCTTCTCAACTATTCCTAGGGACTCTGCTCCTCATCTTATATCGATGTCTTTAATAATCATACATCCCTCTAGCTCTTTCTTCGTTAATATGAAAGTCTTTAATGATTCTTATCTATTCCCGTATAAGATCTCAAGTGATTCTTCCAATCCGTCTTACTTGCTGGTACTACATCCAGTAGTCCGGCTAGGAATCCAACATGAATCTTCAGTTATCTTGCTAATAGCTCAGTTCTTTATGCTCACTTTTCTGAGCACTATACGTTAATCATCACAGTCTTTCTAGCTGCAGCCCTCAATCCTCAAGGGTAAGCTCCTTATCCTAACAGGATTTTCCTTATCTGTTGGAACCTCTTCTGGGTCTTCAGTAGGGTACTCCATCGAATTTACCCTCTGATTTTCAGCATATAAAGCATCATCGCGCTGCTGCTCGTATGCCTCAAGGTCTGTCGCCTTACTTGTCGATACGATATCGAGTTAAGTTACTATCATGATACTTAAGAGTTCCCATAAGGGTTTTATATGTCATCACTACATTAAGTAGTCCGACTATGAACTTGGAAAGAATTCTTATTATCTTAGTGAATTTATTGTTTTAACATCGCCTCTTCTCCGGGGTTTATAACGTACGCTCTTATACCATTTCTATAACACCCCCAGATCCGGGGTCCGGGATCCGGTCGTTACGGACTCCAATTCTGTCCACAATACTTGAACTTACTTCAACATAAAATAAATTACATCTTTGTGACCCAACAAAACAATATAAAACACACCCGTTATAGTCCCAGAGATGAAATCAGAGTAACCATCAAATTTTATTAATCACATTATGAGTTCTTACAATCCAAAAGAATTACAATGTGAATACATACTCTTTGCCATCCATTTTCATAAGTCATACCAGCCCATATACTTGGTACTGAAAGAATGAATCTATCCTACCAATAGCTTTCTCTTCGGCTCTGGTAGTCTCATCGTCCTTGCCAGCATCGAGTGCGCCTTGTGCGAGTCATCTGGTCTAGCTGTTGTTGTGATATAATAATAAAGCAAGGGTGAGCAATAGCCCACCAACAATAATGTATAACTGAACGATAATATATAACGGTTACGGAAATGATGCCAGTATAATATAAACGATGAAGTTACAAGATAACTCAAAATGTAAATATATGTGGGAATATCTGCTACGTCGAAAATAAGATAGATATTACCATTTATCATAAAAGAGGAACTTGCAGGAAAATATTTCAATTCCAATTATGAATACTTTTTCGATACTGCCAACAATGATAATGTTGCAGAAAATAAATGACTTTGAATAATGAAATTATGCTAGTGTATTCACCGCGCCCACTGCCAATCTAACGATGATCAGTCGCAGATTGTACAGCTCAATTTAGATTTACTACCGGTAGAAGGAAGAACTGACGGCTTTACTTGTCTACCGCCCTACTAGCTCTCCCCGGCCAACGGTTGGGCCAAAGGGGATGGACCGGCGCCACTCGACCTCTTACACGACTCCAAGTTCGAAAAGAAATTCATGACTCTGAATGCAAAGTTCGTCCCCCTTTCCCCAAGTATAATACTTGTTGATAAGACTCCACAAAGTAGTCGTATCTAGTTGGAAAGGAAAATTCAATATCATATCTCTCAAGCTGCTGCTTGTTAGAGGATACCATCTTGTTCCAATAATCTTACCCCTCGAATGATGAGAAGGTTACTCACAAATTTAATTGATAAACAGCAACCAAATTGCGAGTGAAACAAATAGTTTTACAAAATTTATGATCGAGAAGTCAACAAGATAAATAACAGTGCTCAAGTAGGTTCCCTTATAATATGGAAGTTTGAGCGATCGTTTAAATCCTTTTAAGATAGATTTAAATGAAAAATAAAGAGTTGGGAACCTTTCCTTGATAAAATAGTCGTAAAAAGACTCCGAAATGTTTTACATAATATCTGGAGGTGAAAGATAATCTCCGAATAATATAAATCATTTTAAAAAGAATTTAAAAGAATTAAATAAATATTCTAAGAATGTTTATTAACTCAATAATAATTACGGAATATTATTAAATCATAATATTGCTCGTAAGTAATCCTCGAATGAATATATGGAATTATTTACTAAATAAATCCCTCCTTAAATGAATATTCGAAATAATATTCATTAAATAATTAAACTCCAATAAATAATTAAAATAATATTCAATAAATAAGTTAAACCTTAAATGAATATTTGAAAATAATATTCATTTAATAAATAATCTTCTAAATGAATATACAAATGATATTCATTTAGTAATCAAAACTTTAAAGGAATAATCGAAATAATATTCCTTAAGTAAATAGAACTTCCAATTAATATTTTAAAATAATATTCATCAAGTACATAAAACCTTAAATGAATATTCGAAAGTAAAATTCATTTAATAAATAACATTCTAATGAATATCAAAATAATATTAATTAAATAATCAGCTCTAAATGAATATTCGAAACTAACATTCATTTAATATCTCTCGACTGAGATAATACTCGAATAACATTCCTCGAAATATTTCCAAGTAATTGATACTTTATGGAAATATAAATAACGTTTAACAATAACATTCCTCAGATAAATAATAATCTGTCGTTGGAATCCCTCCGGGTTTCCACGACTATCTATATCTCAAAATACCGACTCCCGGTCTATATTTAGAATGAATATCATATGCCCTTCGCTAAGGGTCTTACCAAAACAATCTGGCTTATAACTGATAATTCGTATCTAGTCTATAAGCCCATATCAATTCAAGGAACAGGTATCATAATATAATTTGACAATAGGCATGCATGCTGTGGCATATGTAAAATGGCAATCACATATATATATTATCACAACAACAGGTTCAAAGTTTTGAACACTTGCCTGGTAATCGGGTGTGGGTGGAGATAGCGTGTCCTGGGTCTGCTCGATGATCTAAAAACAATTAGAACATTCGAGATTAACCACTTAACACGTTTTAAAAATCTAGGTATAACTTCACTAAAATCGAAACACGTTTTCGAATTAACTCGTTATACACCTTTTAGTGTAACTCTTTTTATTACTGATACGATCCGACATTTGTTCGTTATTACGACATGTCATCATATCCACACTCGGTATATACTTAAGTCGTATAAGTTCTAAAGTCGATTGATTACAAACCGAGATTATACCTCGAGTTTTATCGTTCGTTTTCCAAGTGTTTTACCAAAGTTATAACCAAGCAGGTTTTTAGGGGTTCGTTCGTGTTTAACTTCGATTCCAAAATTTTTATAAAATCGGAAAACGATCCGTTTGATATGTGGTTTTCTTTCATACCTTCCTTATGACACCTAGTATTTATTTACCAAGATTCACCACTGAGTAACATGCTTTACGAGGGTTCAATTGAAGTTACAAACTTTTACTTACGGTTTCGAACCAATTTTAGTAATTTGACCATAACTCCTAAACCGCAAGTCGGAATGTTTCGATTCTTTTGCCAAAACGATCTATGGCTCGAGATCTACAAGGACCAGTCATAATATTATCAAGGTCAGGAACCTACATTAACTGACATGCTTGGTTTTTAAGTGTTAACAAAAATTCGGCATTACGACAGTTATACATTAACTGCCATACATATATTTTTTAACTATTTAGAGAGAGAGTGATAGAGAGAGGAAAACACATGTAACTTAACCTGTTGTACTTCCAATTTAGAATAATGTTTGACTGAAATTGAAAATGCTCAAACCGAGAGAGGCTATACGTGAATCAATAATGTGAAAGCTTATGTTTCTGGTTCACCCTTCTCACCAGTTTTTGTTGTGTATTCTGCAATGTTTTTTTGAAAGAAAAGTTAACAAGTTCTATTGCATAAGTATACTTTTTCCTCCTTGTACATCTAATTGTTACAACTTATTATTTATTTTTTAAAATCTTTGACTGGTTACAAGCCTTACATATTACCTACATGTGGAATAAAATACAGGCAAAGAGGCCTGTTGCATATATTATGCAGAGAGCAAAGATCCAGAATTCTGTTCCGGTTAATTGGATAAAAAGACAGCAAGCTCACCACCTATCTAGAAAATTAGCAAGGCATGTAGTTCCTCTACTATTATCTTCAGATATGTATTTTTAAGTTGGTGAACTTGTTTTACATTCCTTGTTGAAATCAAATCTACACTTGTAAGAGTATTGATAGCTTGAATTTTCTTATATTGTTTATTGTAGCTAATGGTTTCAAAATATTGGTTTTTGAACATGCGCTGGCCAGGACTACTGAGATGTTCATTGAATAGTTTGAATTACTTGTAAAAGATGCAGAATCATTGGCAGAGGATATGGTGAGAGCTTCTTGCCATCTTCAGCTCTCCATGATGCAAAAATGCAAGCCAACTCAAGAAGATGCTAGTACTCCACTAATGATTTGAAGGCAATACAGAAATTGCATAGTTACGTTTGACCTAGTATATCTTCTTTTAGTACTTGTATGTTTTAGTTTATGTTCTATAGTGCTGGTGGATTTGATGATGTTGTTGGCTACTTGACTTCTTATGTTGTTAATGAATTGGTGGTTGGTTTGTATAATGGGAAATTCAATATTGAAGCAATACATTTTATTTTGTTACACTTGTGGTGTTACAATAGGTACAAAGTGTGTTGCAATAGGCTGTTATTTTTATCATATTGCATGTATTGCAGTAGGTCATATTAGGTCTTACAATAGGCCTTGCATATTTAGCAGGTGGGCCCCACAGTAGGCCCAAAAGTGGGCCCCACATGTGGATCCCACGTGTGGGCCCCATAATATTATGCAAATTTGTATCATCTATTGTAACACACAAACTATGTTGTTGTAGAGTGTTTAAGGTGTTGCTATAGAGGTCTTTAGTAACCCCATTTGCCGTGTTACCATTGGTTGTTTTTGATGTTACCTTTGATACCTATAGTTATTGCTGAGAACCTAACATGGCTGAAGTGTTACCATAGCCCGATTTTGGCCTATGGCAACTTCAAATAGGGGTATATGGTAACACAGTTTGGGTGTTGCTTAAAGCAATCTATGGTGTAGCGTAACAACACAACCAAGCCACACCGGGCACCAACACAATTTATTAACATGATTCTCATATCCACAAGTCCTAGAACCACTGATCTTAACCTCAAAATCATCAAGGACTTGAATCATGATTAAATAACTACTAAGATGATCATGTAAACATGCTTATACTAACATCATCACCAAATCTCATCTAAAACTCCATTAAAACTCAAAACAAAAACTTGGGTTCTTGAAGTTTATACCTTCCTTGGAGTGTGTATGCACTTAGTAAGCCTTGTATGGTCCTTGTGTATCCTTAACCAAACTAAATCAACCATAAAAATCAAAGAAAAACAAGATTAGTTCTTGAAGAACACTATTCACCCTCCTCTTTCTTGATTTATTTGAAAATGGAAACAAAGGAATTTAGACTTAAAATTTCTAGGCGATTTGTTTCTTGAAATATAGAACTCACCTTAAAAATTACAAAATCAAACAAGGAGTGGAAGGTGATTTTGTGTTTTTGATTTATGCTAAAAGCCGAATGGCTTTTTAGAGAGTGTTTGTAGTTGCTTGCTTGGTTCTTGATCTAATCCTTGGCAAAATGAATTATTGTGATGTCTTTGAGAAATATCTTGCATAAATCTACTTTATTAAAGTGCTTGGGTCATCCTTTGCATCATCAAGTGGACATGTGTGGTGATCTTGTGGTTTGATGATGTGATGAAGCTAACTACATGGTTTGGTTGCTAAGCATGCTAGTTACCTTTGTAACTACTTAGTTACTTGATTCTATCCACTTGCACATACTTGCATCTTGGTTCTCTGCTTGTTTCTTTGTCCGGTTATTGCTCAATTCATTGATCGTTTGGAGGAAAAACTCGTTCGTTTCTAGTTATGGTTTTACCGGAAACCGTCTTAATATTTATACTATCATCCTCCATTCTCTTCAATAATTCTTGAACCTACATTCCTTAAATCCCTTCAATAATTCCTTAAGTATTTCAGTGTCCTGGGAAATCTCGGGGAAAATAAAATTATGGTTTTTCAGAATCCGACAGCTTTTACATACAATTATTTTCCCCCTGGATCACTAATACAAACTCGGAAATCCGTTCCGAATACTTCTATATAGTGCCATCTTATAATATTCTCATTTCCACCAAAAACACTATTCATACTTTATTCTTCCTTTATTCCCTATATTTATGACAATGTCCTTGTTCTTTCTCGGGCGTTCCTTAACCCTTTCCCGGAACCACTGGACTAATCGTTATCGATCTGAATGACATGAGATCTCCTGCTTGGAATTGCCATATCTTATTCACCTAGGAGATAGATTATTCTTACCTAAGTTGTCAACCATTAGCATTCTTCCTGACATATAAGTATTTGAATCTATATCCATTCCTTTCATTCATTATCTCAATCGTTACATCGTAGTCGTAATCACTATTCATCATTGCCTCGGTACATAAAAAAAGTTTTAATTATATCCAAAATTTGGGTTCTTAAAAGCACCTTTAATTAGTAAAACAAACAAAAGGCTGTGATTTTAAATTTCAGTGCATCTGTGATATTTGCATACCCGAATGTCTTCCAAAATCGTATTCTTCAATCCCTCGCTAACTAAATCCCAACTCTTGATATTTATGTTAACACGTAGTCGAACCTCTGTTCCAACATAAGACGCAAACTTGGAAGCCATATCCCCATTAGGGTTACCATCTTGTTCAAACTCAATCCTGCAATCTATTCTTTGATTTTGTCTTTTAATTTTGTGCACAATGTTGGACCTCTAGCCTATCTCTTGTTTCCTTGATTAGAACTTGACTCACCATTATCCTCATCCATGGAAAATAGCTACATCACGATAGCAAATACGAAGTTAGTTAACATGGAAAAGTATTAGGAATTTAGATGCAATAACAATATAAAAAACCACTATTATTCAAAGCATAGAACCAATATTTATCTGAAACATAACACCTGTAGTCACACGCGGCTATGCATACAATATTTTTACCTACAGCTTCTTTACAACACAGTTGTTGATATATGCCAGGTATTCAGGCACTAAAAAGTCAGAAAGTCTGAAACATATAATGCTAACATATAATCAGTTTCTGAGTATACAAAGATGTCCCAGCAATTGAATATAGTGTTACAGGGATCCTGAATGCTACTTATGAAAGCCTTAATCCTTAATCAAGGGCTCTGTAACTCCTGAATTCACTCTAGAACTAAAGGAAGGAGAGAAGGCTACTCATTACTGAAAGAAAGGAATAAAACAAAGATGCACGAGCCACTGTGTAACACCCCTAGATCCGGGGTCGGAGATCCAGGCTGTCACTCTATCCTTAATTCCCATTTTAAGATTCACTATTCTTAATCTTCATTTTAGTATGCTGTGACCCCTCAATCAAACACAACATTTACAGATTATAGGCTCAGAGACGAAATTAAAATGTTATTAAGTTATTACAACCATCTTGAAATAGTTATTACAAACCCAAATTGTAATAATCTCAAAATTTTAACTTAAAAAGGGATTACCATCTAAGGTGGCACTTGCGTCCAAAAAGAGGTTTGGTTTTCAGAAACTTACACAAGTCATGCTTGTAAATAAATCTAACCAACCTAAGCTGTAAACCTATCCAACTTAGTCTGCTCACCTGTGGTAATGCTACTGGGTGCTGCCCTGGCACCTGTCTCGTAAACAGTCTCCTAAACTACTGACCGGTTAGTACACTTTTGCGGAGGGTCTGCCTTGTTCTTGCCATGAGTATCTGTTGTTGTGTGGTGGTATATATGAAAGAAAAGCAAGAGTGAGCAATACAGCTCAGCCATATAATAATAGTTTCCAAAGTACTTTTATTAACATAAACCATATGCCGTATTGTATACTGATATTGTACCATCATTAAACATTTTTCATTCTTTATCCAGAAAGATAGCAAGGAATTTCTGAGGTACTTTGAATAATTCATCATTCTGTCAACACTATCGTTAATTGAGCACCTAGGCTTTAATTACAGTGTTACAGTACAATTCCAATTGGAAGAATGGAATTATGCTAGAGCCTCTTCCACGATATCTGGTGATCAGCCAATATATCGTGCCTCTGCTTCTCTACCAGTAGAAGGACGATGTTCCCTTATCGGGTCGCACCCTGACCGCATATGGGCCTTAATATTTGGACTATGCCCGAAGGCGATGTCCCCTCTTCCTCCAATCCCTTAGAGAATTTTGTGCATCAGGAATAGATTTTAATCCGGTTCCCTCAAGCACACAGCTTGGTGATTGGTTTGGTAACCTTTACTTAGCTTTACTTCCAGGAATAATTGAGGAAGTAATTTTGACATGTGGGTTGAATATAGTCAACAGATTTCGATTACTAAGAATCGCCTCATCAACATAACTTGGGAGTGGGTCGGAGTTTTTGAGTGCTTAGTCAAACCTGATCCCCTCCTTACTATGTAGCATGTGTTTCTTATTAATATCGAAGGGGGAAAACATTTAATATTGGCTCCCAAAACCTTGGGTTCCCGAGTTTTGATAAGTTTGAGTGAGGTAGCGATACTTTTCGATGAGTGAAGCTATAATCAGTTCTCAAATACACTACAAGGTCAGATCTTCAAGTTCTTAAGCAGTTTTGTCCAGAAATCATGCTTTAACCATTCATGAGTTTCTGTCCTAGAGGTCTAATGGGAATTTGACATTATAACGACTATAATCGATCATTTCTAAATTCCATAAATTCCATTAAACCACTTAAAGCAACCACACAACATCAAGATCATACAAACATCATCAAGGGTATCTAAGACCAGTGGTAATATCCATTTATCACTACCCAAGATTTATCCATACTTATAAAGCTTAAAACATCATAATCCCCTTAAACAAGTACATACTTGCATCAACCCTTCAAATCAACTTATAACTCATGAAGTTTAAGGTGGGTGTGAATGTTTTACCTTCCTTGGAGTCTTAACAATCTTAACCAAGGTTGACTTTCTGTAAAAACACCTTAGATAGCTTTAACAACCTTCAAACTTCAAGACCTAAACAACCAAGTTTAAAATTTTCGGAGTCAGCATGACCTCTCTTGAAAGAACTAGAAAACCGAGGATCTTACCTTACTTATCTGAATGTGGTTCCTGAATAAGCGTTGTAGAGTATCTTAATACCTTTCCAACAAGCTAAAGAACACAAAATTTCATTGAGAAATGAGGGAGATATGACTGTTTTACTGGGCTACTATCTGTTTGGCCGAAATGGAGAGTTCTTGGAGTTTTGCTTACTTCAATCTTGGCTACTACTTGTTTGAAATAGTTGTAATGCCTTCTATCATAACATAGCTGGTCCTTTAGCAAATAAATCAATTACCCATAATATAATAATTATAGTGAATCACTTTTGCTAATGGTAATGGACCTTGTCTCCTTAATTGCCAAGTTCACTTCCTTGATTGCCAATTAATTAGCTTCCTTGTATTCTCTTCCACTAACTAATGGTATAATACACCACTTAATACTATAATTCATTGTATGCATATATGTATTTAATTTATTTACTCTACATCAACCTATTCTCGCGTATTCCCGGTACAATATTTATTCCTTAATTTCTATGCTAATCTTCAATATTCCTTAAATGTTTTTGGTTCAACATTCTAATTTCTCTATCCTAGTACTTTGGTTGCATGGTTATTTTCAAATTATATAACTCTTGGGCTTGTCATATACTCTTATTTATCGATACCTCATGAAACTTAGGTCGTTAGAGAAGTATGATTCTTCGAATTCCGGCGACATTACATACACTTATTTCACTTAAGAAATCATAATATGAACTCGAATCTTAAATATTCACCCTACCTAAGTGGTGTTTGGAATCATTTCATTCAAATCGTTTTACAATAGTACAAAAATCCGGGTTCTTACAACCTTCCCCCTTAAAAGAATTCCGTCCCGGAATCAGGTTGAAAATAAATGGGGGTACTTCTCTTGCATTGCGCTTTCCAGCTCCCGGGTGGATTCCTCTGCATTGTGGTTCTGCCACAAAACTCTGACTAATATGACTACCTTATTCCTGAGTACTTGCTCCTTGTGGTCCATAATTTCTACTGGTTGCTCTATGTAAGACAAGTCTGGCTATAGATCTACATGCTCATATTCCACCACATGCTTGGCATCGGGGTTGTACTTCCTCAACATGGACATATGAAATACGTTATGTACTTGTTGTAGACTTGGAGGTAAGGCTAACTCATAAGCCACTTGTCCAATCCGCCTTAATATCTCGAAGGGTCCGATATACCTCGGGCTCAACTTTCCTTTCTTTCCAAATCTCATTAGTCCTTTCCAAGGAGATACCTTTAGCAACACAATGTCTCCTACTTTATATTCTCAGTCCTTCCGAGCTAGGTCGGCATACCTACGTTGTTTGTCTTGGGATGCTGCCAGTCTTCCCCTGATTAGAACTGTCACATCTTTTGTCTGTTGTACAAGTTCAGGTCCTAATATCTTCCTTTCACCAACTTCTTCCCAACATAAGGGAGAACGACATTTCCAGCCACAGAGGGCTTTATATGGGGGCATTCCTATACTTGAGTAATAACTGTTGTTATAAGAAAACTTAATCAATGGTAAGTGCTCTTCCCAACTTCCTTTGAAATCCATAACACACACTCTCAACATGTCCTCTAAGGTCTGAATTGTTCTTTGACTTTGTCCATCAGTCTGGGGGCGGTATGCAGTACTCATGTTTAGCTTGGTTCCCACACAGTCTTGAAAGCTCCTCCAGAACCTGGAGTTAAACCTCGGCTCTCTATCAGATACAATGGTCATGGGAACTCCATGTCGTACCAAAATTTCCCTTATATAGATGTCAACTAATCTATCGACCGTGTACCTCTCGTTAATTGGGAGAAAGTGGGCGGACTTGGTCAACCTATCGACGATTACCCATATCGCATCGTGGTTAGTCTTGGCCTTTGGGAGTCCTACTACAAAATCCATGGCTAGGTGCTCCCACTTCCATTTTGGAATCTCTAGGGGTTGCAGTAATCAACTAGGTCGCTGGTGTTCTGCCTTTACTCGTTGGCAAGTCAAACATCTATTCACCCATTCTGTTACATCTTTCTTCATGTTGGGCCACCAATAGTATTCTTTCAAATCTCTGTACATCTTTGTGGTACCTGGGTGCACCGAGTACCTCGAGTTATGTCCTTCATATAGGATTTCATACTTTAGTTCCTGAACATTTGGGACCCAAATTCTCGTTGCATATCTCATGATTCCTCCTGCATCTCTTTCGCACTTAATTTCCTCCCCAGTCAATATTTCTTCCTCCGAGTTCTTCTCCTCTTCCATCTTTTGCTCTTGGCACATTCGAATCTTTTCCAATAACGGAGGCTAGATTTGAATTCCCATTAACACTTCTTGGCTACTTCTCGTTGTCCTAACTTCGATTTCTAGCTTTTCCATTTCCTTTATCAATTCTTCTGCAGAAGTCATCATCTTGAGCCTTTCCTTCCTGCTAAGGGCATCAGCCACCACATTGGCCTTTCCTGGATGATAATGAATCCCACAATCATAGTCCTTGATTAACTCAAGCCATCTTCTCTGTCTCATATTCAATTCTTTCTGGGTAAAGATGTACTTGAGGCTTTTATGATCTGTGTAAATTTCACACTTTTCTCCATATAATGCCTCCATATCTTTAATGCAAAGACTATCGCGGCTAGCTCTAAATCATGGGTAGGGTATCTTATTTCATACTCCTTCAACTGTCGGGAAGCATATGCAATCACCTTACCATGCTGCATGAGCACGCAACCTAATCCTTTATGCGATGCATCACTATAGATCACAAAGTCCCG
This sequence comes from Saposhnikovia divaricata, assembly GCA_036435485.1. Classification (NCBI taxonomy): domain Eukaryota; kingdom Viridiplantae; phylum Streptophyta; class Magnoliopsida; order Apiales; family Apiaceae; genus Saposhnikovia; species Saposhnikovia divaricata. Next base: position 133,875,764 of record CM071595.1, read on the forward strand.
CTTATCATCTGGCAGTGCCAGCACTGGGGCGGTCATTAATCTTTTTTTTATCTCTTGAAAACTCTTTTCACACTTCTCATCCCATACAAACTTTTCAGTCTTTCTGGTAAGTCGGGTCAATGGGGCTGTCAGCTTAGCAAAGTCTTGTACAAACCTTCTATAATACCCGGCTAGTCCCACGAAACTTCTTACTTCGGTCGGGGTGGTCGATCTTTCCCAGTTTGATATTGCCTCTATCTTGGCAGGGTCAACTAGTACTCCTTCACTACTAACCACATGACCTAAGAATTGTACCTCCCTCAACCAAAACTCGCATTTAGAGAATTTGGCATACAACTTTTCTTCCCCCAGGATTCCTAGGACTATCCTCAAGTGTTCCGCATGTTCTTCCTCAGTCTTTGAATAAATCAAAATATCGTCAATGAAAACTATGACACACTTGTTTAGGTACTGTTTGAATACTCGGTTCATCAAGTCCATGAATGCCGCGGGGGCGTTAGTTAGTCCAAAGGACATCACTAGAAACTCATAATGGCCGTACCTAGTGCGGAAAGCAGTCTTGGGTTTATCTTCCGGTTTGATCTTTAACTGATGGTACCCCGTTCTCAGGTCTATCTTCGAAAAGTGAACTGTTCCCTTGAGTTGGTCAAAAAGGTCGTCAATCCTAGGCAAGGGGTACATAGCCTCATACTACCATCCTTTTTCTTTACAAACAACACTGGGGTACCCCACGGGGACACACTTGGTCTTATCATGCCCTTGTCTAATAGTTCTTGCAACTGAGTGGCCAGTTCTTTCATCTCGATGGGGGCTAATCGATAAGGGGCTTTAGAAACTGGTGTGGTTCCTGGTGCTAATTCTATCGCAAAATCGATCTCCCTATCGGGTGGTAACCCAGGGAGATCTTCTGGAAACACATCTTCAAACTCCCTAACAACTGGAATGTCCTTCAGTCCAGGGGTTCCTTGCTTCGTATCTATTACATAAGCCAAGTAGGACTCGCTGCCCTTTCATACTAATTTCTTGGCTTGGGTAATAGTCAAAAATTTCTTTCCTGACACCTTTATCTTGACTTTCTTGCTCTTACAATCAATCTGGGCACCATTACTTGCCAACCAATCCATTCCTAAGATGACATTAAATCTGCCGAACTTAAACGGTATTAGGTCTGCCCGAAAGCTGTGTCCTCCTATTACTATATCGCAGTTAAGGTATATCTGGCTCACAGGAACCACTTCGTGGTTAGCTATTTCTACCATTAGTCGTTCCTTTAACATTTCTGGTTTCAAGTTTAGTTTGCATGCAAAATCTTGTGATATAAAAGACTTTGTAGCTCCAGAATCAAACAAAGTATTTGCACTCAAGGTATTAAGGGAAAGGGTACCTGCGATGACATCCTCATCCCTCACTGCATCTTGCACTGTCATGTTGAAAGTTCTAGCGGTGGGTGGTCGATTGGATGAAGTACCGCTCATCCTTGATCCCGTCGGTTTCAGTTTAGGGAAGTCTTTCTTCCAGTGGTCCGTACCTCCACACTACAAACATTTCATGAGTGAGTTCTTCTGGGGGCAATTATTGGAATAGTGTCCGGTCTGTCCACACTTGAAACACGTCGTCGTACCCTAGAGACATACTCCTGAATGTTTCTTTCCACAAGTCTTACAATTAGGTAGTGGAGGGCGTGACTGTCCTGATATGGGTGCCCTGGTTGACCCACCTTCTTGGCCAACACTCTTGCTTTCTGCTCTGTTAAACCCTGTGCTTTTGGCTGGCTGGGTCATCGTTCCTGTAACAAAATTGTTGGAGAAACTCCCACTTGCAGCACCACTACTTCGACTTTCAAACTTCCTTTTCTTCATGATCTTGTCCTTCTGGGACTGCTCACTTCCTGCCTCTACAATTGACGCCTTCTGTACTAGAGTGGCGTAATCCGTAATTTCTAACACCGCGACACGGTTCTGGATCCATTGTTTCAATCCTTGTTGAAACCTCCTTGTCCTCTTAATTTCAGTGTTCAAATAATCTGGAACAAACCTTGATAGCTCAGTGAACCTAGCCTCATATTCAGCTACAGTCATATTGTCTTGTTTAAGCTCTAGGAACTTGAGTTCCATCTGGGTCTCCATAAACCTTGGAAAGTACTTTTCCGAGAATAACTCTGTGAATCTGTCCCATGTAACCACTCCAGCTGGTTCCAAATTTTTCTTGGCCTCTCCCTTAAGCAGGTATGTAGCAAAGATAGTTTCCTGGGCTTCCTCAATGCCCATAATCTCAAAGGTCTTTTCCATCTCCTTCAACCAAGCCCTGGCCTCAACGGGGTCTGCTGTCCCCTGGAATTCTGGGGGTTTAATTGATTTAAATGCCTTAAAGGCATTGGCTATTGCATTGTTGGGGCCGCGGGGTGGTGGCTGTGGTCGCGGCTGGCATTCCAGATTTTGCCTCATCAGGCGCATAAACTGTTCCATAGGGTCCTCTTCTTCTTCCTCATAATCCTCATTTTTCTTAGTCTGGTTTTCTGTGATTTGCACCTCGAAGGTGAAATCTTTTACAGGCATATATGCACCTCATAAATAGCTATCAAACGATCATGGCATCATATGTATATGACAACTTAAATGGAAACAGTTGCTAAAATCAAACGAAAATTACGTCATATTAATGCTAGTAACTTCTCAGAGTCAAGGTTTCAAGTACAACATAAGACTGAAATATATAAAAGTACATCAAAATGCAGTTAACATGTCTTTCTATCCAGAGGAAATATACTAGAAGACTGAACTGGTCAACCATCCATCAATCTGCGTGAAAGCGTATCGCTTCCCTAACTCGGCGCATAGTCCTCGAAAGGACTCTCTCTGCATCACTTCTGCGGATCCTCCTCCTGCGGTGGGAACGTGGAAGTGCTCTAAGTCGGGTGAGAGCCCTCCTCTCAATCCCCATGACTGCCCGCTTCATCTGTCTAGCTCTAGAGGATCTCCCCTGGGAGTATAGTCTCGCTCGTCTCTCCTCAGCTAGATGGAACCTCAGCTCAGCTACTCGGGCCTCCGCTGCCACCAGGTCGGTGGTCATACGGGTCACCATCCATATCTATATCCCAATGAAATCCACTAGGGGATGAATCCTCTCTGAGGAGAGGGGAGTGCGTAGGGATATCAGTCCAAACCACCTCCTCATCCTCAGGCTCCTCTCCGGGTGTGGGGTCAGCTTGAACATCGTCCATGGGGTCCTCCTCTGGGTCACTATCTGGCTCATCTAAATCCACTGGGTCCTTTACAGGCATAGGGTCATCAGCTCTGGGATCCTCCTCGGGATCCTCCTCCTGGACTATCTCTCTCCCTGTCTCAACATCAGGCTCATCTACTACTCTCAAAAGAGCATCATCATGTCGCTGCTCGGAACTCTCAGGTAGCTCTACATCCTCGGGTATCTACACAAAAAGGGAAAAATATTACTATCCTTGAGGTTTTGATAAGTAGTTCCCTTATTGGGCTTAAGGTTGTTAGGGCTATGTCTATTAGCCCGACTATATATGTTTCGGTAAGGGTTTGGGTCCTTGAACCTTCATATCGTCTCTGAGATTATAACCTAATGCTCTGATAACATTTCTGTAACACCCCTAGATCCGGGGTCGGAGATCCAGGCTGTCACTCTATCCTTAATTCCCATTTTAAGATTCATTATTCTTAATCTTCATTTTAGTATGTTGTGACCCCTCAATCAAACACAACATTTATAGATTATAGGCTCAGAGATGAAATTAAAATGTTACTAAGTTATTACAACCATCTTGAAATAGTTATTAGAAACCCAAATTGTCATAATCTCAAAAGTTCAACTTAAAAAGGGATAACCATCTAAGGTGGCACTTGCGTCCAAAAAGAGGTTTGGTTTTCAGAAACTTACACAAGTCATGCTTGTAAATAAATCTAACCAACCTGAGCTGTAAACCTATCCAACTTAGTCCGCTCACCTGTGGTAATGCTACTGGGTACTGCCCTGGCACTTGCCTCGTAAACAGTCTCCTAAACTGCTGACCGGTTAGCACGCTTTTGAGGAGGGTCTGCCTAGTTCTTTCCATGAGATCTGTTGTTTTGTGGTGGTATATATGAAAGAAAAGAAAGAGTGAGCAATACAGCTCAGTCATATAATAATAGTTTTCAAAGTACTTTTATTAACATAAACCATATGCCATATTGTATACTGATATTGTACCATCATTAAACATTTTTCATTCTTTTTCCAGAAAGATAGCAAGGAATTTCTGAGGTACTTTGAATAATTCATCATTCTGTCAACACTATCGGTAATTGAGCACCTAGGCTTTCATTACAGTGTTGCAGTATAATTCCAATTGGAAGAATGGGATTATGTTGGGGCTTCTTCCACGATATCTGGTGATCAGCCAATATATCGTGCCTCTACTTCTCTACCAGTAGAAGGACGACGTTCCCTTATCGGGTCGCACCCTAACCGCATATGGGCCTTAATATTTGGACTATGCCCGAAGGCGATGTCCCCTCTTCCTCCAATCCCTTAGAGAATTCTGTGCATCAGGAATAGATTTTAATCCGGTTCCCTCATGCACACAGCTTGGTGATTGGTTTGGTAACCTTTACTTAGCTTTACTTCCAGGAATAATTGAGGAAGTAATTTTGACATGTGGGTTGACTTTAATCAACAGATTTCGATTACTAAGAATCGCCTCATCAACATAACTTGGGAGTGGGTTGGAGTTTTTGATTGCTTAGTCAAACCTGAAACCCTCCTTACTAGGTAGGGTGTCTTTCTTATTGATAGCGAAGGGGGAAAACATTTAATATTGGCTCCCAAAACCTTGGGTTCCCGAGTTTTGATAAGTTTGAGCGACGTAGCGATACTTTTTGATGAGTGAAGCTATAGTCAGTGAAGAAATGGGAACCCGTACTATTTTTAAATAATTTTTCGACGGTCAGAAAATATTTAAAATAATTTTAAAAACCTTATATAACTTTTAAAATAATTACATATGATTTTTAAATCATCCTGGAATATTTAATCAATATTCAAAATAATATTTATTAAATCAATAATCAGCCTTGAATATTTAATAAATATTTAAATGATATTTATTAAATAAAAATCATTCATAATTAATGTCAAATGGGAATAATATTCCACTTATTAATAAATATTCAAATAATATTAACATTATTAAAAGGATTTTTAATCTGGAAATATCAAATTTATAACTATTTGAACATTTTTAAAACAAAATATACGTCGTTTAACATCTCCGGTGACTTCCGGGTTTTTATGTCCTTATCCGGACGAAATATCTCCGACTCCCCTACTAAGAAAGGGTATTATCGTACCCTACTTGGAACTTTTAACACATCATCGCATACATGTATATATGTATTCATGCATACGTACTTACTAAACGGGTTTATAAATCAACATAAATAAACCATATATTTCATGATGATTCGCAAAAATACTATTAAAACAGTTCATAATAGTTATACCACAACAACAATTTGAAAATACTTGAAGTAAAAGTTTCGAAAACTTGCCTTATAGTGTTGGAATAGTCTGGGCTCTATCTTTAATGTGATGATCTATAATAACCAATAAGGTTCGGTTAGTTCGCTAAACGATCCCGTCGAATCAACTATTCACATAAAGACACAACTTCATAACGATACATCCTTACTACACATTTGACTTATTATAAGTCCATGATATCCTTTAACCACTTTTGATAATTATTGGTTTCTTAACGACTTTCGGTAAAGGTCATTTTTAACGAAACTAAAGTTCGTCTTAATTCGTCCCCTAAAAGGGTCTTTCACTTGCGCAACTTTGATTCGAAAAATTCTATAAAATCAAAAAATAAACTTTTTCATTAAATTAATTTTCTCACTTCTTCTTAACATTCCAGAGGAGTTTTTATCCAAATTTCATAATTAAGAACATCTTTTTGATAGCTCAATTGTTGGTCTAAAAATAGCTCCTTTCTACAGTGGTTTCTCATGCGCATGCTTGACTTAAACATTTTTATAAAATTGAAAATTTTGTATTTCTACTCCAAATTTATATGGGATCTTAAGTACTGACCAGGTTACTCCTCATAAAATTTTCATAATCACAGACCATTTTTAAAGGGCTCATTTGGCTTTTCAAATCAGTCCATTTTACGATTCGTCCGTTTTTAACCGGTTTCACTAAAACGAACATAACTCAAAAACCGTAAATCCTTTTAATTCGATTCAAATTCTCAAATACACTACATGGTCAGATCTTCAAGTTCTTAAGCAGTTTTGTCCAGAAATCATGCTTTAACCATTCGTGAGTTCTGTCCTAGAGGTATAATGGGAATTTGACATCATCAAGATCATACAAACATCATCAAGGGTATCTAAGACTAGTGGTAACATCCATTTATCACTACCCAAGATTTATCCATACTTATAAAGCTTAAAACATCACAATCCCCTTAAACATGTACATACTTGCATTAACCCTTCAAATCAACTTATAATTCATGAAGTTTAAGGTGGGTGTTGTTAGGAGTTATCCCACATCGTTTGTGGAAGGGGTAGATTGCTAGTTAATAAGTAGCCAGATTAACTCCATTAGTATGAGGCCTTTTGGGAGTTGCCCAAAAACAAATCCGTGCGGGCTCGGCCCAAAGCGGACAATATCATACTAATATGGAGTTAAGTTCTGCTTGGCAAGCCCAACAAGTGGTATCAGAGCTAAGGTTATAACAGTCCATGAGAACAATTTCAATGGGCTCCAGAATGGATCCAAGGAAGAGGCAGATGGGCTATCCCAGGTTGGGTTTAAGGGGGAGCAGGTGGGCTTTTCAGAATGGGCCTAGGGGGAGCCAGATGGTCAGGAACTTCCAGTATGAGTCAAGGAGAGCTGGTGGCAGATTCGACAGGTGTCGAGCCCGATGTCTGAAGGGGGAGATTGTTAGGAGTTATCCCACATCGTTTGTGGAAGGGGCAGATTGCTAGTTAATAAGCAGCCAGATTAACTCCATTAGTATGAGGCCTTTTGGGAGTTGCCCAAAAACAAATCCGTGCGGGCTCGGCCCAAAGCGGACAATATCATACAAATGTGGAGTTAAGGCCTGCTTAGCAAGCCCAACAGGTGTGAGTGTTTTACCTTCCTTGGAGTCTTAACAACCTTAACCAAGTTTGACTTTATGTAAAAACACCTTAGATAGCTTTAACAACCTTTAAACTTCAAGACCTAAACAACCAAGTTTAAAATTTTCGGAGTCAGCATGACCTGTCTTGAAAGAATTGGAAAAACGAGAATCTTACCTTACTTATCTGAATGCGGCTCCTGAATAAGAGTTGTAGATTATCTCAATACCTTTCCAACAAGCTAAAGAACACAAAACTTCATTGAGAAATGAGGGAGATATTGCTGTTTTACTGGGCTACTGTCTGTTTGGCCAAAATGGAGAGTTCTTGCAGTTTTGCTTACTTGAATCTTGGCTACTACTTGTTTGAAATGGTTGTAATGCTTTCTATCATAACTTAGCTGGTCCTTTAGCAAATAAATCAATTACCCATAACATAATAATTATAGTGAATCACTTTTGCTAATGGTGATGGACCTTGTCTCCTTAATTGCCAAGTTGACTTCCATGATTGCCAATTAATTAGCTTCCTTGTATTCTCTTCCACTAACTAATGGTATAATACACCACTTAATACTATAATTCATTGTATGCATATATGTATTTAATTTATTTACTCTACATTATACTATTCTCGCTTATTCCCGGTACAATATTTATTCCTTAATTTCCATGCTAATCTTCAATAATTCTTAAAATGTTTTTGGTTCAACATTCTAATTTCTTTATCCTAGTACTTTGGTTGCACGATCATTTTCAAATTATATAACTCTTGGGCTTGTCATAGTACTCTTATTTATCGATACCTCATGAAACGTAGGTCGTTAGAGAAGTAGGATTCTTCGAATTCCGGCGACATTTACATACACTTATTTCACTTAAGAAATCATAATATGAACTCGAATCTTAAATATTCACCATACCTAAGTGGTGTTTGGAATCATTTCGTTTAAGTAATGAAATTACTATTCATTCAAATCGTTTTACAATAGTACAAAAATCCGGGTTCTTACACACTGCAAGAGACCTTGCCCACACATAATGATAAAACTGAAACGAGGTCTTATAATAGTCCTGCTGCTAATACAAAGGGCAGGTTGCCTATAAAACTCAGACATTGAAGTCCTGTGTCACATTGAAGTTAAATATGCAATATGTAGAGTTTGTGGTACTAATTGGTTAAGTTATTAATTTCTAAACTCTAGCTATTTGGAAAGATCACCAAGCTTGACGGATTTAAAAAAAAGGCCTACAGCTACAGGCCCTTTTATAAAATGAACCAACACTACTCTCTAAGATATGAACCAGCGAGCTACATTTAAAAAAAAAGGTTAGTCTACATAAAACAATTTAAATAAACATAAAGATAAAATTTCTTAGAAATCTATAAGTTCATATCGGCAAAAATGAAGAAACCTAGAAAGAACAGGGGAAAAATGATTTATTGGCTAATATACGAGTCCTAAAGAGAGCTCAAACTGCAGCAATTCTTTTATCTTTGATCAAGTATATATTCACCCCCAGTGAACAAACTCAAGTATTTATCTTTTACCTCGGGTCATTTTACACTTTATTGAATATATTATTTGTTTACCCCTATTAAACAAACTTGGGTATACTACCAAATTGATTCTTAGCAGAAGTACAAAATTAGGATAATACATGTGACTTACTAACCATATATGGGCAGTAGGAATTAACCTTGAAATAACTCTATCGACTTCCGGATAAAAAAGAATATATGGAGAAAAATCACAGGTGTCCTGCAAGTTGAGACGAAAATAAACTTTAGTAATAGAGGTTTGCACAAGGTACATTAAATTTCTAATAGAAAATGCACATTAATAATCGAAACTAGCAGAAGGTAAAATTCAACTCTTAAAAATAGATTTCTTCTTCCATACTTTGCTTTGGCTAGGATTTTTATAAAGTTTTCCTAATTCAACGTCATATCTTTGACCCGTTCAAAAATTTGCTTTCCTAGATAAAGGCAAAGGAGCAACTGAGACTCAATATTTCCATCGAAAGACATTTTGTTCTTCGGATAAGGGTGATTAGAAGGAAGAAATGCTCGATGACCCATATATACATTTTTCTTGCAATTGTTTAAGCGCCAATCAATCGTACCCTCTTCACAAATTGGACATGCTTTAGCTCCTTTAATGGTGTACCCATAAAGGTTTCCATAGGCAGGAAAATCACTTATGGTGCAAAATATCATGGCATGCAAAGTGAAATCAGATTAGTTGTACGCATCATAAACCGTAACACCTTCATCCCACAATACCTTTAAGTCTTCAATAAGCGGTTGAAGATAAACATCTATGTTATTCCCCAGTTCCTTAGGACCTGAGATTAGCAACGTCAACATTATGTACTTGCGCTTCATAGACAACCATAGAGGCAAATTATAAACCGTCAAAAGAACTGGCCACGTGCTATGGTTACACCTCATAGTGCGATATGGATTAATGCCATCTACACATAATCCCAGCTGTAGATTTCTAGGTTCCTCGCTAAATTCTGGAAACTTTCCATCAATCGTTCTCCATTGTGGAGAGTCACCATTGTGGAGAGCATCCCATCGGATTTTCTCCCTTCTACATGCCATCTAAGAAGCTTTGCATCTTTTGCACTCGCAAAGCGGTGTTTGAATCGCTGCATTACAGGTAAATACCACATCACCTTAGCAGGAGGCCTTTTCTTATCCTCATTACAAGCATTATTTATGTGTCGCCTATAGTTACTGTAGGGAGCTCATTACTCGTAGGAATTATTTCTCCTAAAAGCTGAAGCATCTTTGTGAAACTCTTATCACTCCAATTATGCTTTACTTTTAGCTTACACAACTTCAAGGTTGTTGACAACCTAGTAAATTGATCCTTGCACCCTTGATACAGAAGTTTCTTAGAATCGTCAACCAAACTACTAAAAATGTTTTGTTGGTGCATGAAATGCTCTTCCATATCTTGTATCATCTTTTTTACCCTATCATTTTCCATATATTCTTCATCATTATTCTCCATACTATCTTCCTCCCTTGCATGTTTTGTACCCGATGTCCTCGTAGACTGTACTCCTTCACCATGCCAAATCCATTTCACATAACCCTCCTTAAAACCAAGACGGAAAAGATGATCCTCCACCATATCAGCACTACGATACATTTTAAAATTCTTACAATCACGACATGGACGTAAGATCATTTGTTCTTTTCCCTCTTCCTTTTGCTTATTTTCCAGGTATAGCGTCGCACAAGTAATGAACTCTTTAACACCATCAATATACTCGGATGTTGCACGTGAAATTTTGGACATCCATGTATGTCGATCCATTATATATTACTAAAAGAATTCAATAAAGGGCAGATTTGAGAGTTGAGATAATTTAACAGCAAGAAGATTTCATTATTTATGCTGAAAATCAAATTAAAACATTTCGTATTTTTCTGGTTTTTATCACTACATTTTTTCACTATTATTACTCTAAATTTTTATTGAGTTACTTTAATTAAGTAATTCTTATTCTCAAGCAGTCTAGACAATTGAGGATATAATTTACAAGAAGTTCCCGGTATTAAAAGCAGTATTATACTCAAAGTCAGGTCTTGATTTCTGTTCCAGTACCAATTTGGTCAGCCCTAATAACTTAAATTTTTGTCAAAATATACAAGCTCAGATGCTTCTAATACTTTAGACACAAAAACTTCATATATAAACCTATAACCTTTCTTTTTTAATCATCAACTAATTAGGTCTTTAACCCTTTGAATTTGCACCTGCTCAAAATTTAAACCCATATATCATAGTGCAAAATTAGTAAAAATTTTCTAGTTATTTAAATTATTTCATTGCTAAGGCATAATAAGAGAAAGTATAATTAGTGGTTATTACTATGGTATCTTATACAAAATGAAATACAAGGCAAGCAAATGCTAATGTTAACTAGCATTTTGATTTCTCATGTTCAATGATTATATTTAATGATTCTATTTGTTTGCCTCCATGTTCTACTTGTGTGGTTGTTCTAATTCAACAAGAGGTTTTTAACTATTAATGGAGGAATAACCTTTACTTTTTTTCTATTTATCTATCTATTGTGCATTTCATCTTCAAGACTGCACTGAAATCATGTGCTATTGCTGGTAGTAGGAAATTGCAGTCATGACTCAAGACTGATGGAGCAGCTGATACATATATAAATGTAAACATACTAGCAAGCAACAAATCATATACATATACATATTGACATGTTTAGCTTAATTTCACAGATGCAACCACTATATACTAACTCATGACAATTTAACTACCTTGAATTAACAACACATGTCATTGATGTGGACACATACATTTACATCTATACTTTATAGTTGATTGTTCTATGGCTGACACATATAATAACTATGTAAGCAAGTTGGTTACGGTATATATATGTCTCAAATATATTTATAATATTAATCATGATTACGCACACATATAAACAGTAGTAATAGTCATTGGTGCAATTACTGAATTACAGCAGTATCTATGTTTTCTTCTCCTCCTTTTACTTCTTCTTTCTTAAACCTAAACTCATCATTGGTTTATTGCACATACAGAAAGATGCACTACAACACAGTAAGACTATTTTCGACCAAATTTTTTCGACTGCGGCTACTTTCGACCATATATGGTCGAATTTAACTGGGCCGGCTAATTTCGACCGAATATGGTCGAAAGTACATGCGGTCGTAAATATTTGGTCGAAAATAGTAATATTTTCGACCGTATATTGAAATTGGTCGAATTTATTTCCCACCAAAAGTCAGCGGAAAAATTTCAGCCAAACAAAGAAATAAAATCGACCGAATATGGTCGAATCTCAAAATTTGAGAAGAGCGGGAAAATTCCCACCCAATTCTTTGAAAATTCACGCAGGCGGGAAAAACTAGTGCCAAAAGTAAATAGAGATTTTCTACATGATTCGGTCGAAAATATTAGATTTCACTTCAGTCGGTCGAATTTAATAAATTCGACCGCATACTATTGAAATTTATTTTTGACTATTTTCGATCGAAAATATGTTTACTAAATTCGACCCGTTACGGTCGAATTTAGTCGCTTCTGATTGGAAACCCTACTCCCTCTTTTCTTTCCATTCGTCGTTGTTTACCTCTTCCCTATTTTCACCATTTCTTTCCTTGCTTCACCATTTTTGCTTCATGTGCTACTCCTAAATTATCAAGTATTTTTGATGTTCTTAATCATGTAAATATTGTTATTTTTGTTCCGATTAGTGTGATTATGATAATTTTGCATATATTCGTGTTTAAATAAATTATGTGGTCCAATTATGATAATTGTGCATATATTTTTGTTTTAATAAATTATGTGGTCCAATTAGTGTGATTATGATAATTTTGCCTTATGTCATTGTTTACATATTTTGTAGATGGCATCCGATCGTAGTTGGATTGGTCGTAATCGATATAATGAGGCGAAATATTTAACACAAGAATAAAAAATTGGTGTGGATAATTTCTTTACATTTGCTATACATCATATGCAAGAAGAAGACAATGGCATTATAAGATGTCCGTGTAAAAAATGTGGAAATTCTTGTTATAAGAATCCTTCTACCATGAAAGTCGATTTGTATAGACATGGTATCATGCAATGGTACACTCGATGGGATTGTCATGGTGAGAAAGATATGCCAAGGGTCGAAGTTGGATCGAGTTCTGCTAATGTTAATTACAGAGATGATGTTATGTATGATGCACATGATGATGATTTTCAGGATTGTGAGGATTTTTAAGAAGAACCAAATGCAACAACAAAAGAGTTTTATAGACACGTGAATATTGCTTCTGAACCAATTTATCCAGGCAATGTTAATTTCACAACATTTGAGTACGTAATAGAGTTGCTTGATTGGAAGAATAGGCATAATTGCAGTAATAATGCCTTTGATGAGTTGCTTCATCTCATTGGATTAGTATTGCCTGATGATCATAAATTGCCTGAGAAGTGCGAAAGATGATTCAAGGACTGAATATGGAGTGTGAAAAGATTGATGCATGTGAGAATGATTGCATGTTGTTTTACAGGGAAAATGAGAATAAAACACATTGTGATATATGCAAAGGGGACCGATACAAAGTTCAAAAAGATCCTAAAAAACAAAAGATCCCACGAAAGATATTGCGATACTTTCGTATCACCATGAGATTGCAGCGTTTATACATGGCCAAGAAGGCTGCAAAATGTATGAGATGGGACCATGATACACTACAAGAAAAAGTTCAATAGACATCGGTTGTAAATGCCACTGATGTTAAAACATGCAATAACATCACCCGTAATTAAACTAATGTCTTTGCTTTTCATAAACATCACTATTTTTAAAACCGATGTCTAAAGTCATCCTTTAAAAATTAAAACGAGCACCCTTCTTTTTGTTTCCCCCCTTAACTAAAATTTTCACCTCAAAGTCAAAATTTCCCCCCCTCACCAAATATTTCCCCGCCTATACACAATTATTCTCCTTCAGACAAATTAAACACAAAAACTAAAAACTAAAACTAACTCTCTCCATCTCACACTCTCTCCTTCCCTCTCTCTCTCTCGACTGAATCTCTCTCACCTCCACCACCACTCACTGCTAGCTGTACTTACCACGACCACCTGCTCACCTCCATCCGGCCATCCACTGCTCACCTGCTCATCTTTGCTCATCCCTCATTTGCTCGTCGAAATTGGTAAGATGAGCTTCAATTTGGTCTACACGAATATCTCCTCTGCGATTTCTATGGTCTTCTCTATTGAAATTGATGAGCTTCAGTTTGGGGGTTTTTAAAATGAAAACCCTAATTTCTTAAAATGGGGTTTTTAAATGAAAACCCTAATTTCTTAAATTCTGTGTTTTTATTTATTTGGATGTATTTGTTAAAAATCCTAATTGGGGTTTTTAAATTGTGTGTTTGGGGTTAATTTAATTTATATGTAATTTATGTGTATATATATATATATATATATGTGTGTGTGTGTGTGTGTATTAATTATTTTATCTACAATTTATAAGTTTGATATTCTAGATTCGAAGTATGATTAGATCATGTTGATTCCACAGAAAGTTTGCTCGAAGGTCATTGTTCTCGGAGATAGCGGGTATGTTTCAACTTATGTAATTTTCAAGTTCTTGATTTGCTTTAACAAGTTCTTGATTGTTGCTTTTTTGTTTTGTATTTCAGGGTAGGAAAGACTGTAGGAAGTATAATTCAAGAGTGTACCTGAAATCAAGATTAAAAGAAGTCTTTATGATAATAAGATGTTTGAATTTGAACTGTTTAATTAGATATGGGACACGGTAGGGCAATAAAGGTTCCACACGTCTCATTTTATAGAGGGGTAGATTGTTGCATTCTTGTTTATGATGTTAACATATACAAAACATTTGAAACTCTCCGACTTGGCATCAAGATTTTCTCAGACAAGTTCTTAGTTTTCTGTCTTATGCATGCTTATCTAGTATCATCTCACAATGCTGTTAGTTGTTTGATATAACAATAGCAGTATAATTTTTCATTAATTACCATTCATATGCAAATGATGCAAGACTATTATCACAACGATACAGTTTTTGGCAGTGACAAAAATGGAGATATAGATATTGGATTATTCCTGGACTCCATTCAGGCTACTTCGGATGAGTGTTCATATGAATATTCTGCCAGTCACCCTATTTCTGCTGTTGGCATTGAGAGCCCAAAGTACATTGGTTCTATAGACAGGAGCTTTGTTATGAATAGTGGATCAGGCAGTGAATCGGATGTGGAACTATGGCATGGCCAGGTATCAATAATATAATTTAATTGTTCATTAGCTGTTTTGACTTGATACTTGGGTAGTTCTGATTTATGTTTTTTTTTGTGGAATCCAGCTTCATCATGGAGGATTTTCCATGAATGCTCAGCAAAATCCATCTCCGATGACATTGACTTCAAATCTCCAATAGGTTTGGTAGCTCCTGAATTTAGAAATGAAGCAGAAAGGAACTTGCAATCCATGCAAATTAGACCGGATTATTTATCTATTGTTGTTTCAACTGGTAATGGTATCAAAATAAGGTCTCGCCAAGCAAAAGCTGTTCAACGGAATACTCAAGATAACGTGGCTCAAGGAGCTGCCCCAAGAAGGGATTTTGTAGATGAACCATCAAGTTAGATCAAAGTTTGGCAGCCTTACAGAAGAAAATGCTGAAGTAGAACTTTCGGTTATTGAGGTAAGATATCGTATGTGCCAATCTCCATATTCCATGTGTGATTCTGATCTTCATTTTGTTGGAATGCGCAGGAAAAAGATGTCAAGAACCAGCAGACTTCTGCTTGTAATGTTGCTCCAAATGCTGTTTCTACCACAGTTCAGACTGGGCAGGTTCTTCCTTTTATGAGCTTAATTTCATCAGCACTGCATATATTTCTTGTTATTAGAGTGGTACTAGTAGCTGTCAGATAAATCAGTTATATGTTTCTTGAACTCTTTCATTTCCCAATCTTTCTTTTGGATCTCCAGCCTCTGAGAATACAAGTGATATTAGATTGGTATTACCTAGTCAAATGCGCAAGCTTTCTTGGAAACTAAATTAGGGAAGAGACAAGCATGGCATAAAAGGCTCTTTCTCTTCAGGATATGAGGTATATATCTGAATCCGCTTTCTCTATAACAGCTCTTTTAACTGTCAGTATAAACAATTCTTGATTAATGTAATGGAGTATACTTAATTTCTTTAAGCACATTTGTATTGTCAAGTTTAACCCTTAGAAGAAACATAAGAGTTTCCTTCTATAAAATTCTTTATTTTAATGATGAATTTTGTGTTCTTCACCATGTCTTTTATTTGATGAAAATTATACTATCACGCCCAATTTGTTATTTTTGTGTAGTTGCTGCGTTCTAGATATCTTGCTTAGATGACTGATTACTTGTGTGTGCCATATTGTGGACTTAATTTTTATTTTTTTTCCTTAGTTGATAAGCCTTAATAATTTTCCTGTCTATTCCTTTTCCTTACCCTGTCTCCATTCTATCTTTCTCATCTCTTTTAGTCTCTTGCTCTTCACCTATTTTTCTTCCTGTTCACCACTACACGGCTGAACTTTGAAGCCAGGATAATACCGCCAAACTGTCTTCTTCCGCCGTTAAACAGCAACCACAGCGGTAACCTTAGATTCTTTTGAATTGAAGTTTTTTTTTTCTTCTTTTATTTCTCTAATTATTGGCAGTGTTTTGATGATTCGTGGCTTCATATAAACAGTAGTATAAGCCTCACGAGCTGCTATTTATAAGTTAAATGTGGGTGTTAGTTAAAACTACTACTCGTCGGAATTTATGAATAATTGAATCATGTTCATGACAGTTTGTTTGAAGATTTTAATACTAGAATGATGTTTCTATGTTTGGTTTGGAGCTGTTAAGTAGTTTCCCAGAATTTTCATGCTGATATCATGTTAGTCGAGTTATTTGAAGCTTTATATTGTTTAGTCGGATTATTAGTGGTGGTGTAAGTAATGGGTTATTGTTCCAGAGACTTTACAGATTATTAATATGTCATGTTACCGTTAGTTATATACAAGTTGTTGTCCCCTCATTCTTTAATGTCACTGGCACTCACTAATTTTCCCACGTATTCAAGATTGGTAATTCTTTGGTTTCATAGTACTGCGATTATAGACAATGGGGGTAGTGCCGTTGTGGGAACTTAAATTTAACTTGTTATACACCATTTCTAGTTGAAGTAGTTTGCCCTCTAAGATTGAACATCAAAGTTGTCATCCTTCTTGTGATATAATATGGTTCTCTAATTTCAGCACATCATTGAATTAACATGTGCAGATTTTTTCATCAGGTAGTACAATTTTATTATAATAGTTATAGCAATCTTTCCGGTGTTCCTAGTTTCTGAAAATGCAACTATAAAGTGCTGGCATTAGTATAAATGTACATGTACTTAAAAATAGCCAAATATATATAGGTCTCCAACCTTATTTTTTTTTATGCAAAACAGTGTAATGCACTCTATTTGCATTGGGATATCATGTACTTGAAATGAGAGTTTTATTTACTATATTATTTTGTGTGTTTATATCATTTGGTGGTGTTATTGTTATAAGTGTTGTTCATGTAAAGTTGCTCAAACTTGATTTCCATATTTAGATGACATTATTCTTCTGCTGCCAGCACTCATGAGACACTCAGGTTTGTTGATGCTTGGTATTTGAGAGATATTGTGAGCATGTAGTATAGTAATCAGCAGCTAGGTGTCTCATGTGTGTCCTATGTATTCTTGAATAAATTAGTGTACTGTTGTAAGTTTTGGTACACTTTATTTATTTAATTATGTGTTACTTTGTCTACTTAATTATTTACTTTATTTAGGTAATTATTCAATTTATTTACTTGGTTACCTTATTTTTTTTAATTCAAATTTTAAATCTTATTTAATATACGAGTAACTGAGAAGTGTAGTTCGCCAAACTTTTTGCCCTATTAGTTTGTTCTGTTGTCTGTTATTAAAAAACAGAATATGCGAGTAAGATATACGCTTTGTTTCTCATTGTTTAATATTTGTTCTTGCTTATTGTTGTATCAAAAAGGTAAAAGGCAGAGGAAGGCCAAATCTAGTAAATCATTTATTCAAGAGCTTATGTTGCCTAATTCCAGGCTGTTTACCAAATTAAACATTTATTTAAGATTTTCTACTAGTTGTGACCACCTTTAGTACTGATTTATCCACAACTTAGGCAGGCACATGCATTGTCTATAAAGCTAACAGGTCAAATGTCTTGTTTTTCCCCCTCTTTGGAAAAAGCTTGACAGTGCATTGTTAGTTGATACTGATCTTAATTTAGTTATCAACCATATATTGTGATTTGCTAATTACTTCATAGCTGCAATATGCATAAGATAGCCAGGACAAAATTAAAACAAGGAAAGTGATAGCATTATGCAAATTAACCTTAAAAATAAAAAGAGATAAAAGTGATGGCATTATGTTCTCTAGTATTGTTTGTTGTCCAGGATTATTGTATTCTCACATATTCATCAATGTGACGTCTGCAGACATGATTCTCACAAGAGCAAGAGCGCTACGGCGCATTTCTGCAACTTATTACTGGATATCAGGAATCCGGAATGAGTTTACAGGAGTTGAGTGAACAGGTTATGGTTGCTATTGATCATACTCTCTACCGTCTGTATATACGTCAGAAATTTGCTTGTGCACAAGCGTACGTAGTTAATTCTAGTGCCTAGCATGACAGTTTGGCTTGGCAGTTTGGTATCTTGTTAAGTGATATAGCTAGTTTGGTATCTTGTTAAAGTAACAGATGGATAATGTACATGTTGGTAGTTGTTGGATGTATTTTGTGAATGGTTTAATATAAATGCATGGTCCACTTTTTAATTTTTTGGTTTGCATTGAAAGACAATGGTTTATTTAATTATCTCAGAAATAAATGTCTAATTGCATCGAAATTTTTACCAAATAATGATGTCTAAAACAAAGATATACATCACATTTTTTCTGCAATGTCCGATGTCTAAAAAACAAAAAGAAATCACTTTTTATATATAAAATCTGTTGTCTAAAAGACACATATAAATTAGTTTTTTTAGAAAAAAACTGATGTTTATATCTACATTAGACATTAGTATAGGATGATGTCTAAGATAGCTATAGACATCGATTTTTTCCGAAAAAAACTGATGTTTATAAGAAAATTAGACATCAGTCTAGAATGATGTCTAAGATAATTATAGACATCTTTTCCAAAAAAAGAAAGCGATGTGTATGTGAAAAATAACTTAGTTTATTATATGTTTTCTAGAATATAAGGCATGCAAGTTGTTTATAAAATTAATTATATGTAACCTATTTTGTAGAACAACTGATGTGTATTGAAGGAAATACCGATGTCTATATTAGCACAGACATCAGTTTCTGACCGATGTCTAGAATAGACATCTCCGACCTAGACATCACATGCAAAATAACATAGACATCGGCCATAAACTGATGTCTATTGATCCTTTTCTTGTAGTGATAGAGTCTTGGTTGAAGGCCAACTAAGTCACCCAGCAGATGGAAATGAATGGGTGCAATTTGATCGTAGATTTCCAAATTTTGCAAAGGAGATTCGGAATGTTAGACTTGGACTTTCTACTGATGGATTTGACCCCTTTCGTGATGCACACGCTAGAGAGTATACAGTATGGCCTGTGGTGGTCTTTGTGTACAACCTTCCCCCATCTATGTGTACTAAGGCTCCATACATGTTCATGCCCCTTCTTATCCCTGGCCCGACAGATCCGACAAAAGACTTTCATGTTTATCTTAGGCCGCTAATTGATGAATTGAAAACTTTATGGCATACAGGGGTGGAAACATATGACAGGTTCTCACGTACAAATTTTATGATGAGGGCGATGGTTTTGTGGACAGTTAGTGACTTTCCTGTACTTGCCATGCTTACACTAGTAGAAAATTGGCCTTTTACGTCGGTTAAATAGGTCTTATACGTCGGTTAAGTGGCGACGTATGGGCAGGCGACGTATAAAGTCAGAGTCTTTTACGTCGGTTAAAAAGGTGACGTATATTGTATCCTTTTACGTCGGTTCTTCTAAACAACCGACGTATATTGTATCTTTTTACGTCGGTTCTTCTAAACAACTGACGTATATTATTATCCTTTTACGTCGGTTCTTCTAAACAACCGACGTATATTATTATCCTTTTACGTCAGTTCTTCTAAACAACCGACGTATATTATTATCCTTTTACGTCGGTTCTTCTAAACAACCGACGTATATTGTCCAAAATATTAAAAAAAAATATTTTTTTCTGTACAAAACCCATAAATTTAATTAAAAACCATAATTTCCAAAATCAACCAATAATTTTACATCCATAATTTTACAACCGAACAACATCCAGAAAATTAATTAAAAACCATAATTACCAAAATCAACCGAACAATTTTTTGAGACTCATATCTTCCAAACCAGCTAGTTTTTACTGAAAATGATCCAGCAAACTAATCACTCCGGCAGCAAGTGAAATCACACCTTTTAAACCTTTATCAGACACATTCAACATAATCACTCTTCTTGCATCAGACAGATCATCACCATCGCCGCAGACAACTCCCTCCCAATTACAGCAAATAGAATCATTAGACCATGCAGTAATTGAGCATTTGTGAGGTTTCCAGCAAATTGCTTAAGGGCCAGAAGATCAACCGGATGACACGTTTGACTCAGGGACCCCATCACTTCCATTGCTGAAACCAAAGAATGAAAAGACTCAAAAAATACTCAACATCGCCATAAACATAGTTGATTCAGATATGATTGAACTTGAATATCTGCTTACAAAAAATCAATTTCCAATTACAAAACTTTACACACACACACATCCAAAAGCAATTATGAACAGTCCAATTAAGATCAATATTCAGACCAGAACTTAAGGAACACATTTTCATGACACAAAATGTCACTGATATGCACAGAAACATAAAGGCAAAATAATCTGTACGTGTTTATATTAAATCGAGAAGATATATAGCATATAGTAAGTACATTTCCATATGCAAAAGCTATTATCAGAAAGTAAAAAATGAATAATCTCTGAGGTGTAATGGGTATCACACAGAATATACCTTCGTGCAGACATGCTTACTGAAATAGCTAAATAGGGAGGTAATAGAAGTTGCAAAGCTAAGAAACTCACATGACTCTGTATTTCCATCCTTCCTCCTACAATGAACAAGCCTGAATCTCCGTGTTTTAAGGTATAATTGCTTATAGAGATAGCTATCTCCCTGTGGTGAACATGATGAGGGAAATCCTCCTGAGCGAAATTGAGGATATGCTTAGTGTTTGTTACTACAATTTCACTTAATCTTACAAAAGACAAAAGCAAATGGCATATGCAGTTACTAATACAACATTCAAAACTATTACAAACCTGAAGATTCTTCTCCCATAGCTTTTTAAGGTTGTGATCAAAACACATAACAGACCAACCAGATGTGACAACAACCAGGACCTGCTTCTGCACTTGTCCGTGCTTATAGATCCGGTCAACAACTCCTACAGCCATGGCTATGGCACGCCTTCCAGATGCAACACGAATCTTTTCTGGCAACAAGGAAACTTCTGCAAGAATGCGTGCTTCACTAAATCCTTCATCCACGCGTCTAGAATGAGGCTCTAATACCTAGAAACAACGTAAAAAACGGAAAAATAAATAAATTGAAAACACTCAAACATAATTACATACAGATTACCTATCTATTTATTTATCAACCTAAGTACTAAAAAAAATTCTATACCACACAATACACATATAGGCTTCTGCTCAAAATTCATATACGAACTCATTTAGCCTACAAAGTAGTAAATTCTATATTTACTTTTATGATATTCAATTCGTATTATATGTATCAGTAGTGAACTTCAAGGAATAAAGAAGATATCTAAACATGACGAAGATAATCAGCACAACAAAGATAATAAAACATGACAAATGAGGATAATAGTCATTGCAATAAATCTAGCAGACTACTACCAACGAACAATGCTCATATAATTGCATGTCAAAGGAAGGAACCTTTTAGCTTGTCTCTCCTCCAGTTCTTTTGTTCTAAAAACTACTTATACTCCCTGCTCCCTGCGGAAAAGACAAAAAACTTAGAGATTTCCGTAAGCAAATATGAAATGTCAAGGTATGGTGGAGCATAAGAATATATAGAGAGAGGCTAAATATCTTAACTCACGGGAATGCTTTCTAAGACTTTTGATACATTGGAGCTTGCAGCCTTCCCTTCGACAAAAAAAATAAAGGAAGAGACCCCAGTAACTTTGTGATAAAATAACCATGGCATTATCTGCTCTAAGCCAGCAGAGGTACTTGTAGTGATACATATCTGCCACAGGATAAAACGGTGATGGCTAAAGAGCTATGTCGTGACCTTATAAGAGATTCGCTAATGTAAAAGGAACAAAACGTAAAGTTAAATTCAAATAGTTTACATTGTCCTGTGTTCCTGACCAAACTTGTAACACAGAGTATACAAAATTGTAATTACAAAAACACCATATACCAATATAACTCAAGTATGGCCCCATTGCAACCAAGATAATAGTAAGAAGAAAAACATTGATTATTAAAGGTCTCTCTAGTATCACCAGAACAAGTATCTTCTTATTATACATCCGTTGCATTGCCTTACAAAAAATAATATTGGTATATTGGACCATGAGATCAAAAACCGGTATAAGTTCAGCTTGGCCATTAGATCAATATCTTCATGAATAAAAGCATTAGCTAGAACTTGTTAAAATACACATCCCATAACAAAAAACAATTTTTGACGATACATCTGGAGACCGAAATTACACTGTAACCAGAACTATCACCACCACTTACTATGTATTTGTCATATTGATCTGCAGCAACCTCCCCTGAAGCATTATCTGGTTCAAGTCCTGTTTCAAGTAAATACACCACAAATAATTAGCTTCACAACATTATACTGCCCAGCTCTAGAGCTGGATAATCTAAAAGATAGGGAAGTAGCATATATTGAATGGTAACCAATACCTATAAGGCTGAGCAAGTTCAATTACATTTAAAAGATAGAAATCCTGGAGCAACTACAAACATAATAAGGAGCCTGCAACCATGTCTAGAGAAAATAACATAAAAGAATAACTACTCAGAGCGGGTGCTTTAGTTTATATAATGTAAAGAACAAAAAACGTAAAAGAACATGGACAAATGCTTTACAATTTCTATAAATCGGCACAATCCAGATTCTAGATAACCTTTGAGTCTTCTACCAAATTGAGTAAGTTTCTGAAGTAGACTTTCAGTATTAAAACTTGATTCTACAGCACGGTGGTATAGAACCATGAAAAGTTCAACTGAGCTTCCACAATTATGTACAAATTCAAGTTCTGGGATGTAGGAATATCTGAGCATTAAGCTACACAATATATTATAAATTCCGGAGTATGTCACCCATTTAAGCTAAGATGATAGTTCAACAAAGTTTTAGACTGAATTTTAAATGTTTTAAGCAACCGACAATTACATGGCAGCATTGAATGATCGATTAAGCAATCAATCACACCTTTTTTTGATGTCTATCATGGGGAGGAGGCCAAAACAATGAAGAGAACTGAAGACCATCAATCCACCTCTCACATGATGTGGCCATAATGAGTTTTTTCAGGATAAGCTTTTGATTACAACGAGCTGGGACCAGCTAACAAAACAACAGTCTTCAGTTTCCGCTTCCACTGCTACCAATCAAGTACCAGAATATTGAATTGAACATTTCAAAGCCCACAGAAACCAGAACTACCCAACATAACTTTAATTTAAAACAACATAATCAGACAGTCCCAAATCATTTATGTAAAGTATACACATAAAAACTACTTAATTCCAATACATATATGTAAAGCCCCAAATTGAACGAAACCCTATATTATGAGTAAAAAGCCCAAATTAGGGATACATACCTGAAATCGAAGCATGATATATCTTTTAAAAAAATCTCAACACTTCTCGTAACTACGAAGTAGAGGGAGATGGAGTGAATCCCTGGATGAATGAATTAAACAACCCTTTCGCTTTCCAAATAAATCATCAAAATATATGAATGGAAAGAGAGGCGAATTAGGATTTCTGAGATTTGTCGAATTTGGGATTTTTCTGGAGAGATTTTGATATGAAACGAAAGGTTTTGATACATAGAACACGAATCTGTAGTTGAAATCCATGAGAATTTAACAATTTGAACGGAATTTGGGATTGAACTGCTAGGGTTTCTATGAACAGCGCCGCGTAAGAGAGAAGAGCAAATATATACGTGTTGTTGTGTTACAATTTTATTCGTTCCTGGACTAAGTACGTTTTTAATTAAATTTCATTTTTTTAAAAGTTTTATACGTTGGTTATATAAATAGAGACGTAAAAAATGAAACTTTATACGTCGCCTTTTCCTCAACCGATGTATATAGTAGCATTATATACGTCGCCTTTTCCTCAACCGACGTATATAGTAGCATTATATACGTCGCCTTTTCCTCAACCGACGTATAATATTATCATATACGTCGGCTTTTTCTCGAACCGACGTAAAAAAGGTTTAAAAATGTAAATATACGTCGCCTTTAGGCGGAACCGACGTATATAAGTGTTTTATACATCGCCTTTGGGCGGAACCGACGTATAATAGGCGACGTAAAAGATCATTTTTGTACTAGTGTAAGTGGATGGTCTACTAAGGGTAAGTTATCATGTCCAGTTTGCATGGGAGAGGTGAAAGCTAAACAACTCAAACATGGTGGTAAACCTGCTTTTTATGGCACTGCTCGGTATTTTTTGGAACCAGATGATCCCCTAAGAAGGAGTACAAGGTTTGGAAGTGTTGAGACACGCTCAGTTTGTGCTAGACATTCTGGATTGATTTCAAAGACTATGTGTGAGCAGATACAGTTTCCCCCATCGGGAAAGTCATTGAAAAGAAAACCGAAGGATTATGGTGTGACACATAATTGGACTCATTTTTCTCCATTTTTCGAGCTTCCATATTGGGAGACATTGAGCCTTCGTCATAACATTGATATTATGCACACTGAAAAGAATGTCTTTGACAACATATTCTACACAATCCTTGATGATTCGAATAAGTCCAAAGATAACGCTAATTCAAGAAAGGAATGTGAAGAATTAGGTGTGCATCGTGAGTTATGGATTGAAGGTGTTGACACGAAACCACATGCACCATACGTGCTTTCAAGGGAACAAATTCAGAAGTTGTTCAAGTGGATTGAAGCGTTGAAACTTCCAGATGGGTTTGCCTCAAACATATCTAGGTGTGTGAATTGGAAAATAATTGCATTCGAGGGATGAAATCACATGACGGTCACGTTTTCATGCAAAAGTTATTGCCTATCGTTTGTCATGACTTACTTCCGAAACATATAGCTGATCCTATTATTGAGTTATGCAACTTCTTTCAAGATTTATGCTCCTCCAATCTCAAGTACTCAGATTTGGAAAAAATGGAGAAAGATGTAGTGAGGATAATGTCCAAACTTGAAACCGTTTTTATTCCTAGTCTTTTTGATTCGATGGAGCATTTGCCACTACATTTAGCTACCGAGGCTAAGTTGGGTGGACCGGCAAATTGGCGGTGGATGTATTTTGTTGAAAGATACTTGCCCAACTTGAAATTGAAAGTAGAAAACAAAGCTCGAGCCGAGGGTTCAATGGCACAACGCTACATTGAGGAGGAATGTGTTCACTTTTGCACATTGTATTTCGATTCCAAACCCGAAATACTACGTCGAAACGAGGCACCTCGAAAGATTTATGATACCAATTTGTTGGAAGTTTACACTTATCCAACACATCCTATTCTACAGAGTAGAGATAGAATCTTGAGTAATGATGAACATGGGCTTGTGACATACTATGTGCTTATTAATTCTCCGGAAGTTGGAAAGTACTTGCGGTAAAAACTTTTCTATAACATATTAATTTTACAATTTTTACTTACAATATATATTTATTTTTGTTGAACTTAAATATGTAGTGGGTTCCAAAAATTGGTACAACAACATTATCCCCATCTCAACGATGCCGAAAAAGAGCAAGTTCAAAAAGAACAATTTAAAGATTGGTTTGAAAGAAGGGTATGTGTTTCCTTCTATACATAAACACATGTGCTCACACTTTTGCTTGTATAATTTATTTGACACATTTATGTATTATCTTATGTTTTTCATATATTTTTTAGGTGCAAGGTGACGAAAGACTCAAGAAGAAATTTATAGACCTAATAAGAGGTCCGATGTATAAAGTGGAGTCTTATAATGGGTGCAAGTGTAATGGGTACAAATTTATTAGCGTCAAAGTGTATGGTGTATGATCCTTGTGAACCAGCTGTGATAGAGTTTATTAGCATCAAATTTATAAGAATATAGTTGTCTGCCATGTTTCAGTTTATGTCTTTATTTCTATAATATTTGTTAATTAATAATTTCGCATGTTCTTTGTGTTGTGAAATTTGAAATGTTTTGAAAAAGCATCAAGAGTCTTTGTGTTGGAACAAGAGGTTATGTTTTTTTTTTGTCTGTTATATTGTAACAATGCTTTGCTATCTTAAATATTAAATAAAAGGCATCTCCAAACTTATTAGATTTTGTCCCTCTGATTGACAACTTAAGCGTAGGAAATGCATGAATATTATCAGCTCTTAAAGACTTTCAGATGAACTCTAAGGCCGTCTTTCTGTGATGTAATCCCAATAATTTTATTAGTTTGTTGACTCTGTTATTCTTTTGTATTACAACCCTATGTTACCCTATATGTGACTGAATTGTGTCAAATCTAATTTATTTTCATGGAAGATACCCATTTAGTGGAAGGGTGGAACTACAGAACCGAATAGAAAATAATAAAACTTGTTCAGGGATTTTTTTAAGGAATAAACCAAACTGTAAAGGTTTTGTAGTCCTTGCACACAAGCATAGCTTGAGAATAAAAGAATGCTGATGATAGTCATTAATAATTTCTATAATATTTGTTAATTAATAATTTCGTATGTTGTTCGATGTAGGTGTAGCAGCAATCTTAAACCAACAAGTGTAAACACGTCTGCCACTCAAACACTCGAATTCCATTTCCTATAACAAATGCAAACACGTCTGCTTCCCATTAAAGTAGTTGAGGCGTTAAATTTTTCGATTTTCGTTTCTATTACAAAATCTTGTTAATTGGAGGGAAAAAGATTTGTAACTTAGATAAGCATTTGGTCATGAGGCTGGTGCTAAATTAAATTGAAAGTATTCTTGAATTTGTTTTTATTTAACTTGTGTTATAGTACATGCTATCCATTTCTTAGGAATGGTTCCTTCAGTAAGTCCAGTGTCTTTACCTAGTATCCTGTCCGGCTGTACTAATTCATACCGATTCAATATTCCAGTCAAGGACACAAACACCGAATCAAATCAAAGCGCGAATCATTTTTAAGGATTAATGACTGAGGAAATTCGCCTAATCGGTAGCTGCGCCTAGCTAATGCATTCTCTACCTCAATTAGACAAAGGATAATCTACTTCATACAACTGTCATAAATTTTGGGGAAACAATACTTTGAAATTCTTGATTGCAAGCACCTGATCTGCAGATTTTAAAGTCTTGTGTCACTGGGAGAAGCATCGAATACTTGTATGTCAAATATCGTCATGTATTGACTTTTCAGTGATATTTTAGAAGCAGTGTTGCATAGTCCACTTCTAAGTTCTAACTTAGTAACACAATTTCTCCAGACATGTCTAGAGACCTCAAATACATAATGTAAAGGCATTCCAAGTGGAATGAAATAGATACTGATGAATGAACAAAAATCCTGGATGTGATGAAGCTACTATCAGTTCATGCTGGCTATATACATGCTCACCTGTCTTGCAGTGCTTGTATTCTCTTCAAAGATTGTGTCATTAAATAATATAGGATTTGTTGTTTTCGTTAAATCTTGTGTATTGCAGGAGAAAATAAGAAAGGTGCGGTCTCAGTTGACACTTGAGGAGGAGTCTGCTGATCAGCCACCATCTCCCCTTACTCAAAAAGATTTACTTCGAAAGAAGGACCTCATTGCGGCAGTGCAGGCTAGGCCGCCGAAGAAGGGGAATATCATCCTTCATCCCCAATCCACGGTGGGAGAGCTTCTCGGAGCACGGGAAATAGCACAATGGGTAAGCTCACAGAAAAAGACCTCTCATGATGTTTCGGATGACATTTTTCTGATGATGTCAAGGATTTTAGATGAGGTGGGGCAGATGGTTCGTTCCTTCCCTATGCATGAGGTGAAGAAATCTGATTTGGATGAGCGTGTGCGTAACTTAGCAGCTGCTGCGTTTCCGGACCCGAGCCAGCATATAATGCAATCACATTATTTGCGGGCTGCAACAGGTTTGCTTTGCCAAGTCCTGAAGGACAATGACAAGGTCATTGCAGAGGTTATTTTGTTTCTTACTTTTTTAAATATTATATGTAAAACATAATGACCTAGTTCAGTGTTACAATATTATCATAAAGTAGTAATAAAGTAGAATTTTATTGTTAATTTATGGATTTTATTAATTATCATACCATAATTGTTTACCATGACATTGCATGTTATGAATATGTGGGTCGTATATTAGTAGAGTCGAACCTTCAAGTGCTCAGGTCTGCCTCGTTAAAATCATACCGAACTTGAGCTTGGATTGAAATTTATTAGTGTTAGTATTTGAGAATCTTCGAGGAGATAACTCTGACATTATATTGGTGATCAGTTCTTATTTCTTAACTGTTCTAGCATAGTGATATGGGCTAAAAATAAGCCCTAAAGACACATTTAATATGGCATTAATTAGACCCAGCATGGTCCAAACGTGGGGCCCATTAATGAGGTCAGAATCCCTATTTTGATATTAATTTCGTAATTAATATTGAGGGAAATAAACAGCTCAGCAATAAGAGTTGGATAAGGATATTATCTCCATCAGACTTAGCCACCAAGGCATCCAATTCGATATGGAAACTGATTCCTACAAGGAATAGATCTGGAACCTTCCTCAAGGAAGACTTGTCTACCAAGTCTTTGACTCCTACCATAATTTTAAGGCTTCTCAGCCTATATAAAGGGCCTGACCCCTCATTCTCAGAACTACGTTTTTGGCTTGATCTTTGATATTCATCGAAGTACGTAGGCATCTTGTGAAGGCAGATTCAGCCACGAACACAAGAACAGCCATTAAAGCTCGAAGCTCCCACAAACCCTAGTAGTTAATACGCAATAAATATACCCTACTTTTTATTCCACAACATTTGGCGCCGTCTGTGGGAAGACAACATCAACCATGGTTCAAACACGAAGAACAACACCAGTTGTAACTGAGGCCCTGCCACTCAACTCTGCTCCACCCCTGACCGAACAGGCTCCCCCAGCATCAGGGGCGATCATCCAACAGGCTCCCCCAGCATCAGGGGTGATCACCCAGTCTCAAGTTTCTCAACAATCAGAGGCGATTCCCCACGTTGAGAGTACGCTGCCTCTGTCCAATCAGGCAGGACAAGCGACCAACTCTCTCCAGATTGTTGATCCGAACAACCCGCCACCAGGGGTACAGATCCATACTACGGATCTCCCCTTGAACACTAATCCCAGGCACGGTCTGCCCAACTACCCCCCGATGACTCAAGGTTCAGGACCAAGTGGTCATGCCTTACAAATCCGGGACCGAGATTATGATGACTACTCTGGCCCTTATACTGATGATTCATCGTCTGAGGATGATGATCGTGATGAAGCCCCGATGAGGCAACGTTCTAGAAGAGAGCCTCAAGGAAGGACTCAAGGGATCCATGATGGACCTCCACCAACGGCTGAGGAGAGGATTAAGGCTCATGAGGCTGAGATCCAAAGGCTAAAGGATGACATAGCAAGGGAGCAAGCAAGACAGAATCAAACTCGACCTCCTCCAACCTCAGGAACGATTCCCATCATTGATTTGGAGAGGTCTTCAAGGAGACAAAGAAGGGTTGATGCCTCATTCGGAAGAACAACCATAAGGATAGAAATTCCCAAGGGAAACCCCAAAGATCTGATGCCTCTAGGATATCCTGATGATCCAACACCCCCGTTTACTGAGGAGGTGATGAATGCTCATATTTCTAGGAAGTTTAAGATGCCGACAATTAAGGCTTATGATGGAACGGGTGATCCCGCAAATCACGTCAGGACGTTCTCGAACGCACAGCTGCTGCAGCCTACAAGTGATGCCCTAAAGTGCAGAGCGTTCCCCCAAACCCTGTCGGGCATGGCTCAGAGATGGTATAGCCGATTACCTGCGAACTCTATTGGCTCTTTTAAGGAGTTGAGTGCCGCCTTCATTAGCCAATTCATTAGCGGAAGGGTGCATGAGAAGAGCTCCGCATCTCTTATGTATGTGGTGCAAGGAAAGAATGAAAATCTGAGGGACTACCTCAAGCGATTCACTAAGGAGACCCTGAATATCACTGATTTGGAAAATAAGGTGGCAATGGTAGCCCTGGAGCACGGAACCACTGACCTCTTCTTCAAGAGATCATTGGCGAAGCATCCCCCTGAGAACATGGTTGAGCTCCAACGAAGGGCTGATAAGTATATTAAAGCTGAGGATAGCTTGAATAAAGAAACCACCGTAGGTGGAGGAGGAGGTAACAATGACTCCAAGAAGCGAAAGCAAGACCAGAACTATGATGATCAAGAGTATGATGCTAGGGACAAGTATCCCCGAACTAGCGAGGACTCCGACTCTGCCCCTAAGAAGAACCAAGGGTCAAGGTTCACTGAGTATGCAAGGTTGAATACTCCTAGGAGTCGAATCTTGTTGGACATTGAGAATGATAAGGATTTCAGATGGCCGAAGCCACTCAGGGGTAATCCCGCAAAGAGAAACCAGAATCAGTATTGCAGATTCCATAGAGACATGGGGCATGACACTAACGATTCTAATCAACTCAAAGATGAGATTGAGTTTTTGATCCGTAGAGGGAAGCTGAGGCACTTCACTAAGGGTGAAGACCGTGCTAATCAGAGAAGAGACTATAATAGAAGGGATGACGATCAAGATCGCAACCCACAGCCCCGAGGGCCAGTAATCAACATGATCTCAGGAGGCCCAACTGCGGCCGGGACAACTAGGAACTCTAGAAAGGCTTATGCCCGAGAGGTGTTACACATCGTGGGAGAGGCCCCGAAGCGTGCAAAAACTGAGGTAGCGATAAGCTTTGATGACTCAGACCTGGAAGGGGTGAAGTTCCCCCATGATGACCCGTTGGTCATAACTCCTGTGATTGGAAACTCGGAGGTGAAGCGAGTCTTGATAGACAATGGAGCTTCCGTTGACATTCTGTTTCATGATGCGTTTGTGAAGATGGGATACACTGATTCTCAGTTGACCCCCAATAACATGCCTATATACGGATTTAATGGAGTAAAATCCAAAGTTAAAGGGACTATTCAGCTGCCTGTAACTATTGGGCAAGAGCCCAAGGAGGCCACTCAGATGTTGAACTTCCTGGTAATCAAGGCGGCTTCAACGTACAACGCTATCCTTGGAAGGACTGGACTTCATGCATTCAAGGCTGTTGCCTCAACCTATCATGTGAAGATCAAGTTCCCTACCAGGAATGGTGTTGGAGAACATAAAGGTGATCAGAAGATGGCACGAAGCTGTTATGTAGCCTCGTTAAGACCTGATGGAGTCGGGGGGCAGGTCCTTCCGATTGAAGACATAGATGTCCACAGTGGTAAGGAACACAAAGAAAGGTCAGCAGGGGACATCACACAGAAGCCTCGGACAGCAATTGAGGCTAAGGCGTTAACTGACTTTGTGGTTGAGTGTACCATTGGCAACCAAGAAGTCGGGGGGCAGGAGGTAGTACCCCAAGCAGGAAGTGAACTTCAGAATAAGAATGAGGAGACCAGAAGGAGTGGTGGGTGCTCTATTTTGATGGAGCATCAAAAACAAAATCAAGTGGTGCAGGCCTAGTCTTGCAAAACCCCAATTGGGCTTAACTTATTCTAGTAGGACTTAGCTTCATATTTATATAGTAGAAGTAGAAATAAGGTTCATTAAAACCATTGCAGAGCATGTTGCTCCGAGTAGGACAGTAGTACTCTATGTAAGGGTTGAACCCATTTCAAATTATTAATGCAAGATTGTTTTCCATTCATTGATTGTGATTTTATTTATGTGCCAAGCACCTGATGTGTGAGTCAAAGAAGACCAAGTACCGAAAATAAAAGAATACACGAATGAAAACAAACGAATGCATACCTCGAATGGTAGAGTTAGGTTACAGCAGATAAGAGTTTAAGTCCTTGAAGGATCCTGGATAAAGACAAACGTTGAAGTCCTGATGGAACACCCGCTGAAGAAACATATTGCATAGCATGAAAGCCAATGGAAGGCTCATCTAGTGGCAATCTAACTAAAAGAATTCGATGTTAAGCCTAGTACGGCCATCAAAGCTCAGGCTCTAGCTGACTTCGTGGTTGAATATACCATTGACAACCAAGAAGTCGGGGGGTAGGAGCTAATAGACCAGGAAGGTCAGCAAGGTGAGAAACCCCTGGAAGAGAAGAAGGAATATTGGATGCTCTATTTTGATGGGGCATCAAAAACAAAAAGCTCTATTTTCGTGGGGCATCTAAAACAAAAACCAGTGGTGCAGGTTAATTTCTGCACAGCCCCGATGGGTTCACACTCGAGTATGCCTTGAAGATTGGACTTCCAAACAACCTGCAACGAGGCGGAGTATGAAGCTCTGATGGCCAGCCTTGGATTGACGAGAGCCCTGTGGGTGAAGAACCTGAAAGTTTGTGGAGACTCAAATCTGGTAGTCTCACAAGTCAATGGAGAGTTTGAGGCTAGAGAAAAGAATATGGCCAAACACTTGAGGATTGTGAAAGCCGTGATAGCCCCGCTCGATAAATGCCATGTTGAGTATATCCCAAGAGAGAAAAGAACATTAAGGTCGAAGCCCAGTCTAAGTATGGCTCTTCTGAGATAAAGAATTATGCAGAGAGCTTTTGCTTCCAGGTCCTGAAGACCCCACCATCGAATCAAAATTGGTAGCACCAGTTGATGTAAGCTGAAGGATAGACCCTCTTCGAGCTCATCTCGAGACTAGTTGGCTCCCTGATAATGCCTTGAAGGCACAGAAACAGTTAGTGAGAGTGTTGAGATGAGAGGTCCTTTGTCATTCCTTACTTAAAATCTTGAATCTCAAATCCCGACACAAAATTTTAGCCTTGATGGCCAAAAAGGCTGTCTGCCTCCAATCAAATTTGTCATTTGAAGTTTAAGGACTTGAATCAAGAGCCTTCAATCGAATATAAACCAAAGCAAGGTCCTGTGAGCATAAGAAGAAGGTCGGAAACCTAGAATCAAGAAAAGAAGGTTAACAACCAGCCAAGACTCACCGGACTTGAAGTCAAACGCTGAGGAGCAAGTGAACTCCCTGAACGATCAACTGAAAAGTAAGACCTCCTCCGTATGAAGCAAGGGGGGCAAGAACTAAGGGACTTCATCATTCCTACATCTTAGAATGAGAATCAAGGGAATCAAGGGTTGATAATAACCTTAAAACCAAGGTCTCAGCAAATAAGTTAAGGCCCGGAAGGTCACAAGTCAAGGTTCACGAAACCATTTAAGGCATAACAAACACCTCATATTGACCTGAAACCTCGTTTTGGTGATCCAGAACACCAACATCAACCTTAGAATCCAGGCCTTGTGTTATAAATCAAGGGCTAAGGAACTAAGTGGAAGCCTTAGAAGGCCAACAAAGCTATCAGATCCAACCTTGGTTCAAGGGATTCGTGAACAACTCAAGAATGAGTAACTGAATCAACATTCCAACAAGGTGGATGAAAGGTTCAAAGTAATTCTATGTAAGATTAGGCAAGCATGAAACCTTTGAAAGGAATTTGAAGCTTTCTCGTGGAAGGTTTGGAAACCCATTTACTATGTCACCAAGGTGCTTCATGTAGCTGACCTGAATCACTCCGCTATAGAGAAGTTTGCTTTAGGCACGGTCATGGGCTCAAGAAAATTGAGACCTTACTTTTTAGTCACGTAAAATCGAGGTCTTGACAGACCAAGCCATTAAAAGGCCATTAATTCGACCAGAATCCTGGTCGAAATGACCAAGAATCCTGGTCGAAAAATTGTTCGACTGAGCCACGAAAAAGGCCATTAATTCGACCAGAATCCTGGTCGAAATGACCAAGAATCCTGGTCGAAAAACTCTTCGACGAGGCCACGAATTTGGCCCTTAATTCGACCAGAATCCTGGTCGAAATGAGTAGGAATTCTGATCAAAAATTCGTTCGACCAGGAGAAATTTTGGACCCTTAATTCGACCAGAATCCTGGTCGAAATGACTAGGAATTCTGATCGAAAATTCGTTCGACCAGGAGAAAAATTGAGACCTTATTTCGACCAGAATTCTGGTCGAAACGACCAGGAATCCTGGTCGAAAATCCGTTCGACCAGGAGAAAATTGAGACCTTATTTCGACCAGAATCCTGGTCGAAACGACCAGGAATCCTGGTCGAAAATCCGTTCGACTAGGAGAAAAATGAGACGTTATTTCGACCAGGAGAAAAATGAGACGTTATTTCGACCAGAATCCTGGTCGAAATCCTGGTCGAAAAATGTGAAGTTTCCTGGTCGAAATTTGTGATTAAAATTCAGAAATTTGAGTCGAAATGATAATTTCTGAATAGTACTAGCCCTTGGAAATAAAAAATTCGACCCTTGGAAATTCAGCTCGACCCCAGCCAGGGGCTCTGCCCCTTGGACCCCGCCAGGGGCTGCCGCCCCTTGGACCCCGCCCGGGGGCTGCTGCCCCCGGACCCCCGCTAGTGCCGTTTAGCACCGTTTAGAATCGCTTAACATTGTTTAAGTGTCGTTCAAGGCTCGTTAGTGCCCATAAGCACCGATTAAGTGCCGATAGCACCGTCAGTGCCGATAAGCACCGATTAAGTACCGATTAGCACCGTTAGTGCCGATAAGCACCGATTAAGTGCCGATTAGCACCGTTAGTGCCGATAAGCACCGTTCAGTGTCGTTTAATGCCGGTTGGCGCCACTTAAACGTTGTTTAAGTGTCGTTTAAGGATAGTTAGTACCGTTTAGTGCCGTTTTATGCCGTTCAACGTCGTTTAAACATTGTTTAAATGTCGTTAAGGCTGATTAGTGCCGATTAGCATCGAATTAACATTGTCGTAAACGCGTCGGTCGCTCCACGCTTTACATAAAGACAATACTCATGAAACACTAGTGTATAAAGATGAACCCTGACCCGAGTCTTGGAAAGGACCGTTAAAACTTCAAGGAAAACCTGATCAGTTTTCCTAGAAGTTGGGGGGCAAATGATATGGGCTAAAAATAAGCCCTAAAGACACATTTAATATGGCATTAATTAGACCCAGCATGGTCCAAACGTGGGGCCCATTAATGAGGTCAGAATCCCTATTTTGATATTAATTTTGTAATTAATATTGAGGGAAATAAACAACTCAGCAATAAGAGTTGGATAAGGATATTATCTCCATCAGACTTAGCCACCAAGGCATCCAATTCGATATGGAAACTGATTCCTACAAGGAATAGATCTGGAACCTTCCTCAAGGAAGACTTGTCTACCAAGTCTTTGACTCCTACCATAATTTTAAGGCTTCTCAGCCTATATAAAGGGCCTGACCCCTCATTCTCAGAACTACGTTTTTGGCTTGATCTTTGATATTCATCGAAGTACGTAGGCATCTTGTGAAGGCAGATTCAGCCACGAACACAAGAACAGCCATTAAAGCTCGAAGCTCCCACAAACCCTAGTAGTTAATACGCAATAAATATACCCTACTTTTTATTCCACAACACATAGCTATTTATAAAATTCTTGCCAATGCATTGACCCCTCCTAATTAACTGTTTCATATGATTTGATTATATTCCGTTATACTTGCTATGCCAAAATGTGCAAACATTTCTCTGTTTTTGCTAGCTAGTCTATCATTTGTAAAAGAAGTGTACTTTCTATTTTTATATACAATAAATATTTACTATCAGACATCTTTTTGAACTATAGGTGATACTTCATTGAATTTATATATTTCATGTATTCCATGATTTTCAGTATGTACTATAAATTCATCAGATTTCATTCAAACCTGATAAGTTGTGATTTGAATGTCATTCAATGTGCGTGTGCAGGAGACTGTGCCAGAGAAGAACGTGTTTCTGCATTTAGGAGACGTTGTTGGTGAAGACGTTGCTGGTGAAGACGTGGACCAGAATGCGTTCATGTATCCTCTATCTTAGGTCAAACTTGTCCCTTACTATGAACTTTATATATTTAGTATGTTAAACTTGGTCCCTGATGGGCTTTTGTGAAGAATTTGGTTGTATGCAACTGCTGTTAGTACTAACTGATGTTAGTACTTTATTAACCTAAGGATTTAGTAACTGATTTTAGTTGTGTTATTTTCTTGGTACTTTTATATTTGCGGTTGATTTTCTGAATTTTATTAGTATTGATTTTAGTACTTTGTGAATGCGTGTTTGTCAATACAGAAGGGGAACACTGAATTTGATGGGAACAAAATATCTTTATGGAATGATATGAACAACCAAAAAGGGTCAAATTTCACTTTTTAAAAAAAATAAAATGCATTTATATTCGAACATTTCCAGCCGAATGTACGATACAAAGAATTTGTCTTGGCAGTTAAATTCGACCTGATACGGTTGAAGGTAAATGATGACCCCATTTGGTCGAACATATAATATTTTAATACGGCTTCTTTCGGTCAAAAATAAAATGCAAAACTTCGACTCCCAACGGTCGAATTTATCAACCGACCAAACCCAGTCGAATTTAGCGGTCATGGGCGGGAGATTCAAATTTCAAATCAAAATTTGAATTTTCAGGTGTGAATATGGGTCATTCTAGGACTGACCGTATATGGTCGAAAATATTCGGTCGAATTTATTCGGTCGAAAGTACCTATTTTCGACCGTTTCATTAAATTCGACCAAGCTAAAAACGACCAACCCTACGTCGGTCGAAATTAGATAAATTCAACCATATCCGGTCGAAAATATCTAATTTCGACTGTTTTAGTCCTGTCGAATTTAGCCGATTTTTGTGTAGTGATGTCATTTCTTACAGATGAACCCTTTAATAATTGACAATAATATGGGAAGAAGACAAGATGGACTAGCTATATGTACATAGTTTAATAAGGAACATGTAGGTGGCCATGAAAATAGGATACTAGAAAACTTAAAGAAAGTTGGATCAATGTAGGCATTGTCTGCCCTGTGTTCCTAGTCAGAATGCCAATTTACAAACCATAAAGCCTTATTATATTCACAATATTACATGCTAATGAGCATATTTGATTCTATTATTGGTGATAAAAGAGTAGAACAACTTGACATATATAGGGGACATGATATACCTCTTTTGTGCCACCATATTGGATGTCATATCTTTATTTGATCAGTCCTCAATATGTATATATTTGTTTACACACACATACCCAAATCAAAATTAGAACTAATTCTGTTATCTAACAGTAGTTAATCAATACACCTTAATAACATAAATTCTACCAAAATTCAAACTAAATTTTATAATCATTGTTATGCCCAAATCTGGCATAATGGCTAAATTGATTGGATTAGCTAAATTGATGGTTTTTAATCCATGATGGGCCTAGAAGATGAAGATTGGGTCACTAAAGTCCACTATTGGAATCAGCCCAGCATGTCTTGGCAATAATACCTCTATTACAGGAGCGCCTCGCTATACAGCGCCTCGCTAGCGATGCCTTACAGGGGGTCGCTTCGCTTTTGCATCACATCTATAACTTATAGTGAGATCATTATCTCCTCTTCTCTGGAAGGCTCATGGCCAGACTTAAGGTCGCATGAGTAGCTAGGCACAGGGATCGCTTCGCATGGCCAGGCCTCTCAAGGTTGCATGCAAGGGCCCTGATGGATCTTTCATTCCGAATCTATCCATTCGAGATTATGGGCTTCTACAGCTGGATCATGGATCATGGTTAGATTTGATGACTTACTGCCACGTCAGCCCTAAACAAATGGGCTTGGACTTTGGCTTATCTCATAAAACCCTAGCCCGCCTAGGTAACTTGTGGCCCAAGAACTACGTCAGGCTTGATCCCTATAAATAGGGTACGTAGGCACCTTGATACGGATGAGAAACAGTTTACCTGAAAACACCTATCAAGCTTAGCCACATTCAAACACACAAACCCTCATCCTTTGTTCTTCTTTTGTTAGCAAAATATCCGTATTTTGCTCCGATAATCTAGGAAACCTCCAAAATATTGTTATACAATATTCTCCCTATAACATTTGGCGCTAGAAGGAGGGGGAGTCATTGAATTGGGAGAAGCGATGACTAAATCACACAAAAAGAGGAACAATGGTGAGACCCCGGGATCGCATAAAGTTAACAAGGACGATCCCCTGACGAGAGACCCCTCAGAGGACGAGGTGTCCAAGGACAACTCTAAGACTGGGTACAAGGAGGAACACACACCCCCAGTACAGAGGGTGGAGTTGAATAGCGAGGTCATGTCTTTTCTAAAAGGCCTCGGCGAGAAAATGACCGCTGTGCATGAAAGGGTCGCAAAAATGGAGAAGCGCTATAGTTCTAGAAGATCGAAGAGGAATGCAAGGACAGGCGGTAGAATACAAGGGGAAGGAAGTAAACTCCCCACTAAGAAACTCATTGATGACTTCGAGGATGTCCTAACAGATCAAACCAACCCTGACTGGAATGAGGGGGAGGACTCGCTCAAAAAGAAAGGGGGATCGCATGACAAGGTCACCTCATCTGAGGGGAGATCGGTCAGTGTTTTTGACCGTCTCGGAAAGTAGCTAACTGAACATGACCTTCGGTTGAAATTGGAAAAGGTTAATGCGCCTCGACATGAAGAATTTAAGAACAGAAGCAGGGGCACACATCGACCATTGTCTCCTCGAGATCGCGAGCGGTCATATCGTCGCGATGACAGACCCCCTCTCCCCGTAGAGAGCGTGAGCGGTCCCATCGTCGCGATGACAGACCCCCGTCTCATCGAGACCAGGAACAGTCTCAATATCTTGAAGAGGATCGTAGAAAGAAGGATCGCAGGAATGACCAGGAGGAGTCCAGTTTCTTAAAAAAGACCCAGTCTCATCATGGAAGTACTGGAGGTAAAAAGGAGGCTGAAAAGGAGGTCAAGGTAGGAGACTATAAGCTGGAGGAGTTGAAGAAGGCCTTGGACGCGATGAACAATGAGAAAGGAATCTTTAGCACTATGGGCTCTTCATCGCCCTTTACTCATGAAATTCGAACCGCTCCGCTTCCTGCAGTGTTTCGAGGCCATCAACATGATATGACCTATAATGGCGATACTGATCCAGCAGAGTTCATGATTCGATTTAATAATGAGATGGATGTTTATCAGGTCTCATTACTAGCGAGGTGTAGACTATTTGCGGCCTCGCTGAGGGGAACTGCTCAGCAGTGGTTTTCGAAGCTATGGGCATTGAGTGTCATCGATTCTTGGGAACAATTCGTGGACATCTTCATCAAACAGTTTCAGTCCTCGATGCTCTACGCACCCCCTGTGTCCACCTTGGCAAACATAAAACAGAAGGAAGGTGAACCCTTCATGATTACTTCAAGAGGTTCAATGCTGAGGTGCCTCGCGTGCGAGGTGCAAATGACGAAGCTGTAAAAAATTTCCTCATCGCTGGAGTGAGGGAAGGTACGGAATTTTGGAAGAAGCTACAAGAACAAATCCCTAGCACTCTTTCTGAGTTGCACAAGGTCGCTGAGCCTTTCAAGCGTGTTGAGAAGTCACTCGCGGATTTGAAGAAGAATAATGAAAGGAGTGGCAGTTGGAGTAGGAACCGGGGGGTAAAAAGAATAGACTCCAGGAGTCCAAGGCAACACGGGATCGAAGTCGAAGCCCCAGCCCAAAAAGGAGAGACCGCGATCCTTTGAGGCGATCCCCACCGAGATCTCGCCCCGCGAGGGATGAAGACAAGTATATCCCTCTGGTCGCCCCAATTGATCACATTTATGCAGTCAATGAAAACAATGGGATATTCAGGAAGCCTACACCGATGGGTCTGAAGGGGACCGCAAACACTAGCAGGTATTGTGCCTTTCATGAACAAACAGGGCATGATACAACAACCTGCCGAGAGCTGAAGCAGCAAGTGGATCAGTTAATTCGTGAGGGAAAGTTAATTGAGTGGGCAGTTCGCGAGGTGAAGAAGCATAATCCCAAGTCTGGCCTTGGGTATAATCAAGCCCCCCCACCTGAACAAAATCCAGTCATTAAGGAAAGGGAAGCGCGAGGGGGAAGTATTCACGTAATAATTGGGGGACCCCACATCGGGGGGGATAGTAATAGGGCTAGAGAAAGATATGCCCGCGAAGCTAAGGAGCGACCCCTCACCAATATCCATCACTTGCAGGAGCGACCCCCAAAGCTCTTTAAGGGGGAAGATACAAATATCATGTTCATTGAGGAAGATGCAAAGTGGGTCCACCATCCTCATTCGGATGCCCTCGTTGTCCGAGTTCGCATTGGATCGCAGAATGTTCACAGGGTCCTTGTGGATAATGGGAGCATAGTGAATGTCCTAACCTACGAGGTCTATCAGAAAATGGGGTTCGTAGATAAAGATCTTTTCCCTACCGTGGGGCATCTTTACGGTTTTACTGGAGCTTCAGTCAATGTCAAGGGCCTCGTAAGGCTCCCTGTCACTTTAGGGGACGAGCCCTGTATTACCACCCAAATCGCAGATTTTATGGTGGTTGATCAACCTTCAGCCTATAATGCTATCGTGGGGAGGCCGATAGTCAAAGAAATGAGGGTGGTTACTTCTATTTACCACCTCTCTATGAAGTTCCCTACCCCAAATGGAGTTGGATGCATCAGGGGGGCACAGCATGAGTCTCGTGAATGTTACAACAGAGCCCTCAAGTCAGCAGAAAAGGGGAGTAATTCTGTGACAGACAAGATGGAGTGCGAGGAGGAAGATAGGCCTCGCAAGATGAATTTTGTACCCCCAACAGGCTATAACATGATCTCGATTGAGGAGCTCCCAGCCGATTATTTTGATAACTTGGGAATTCAAGTAGAGCCAGTACCAGGGGCTTTGATGATGGGAACCTCGCAGCCGGTTATGGCTCTCCAGGAAGGGATCGTGGAAGAGGCTATAAATAGTGACAGCGAGGAGAGCCCGGAGCAGGCCGCTGTGCGAGCCCGAAAGGGAAAATGGGTTCGCAAAGAAACATCCACACTGACAGAACTGCCAAATGGAATTACACAGACTACAACTGTTGTTAAGGAGTATGGGCACGCGGGTGCCAACCCCTACGAGGCAGAATCAAGTCAGTCTCGCGAGTATAATCTAGATCTTGATCCTCGCATCCCTGAACATGTGGAGCGAGCCGGGGCAGCTGAAGACACAATTCCTGTTCTTGTTGATGTGCAGGACCCATCAAAGGTGTTGAAAATAGGGTCGCAACTCAATCCTGA
Source organism: Saposhnikovia divaricata (assembly GCA_036435485.1). Classification (NCBI taxonomy): domain Eukaryota; kingdom Viridiplantae; phylum Streptophyta; class Magnoliopsida; order Apiales; family Apiaceae; genus Saposhnikovia; species Saposhnikovia divaricata. The sequence goes on from CM071595.1 coordinate 133,917,135, forward strand.
TTTGAGAGAAAGGCTGGTTGCTTTTCTAAAGGCAAACCATGACGTGTTCGCCTGGTCACATGAAGATATGGTTGGGATCGATCCTAATGTAATTTGCCATAAGCTAAACTTGGATCCAAGCAAAAGGGGGGATCATTCTACCCTGACTGGATCGCGAACCCTGTCCTCGTGAAGAAGCCAAATGGAAAGTGGAGGACATGTGTGGACTTTACCGACCTCAACAAACATTGTCCCAAAGATAGTTTTCCGCTGCCAAGGATCGACCAGCTAGTGGATGCAACAGCAGGGCATGCACTTCTTTCTTTCATGGATGCTTACTCTGGGTATAATCAGATACCCATGTATGGCCCTGATCAAGAGCACACCTCGTTCATAACAGATAGAGGTCTCTATTGCTACATAGGGATGCCCTTCGGTCTCCTTAATGCTGGGGCTACCTACAAGAGGCTCGTCAATATGATGTTTGAGAAACAAATTGGTAAGACAATGGAAGTCTATGTAGACGACATGTTGGTCAAGTCTAAGGAAGCTATGGATCACATCTCCCACCTCGCAGAGTTATTTGATATACTAAGGAAGTACAGAATGAAGCTTAACCCCCAGAAGTGTGTCTTTGGGGTCGAATCTGGAAAGTTTTTGGGATTCATTGTCAACCACCGAGGAATTGAAGCGAACCCAGATAAAATAAAGGCTTTGATGGACATGCGATCCCCAAGGAGTGTGAAAGAAGTACAGAATCTCACAGGAAGGATCGCAGCTCTCAATCGGTTCATTTCTAAATCATCAGATAAGTGCCATGAGTTCTTTAAGGCCATTAAAAAGGTGGGAAAAAACCTTGAATGGACATTGGAATGCGAGGAGGCCTTTCAGAAGATAAAGGAACATTTGGGTTCGCCACCACTTCTCTCGAAGCCCCTTAAAGGCGAGGTCCTCATTGTCTACCTCGCTGTGTCTGAACACGCGGTCAGTGTAGTATTGGTTCGCGAGGAGGGAAAAGTTCAATATCCAGTCTACTATGTCAGTAAAGGAATGTTAGATGCTGAGACTCGATATACAAACATGGAGAAGCTAGCCTATGCACTGGTCTTGGCCTCGCGGAAGTTAAGACCCTATTTTCAGGCTCACAGCATTGAGGTTCGCACCGCCTACCCACTGAGGCAAGTGATGCACAAGCCAGAGTCCTCAGGAAGATTGCTAAAATGGACAATGGAGCTTAGTCAGTTTGACATCGAATTTAAGCCTCGCGGCCCTATAAAAGGACAGGCACTTGCGGATTTTATCTTGGAGTTTCCTCCCCAATCTGAGGGAGATGATTGGGCCATCATAGCAGCTCCAGAAAAAATAGTTAGCGAGGATAAAAAAGAAAATTCAGCCTCGTGGTGGGAACTATACGTAGATGGGGCATCCAACAAGGAAGGATCTGGGGCCGACATCGAGTTAGTAACTCCAGAGGGTCGCAAGATACAAAGTGCAGTACACTTCGCTTTCGAGGCCACCAATAATGCAGCAGAATACGAGGCCCTCATTATTGGTCTCAAACTGGCACTGGAAATGATGGTAGAGAACCTCACAGCTTACAGCGATTCCATGCTAGTAACATATCAACTCTGGAGTGGGTGGCAAGCTAGAGGTGAGCAGATTGAGCTATATCTGCGATGTGCACAGAGGTTGATGAAAAAATTCACTAATGTCAAAGTGGTTCATATTAGAAGAGAGAAGAATCAGGGAGTAGATGCACTGGCAAAGCTGGGGTCGCGTCGCGAGGCCACCCTACTTGGAATTATCCCACTGGAAATCCAGACAAAGCCCAGTGTACCAGAGGAGTTTGTTATGGAGATAGCGACCTCAAGGTCGACCTGGATGACCCCCATATGGGAGTATGTGAAAAATGGAGCCCTGCCTCAAGACAAAAAAGAAGCAAGAAAAATCAAATATCAGGCTGCTCGCTATGTCATCTATGACGGAGTTCTGTATCGAAGAGGGTTCAACATCCCGCTCCTAAGGTGTGTAGATGGAGAAGAATGCAATTACATTCTCAGAGAGGTTCATGAGGGGATATGTGGTAATCACTCGGGGGGTAGTTCTCTGGCCAAAAAGATTCTTCGCCAAGGGTACTACTGGCCTACTTTGAAAAGAGATGCTTTTGAGTTCGCAAGAAAGTGTGATAATTGCCAAAGGATCGCTAACTACAGCAGCGCTCCTGTCTCTCACCTCACCTCACTAACGAGCCCATGGCCCTTTGCTATGTGGGGCATTGATCTAATTGGGGAGCTACCTAAAGCTAAAGGAGGTGTCAAGTACGCAGTTGTGGCTGTTGATTATTTCACCAAGTGGGCCGAGGCTGAGCCACTTGCCACTATTACTGCAAAGAAACTCCAGGACTTCGTGTACAGGGCAATTGTGTGTCACTATGGGATTCCTTATCAGCTCATATCAGATAACGGAAAGCAATTTGACAGCAAGGACATGAAAGAATTTTGTGAGAATTTGGGGATCAAAAAGAGTTTTTCAACTGTGAGTCACCCCCAGACAAACGGCCAAACTGAGGCCATCAACAAAATTATCAAACATACTTTGAAGGCTAAGTTGGAAGAGAGCAAAGGCAATTGGCCTGAAGAATTACCAAGGGTCTTGTGGTCATATAACACGACCCCAAGGACAACAACTGGAGAGACTCCTTGTCCCCTAACATATGGTTGCGAGGCCATGGTCCCTGTTGAAGTGGGCTCCGGGTCGTTTAGAAGGGAACACTACGATCCCGAAGCAAACGAGGTGAATCATATATTGTACCTAGACATGATAGAGAAACAAGAAGCGAGGCTCAGCTTCGCCTCGCAGCTTACCAACAGAGGACAGCGAGGTACTATAATGGAAAGGTCAAAGCAAGTTCTTTAAAGACAGGTGACCTCGTGCTTAGGAGAGTCATGCCTAACACTAAGGTCCTGGGCCATGGTGTCTTTGGTGCTAATTGGGAAGGGCCTTACAAAATCTATGCTACTCTCTCAGAGGAAACTTACTACCTCACAGACATGAAGGATAAAGTTATTCCGCGAGCTTGGAATGCGGAACACTTACGCAAATACTATCAGTGAAGGCATCGTTCTTGGTAGTTTCTCTCTATTTCACATGAATAAATTCATACAAAATATTGGGGGGTAGTGATCATATAGACACCCTCCCTTTATGATGAAATGACATTGGGCCTCGCCCCACTTACCACTTTTTGGGCCTCGCCCCACGTATCAACTATTGGGCCTCGCCCCACTTATCATTTATTGGGCCTCGCCCCGCTTGACAACTTGTTTGGGCTCCGCCCCGTTTATCAATATAAAAGTTCAATTTCTTTATGAATTACTTTTTATTGTGCATTCAAATTTTACTTGCTTGTTTGTTAACATTAACATACTAAGGTCCAAGCCATCTCAACGATGCAAGGATCGCATTTGAAGTTACTGCTACAACAATCTAAGGAATCTAAGCAAAGGCATGCAAATCTAGCACTATTCAAGACAATTCAACATGCAAAGATGGAATAAAGATATAATTTCAAAGTCAAGGTACTAAGCAAGCGAAGCTAAATTACTTGTGCAAATATGTTATGTGCAAAAAATAACGAGATAACATTGGATGGAAAAGTCAAAATGGTTCCAATTCATAAATAAAGGGTCGCCATGCGATCCCAGTTCAGTTAAAGGATGATCAGAGTTAAGGGATGATCAGAGTTAAACAAAATAATATTACAAATTGCGAAGCATTTTAAGGGTGCCCGCATCCCGAGTTTAAAAGACTTCATCAAATATATAACAAAGTTAGGAAGCAGGTGGATCTTGATTGGAAGTAGAAGTTTCTTTCAACAGCCTCGCTTCTTCAGCCAGCCTCGCCTCTTCCTCCAGCCTCGCTTCTGTAGCGTCCTCTTCAGCGATCTCCTTTTTGAGCGTTTCAGCATACTCAGCATTAATTGGCCCCAGTTGATCCCAATCAAAATCAGGGATCGTTCTGATGAACCCCTTTATGAAGGAGACTTGACCCTGGGCCAGAAATGTGTCCTGAGCAGTGGCTAATTCTGCCTTAACAGCATTCAGATCGCTTGCCAGCTTCACGTTCTCATCAGCGCTCTTTTTAGCAGCTTCCTCGCTGGATTTCTGCAGCTCTAGAAATGCTTTTTCAAAGTCATTTCTTTCTTTCCTGGCATTCTTGAGGTCGGTGCGAAGCGAGGCAGTTTCAGTAGACAGCTGTTTTTTGAACTCGGCCTGGAGGGATCGTTTGTCTTCTACTTTCTGGAATTCAAGAACCTTGTTCTTTTTGTCCAGCAGAAAGTAGTTTTTAGTATGTGCAGCCTGTCGGATGAATGCTTCGGCGAGGCACTTAGTCAGAGCGTTGGCATTTTCCTCAGGGGGCGCCTTCCACCAGCCGGATGCCTCAGCATCCTCAGTATATTTGCTTCCCAGCGAGGCAAAAAGATGCTGGGCCGCGGTAGCATTTACGGTTCGCGAGGTTGGCTGGGACGATCCGTCAGGTTGCCCATCTTTCCTCGGCCGCTTCAAAGGGCTATGATCGGGAGAATTTTGAGTTTTGAGTTTGATCCCTAGCAGCATTTTGCTGGGGTGGAGGATCGTTGACAGGCTTGGCCACAGGGGGCTTAATAGGAGGAGGAAGAACCTTCGAGGTAGAGGTCGCCTTTGAGGACGCCCCTCTCTTACTGCTTTGTAGAAATGGGGGAGGCTGACTCTTTCCGCCGCGAGCAGACATATCTGTAGAAAAATGAAGAATAAGTTACAAAGCAGTTCAAAAATAATACGGCATAAAGTAAAACAGGTTATGCATGTGGAGTAAAAAGGAATGCGATGCGATGCGTGTTTCGGTATTATGCTAGAAGTACCCTCTTCATCTGTTATTGCGACATGAGAAGACGAGGCCTCTTCTCTTGTCTTTCTTTTCTTCGACGCTCGCCTCGCATGTGAAGGCCCCACCTCAGGGGAAGCATCTATCCCTTCTTTGAGGAACCCGCATTCTATTAGGTTCTCAATGGAAAGGAGAGTCCTAATGTTCCTTTCCTCCGCGGTGGATTTCGTTAATACCTCGTCGGCTCGCTGTTTGTCAACACCTCTTAAGACGGTGCGAACTGGAGCGACTGCGATGCCAAAGGAGTTGTCAGTTTGAGAATAAAAGGTAAAAAGTACGATAAAGGATTACTGCCTCGATAGCTTACCAGGGAGGTAGTTGAAGCTTGTTTTCACTCGAGGGACCTCGTGTACATAGAAGAAAGGCTCCTTCCACGAGCTCGCATTACTTATCCCGCCAGGGTAGAGGCTTTTCTTGTTGAATTCTGGCCATACCGAGAAGTAGACGTAGCCGAAATCCTTGGCTCCGCATCGCTTCAGTTGAAGGAAGTAGCCCATTGTCTTCGCATCTAGGGGGGATATCCAAGCTTGTGGTAAAGTATGTACAAGGAAATCATAGATCGATAGCCACTGGTGCTGATTTGGATGGGAGCTATATAGTATGTCTCACAAACGTCCTTAATGAATGGATGGAGAGGAGAAGAGACGCATATCTTCATCAGAGGGACCGTTAGAACCATTCTGGGCACTCTGCCTCCATTCTCTTCGTGGTTAAAGCGATAGCATCGCATTTTCTTCTTGGGCAGAATGATCTTGCCCTCAGGACGGAACCTCTTGACACCCTCTGTAATAGTCTTCACAATCAGGGTCGAAGACATATCGCGGCATGCAAGTATGCGAGGTTTTCATGCCTTAACTTTTGAGCCGGGCTCGATGTCCTTGGGGTTAGGCCCATCAACGTAAATAACTCCCTCCAGCTCTGGTTGAGGGGTAGGGACATAAGGATTGGGTGAGGCTTCGGGAATATAATCATAGTCTCTGAAGTTTACAACTCTGGCCACTTCGTCAAGGCTACCATCATCTGAGGAAGGCTCCTCGTAGTCATCATCATCAGAGTTGGCTTCGTTATCAGCACCTCCCTCGATGTCATAATAGGCATCGCCTAATGAATCTGTTGGAGAATCACTTATGTGAATGGGCGACACGGTTTGTGATGGAGGCATGGTTCGTGGTGGAGGCACTTTGGAGAGAATTTCCACTGCCCTAGCGCTGAGTTCATCTCCTTTCTTCGTCAAAGTTTCAAGGTCATGTTCGATGTCGGTCATGTTGGTGTGAGGCTCGTTCTCAGCTGGGAGTACATCCAGAGATTGATCCCGCGAGCTTGAAGGGTGCTTTGTTCTCCACGAAATTAGAGGCACTTCCCGGGTATATTCTTCGTTAGACTATAAAGGGTCGAAGTATAACTTGAACGAACTTTCGCTGGTGCTCGTAGCTCTCGCGATTTTGGCTGCTTCAGCATCGCTGATTTGTATATGAGGAATGGGAGAAGGTGTCCTTGAACTATCGTCTTGAGACATCTGAAAAGGGTGAAATGATTAAGTGTGTGCTCTTACAGAAAGCAAATGAAGGATGAGAAAGGAATAAATAAGCAGAAAGGCTCTATGTGTTTCTAGGGTATCGCATTTAGGTCTTGAGAATGGATCGCATCTATGTTCCTATGGGAGAAATTACATTTCTATCGCAGCGAAGAGAGGATCGCATGTTCAAATTAGCATTACAGGATCGCTATCCAAAGGGATTGCATCGCATGCAATTAAAGCTATCTAATCATGCAACTACAATGAAGAAAAATAATTTAAATGCTAGAAGAAAGAGGAGACTTACTTTTTCTTGAGGAAGGTTGAAGAAATCGGAAGAAATTTGAGATCGCTTGAAATTTTCTCGCGTTTGATCTGGGAGCAAACTGACAGCACTTCGACAATGTGTTTGTGAAAATGAAAAAAGGTAATGATAGTGACAGGGGTATATATAGCCATCAGGAGAGAGAAAGACATGGGACACGTGTTGAAATCTCGTCCGTTGGACACACATCTCGAGACACAACAGCTGTCAAAACCTTTCAAATTCTTGGGTCGCGACTACTTCAACGGTTATATCTATTCTTGGGCTCGCTTCACGGTGACAACTGATATTTTGAGTCCACATCGCATCTCCAATGGCAATATGGACTCGGGGGGTAGTTGTTGTGCCCAAATCTGGCATAATGGCTAGATTGATTGGATTAGCTAAATTGATGGTTTGTAATCCATGATGGGCCTAGAAGATGAAGATTGGGTCACTAAAGTCCACTATTGGAACCAGCCCAGCATGCCTTGGCAATAATACCTCTATTACAAGAGCGCCTCGCTAGCGATGCCTTACAGGGGGTCGCTTCGCTTTTGTATCACATCTATAACTTATAGTGAGATCATTATCTCCTCTTCTCTCGAAGGCTCATGGCCAGACTTAAGGTCGCATGAGTAGCTAGGCACAGGCATCGCTTCGCATGGCCAGGCCTCTCAAGGTCGCATTCAAGGGCCCTGATGGATCTTTCATTCCGAATCTATCCATTCGAGATTATGGGCTTCTACAACTGGATCATGGATCATGGTTAGATTTGATGACTTACTGCCACGTCAGCCCTAAACAAGTGGGCTTGGACTTTGGCTTATCTCATAAAACCCTAGCCCGCCTAGGTAACTTGTGGCCCAAGAACTACGTCAGGCTTGATCCCTATAAATAGGGTACGTAGGCACCTTGATACGGATGAGAAACAGTTTACCTGAAAACACCTATCAAGCTCAGCCACATTCAAGCACACAAACCCTCATCCTTTGTTCTTCTTTTGTTAGCAAAATATCTGTATTTTGCTCCGATAATCCAGCAAACCTCCAAAATATTGTTATACAATATTCTCCCTATAATAATCATATACAATCAATAAACCAGCTCTCTTTTCCAAAAAACTAAAATAAACCAGCTCAGAATCCTAGCTCTCAAAAATCAAACAATTTAAACCAAAGCTAAATTACTAATCGAAGAAAACACAATTTTACTAATCTAAATTGTTGGAGTACTGACAATTTGCATACAGTGAGCATACATTACAACACATGAAAGACCCAATTTTACACACACGCACACAGAGAGAGAGAGGGGGAGCTAGAGAGAGCGAGAGAGACAGAGAGACCTTAGGTTTCGGTAACAAAGAACCGGAGTGGTGGCAACAACAATGGAGAACAATGGAGAACAGTGGGCGGTGTTTGATTACTTCAATTATCTGCGAGATTATTAGGTAGATAATTAGGTTGAATAGTGAGTTTAATTGGGGAAGAATGGCGAGAGATTATAATTGGGGAAAACCGCGAGAGAGTTTAATTGGGTAGGAACAATGCTTTTTAGGTTTTAATTTGGGGAGAAAGTAAGAACTAAAGACTACGACCAAATACTAATTTACAATTTTTTAATTATAGGTATTATACGTCGGGTATATATACAGGTGACATAAATATTGAAACTTTATACGGCGGGTGCAAAAAAACCGACGTATAAATTGACACTTTATACAGCGGTTGATAAAATGGCGACGTACAAAATAGAATTTTATATGTCGACAAAAATTAACCGACGTATAATATAATCATATACGTCGACTTTTCTCAACCGACGTATAATATCATCATGTACGTCGCTTTTTATTCAAATCGACGTAAAATATGCTTTGATAGTGTTAATATACGTCGCCTTTTGAAAAAGCCGACGTATGAAACATTATATATGCCTCCCTTTTACATGTGCGACGTATAATGTGCGACGTAAAAAGTCAATTTTACTAGTAGATTTCAGAGTCAGTCTGTATGCATATGGTAATGGACCGTGCTACAAATAAGAAGGTATAGTAGTGGTAATAATTTTTGTAATTTAGATTCTTGCACTACACCATAGATTCATTATCGCAACCAGTTTTAGAAATTTGAACAAAAACCGCTGCCACTAATTGACATTTTCAAATAAGTTCACAAAAATTAGAATGTATTGTAATGCTTTTAAAAATCGTTACAACTGAAATGAAAAATTGCTAAACTACTATACTATTGCAATGGACTTCAAAAATCGTTACTACGGACTATGAATTTGGGGCCAAAAGTATTGCCGGGCTCTCAAAAACAAGCGGGCTCCTAAAAATGAAAGAGCGGCCTTTCAAAACTTTACCCACGATTAAAAAGAAAAACTAAAGAAATAAAAATTAATAGTAAAGAAAATAGAAAAACAAACCCAGACAAACACTTGCAAAGAAGTATCAAACAACTAAATCGAGGACTCAATCGAAGATAAGAAAAATAGCCATAAATCCCAATCAAGGATCAGAGATTCAGTCAACTGAAACTATGCTAAAAAACTCTTAGGTATGTTCAAATCGATCTTGTATATATTCGTTTTGGGTTCAAATCGGTTTTTACTTTGAATTTATGTTACCGTATGTGTCTCAATTAGGTTTTAATTCATATTTTGGGGTTAAATTTTTGGGTTAAATTGTGGGCTTGATTTGTATATCTTTCTATATATATTAATATAATCTTTATGAATGTTTCATTATGCTCTGTGTTCATTATATTTCTTTTTTTGTGCATTATATTTTGTGTTTTTTTAATAAATTGTTTGGGGTTAATACTGTGTGTTTAGTTAATTTATGTTTGGTTAGGGTTTATAAAACTACACTTCTTGTGTTCTTGTTTATATTTATGCTTAATTTAGGGTTTCTAAGGAATAGAGCATGGGTTGTTCATATTCAGGAAAGCGTTATTGTATTGTTATAGCACTTCATTTTATACCTAAACATGTGCGTAAACCAGAGCAATTTTATTAAATCCTGGAAAAAGAATCAATCTTGCAATTCAAAGCTTAAAAAATTATTGTTTCTTGGGTCCAACACCAGCTAAAAGAAAATGTGACGAAGGAGAATGTGTTAAATTACACAAATCAGGTATACACTATTTAATTTCAGTGTTGTACGATGTGATTATTAGAGCCGAGAAAACATCTCTGTGTAGCATAAGTATAATGCACTACAAGAAAAAATCGTCCAAACAACGGTTTTTCTCCATCGTGTGAAGCCCTAGAAAACCGTGGTCTATCTCAATGCCGTCTGTTACGCGTATCAGACAACACCAGCATAACCGTTGTCTGTGTTACAGAAAGTTAACAGACGTTGTTTTAAAATTGTTGTATGAAAGCTGTTATAGACAATATTTTTACAAGAAACTATTGTCTAATTTCACGTAGCTCAAGTGTTTCTTGAAGTCTAACTGTTGTTTAATTTCATAGAAGTCCATGGTTTCTAAAATATAATCTATTGTTTCTTTATAGTATAGACATTGGTCTTTTTGTAACAGTAGTGTTGTGTGAAATTTAGTTAGACAGCAATTTAGTTTCATTAGTATGTTGTATATGTTATAAGTACACCACACTTTCTTTGTTTATTATACGTTGTCTGAGTATATAAGACACTACGTTTGATTTTTGCAAAAGCATTGTGTAAAATGTAACCTACACTGTTTTCATTTCGTTATTATATTGTATGTGTTTTAAGTACACCACACTTGTTGTGCTTACTACATGTTGTCTGAATGTATAAGACATTACATTTTTAGATTTACAAAAGCATTGTGTAAATGTTTAAACTACAACGTTTTCATTTCGTTATTATGTTGTATATGGTTTAAGTACACCACACTTTTGTGCTTACTACATGTTGTGTGAATATGTAAGACACTACGTTTTCACTTTGCTAAAAACATTGTTATGTTTTCTTATAGACAATTGTTGCATTTTTTTTGCTGTTGTGTGACTTTTCTTTACACAACGGTGTAGTTGTTAAAAGCATGGTCTGGTTATAAAGCACATGATAGAATAACCATTGTCTGTTAGATAGAATAACAAGTATTCCAAACAATGATCTAGTTGGCTAAAAGGAATGTAGACAACGGTTTTTGTATATACAATCAAAAGAAGTATAGTGTAAAATAAACATGCCAAAATAAAAAACCATCAAACCACTAATTCATCATTCCATTACAACCAATATTCTCCAAACGACCAACTACAAGCAATATCCAAATGACCAACCATTACAACTAACATCCACAATCAATTCACCATTCAGTTCACTAATACCACCAACCAAATCCAACCACAAGATTAAATATTTTCAGGTGAACATACCAGCAAAAGAGATGGACTAAAATATTCACTTAAAGATTTAAAGCTATATTTACCATAAACTACACAGTGAAGCTCCAAAAAGTTTAAGATATGTTCAACCCAAAATACCCAGCTATACGATTAAGTTTAAGAGGTGTGGTTCTTCATGAAATACTTTGCGATCGAAATCAGTCCTTATTTCATTGAGCTCAGGCAGGCCATAACAGTGTTGGTTGTGTCTGCGTAGCCACTATAAATTCGAACAATAGACCAAGTCACAAACAGGCTTCACCATGAAGTAGTAGGATTAAGAAAAAATTCAGAAATTTGGAATCATACTTTTATAGAAAATTGGAGTTCCTTGTCTAGACATATTTCTTTCATATAGTGCATCACAAATAGACCAAAATTTTTACTCCCCATTTGGAGAGGAACTCCCTGAAGAAACATTAAATAAAATTATATATACGGCCAAACTATGTTTTGTAAAGGAGAAACATATATATGATATGCACTAAGAAAAAGATATTACCGCAAGTTTCTCCCACATTATTTTCTTCTTCAGAAACTTTTTTTCTTTGTCCTTCTACAGTTTGATGGCACTACGGCAATATAATATAAATCAAGTTTAAGACACTTTTCTTAATAATTAATAATGTGATTCCAAATGAAATATATTTCTTATGTGGTACTAACTTGTCAACAACTTCTATCCATTCTTCACTTACAATTCTCTACTTTAAAGGATCCATATGGTAAACTATTTGTGTATCCGGATTTACAGCCGTCAACGCCCAGTGGTTGCTATTATTTCATGAACACCATAAATGAGAACTTGTATCTTTATTAGAGGATAAGGATTTTATTTATTAGGGCCAGATTGATTTTATTTACAAGGCCTGGATTCACAAACTAAAAATTTATATACAGGTTCCTTAAACTATATCATGACATTACATGCAATAGAGATGACATTAAGCACATATATATAGGCATAAAAAGAAGTACTAATGCATGATTATATGAGAGCAGAAATAATTGGTTTGGCTTAGAGTTCATGAATCAGTTAGATAGGGCTTGCGATCTCTGTCCTGTAGTTCCACAACCGAGGGCGCCTATCGTCTCAGGAACAACAAATGCTACCATGTCAGACATCTTCTATTTTTCCAAGTAATCCTGGAGTGAACTGCATAAAAAGTATACAGTCATTACAACAAACTAAAAGTTTTATTCAAGTATTTGTAAAGTCAAAGAAAATTATAAACTGCGATACTTACTTAGCAAACATACAAATAATAGACCCCGATATTTCACCCCCAGAGCATAAAGCATACACATCTGATAAAAATAGAGCCTTTTTACTGTTTGATCCAAAGGCTTGTTGGCATAGCTGAAAAGAAGTTACACTACCGTCTTTCAATGCATTTTTGGCCCAAAGCCACAAACGCTTCATAAGAGGCGGGTAATCAGGACCAAACTCCAACACATACTCTTCTTCTTCTACTTCAGGTGCTTTCCCACAATCTTTCACCTTTTTAAACCTCTTTCCCATAATTTTCTTACTTCCCTGAAATGGATTATAAAAAGAAAATTGAGAATGTCATGTGTTAAAGAATGTAGATTTGTCAAATTATCAAAAATACAAAATTTTACCTTTGTACTTCCGTTCACTGCAGTTCTTGTCTTCAGTTCAATTATAAGGTCTCTTGGCCATGAAATATAAGTTCCAACAGCTTGTTCAACGGTCTCGATTTCATCCTTGATTGGGAAAGGAATCTTTGCAGATCCTTGAATTGCACGAGTAATAGACCCTCGTGCATTTTGTTCTTCTATAGCTTCCCCATGAACGACATCAGCCTTTGTATCGACTGTTGCATAAGCAACAATATTTAAAGGAGAGTCGATTGTTAATTCGTACTCCATAACAGCCAATTCAGGTTTCATGCACACCTTACCAGCTACTTGATCATCTTCGACTTGTACAACCTCCATTTCCCCCTCATTAAATTTTTCCAACTCAATATTTTTCTCGTTATTTTTTTCCACCTCAGTCTTCTTCTTGTTCTTTTTCTCCAACTTAGTCTTCTCATCATTCATTTTATCCAACTTAGTCTTCTCCTGAATCTATTTTTCCTCTCCAACAAACATGTCATCTTTAACAAGATCCAATTTTTTTCTTACACCTTGCAACTCCAACTCCATCATAGCATGTGCGCCGTTGGAACAACTCCCTTGTTGTGATCCAATATTTGGAATAGAATCAGACTCAGTAGTCTTTCCCAAACAAGTTGCTTTCAGTTTTGCCATCTCATCGGTCCAAAAGGAATCTCGCTCCCGAATTATATTTCAGTCTCTTCTTTCATAAATTTATGAATACCTTCTTGGATTCTGTCCTCTATTGACTTGCCTTTCTTCCTCTGCCTTGGAAGATTAAAGTATGTAGACTGCTTGACATAAGCCCCTTGCCCACGTACCCATCCTCCATGCTCTGGTTTACCGAGCACCTTGGTCAAGACATTATCGGAGCCTTCTACCGTCACTTCCCCGTGTTTAACTCATTTTTTCATTTTCTCCTAAAATATTGACAGTAAATGGAAGTAGTTAAGAAACAAAAGAGATAAAGAGTATTATTTAGAAAATAAATGGTATGATAAAGTTAAAGTTACATAAATGAACAACTTACAATATCATCAGTAATTTCTTTAATATTGTCAGACTTAAAGTTACCATCTTTATCCTTGCGTGCAAGGACCCACGAATTTGATCTATCTATCTCCAATTCAGGATAACCTTGAGACTGTATGTGTAAAAATGTTTGAAAAATGATATAGTGTCATTAAAACACATTAATCATGAAAGATACTTTACAAATAAACATTTTTATTATACATGTTTTGTCTAATATGAGTCACGATTACTAACCATTTCATGCTCTAGGTTGGAATAACCATTTCGAGACATGCAGTGATCATATTCACTCATTTCCCTCCTTTTTTGCTGTATGTTGTGGATGCCCTTGAAGAACAAACACAAAAATATTAGAAACAATGTTGTACTACTAATTACTTCTGCTATCTCAGAATTTTGTAAAATACTAAGGTAAAAAACTCACATCAAAATCATCAGATAGATTGCCTACAACGAAAATGTCCCAATGTGCCTTCTCGATGAAGGAGTAATCAGCCGGAGGAAACTCTAATAGCTCACACTGATTTTTATGCGGAAGGATATAAGCTGTTGTTAAATTACTCTTGAACTCCCTCCATTTCGAGCACGCCGATTTCATAACAATCCTCCTCGCTGTTGGTGGTACCACGTATGCCATCTACATATATAATCATTTTGATTAGCACACATCTGTTAACTTAATTAATAAGAATTGAAAAAAAATCCAGAATCTGGCAACAAACTCAGACTCCGGCTAACCAAAAACAGAGTACAATACACAGACATACAACAGACATTACAAATTGACCCTTTTTAAAAACTAACACCTCAGTGATACAGCAACATAGCACCATAACATACATTTAAACTCAATCAACCATCATTCTTTACATAATCAACACACAACTGAAAGTTCATAAACTCCGGTAACCGAATCAAGAATACGACCTGACCAAAAGTCAACGGAAACCTCAAAAATAATTCGTATAATCGCCATGGATTCACATACCTTTTTATTAACTTCCAATAACAATTACAATTCATCAAAAAATAAAGAAGCAATTAACGAAATTTGTTCAACAACTAATTAAATTCGAAAATCACAATGATTAAGACCACATGCAGACCCGAAACAACGATTAAGACCACATGCAAACCCAAAACAACGGAGTCTTGCCGTGAAATGACCTCCTAACTCAGTACAAACCCCTCCCCATCATTTTCAGTACCAAAAACCCCCAATTAACATAACAGTTTAAAAACCCATAAATTAAGTCATAATTTTGCAAAAATAAAAAAATAATTAGTTATGGAATACAGTTTGTTTTACCTGTATACAATCCCAAATTTTATTCTTCCTTTCCTTCAGACATGTTTCCAAGTATCATACCATATGGGGGCTTTAGTTCGGGAAAGAACCCCAATATAAGATGCCATTTCTGTGGCTGCTGGATCGTATGGTTCACCCTTTGCATTAAAAAGCACTGTGAGATCAATCCCCAACATCTTTCACCTAACAATCCTATGCACGGTAACTGGTCCTCCTCATTTTAAAAGCCTAAGGCCTTCTTGTCTTCTTGTCACTGGTGCTTCCTCTTTTTTCTTCTTCTTAGCTAATTTAACTTTTAGGTTCTTCAAAATGGACGTTTTCTTCATTGATTCAGGCAATTCAGGGGCCCCTTTTTCTTCAAGAAACCCCTTGTCTGTTTGCCCTTTTTCTTCACGAACCCCCTTTTTCTCCAAGGGTTATGACATAGTCGCCTTGTTCTTTTTCAGAGCCTTCAAAAGGTTTGCAGTTACATGGGGAGCAGATTTCGCCTTCTTCGAAGGGGCCATAAAGGATAGAGAAATATAGTGAGATAGAGAGGGGGGAGAGAGAGACCAAAAAAGAGAGACAGACAGAGAGAGAGAGGAGAAACTGGGAGAGAGGGGGAGGTTGAATTGTGAGTGTGTAAACTGTAATTGAATTGGGAATTTGGGAGTGTGTATAGGCAAAAAGGGGAAAATTGAAATCGGGTCAAAAAAGGGGGGAAATGAAAGTTGGGCTAGAAAAAAAAGGGGGAAATGAAAGTTGGCGTTGAAAATAAAAAGGGGGAAATCATTATTTAATTATTTATTTTTAAAATTCTTGATTTCTGTTTTTAACCAATAAAATTGAATTAATTATTAATAAAAAATGTGAAATATTTATTAGTAATTGAATTAGTAATTTATTATTTTTTTTATAAATTTATATATTATCAACATTATAACACTATTTTTAAGAAAATAATGACTAATGTCACCCGTATTTTATTAATCAATTATAGATATGTACCGATTCAAGTGACGACTTATGTCACCCATATTTTATTATTCATTTAGAAATATGTACCGATTGTGATTAATTTATTAGTATAATATCTATTCGGTGCATTGTTAACATCTGTTAAATAAAAACGTTAATATGGTCATGTCGTTAGAAACGTCTAATTATGGTACACTGGATGACATTACTGAACTGGTGTGTTACGTGAATGATGTTATCGTTCTTTACATTAGCATAATGACTATTCGTTGCATTGTTAACATCTGCTAAATAAAAGCGTTAATATGATCATGTCGTTAGAAACGTCTATTTATGGTACACTGGATGACATTACTGAACTGGTGTGTTACGTGAATGATGTTATCGTTCTTTACATTAGCATAACGACTATTTGATGCATTGTTAACATCTGCTAAATAAAAGCGTTAATGTGATCATGTCATTAAAAACGTCTATTTATGGTACACTGGTTGACATTACTGAACTGGTGTGTTACGTGAATGATCTTATCGTTCTTTACATTAGCATAACGATTATTTGATGCATTGTTAACATCTGCTAAATAAAAGCGTTAATATGATCATGTCGTTAGAAACGTCCATTTATGGTACATTCGCATTATAACGTCCACTGGATGCATGGTTAACTTGTACTACATATATAAAAACCTTAATATTATCACGTCTTTGGTAATACATTTAACCGTATTCATCTTAAACAATATTTTATACTATAATGTGTAAATAAGAATTCGATATAATATTACGATATAATTTAATCGCCTATTTATATTCTAATTAAGGATCTAGAAGAGAAATCGTTGGATATGCTTTATACATACAACGGTAAAAATAGAAAAACCGTTGTCTGAGATTGTTTTAAACCTCTAAACAAGGGAAACATCCTACAACGGTTTTGTGTTAAATAGCATTATCTGAATGCAACTAATATAATTGTTCTATCAGGTTTGGAGCTTTAACAAACCATTGTATAATTATCGTTGTATGAGATTTATATATACAACGGTTTGTATAACAAAACCGTTGTCTGAGATTGTTTTAAACCTCTAAACAGTGGAAACATTCTACAACGGTTTTGTGTTACATAGTATTGCCTAAATTTAACTAATATAATCGTTCTATTAGGTTTGTTACTTTAACAAACCGTTTTATGAATGTCATTGTAATTATTATAGTCGGGATATATGGCCTTTATCTTTGTCCGAAGCTCATTCTCCCATTTTAGAAACTTTACTTCAAACCCTTTCTCCTCTTTTACAAACACTACTCAATTCCTCCGTTCTTCACCATCAATTCCTCCATTATTCACCCAAATCCCATCATTCTTTTCCATTACACTGAAATTCTGCAGATTCTTCGGCTTGAAGGTTCTAAAATGTGGTGTGGAGAATTATGTGAATTTGGTGATTTTATTTTGATTTGTATTGATAATGATATGTTAATTTGTTGTCTATATTGATGTGTTTATAAGAAAATGAAAACCTAATTTGCTCAAGTTTTAGTTTATGCTAGCGCTACTTGGGCCTGCTAGTTTGCTTGAAACAGTTAAGAAGGTGTACCCACACTTTAAGGCTTGCATTAGCACTCTGAGTACTAGCTTCATGTAATATACTATAAAGAGCAATAGTGCCATAGAGGCATTATTAATTACTAAAGTTGAAAAATTGCAAAAGCTTGTGTGTAGACTGCAAAGGAAGATTAAGAAACAAATTTTTTCTGAACCAGGTGTTTCAAATGTAGGCAAGGTTGGTGAGGAGTTGAAACATGTATTAGGTTGCAACTATTGACTAGATTATGTTTGTAGAGCCTTTGTAATAACCATAACTTTAGAAATGCTACAGTGCTTAAATGAATAGTAAATTTTGAGGATTTAGGGAAATGGCATGTAGGTACCCTACCATTGAAACAGAAAATGAATAATCAGAAACCATATTAGTGATGTACTATGAAAATAAGTGACTCGAAACGATGACGGATTTCAGAAATTCCTGAGTGCGGATTTTAAGGATTTTCAATTCCAATTGAGACTCTATGGAATGTGATATGAAGGAGTATAGAAATATTAAAGGGTTTATATCTTGAGGAAATAGTAAAATTAGGTTAAACCAGGGGATTATTAAGTCAAGGGAATGCTAGATGAATTTGGAATGTTAAACAATTTAGAACCCCTTGGATAATGTGATATATTTGAAACGAATCGTAACTAGACAAATATGGATACTAAACAACCAAGCTTAATATCATAACAAGGATATACACACCACATTAGTATTTAGCAAAATCATTAAAACACTAATTAGAAAATCAAAAACAAAAATCATAATATCAACCAACAATGACATCACTCCTTACATCACTTTCCACTAACTTTAACCAAGGGTTAATTAGTAATTTCACCATTTAATTATTTATAACATGCCACAAAACTCTAGAACTCTCAAGATTAGTCAAGATAAGAGCTAGCCAACACAAAATCTCTCCATCTTCCACACTTTTCTTATTTTCGGCCAAAAAGATAGCAGTTTAGTAAATCAAGCATATCTCCTTCATTTCTCAATGCAATTTTGTGTTCTATAGCTTGTTGGAAAGGTATTAAGATGCTCTAAAACTCTTCTGTAGGAGACTTGACCAGGAAAGCATGTTAAGGCCCTCGTTTTTGGAGTTCTTTGAATGGATAAATAGTAACTTTCTAAAACTAACTTTGTTTTTATGGTTTCTTTAGACTATCCAAGCTATTTTAAGGTTGTTTAAGGACTAGACAAGGCTTATTTAGTGTTGTTCAAGCTTCAAGGAAGGTATCGAGTTCATGAACCCTTAGTATTATTTTGAGTTTATGATGATTTATAGTTAGTTTGGTGGTTAAGTGTATAATAATCATGAAATCATGATTATATGAATGTTTATAAGTGATGGATTGAATATGGAGGTGGTATGGACTTGTAACCATGGCTGTTATGAAGACCACATGGTGTAGGGATTGCTTTACATGTTGGATAATGAAGGGATGATGGTGTATTTTTGGGAAATTGTTAAGTTATAGCCGTTATATTGCCCGATTTTCGTTAAAACAGTAATTACTTGTTAAAAATAGAGCATTACGAATCTGTCAAGGTCAGTAGGGAATAATTACTGGTCATTATGGGATAGATCTTAGTTCATAGATCGTTTTGATATAAAGTACGTAAAAATCTGATGAACGGTTTAGGAAATATGGCTAAAATCATAAAAGTGGTTCGAAAGCGTAATTGCGAGTTCGTAACTTAAATTGAACACCCTTAACCTAAGTGATTCCATTACGAATCTTGATAATTAAATAATAGAGGTCATAAGGAAGGTATAGGAGAAGGTCTCATGTCGAACGAATAATTTTTCAATTTTATAAAAATGTTTAGGTCAAGGGTACGTTAATGGAATACCCCTTAAACGGATAAAGGATAATTTTCTCGAGTTAATGGTCGACTTAAAATTCTTTAAAACTCAAATATCTATTAAGTGTATAAGATAATGACTTACCTTGATAATGAACTAAGTGTCATTTCGTGGCGGTATTAATAAAAGTTATGTTATGGTGTGTTTTATAAGCTAAAAAGATTAGGGGATCAAGTGAGTTAAATGGTTAGGATAAGTGTTGTTAGTAATAATAATTATAATGGGACATATGCTAATGATGATCCTTTTCATTCTTATAGAAACTCAAGACGAACACCGGGTCATACCTCTGGGATTTAGAGATCGAGGCAAGATTTCTTTTACCCTTATTTTGATAAATTGTTTATGTTTAAAGAAAAGTGGTTTTGCTAGATAATATATGAATCTTATATCAATATATGATATGGATTGTGGATATGAATATGAAGGGAGCCAATATACTTTATGGCTTAAAAAGATATGAAAAAGAATGGTATCAGTTATTATCTAGGGTTATATGGTTTATAATATTCTGTTATTTATAATCTTTAAACATTTGTGATTTAATAAATATTATTTGAATATTATTTAATACTTTAAAAATAGATGGAATAGTTATGTATTTAATAGCATAAGTGACTTTATTAAATACGGAGGAGATGTCTGAGTTATAATCAAAGTATTACGATGTTTTCCTTCTAAAGATTGATATATGAAAATGGAAATGGAAATGATATATGTGAATGGGAATGGAAACGGAAAATGGAAAATATGGAATGGTGTTTTATAAATGGAATAATGATTTGATAAAAAGGGGAATTGCAACAGCAAGCGTAAGAGGCTGTGTTCGGCACAGTCCAGCACTAAATAGATGGTGTATTTAATAAATAAGAATTAATTCTTTTCTTAATGATTATGATGGGCCTTCTGTGTATTAATATATATATATATATATATATGTTTTCTTTGATACTGGTTTAAAAAATTTATCTTGCTGAGCTATTATAGCTCACTCTTGCTATTTATATATATAAAAGCTAGGTCAAATGCCGATACTCCGCACTACACCCCGCAAGAGGGTAAGGGAAAGGTGACCTTTTGAGAGAGTGTTGGCGCCTATCCCTGAGGTAGCTGATAGACAGATGGGTATTGGTAGACTTATGTGAATTAAGTCTGTAAGGTTGAAAAATAAACTTTTGGTTGTTGAAAAGCTTCCTCTCGAAATAATATTCAGCAACACTACTTAAGTACGATTCTGGGTTTGTAATAACTCTTTTTAACTTTAAACTCATGATATTGTAGATGTTGTTCTCTGAGCATATGACTGGTGTGTAATATTATTATTAGGTGTGGGGTCTACTGTGTGGGTTTTATTACGCATTTATATTTCAACTGTCAAGAATATAATGTTATTAAATGGAAATTGGACCGTAATGACCTGGATTCCTGACCCCAGATCTAGGGGCATCACAGATGGTATCAGAGCTAAGAGTCATAATGAACAATAATGATAATAATAAATATATCAGTAATAATATAAATTGTGAACTCAAATCGAGTTCAAGGGTGGTTTATCGGAGGTAGCATTTATTTTAAGTAATGTTTATAATTTTATAGATTATTACTAACAAAAGTTATTTTTTTTATTTATAGGGAGAGGAGATGGAGACCGGTGAGCCGAGTCATACACAAGAGCGGTTAGGGATGTCGGAGTAGGAGATTACGGACTTATTGTACGCAGGTGTCGAGGTTACAGACTATGCTATAGCAGACTTGAGGAGGAGAGTTCAAGAGAGAACCAGGGAGGCATGTGAGCGCAGAGCGAGAGATGCTGTGGCTATAGTGCCACACACTGGGAGACCATCTGTATGATCCGATGAGGCAGGTCGTTCCCGAGTTAGGTCAGAGGTTCCAGAGGGAGATATGCCAGTGCGTAAGAGGCCTAGATTATCCGTGATAGCTGAGGAGCAGCCCGAGTGGAGAGATATCCACATGATTCCTACTCCTATTCCACCTGTTCCAGTGCCATCCCCTATTCCATCCCCTACACCAAGTCTGGATCCTTTGGATGATCCGATAGAGCAGTTCACTCCCCCAGGACAGTTTGTTTTCCATTGAGAGGAGGAGGAGGGGGACCCTTCAGAGGATGCGGATACAGAGCCAGTTCCTTCACCTCCACCAGTAGTTGCACCTTCACCTATAACTGCACCATCACCAGTAGCTACACCCCCACAGGAGGTACCTATACTTGCAGGTGTTCCGTTCTATATGACTTTACAGTCAGACTACCATATCTTACAGGGTCAGCTAGAGGAGTCTCGTAGGATGATAGATACACTATTGCAGAGGTTAGCTGGTGATAGAGGAGGTGTTATTCCAGATGGTGTATCTTTGGGATTGATTAGCATTGAGCTGCGAGCACTTGGTGTTATGAAAAGGTTGTTAGCTCAGAGAGGAGATCTAGCATGGAGAGCTGTGGTAGTAGAGGTTGTCACGTCTATGATGGTTCAGATCAGGGATGTTATTAGAGCAGGATTACCGTAAGCCGGGGATAGTAGTTTTAGTTACTAATCAGACTGTAGTCATCTTACTGATGTCATTTTGGGGATTAGTTTAGTGTTTACTATCTTAATCCCAGTCTGATTAGAGGGATGTTAATAGTACTTTTGTTATAGCGGATTAGTATGTACGACTATGCTTTTGGGGTTTCAAACCTTGTACTTTATAATGTATATATTAATTAGTAGTGAAGGATGTTATCCACAAGTTGTAATATATTTATATGAGTTAATGAAGTTTATGTATTTTGTCTAATTTTTATCGTATTTTGATACTAAATGTTGAGATTCGAAAATATTAATGTATATAAGGTGATTGACTTAAATGAAAAGGTTATCATGTTAAAGGTCATCGTATTAAAGGTAGTGAGCTTATATGTTTCGTATTAATGGTATTATAACTTGATATTAATTGCTTGAATTTGAGAATATGGTTATATATAACTTAATAAATAGTGATATAACTATTGTATATGGGAATGATGAATATTGTACCCTAAATTTGGGTAATTAATGGAGAATATTATTATTCACAGAAAAATGGCTAGACGTAATAACAGAACGAATGCCAGGGAAAATGAGAGAGATGAAGAAAGTCAAAATAGACAGAATGAAAATGCTCAGGGAGAAAAAAATAATGAGGAAGAAGAAGAAGACGAATCAGTTGGCCAACAAGGTAATCAGGGAGGTGATCCCTTAAACCAATTTATGGACTTATATTAAGGCAAAATTTAGCTAATCCACAGAATCTTCAACAACCACCTGTTCCCCCGAACCAAGTAGCTAATTTATTTCGTGCCTTTAAGTCATTGAAGCCCCTAGAGTTTGAGGGAACTGCTAACCCAGTAGTAGCCAGAACATGGCTAAAAGAGATGGAGAGAGTTTTTGAAATCTTGAGGGTAGATGGTAAATTGTATATGAATCTTATATCAATATATGATATGGATTGTGGATATGAATATGAAGGGAGCGAATATACTTTATGGCTTAAAAAGATATGAAAAAGAATGGTATCAGTTGTTATCTAGGGTTATATGGTTTATAATATTCTGTTACTAAATATTTTTTGAATATTATTTAATACTTTACAAATAGATGGAATAGTTAAGTATTTAATAGCATAATTGACTTTATTAAATACGGAGGAGATGTCTGAGTTATAATCAAAGTATTATGATGTCGTCCTTCTAAAGATTGATATATAAAAATGGAAATGGAAATGATATATGTGAATGGAAATGGAAAATATGGAATGGTGTTTTATAAATGGAATAATGATTTGATAAAAAGGGGGATTGCAACAGCAAGCGTAAGAGGCTGTGTTCGGCACAGTCCAGCACTCAATATTTTATTACAGCCCAAGAGATGCCGAATGAGGATGTAGCAGAGAGACTTCCTCCAAGGATGATGACCAGGTTGGATCATTCCTTCTACTAGTAGTAAACAGAGAGCAGGTACGATTAGGCGATTGATCATCATCCTAACGTATCAGGTGACAGCAGATATCCCCAAAGTAATTAAAGAAAGAATTGATAATGGTTACAGATTGACATACTGAAAAAGGAAAAATGGTATGAAATTATGGAATTATTTTTATGGTTAGAAGAGAAACTGATATTATATCATATTAGAAGAGAAACTGATATTATGTTGTTCCATATTTCTTTTCTTATAAAGATAAATAGATGGTGTATTTAATAAATAAGAATTAATTCTTTTCTTAATGATTATGATGGGCCTTCTGTTTATTAATATATATATATATATATATATATATATATATATATATATATATATATATATGTTTTCTTTGATACTGGTTTACAAAATTTATCTTGCTGAGCTATTATAGCTCACTCTTACTACTTATGTATATAATAGCTAGGTCAAATGCCGATACTCCGCACTACACCCCGCAAGAGGGTAAGGGAAAGACGACCTTTTGAGAGAGTGCTGCCGCCTATCCCTAAGGTAGCTGATAGACAGACGGGTATTGGTAGACTTATGTGAATTAAGTGTGTAAGTTTGATAAATAAACTTTTGGTTGTTGAAATGCTTCCTCTCGAAGTAATATTCAGCAACACTACTTAAGTAAGATTCTGGGTTTGTAATAACTCTTTTAACTTTAAACTCATGATATTGTGGATGTTGTTCTCTGAGCATATGACTGGTGTGTAATATTATTATTAGGTGTGGGGTCTATTGTGTGGGTTTTCTTTTACGCATTTATATTTCAACTGTCAAGAATATAATGTTATTAAATGGAAATTGGACCGTGATGACCTGGATTCCTGACCCCGGATCTAGGGGCATCACAGCCTTTCATTTCAATTACAAACTAATCCTAAAACTACTTAGAGTTCAACTAGGATAACATTTATTTCGTCCAAAATAGAGGCATGTTTACTGAACATGGAAACGTGTTACCTGCTGAGGGTATTGTGAGTAACCAGCTATATGCTTAATTTTCTGTGTATGTTTAATTTTCAATGTCTATGTTTAATTTGTTGTCGAGTGCTATGACTCTGATTATTGTTATATTGTTTTAAAAGATGGACAGGTGTTGGTTAAAAGGTGAACACGTGAGTTCAAAAGAGGAGTCGAAGAATTATTGTTGTTTGCATTTGAGAATGGATATGATGAAAATAAAATCAGTTTTCCATGTATAAAATGCGCACATAATAAATCTTGGAAAGCTCAAACTGTGAGGAACCATCTTTTCCGATCAGACCTACACGCATTGGATTTGGCACAAAGAGTGTAATACAGAAGAAAGTGGGCCTATCACTGAGGAGACCTGCAGTTCACAATCCGTAGATCAAATCCCACTGAAAACAGAGAATGGTGGTAGTGACGATGATGTTTCCTTAGATTCCTCAGATTTATTTACCCATATTCAATATGAACATGAACCCCTTTATTCGGGATGTGAAGGATTTACAAAGATGAAGGCTTTAGTAAAGTTATACAACCTCAAAGCAAAATATCAAATATCTGATTTTGGCTTCTCTGAAATTCTACTTTTGGTTGGGTTTATGCTTCAAAACGGCAACAGTTTTCCTTCTTCGTTTAGTGAAGCTAAAAAAAGCTTGTGTGCTTTAGGAATGGAGTATGAAAAAAATACACGTATGTCCGAATGATTATCTAATATATCATGGTGAGAGAGATGAAGATGAGACGAGGTGCCGTATTTGTGATGCCTCTAGATGGAAGTTAAACAAAAAAGGGGATGAATTTGAAGGGATTCCTGCCAAGGTATTATGGTATTTTCCATTACTACCACGTTTGAGGACTTTGTTCAACTCACCTCAAATAGCAAAGGACTTGACTTGGCATGACACGGAGAGAGTGAAGGATGATAAAATGAGACATCCGACAGATGCACAAACATGGAAAGAAGTTGACACCAAGTGGCCAGATTTTTCTTTAGATCCTAGAAACTTGCGATTAGCTTTATCCTCAGATGGATTCAATCCCTTTCACAGCACAAATATTGATTACTCATGTTGGCCAGTATTGTTGTCAATTTACAATCTTCCACTTTGGCTTTGTATGAAGAGGAAGTATATAATGCTACGTTTGCTGATATCCGGATCAACTCAACCCGGTAATGATATTGATGTGTTCCTTCAACCACTTATGGAAGATTTAAAAATGTTGTGGCAAGGGAAACGAGTGTATGACGCTTACAAGAAGGAGTATTTTCTATTAAGAGGCATTTTGTTATGGACTATTAGTGATTATCCGGCCTATGGCAACTTATCGGGCAATATTATTAAAGGGTATAAAGGGTGTCCTATTTATGTTGATGAAACAAAAGCTACGAGGCTGGTTAATTACCGAAAGTGTCTGGTAATGAGGCATCGGAGGTGGTTGCCCCATCATAACCCATATCGTCGGCAGAAACATGATTTTGATGGCACCGTGGATAAAGAATTAGCTCCAGTTCATTAACCGGAGAGTAGGTGCTTGAAAGAGTACAACATTTAAAGGGTCATTTCTACGGTAAGGCACAAAGCCAACCTCGATTGAAGAAAGGTGATGCTCGACCAGTTTGGAAGAAGGTTTCCATATTCTTTGAGCTTGAGTATTGGAAGTTTTTGTCGGTTAGGCATGTTCTCGATGTGATGCATATCGAGAAAAACATATGTGAAGCTTTACTTAGTAACATGCTTAATATACCAAAGAAGACAAAAGACAAGGAATTGGTCCGTCTTGACATGGACGAAATGGGAATAAGAATAGAACTAAGGCCAAAAACTCCGGGAAAAAAAAGAGAAGTTACCATTGGCATCTTGGAATTTAACTCATTCTGAAAAAAAAGCTAATTGCTTATCCTTTCTTGGCATGAAGTTGCCTGATGGTTTTTGTTCAAATATTTGAAGTCTAGTTTCAATGGAAACGCTTCAACTTACTGTCATATGATTCTGCATCACTTGCTCCCAATTGCGATTCGATCGTCACTGCAAAAATGGGTCAGAAACACTATTATCAGGTTCTACCTCTTCTTTAAAGCAATTTGTAGTAAAGTCATTGAGGTTGATAAGTTGGAGAAAATGCAGTCGCAACTGGTAGAAACTTTGTGCCAGCTTGAAAAATACTTCCCCCTTCCTCGTTTGATTTAATGTTTCATATCTTGGTTCATCTTGTAAGAGAAGTTGAGCTTTGTGGACCAATTTTCCTTAGGTGCATGTATCCTTTTGAGAGATACATCAAGACATTTAAGGAATATATAAGGAATCGGGCTCGTGCAGAAGGTTGCATTGCTGAGTCCTATATTGCGGAAGAGGCGGTCGAATGTTTGGTGGACCATGAAGAAGCAACTATTGGGGTACTTTGCAGGCCCTTATCCGGTGCGACTGTGATAACCTCGAGCAGCACTGATTTGCAGGTAGCACATTTATGTGTTCTACAAAATACTACTGCTGTTAGGCCATATTTTGAGTAAGTAAAATTACTTTCATTACATTTACCATTTTCTGCACTCTTTTAACTAGAAAAATCCAGTCTATATTATATGTAATTATTTCATTATTTATGTAGTCTCTTTTACTTAAATACAGTGAACACATGGCATTTTTAATGACCAAATATCCGGAACATGAAAATGATGAAATGTGGCTAAAGAACAAACAAAATGAGAAATTCCCAAAATGGTTTAAAGAAAAGGTATTATGTGTGTTTAGTAATAGTTTTCTGCATGTTTTACAAACTACTGCTCATATTAATCATTTTGTAACTTGTATTTTTTTTTAAGATTGCTACAGATTTGGTTGATGAAAAAGAGATATCGCAGGAGATAAGATGGATCGCGGATGAGCCTAACAAGGTTATGCCTACGTTCAACGGCTATAAACTGGACGGAGTTACCTTTACTACCAAGGATCGTGATGATACGCGTCAAGTTCAATGTAGTGGTGTGTACGTTGAAGCTGATACAATGATAGTGCAGGGTAATGATCAAAATACTGAGCACACATCACATACATATTATGGAGTTATAACAAGTATATGCACTAAACCATAAATAGCCTAAGGTAACATAAAAAAAAATGTTACAGCAGGTACATTATATGTTACATTAGGCCCATAAAGTGGCTAAGGTAACATTTTTCTGGTGATAGCTGATAAACGTGCATTTAATCCTAATTTTATCCCTATATTTAAGTTATTTTGCATTGATTTGGATTTTTATTTAATAAATTATAATGTTTTATTATAGGTATCAAGGACTTATAATAAAGGAAGGCATGGAGCTTAAATAGCAAGAGTTGGAGATAAATTTGATTAAAATTCGGATTTTCCGGGTAGCTTGCGCAGTCTGCACTGTTTGGACCATATCTGGAGTTCTACAGTCCGATTCTGACGATTCAACAGCCCATAGAAAGCTTATGAGAAGGGCTTTATTTCTGAAGTGGTCTTGTATTTAAAATCCAGCCGAATCAGCCCAGAATCTGAGTCAAAAAGTCAACTACGAATTTCTTCTTTTTGGAATTCAATTCTGATTGGGAAATCTCCTTGTAATTATGTTAAATAATTAAAAATACTTTTATTAGAGATATTATGAGATATAGATCAGACCTAATACATAGAGACATACACACAACGTACGAGAGGGAGACAGAGGGGGAGAAAGAAGAGCAGCAGACGGAGACCCAGCCATAGAAGAAATTCTTGGATTTGTTTTCTCCATTAATTGTTTGAAATTCTCTCTTTATCTTTTCATATCATGTATCCATACTCTTATTTATTGTGTGATTTTGAGATTTTGATTATGAACTAAATTATTATAGTTGGGATTTTTATGGAACCCTAGCATGAGTTTATTGGTGATTTGTTAAATAGTGCTAATTGCAATTCCATGGTTTATTCATTCAAGTGCTTTTCATTCTAATACTTGCTTTTGCCTGATCAACATTAGTGGGTTAACGAGTTAATTATAATTCTGCGAGGAATATAATTAATTGACACAAAACATGAATGGTGCATGCTTAGATCGATTGATTTAATATTGTTGCGGTATAGAAATATATTGTGATCATGCATAGCTTTATGAATTGGTGCTTAATTGAATTTCGAGGGATAAATTGGCATAGACATATGTTAGTTTATTTATTAGAAATTATACCATAGTGATTCTGCGAGGAACCTATGACCATAGAATTCTAGCTAGTAGACTGTGGATTGTGACGGTGCCGTGAGGCTTATTAACTGATTTTCATGTGCTAGGGGGAAATAATTATCCTGACTTACCTTCTCATATTTGAATCACAACAAATTTCTTGCTAGTTTAATTAGTTGGTTAATTTAGTTTAATTAATTAGTTATAAAATCTTCAACAATATTTTTGGTTCGATAAATCACTTTGCTAGATAAAACTTGCATTTGATATAATTTAGCAGTCCTTGAGGTACGAATCTGGTATTTACCATTATATTACTTGTTTGCGATTGTGTACACTTGCGCATCTAGATTTTACGCAACAAGTTTTTGGCGCCGCTGCCGGGGACTGTTTAGTGTTAATTGCGAAGTTAATTTTCTTGCGATTTGGTTTTTGTTACTTCTGTGACTAACGGGAGTAAAAGTCTTTCTTCTCAGGTGTCCTTGTGTATGAACGAAGAACCATCGGGATTATTTGCTTTTGATCCTGAAATTGAGCGAACATTCAGGGCAAGAAGAAAACTACAACTTGGAGCTAAGGAAGCAAACTTAGTTATGGGTGATGTGAATGTTAATAACCGGAATGTGCCACCTAATCCTCCAGATGGCACAATAATGTTGGATGACAGAGACAGTGCCATTCGGCAGTATGGAAGACCTCGTGTTGGTGAGTTAAACTCGGGGATTGTCAACCCTGTTATTCAGGCACCACAGTTTGAGCTGAAGCCAGTCATGTTTCAGATGCTGCAGACTATTGGTCAGTTCAGTGGGAAGTCTACCGAGGATCCTCACCTTCATCTTCGGTTGTTTGCTAAGGTGTGTGATTCTTTCAAACTAAATGGAGTCACAAATGATGCTTTGAGATTGAAGTTATTCCCATACTCCGTGAGGGACATGGCTAGAGATTGGTTGAATTCATTGCAACCAGGTTCAGTGGTTGATTGGAATGACTTGGCAGAGAAATTTCTTATGAAGTATTTTCCTCCTACCAAAAATGCAAGGCTTCGCAATGAGATTAATTCTTTTCAGCAACAGGATGATGAGACCTTATATGAGGCATGGGAGCGTTTCAAGGCATTACTGAGAAAATGCCCTCAGCATGGTCTTCTTCACTACATTCAGATGGAGACATTTTATAATGGTCTTAATACTCAGACAAAGCTGGTGGTTGATGCATCTGCAAATGGAGCTCTGCTAGCAAAATCTTATAATCAGGCTTATGAAATTCTGGAGACAATTGCAACAAACAATCATCAGTGGACAACTAATAGAGCTCAAGCTGGAAAGAAGGTAGCGGGTTTATTTGAAGTTGATGTTGTAACTTCAATGAAGGCTCAAATGTCATCCATTGAGAATATGCTCAAGAATTTGATGACGGGAGGAAATCAGTCTATGGGACAGTCGGTTAATCAGCAGGTCAATCAAGTCAAGACTGTCTCATGTGTGTATTGTGGTGAAGAGCATACATATGATAATTGTCCTTCGAACCCCGAATCTGTCTACTATGTGGGAAATCAAAACAGGAATGGCCCTTATTCAAACACTTACAATCCATCATGGAAGCAACATCCTAACTTCTCATGGAGCAATCAAGGGACTACTTCTGGGGCTTCAGCAAATACTTATCGGCCAATTATCCACCAGGTTTATCTCAACAAGCTCAACAACAACAGCCTCAATAAGCATCGCAATCTAATTCTCTGGAAAATATGCTCAAGGCATACATGGCAAATAACGATGCTCTCATACAAAGTCAAGCCGCATCACTTAGAAACTTGGAGAATCAAGTTGGGCAACTAGCGAATGAGCTAAGGAATCGACCACATGGCACTCTTCCTAGCGGCACTGAAAAGCCTAAGAATGATGGGAATGTGCATTGCAAGGCAATTACTTTGAGAAGCGGGAAAGTCTTGGAGAATGCTAAAGCTAAAGAAGATGATACCTCTACAACTAAGGGTGAAGGTAAAAATGCAGAAAATAATGGTGTCCAAACTTCTAAAGTGGTTCCTACACCCCAACCACAACCACCATTCCCTCAACGGTTTCAAAAGCATAAGCAGGATGATCAGTTCAAGAAATTTCTAGATGTTCTGAAACAACTTCACATCAACATTCCACTTGTAGAAGCTCTTGAGCAAATGCCTAATTATGTGAAGTTCATGAAGGACATTCTTACAAAGAAGAGAAGGTTGGGAGAGTTTGAAACTGTAGCTCTTACGCAAGAATGTAGCTCTTTTGTGCAGAATAAATTGCCACCAAAGATGAAAGATCCAGGGAGTTTCACCATTCCTTGCACTATTGGGAATTCTTATTGTTGGATGGCATTGTGCGATTTGGGGGCTAGCATAAACTTGATGCCTATGTCTGTGTTCAGGAAATTGGGGATTGGAGAAGTTCGGCCTACAACTGTCACTCTTCAACTAGCGGATAGATCTCTTGCTCATCCCGAAGGAAAGATTGAAGATGTTTTGGTCAAGGTAGATAAATTCATATTTCCTGCTGATTTTATTGTCTTGGATTATGAGGCAGATAGGGAGGTTCCCATTATCTTGGGGAGACCGTTTCTTGCTACTGGGAGAACATTGATTGACGTGCACAACGGGGAGCTAACCATGAGAGTGCAAGATGAAAAGGTAACATTTAATGTGTTCAAGGCAATGAAGTATTCTGATGATATTGAAGATTGTGCAGTAGTCACTGTGATAGATGATCTAGTTTCTGAAAAACTAGAGTGTGCTTCCTCACATGATCCTTTGGAACAAGTAATCCTCAATAAATCTGAAGTTGAAGATGATGATGTTAATCTTTTAGCTTGGTTGGAAGCTAATTCATATGATATACGTACTAAAGGCCGTTTTGAGTCGCTGGAATTGTCATCAAGGGATTTCAAGGTTCCAAAGCCATCCATTGTTGAACCACCGGTGCTAGAATTGAAAGCTCTTCCTTCTCATTTGAAGTATGCTTATTTGGGACCTTCGTCTACATTGCCTGTGATCATCTCTGCTACTTTGTCCGAAACTCAGGAAGATCAATTGTTGGAAATTCTTAGAAAGCACAAGAAAGCTATTGGATGGACTATTGCAGATATTCGAGGTATGAGTCCTTCTATTTGTATGCAAAAAATTTTGTTGGAAGAAGGTGCTAAGGGATCTATTGAAGGCCAACGTCGATTGAATCCTATCATGAAAGAGGTGGTCAAGAAGGAGATTATCAAATGGCTAGATGCAGGAATTATATATCCAATCTCGGATAGTTCATGGGTTAGTCCGGTTCAATGTGTGCCGAAGAAGGGTGGACTCACGGTGGTAAAGAATGAAAACAATGAGTTTATTCCAACCAGAACAGTCACGGGTTGGAGAATTTGCATTGATTACCGGAAGTTGAACAAAGCCACCAGGAAGGATCACTTTCCCTTGCCGTTTATGGATCAAATGCTGGACAGACTCGCGGAGAGAGAGTACTATTGTTTTCTTGATGGGTACTCAGGCTATAATCAAATAACTGTCGCTCTGGAGGATCAACACAAAACCACATTCACTTGTCTGTATGGTACTTTTGCCTTCCGAAGAGTTTCGTTTGGGTTGTGTAATGCTCCTCCAACTTTTCAACATTGCATGATGGCCATTTTTTCTGATATGGTGGGTGACTATCTAGAGGTATTCATGGATGATTTTTCTGTCTTTGGAGATTCTTATGATGATTGTCTACGTAACTTGGGCAAGGTATTAGAAAGATGCGAGGAAACCAATCTTGTACTAAATGGGGAAAGTGCCACTTTATGGTGAGAGAGGGCATAGTCTTGGGGCACAAAATTTCAAGGAAGGGACTTGAAGTGGATAAAGCTAAGGTCGAAGTCATTGAGAAGCTACCACCTCCTACTTCCGTCAAGAATATTTGCAGTTTTCTGGGACATGCAGGTTTCTACAGACGGTTCATTAAGGATTTCTCAAGAATATCTAAGCCACTCTGCAAGTTATTGGAGAATGATACCCCTTTTCAGTTTGATGGGGCATGTTTGAAGGCCTTTGAAGAATTAAAGCAGAGATTGATTTCAGCACCTATCATTATTGCACCGGATTGGAGCTTGCCTTTTGAATTAATGTGCGATGCTAGTGATTACGCAGTGGGTGCGGTAATGGGTCAAAGGAGGAACAAGATATTTCATCCCATTTACTATGCTAGTCGCACTTTGAACGGAGCTCAATTGAATTACACGGTGACTGAAAAGGAGCTTCTTGCTGTTGTGTTTGCCTTTGACAAGTTTCGTTCTTATCTTGTGGGAACTAAAGTGGTTGTCTACATTGATCATTCAGCCATAAAGTATCTAATCACCAAGAAGGATGCAAAACCACGGTTGATAAGGTGGGTTCTTTTGCTCCAAGAGTTTGATATTGAGATACAAGACAGAAAAGGTGTTGAAAATCAAGTAGCTGATCATTTATCAAGGATAGAGTACAACGAGGAATCTAGTGCTATGGTTCCGATCAAAGAAACATTCCCAGACGAGCAGATGTTTCAGGTACAAATTGCTAATGTTACTCCATGGTTTGCTGATTTTGCTAATTATTTAGCTACTGGGTTGATGCCATTGGATTTATCAAGTCAACAAAGAAAGAAATTCTTGCATGATGTAAAATCTTATTTTTGGGATGAACCTTATTTGTTCAAGCAAGGTGCAGACCAAATTATTAGAAGATGTGTTACTGAATTTGAGATGCATGATATTCTTTACCATTGTCATTCATCTCCTTCTGGTGGACATTTTGGTGGACAACGCACTACTGCAAAGGTGTTGCAGTCAGGTTTCTTTTGGCCCTCTCTGTTCAAGGATGCTCATGCTTATGTTGTTAAATGTGGTAGTTGCCAAAGAGTTGGTAATATTTCAAGAAGAAGTGAGATGCCTTTGACTAACATTCTTGAAGTCGAGCTATTTGATGTGTGGGGCATTGATTTCATGGGTCCGTTTCCTCCTTCTTTCAAGAATGAGTACATCTTAGTGGCTGTTGATTACGTGTCTAAATGGGTGGAAGCGGCTGCCTACCCTACTAATGATGCGAGGGTTGTCATCAAGTTCTTGGACAAGCATATATTCACTCGCTTTGGAACCCCACGGGCTTTAATCAGTGATGAAGGTACGCACTTTGTGAATAAATTAATGGCGAGTACTTTAGCCAAGTATAATGTGAGACACAAGGTTGCTACTGCCTATCATCCTCAGACGAATGGACAAGCGGAGTTGTCTAATAGAGAGATTAAGAGTGTTCTTGAAAAAATGTTGAACCCGAACTGTAAGGATTGGTCTACACGGTTAAATGAGGCTCTTTGGGCCTATCGCACTGCATACAAAACTCCTTTGGGTATGTCTCCTTATCGCTTGGTTTTCGGAAAGGCGTGTCATTTACCGGTTGAGCTTGAACATAAGGCTTATTGGGCTCTTAAAAGTCTAAATTTTGACATGCATCGTGTTGGTGAGAAGAGATTGTTGCAACTTGACGAGGTGGAGGAGTTACGATTTTTCTCCTATGAGAATGCTAAGCTTTACAAGGAGAAGACGAAGAAATGGCATGATAAAAACATACAATCTCGAGTGTTTGAAGTGGGACAGCAAGTGTTGTTATTCAATTCAAGGCTGAAATTGTTTCCGGCCAAGTTGAAATTTAGATGGTCTGGTCCTTTCACAATTGTAAAAGTACATCCCTATGGAGCTGTGGTATTACGGGATAATCAAGGGGGTGAATTTCAGGTGAATGGACAATGATTGAAGCATTATTGGGGAGGTGAGGTTATACGTGAAATAGAGCATTGTGATGTATACAAGGGATTGGTAAACTATTAAGTGTGGGGATATCTTTGTCATTGTGTGAAATTTTGGGTGGGAATCGAATTGGTTTGGCTATTTCTTCTTCGTGACACCTCAATAAAGTCACTCGAATCAATAAAAAAATAGAAAAAAAAAAGAAAAGAAAAAAAAATGAAAAAAAGAGGAAAAAGAAAGAAAAAGAGTGTATGTTCAATGGTTCTTGCAATCTGAAATTTATGAGTTTACATTTGTATGTGAGATGCTATCTCAAGGTTAGTTTCATGTTGAATGCTTCAAGTGTATATGAACATTATGCTCTATTAGTTGTCAAGTTTAGCCACTTGTTAGCCTATTTCTTTGATTTCCTACCTCCTCACCTAAGCCTCGTTACAACCCTTGACAAAGACCTTTTGATTTATACGAACACGAAGTCTAGAGATTTTGGTGGACAAGCAAGCTTATGGTAGCACATGTGCATTTGATTGAACTTGAGTGATACAGGTGCACCTAAACACTTGTGTGATTTGAGTGTTTGTGAGGTTATTTTCCATCCAAAGCATGTTATTATCTTGTTGATTGAGACTTTGATGTTATTCATTATATTTTAGTCTTTTGAGACTATGTGTGCGTGCTTGAATAGTTGTGTCGGTGTGTAAAGTTGAGGAATCGCATTATATGACATTTATGAGCTATTACATGATTAAGTTTGCATGTGTGGAGTGCTATGATATATTTCATGTTTGAGACTTGGAAGTCAGAATAAAAATTAGGAATTTTGTGGGTAAATTCACTACAAACCCTCACGAGACCGTACTCGTCCACTTGGGCTACCTTGGGGTTTAAAGGGCTTGTTGCATATGCCAAATGCAACCGTGATCACCTACGAAAGTGGTACTAGGTAGTTAGAATTTAGTTTTTCTTTCTTCTTTGCCCGAGGACGTGCAAGATGCTAAGTGTGGGGATGTGATAAACGTGCATTTAATCCTAATTTTATCCCTATATTTAAGTTATTTTGCATTGATTTGGATTTTTATTTAATAAATTATAATGTTTTATTATAGGTATCAAGGAGTTATAATAAAGGAAGGCTTGGAGCTTAAATAGCAAGAGTTGGAGATAAATTTGATTAAAATTCGGATTTTCCGGGTAGCTTGCGCAGTCTGCACTGTTTGGGCCATATCTGGAGTTCTACAAGTCCGATTTTGGCAGTCTGCACTGTTTGGGCCATATCTGGAGTTCTACAAGTCCGATTTTGACGATTCAACAGCCCACGGAAAGCTTATGAGAAGGGCTTTATTTCTGAAGTGGTCTTGTATTTAAAATCCAGCCGAATCAGCCCAGAATCTGAGTCAAAAAGTCAACTACGAATTTCTTCTTTTTGGAATTCAATTCTGATTGGGAAATCTCCTTGTAATTATGTTAAATAATTAAAAATACTTTTATTAGAGATATTATGAGATATAGATCAGACCTAATACATAGAGACATACACACAACGTACGAGAGGGAGACAGAGGGGGAGAAAGAAGAGCAGCAGACGGAGACCCAGCCATAGAAGAAATTCTTGGATTTGTTTTCTCCATTAATTGTTTGAAATTCTCTCTTTATCTTTTCATATCATGTATCCATACTCTTATTTATTGTGTGATTTTGAGATTTTGATTATGAACTAAATTATTATAGTTGGGATTTTTATGGAACCCTAGCATGAGTTTATTGGTGATTTGTTAAATAGTGCTAATTGCAATTCCATGGTTTATTCATTCAAGTGCTTTTCATTCTAATACTTGCTTTTGCCTGATCAACATTAGTGGGTTAACGAGTTAATTATAATTTTGCGAGGAATATAATTAATTGACATAAAACTTGAATGGTGCATGCTTAGATCGATTGATTTAATATTGTTGCGGTATAGAAATATATTGTGATCATGCATAGCTTTATGAATTGGTGCCTAATTGAATTTCGAGGGATAAATTGGCATAGACATATGTTAGTTTATTTATTAGAAATTATACCATAGTGATTCTGCGAGGAACCTATGACCATAGAATTCTAGCTAGTAGACTGTGGATTTTGACGGTGCCGTGAGGCTTATTAACTGATTTTCATGTGCTAGGGGGAAATAATTATCCTGACTTACCTTCTCATATTTGAATCACAACAACTTTCTTGCTAGTTTAATTAGTTGGTTAATTTAGTTTAATTAATTAGTTATAAAATCTTCAACAATATTTTTGGTTCGATAAATCACTTTGCTAGATAAAACTTGCATTTGATATAATTTAGCAGTCCTTGAGGTACGAATCTGGTATTTATGTTACCATAGCTTGCTATAGAAACAAAAGTGAGGGCTATGGCAACTTAATATATATGTTACATTAGAGGCCTGATTTTTTTTGAAACAGTGGGCCCCACTGTTTGGACCACTTTTGTTGGCAACATTGTTTGACCTAGTGTAACATTTTTTTTGTTACATTAGCTTTTATATAGCAACATTTCCATTAGTTAAGGTAACATCATTTCGAGAAAAAATTTAACAAAACTGCACAGAAATATTATGCATCCAAAATTCATCCTGCTGTTCATTTCCAAATCCAACAAATTACATAATCCAACACGTTACATAATCCAAAACAAGTACAAGCTAATTCATTATCCACACCAGGTCACCAGCCACTACATAATCCACCAACTAGTACATAATCCACCAACTATATTACTACTAAAGTCTCCAACTTAAAACATCATAATTCACCATCCTAAAATTAACCAACTACTAGAAATATTGTAGACTAGTTCATGATGATTATAAGTACTAATAGTAGTAGCAGAATACTATAAAGTCAAAACATAGAGATGCCATAGTGTCATACTAGAAGCTATTGCTGCCAGTCATAGGCGTACCATCATCATTGTCGCTAGAAACAGTCGCACACAAATCCTCAAGATCAACTGTGATGTTTGGGTTGGCTTCGGCTAGTTTTTTAAGAACCAATGCGAGATTCTGTTGCACCATCTTGTTTACCTGCTCATCCACTTCTGCTTGGACTTGCTTCACCTTCTCCTCAACTTCATCATCAAGGCTTTGCCTTATCTTGGTTGTCAGCTCTTGCACGTACGTGTCTGTTGGAGCATTAGAATATGAACCTACTGATGGCTTTACACATCTCCCTAAGAGCCAAGTTGGACCATGTGATTTTCCATCTGAAAGCAGTTCACCAACAGCATCTCCAACATTGAGTTTGTCGTTAATCTTTTCCTACCAAATAAAACCACATGAATATATGAGATTAAATATAAAATATAGAAAAGTCAGTTGTCATCAACTAAATTTAATTGATTATGAAATAAAAAACTTACAATTTTGGTAATCATTATTGTAGGATCGGTCTTGTATTCGCGTCCATCATAACGCTTCCGAGTTTTAACAAAAATCTTTACGTCACATGGTGCTGCCTGATCTGGTGCCTTCTTTTTTTATCAAAAAAGAAGGTACAAGACATGTTACATGTTACAGATTCAACATATGTCTAAAACAAGTTAAACATTAGAATGTAAGTTTTGAAAAAATTGTGTACTGGCTACAACTAAACATCTGACTTTATTGCTGCAAATTTTTACTGAATTTGTTTTGCTAAATTATATTAACACATTTATTCTAGCATGTACTACAACTATAATTTAACCCTAGTTAATTGCCATGCTAAAATATCTATGAATCAACAATATCTTTATAAGGTAATGTCTATTTGATCCAAACTATATTTACTTAATTTGAAGTTCATTTATATGGTAAAATGGGAAATGTTCGAAAGATCAGGCAAGACAAAATTAAATAAATTAATTAATCACATACCAACTTGTTTCGAACTTGTGCGAAACTTTTTGGGCTAGCAGTGTGAGTGTCGACATATAATTTTTGACTAGCTGAATTTTTCTTCGCTCTCGCCTACAAAAAATATGAGAAATAGCAGTTTATATAAATATAAGATGATCTTCAGTGCTTAAAGTTTCAAGTATATATACCTGAACACCCTCGTCATTCCAGTACTCCAAGAGCATTTTGAACCTCTCGACTGGAATTTCATCTGGCCTATTTTCTAGCCTTTGTTCATCATTTTCATAGGTTGTATAATGCTCTGCCTTAATTAAAATCTTATACCCCTTCCAAAGTGCATGAATTGTCAGCCCCACCCACTTTTCTAATTCCTCGGGAATAATATAGCGAGCCTTGAAAAGAATCAAATAATCAATGACAATAAATAAATCATTTTTTAGTCTACTGTATGTGTCACTATAATTAATTAAAACAGAACCTTTAAGGTAAATTATTGCTCATAAATTACCTCGAAATAATTCCACATAGTCTTCTTGATGTTCTCAAGAACGTGATGCCAAGTTACATAAGTAAGCGACACACATCGCTTTGATATTGTTCCCAGAAAGTTACTTAGCTCATATAATACTTTGTCATTATCAGCAATGGGTTGGCAAAATTCATTCATCCCAATGATAATTCTCTTGTCCAAGCTTCTCGAATGAACATTATCCATCCTCGTTTTTCCTCTCAGCCTTTTAGGAACTACAGCTGCAATTGATCAGTGTTAATTGAGAAAGTAATCCTTCTGTTCCACTAACAGTGGTATTTTTTTTAACTTTTGCAAGTCAAAATTATACATAATTGACTCGTGTTTTTTAAAATTTTAAAACTATACCTAATAATCAGTCACATGTATTTTTTGACTATATATTTTTCTACCAACAATTATTTACTCTTTTTCAAAATTTGATCTTACCCATCTCCGTTTTTTTTTTTGATCTTTTGTTGCTGTTGTAGTTGGTGTGTTGTTACAAACTTGCGCTTGACTTGTTTTTTAGCTACAAACATGCATTAATAGTTACATAGAGTTTAAGTATAAGAACACAGATAAAAACATATGCCCACATTCATCTTATAAAATTTTTATGAAACATTACCTACAAGTAGATTATGCCTTGGCCTTATAACCACATGGGGCTGTATCTGTTTCATCAGCTCAACAAAGACTATTCAACAATGTTGTCGATGTACAAATCAATATGGTCACAACTCTGAACTTCTACAACTAATTTGAATAGGTCCAAATCATTTTTCACCAACTTCCAGTCCCCCAACTTATCTTTACAGTAAATTCCTCCAATTTCTAGATACTGAAGATCATCCTTGACAAGCTCCATCACAACTGTATATGAAAATTTGTCTTCATCGATGCCATTCACAACAAACTCTTTCCCACCAGCAGAGCATGTACTCTGGAATTCTCCCTGGTGGTGAAATGTAAGATGAAAGATTTTCCCCATCCTATACAAAAAAAATACATTAGAAGTAAGAACATAGTTGCTGCAAGTAATGAATAATAAATTGAAATAAAACTCTTAATTAAACTGATTACATTAACAAGTTGAAGATCACGACAAGACAAAATAAAGACAGACATCAAGACAAATTAATTACCTTAACAGGTTCCGTTCATATAAATTAAAGAGCATTACATCAAGACAAAATCATGTAAATAAGGAGCAAACACAGAATTAGATGGATTACAATACTTAATTTAAAGGCAGTCACTGAGAGGCATTCTAGTAAAAATTAATATATAAAAATCCACTTAAAACAATTTAATTAGAAAACTAGGCAGAATCGTTGACTTCGCCGACCGGGTTGGGGACTTGTCTTGCTGGGACATCATCCCTACACCAACTAGCCTCATTGACTTGATTTTCCATTTATGCACCAATGCGTATGTCATTTAAAATTGGATCATCTTGACCTTCATTTGCATTCTCACATTCAACATCACACCAATCCCTCGGTAGTTTTTTGATAACAATATACATCATCCTTTCAGCTAGATCTTCTACATTAAATACTTGTTGTACTTGTGAAGCCAATACGTAGGGGTCTGACTTCTGACATAATTTATTAAAATTAACTCGAGTCAGCCCGTAAAAATCCTTTTCTTCTTGGTACCAGCAGCACCTGAACAATACCACCGTAAATTCACCCCAATAATCAACTTCTTTTATCTGTTCAATTGATCCATAGTAATTAACATTGCCAACCTTTGGGTTCTGGTCTTTCGAACTAGCAAAACTAGTAATCAAAACTGTCAGAAAAACACCAGTATTTTGGGTTGTAAATTTTGCATCTCTGTTCTTTGTATGGAATCTGTATCCATTGATTATGTATCCATTGTACTCCTTAGCTGCTACATTAGGGCCCATTGCAAGCACTTCAAGTTCTTTTGAAATGTTCTCTTTTCTGCCAACCTCTTCCTTCATCCATTTCCAGAAATCTTCCGTATGTTCTCTTTCCCTTCTATATCTTTTCAACTTTGCTTGACCATCAAATAAAGATCGATGCTCCCTACAATAGTTAAGTAGTTTAAAAATCTAGAAACATATGCTAATTCTTTAACAATTAAACTAAACGAGAAGTAAAAACTTACTCAATTAAAGACTCTATTTCTTTATTTCCGCAATTGAATAGAATGTAACGATGAATTGCCATGAATTGAGATTCTTGCTAATGAATAGATTTTCCATCTTTATTTCTTCTTGTGCCAATATGATATTCCATTTTTTCTGTATAACGTTCAAACTTGGCAGGCTTGGTAATTTTGGAACCTGCATCGCCACCCAAGAATCTTGAACAGAAGTTCAGGCATTCTTCTACCAGGTAACCCTCAACGATAGAACCCTCGGGTTTACTTCTGTTTCACACATAAGATTTAAGTTTGCTTAAATAATGCTCAATCAGAAACATGCAGCGAAGGTGTGCTCGTCCACCATACTCTAATTCTCTGCACAAGTGAACCAGCAGGTGAACCATTATGTCAAAAAAAGCATTTACAAATATTGTCTCAAATTGACAAAGAGTTTCCACGATCTCCTGTTGCAGCCTTTTAACTTCAGTTAAGTTAATTAATTTGCACCAAATTCCCCTTAAAAATGCCCATAATCTGATCAGAGGGATTGTAACCGTTGGTTTTAATGATTTTTTCACAGCAAATTGTAATAGATATTGTAAAACGAAATGAGCATCATGACTCTTGTAGCCAGAGACTTTCCTCTCCTTCATATTCACATATCGGCTGATATTGGATGCACTGCCATATGGCAATTTAGCATTTTTAGTACTGAGCAAAATAAATCTTTCTCTTTATTTGTCATGTCAAATATGGTAGCCCTAATTTCAAGGTGCTTCCCGTCACTTGATTCAACGAGATGAAGTACTTTCCTAATGCCAAGTCCTTGTAAATCTAAACAAGCATTGACATGATCTTTTGACTTGCCAACGATATTTAGCAAAGTGCCAAGTATGTTGTCACAAACATTCCTCTTGATGTGCATTACATCAAGATTGTGTCGAAGTACATTGTGACTCCAATA
Organism: Saposhnikovia divaricata; assembly: GCA_036435485.1. NCBI lineage: Eukaryota > Viridiplantae > Streptophyta > Magnoliopsida > Apiales > Apiaceae > Saposhnikovia > Saposhnikovia divaricata. The sequence goes on from CM071595.1 coordinate 133,959,071, forward strand.
CGGAAAATTGAAAAATATCGACTTTTTTTTAAAGGGGAATTAATCTTCTGCACCTTTTTTCGTCCTTGTTCCTTTTTCTTATTTCCAACCTGATTTTCAAAATTAGACAACAATTCTTCTATGTCAGTTCCTGATAAAATTGCAAGAGGTTGTCCCATCTCGATTTGGCTGTTGAACCTTCTTTTATCAAACCTCCACTCATGTTCGGGATCAAGAAACTTCCTATGATCCATGTAGCAAATTTTTTTACTATGTTTTAGGTATATTGCAGAAGTCTCATAATTGCATACGGGACAACCTAAATAACCTTTCGTGCTCAAACCAGATAATATTGCGTATCCCGAGAAATCAATAATTGTCCATAGAACACTTGCACGTAAGGTAAAAGTCTGATCAGTGTAGGTATCATAGGTTTGTACACCTTCATTCCGCAACTCCATCAACTCGGCAATTAAAGGTTGCGTATAAACATCGATGCTATTTTTAGGAGAATCTGGACCCGATATAAGTGTTGAAAGAATGAGATTTTCTGGCTTCATACACAACCAAGGTGGAAGGTTGTAATTTACCAAAATAATTGGCCAAGTCCTACGAGTTTTATTCATCGTACGAAAAGGATTGAAGCCATCAGATGCTACACCTAGCCTGATGTTTCTGCTCTGTGAAGAGAATTGAGGAAATTTCGCATCCATTGACTTCCAAGCTTCCGCATCAGCGGGATGTTTAAGCTTTCCATCCTTTGTACATCCAACTACATGCCATACAATAAGTTCTGAATAGTCTTTGCACATAAACAATCCTTGCAGCCTTGGTTTTAGAGGGAAATATCGCATCACATTTGCCGGGACCTTGTGAATCACCTTCTCCAAATTATTGTCACCGCTGCCTTTCTTTTCCCTTACAACCCACCTTGAAACACCACAAGTTTTGCAAGAGTCTTCTTTTTCATTTTCACCCTAATACAACATGCAATTTTTTGGACATGCGTGATTTTTTTTATAATCTAGCCCTAAATCTTTAATTACATTCTTTGCTGCATTAAAAGACATGGGTATGTTCGCCTCTGGAAAAGCATCTCTGATTAACTCTAGTATATTCCCGAATCCCGATTCCGTAATTCCATGAACACACTTCAAGGAATAAAGTCGGACAATGAAAGTTAATCGTGAAAATTTTTTACATCCTGGATATAAAGGTTGTTTTCCCTCTTCATAAAATTTTTTAGCATCTACATTTGGTCCATTAGTACGATGTAAAATTTCATCTAGATTATCTCCGAAATCTAAATTATTCTCACACTCCATATCTTCATCACTACCGTAATTTGGGCAGGAAATCTGTGAAATTTCTACAATCCAGTTGGCATACAATGGATAAGTCCATTGCAAATGAGATGATCGTAGATAATTTCTTGATGATGCCACTTTCTATTTTTACAATTCTTGAAAGGGCATGCAATTTCATTACCTACTGCAAAATTTGGGAAGGCATTTTCGAGAAATGCCTCTATCCCATTCCTATATCCTTGACTATACTTTGGAAGATTGATCCAAATAATTTCCTCGTCATCTATCACTACAATTAAAAAGCATGAGGCTGTTATAATGGAAGAATTATATTTGTGTGTATCAACACAATTAGTTTGCATTGCTAGACCTTTTTAATAATATTAACCTAAGGCTCAATAAATTTTTAATCTATAATATTAAATATGTTTATTTTAACAAATACTAGGCATGGACCTGTACTATTAGTTTTACAGGTCTGCAATCATTTATCACGGCAGCCAAATAATTATATTTTCTTAGACCTAATTTATTGTTTATAAATTATTGAATAGTACATATAGTTATCATTTATTGTTTTATTTCTGTGGAATTAGGGATTATTTTCTATAATTTATTGATTTATTTAACTCCTGTGAGGATGGAACATATCTGAAACTCATCATTGGCGCACTATTTACAAGGAAATATTAACCAGTGGAGTTAAAATTTTGGTGACCTAAACGTCAAAGATACAGGGGTACTAAGGAGCCTAGTCCTTATAGGTAAACTAGTGATCCTTAAGGACATGTGTCAAAAAATGTGAAAGAACAAACGAGATTACACACAAAATGTTATAGATTCAAAGGTGCAAGGCTTCCCGATAAGAAACGACAAACAAACAAAAAATGTCATACAACATCATACACACAAGGACAGGGGTCAAATTTATGAATTACTAATATACATCTATAATTAACATTACACAAAGCCCAAATGGGAGAAGCAATAAAACATCTATAACATTACTAAAATTATAAGCATTTTAATGTTATAAAATTACAGTGTACATAAAACATTACACATTGTAATCACCACAAAATACCAATTTAACACAGATGCATACAAACAAACAATCGAAGGAGATAAAGGAGGGAAAGGAGAGAAACAGACAAATAGATAATCAAAAACAAATCATAAACATACAAACATATGCATACAAACAATTGAAAACTAACACAACACGACAGATACATACAAACAGATGCATACATACAAATAATCGAAGGAGATAAAGGAGAGAAAGAAGTGAAAGGGTGTATTACTTACGAATCTAGCCCAAAATCCACTTAGTCGAAGCCCCAAATCCATTTAATCGAAGCCCAAATCGAAAGCCCAACTGGAGAAGGCCTGAAATTGAAAGTAAACAACAATTAGTTGAAGTTTAAGTGCAAAACATGAATCAGTTAAATAGAGGGGCATATTCAATTGAAGAAACCGAAGAAACCACAATTGAAGAAACCCTAAATTGAAGAAGCCCCAATTTGAAGCCTCAAACCGATGGGTATATTCAATTGAGCAACATAATTTGAAGCCTCAAACTAATTTAGAGAAGTTGAGAAGATTTAGGGAAGAGAGGTTTACGACAGAGAGAGCGAGAGAGTGAGCGAGAGCGAGAGAGTGAGGTTTATTTTGTTTTAAGTGTAAAGTTTACACTGTAAAGATTTCTGACTGGCGGGATAAATGCCGCTAAAACATTTCAATGTGAACCGTACTTTTACAATTATTTTCCAGCTTTTACAATTACTTTTATGTTTTTTTGATTTTTTTGATTTTGTTTTTATAATATGCATTTTACATTTAATAAATAAATAGAACCTAAAAAATAATAACAATTAAATACCGTGATATTCAAAAAAAACCTCATTCAATTGGTAAACTCTTACTTTTTAAAAAAAATAAATATTGTAAAGGTAAATGTGATTCTTAAATAATTAAATAATTTTTTTGTTAAAAAATTCAAAATTGAGTTTATTAATGATCTAAGTAACATATCTTGTATGTCGCTAACAGCCAACACTTTAAAGCTAAGGTAACATCATGTTTGTGGCTAAGGGAACACAAAAGACAAAATGTTATATTAGGTCCAAAGTTAACATGCTAAGGTAACATATTCTAGCAACATCCATGAAAAAGATGTTCCGATAGCCCATCTATGGCGTAGTGATGGGAGTTGGACTATAACTACTTTAGTATCCCTATTTTTCGGTGCAAATGGGTAGCTATAACCAAAGGGGTCAAGGAAGATGGCTTGGGTTATATATTGGTTAATTTGAATAGGCTGGGGTTTTTAAACGATCCATTTGCGTTAGCAAAACATGTTAAGCAAGTTTGTTTCATCGACGATCCTCTTGATAAATTGTGGTCCGTGGTGTTGAAACTACCCGAGAAAAAGTAATATGAAGGTAATGATGATGAAAATGAGGGATCCGTGGAAGTAGAACTTTAGAATGACTATTTTGTGCCCAATTTACCCGATGTTGATTTACTTGAGGAAGTGGAACATAGCTACGTATGAGATGTAGATGAAACAATTCAACTTTCTTGATGTAATTTAATTTGTGTACTTTTAATGACATAAACTTTGTAATATGATAATTGTGTTCGCTACTTTGAACATAACATTTCTTGATTGATGTTATGTTGGTTGCTGCTTGTTTGGTATGGCATTGTATTGCCTTTGATGTTTGGTATGTTTGGCAGGGGTTAGCCCAATTTCAATTTATTTATTTTTCCTACTAAATGCTTGTGTGAGAGCTAAAGAACTCAGAGTACAAAACCATTATGTGTTGCATGCAATTCAGACAATAGTATCACAAACCATTATCTGAGTACATTTTATACAACGTCTATCAAAACACTTGTCTGATATTGATATCATTTTTTTAAAGCATTGTTTGAAGTTTCTTCAGACAATGCTTTCCAAAACCGTTGTTAAAATCAGACAATTGTATTTAGTCACCATTCTGTTAATACTTTTGAAGCAATATCTGATAAAAACACTCGTCACCGTTATGTAACTACTTTTGAAGCAATATTTGATAAAACTCTTGTCAATTTTTATCTTCTAGACAACACTTTTTAAAACTGTCGTTAAGTTCATGATTAGACAAAACACCAAAAAGCTTGAATAAAAAATCGTTGTGTGAAAAATTCAGCAAATACTTTTCGTCGAAGCGTTGTCTGATGTGTGTCGTCTGATTCAGAAATTCTTGTAGTGATTTGAATGTTGTACCAGTTTTGTGAAAGCATTCTAAGCTCAATGGGAGAATTAGCAATCGACTGCATAACAATTTATGCATATGTATTTATTATTGCTAAAGCTAGTAAGAATGCTATGTCCTTTTTCTTTTCAGCTATTGGTTTTTAGATAAATTAAATTAATTACACTGATGTTGGACTCACTTTTCGGATTTAGACAGAATAGGATTAGCTAGATTCGTCGGATTATAGATAGGGAAACAGAGTTAAGTGGTTAACTCCATCTTGTGATTGGCCTCAGTTTATGTTATGCACTTTTATGTCTTTGCTTTATAAAGTATAATAGATATTGGCTTCTTTTTTGAATCTGTTTCATGACCTTTTTACTTAAGTTCTCAATCCTCTTTTTATAGTTCTGTTTTTAGAGATCCGAAGAAATATCAAAAGGAATTTGAAGAGTTTTGTGGTAAACATCAACGTCATAAGAAGTAAAGAAAGTGAACTAACACTACAAAGATATTAAGTTCTTTTTATTTGTATTAAATTTATGTCTGCGTGAAGTACTGAACAAGCTAGGAGCTACTCTTTCTAAACAAATGTTGATTGTAAGTACTTGTTTTGTGATATAAGTACTTGATTCTTTGGAAAATAAGATATAATAAACTCATTGCGTATATGTCTTCTTGTTTAGCTATGTTCGATTATGCAAATTGTGCAATGCACTACGTCATATAGGCTATCGTAAAAGTTGCAGAAGGAAAGAGGCTACCCAAGGTCTCTCTTTTCTTTCTATATATTTTGTTTATTTCTGCTTTTCTTGGAACAAAATTTTAGATTTCTATTTTAGCTGTGTTTTAATTTATTTATTTTTTTGTTTTTTTGGCAAAATATTGTTTTGTGCGTGTGAGAAACAAAATAACATATTTTGACTACATAAGTTCATTCGTGGGAATTAGACAAATTCATATATATTTTGAATTATTTTGTTTATAGAAATCCATGTTATATATATTTTTTGTCTCATCTTAAGTGTTAATAGCTTCAAATTTTAGTGAACAAATTCATTATTTTTGTCGATTGTTGATCGTGTCATGTGGTTATCGATACATTTAGATCATTTGATTCCATTCAACACTAGTTAGATTGTTGTTTATTTCAAGTTCTTCACCGGTTTTCTTGTAGCACTTCTCAGACGTCAAGGGGTAAATGTTATGGGAATTGTAAAAGAAGGACCTGCAGAGAAAGAAGCTCAAATACAACAACATTTTGATTGAACCGGAGACTTACAGGTAGGTACGGGCACTGACAGCTCACTATTATATTTGTCACAAAAGAATGAACTTATAAATCTGTTCCCTCGTTTACAGAATGAAAATTGTCATATGTTTCTATAACTAAACCTGGGTGACGTACAAGATAATGATTAAACTTTATGTGCAGCTTAAGACACACTTACGTTTATATATAAATATTATAGTTTTTGATCAATGTGTAGTAATATGTCCTTATGTTGTGCCTCCAATAAAACTCTATCATTTAGTCGAAGTCACAATCAGCACATCACTAAGGCAGATGAGCATAGCCACGACATTTATGTTCTAGAGTTAATATATAATTGGATCTTTCATAATTAGTTTTTGCAGAATTTTTTAGGCTAAATTTAAACTGGACGAAAATATTTTAATGATCACAACTGTTTGTTATGCTTGAGCAGAGTGTGATTCGATTTTCCTTTTTGAGATCTTGTAGTTTATGTCTTTTTTATCTCTACTTTGTCTCGTACAGAGAATTGCTTATTCATCCACCAGAGGACGTTACCTAGTTATGGCGCATGTTGCAGGGCTAAGAGTGGTGTTTAAAAATCATATGATCAGCTGGGGCATCATGGGGATGTACAAGAAAAATATGGGACATTTAAGTTGTGATTAGGATGTACATGAAGCAACAATATAGAAAATTTCAAGACGCGTGCAACTTTGTCATTTTATTTTGCATTTAGACTTTAGACGTTTAACAATATTTATGACGATGTAATCGAGAGAGTCTTGGTATTACTTTTAGGTTGGCCGTATTGATATACCAAAGTACTGTCATGTAACAAAGTATTTGTCATGTAACAAATTATTTTGGTGGATTTGTAATTAAAACAAACTAGCCATGCTTGACTATTTTTAGAAAAGCATTGTTACTGCCTACAAAAATGTTGCCATTTATTGTCATTTTGTTATTAAAAGCATTGCTATTGACAAGAATTGTTGCCAATTTTGGTTTAATTTGTTACCATTACCCACATATTGCAATGCTTAACAAAAAATTACTAAAAAAAAGCATTGCAATAGGCTATTGCAATGACTTATTAGTGTTGCCATAAACACAAAATCATTGCAATAAATGTTTTTTGCAATGATTTTAGGTGTTGCCATATGGTAGTAAAATCGTTGCTACATGGACATATGGTAACCATACCAAAGTTAACGGCAGATTTTGGAAAAATCATTGTAGTAGACTCTACTGCAATGATTTTAGGCCCTAAAGCAACATTTTTAAGTGGTTGCAATATGCAATCTATGGTGTAGTGTTGTTTCATACCATAACCTGGTATCGATCCTCAGTGAGGGGTATTTTGTATAATTAAGTTATACTTATTGTAAGGTCTCGGAATCCTCTACGACTTTCGTGTTTTATACTTTTTCATTTGGGTTCATCTATATAGAGTATATTGCTATTCTTTGAGACTGGTCAGGTTCTGAAAATTTATATTCAATCGTCTACTTTGTACAATATTTGGGTGTGTGATATTTTGTTGGGTTTGTGGAGTCTATTAGGTTTCAGAATTGGTTTCTGATTTGACTTGGGAATTCCTGAATTGGACTTTAATTAGAGTTAGGATTAGAGTTAGGAATTTCAGAATTAGACTCTGATTGGTTGACCCAGTTTCTTCTCTTATAAATACTCGTGTAATTGTAACATAACACAACACAACACAATGTGAGAGATTAATACAAAATTAGTGCGGCCTGTGGAGTAGGAATTTCCGAACCACGTAAATCTTTGTCTTGTGTGATTGTCGTTATTTTCTTGTTCTTGTTTATTCGCTTTGGGTTTTGCTTTCGTTGTTATATACTCAACAACTGGTATCAAGAGCCTAGGTTTTCAGGCGAGTGGGAGCGATGGCAGAAGAAGGGAAAGTAAAGATCGATAAATTTGATGGCAAAGATTTTGGGTTTTGGAAGATGCAAATTGTAGATTATTTGTATAAGAAAAAACTACACGAACCGCTGGAAGAGAGAAGCCAGAAAAAATGGAAGAAGAGATGAGTTCTCTTGAGAAGAATGAGACTTGGTCTTTAACAGAGTTACCAGCAGGAAAGAAGGCTTTACAGAATAAGTGGGTGTTCCGGATCAAAGAAGAACCTGATGGCAGCAAGAGATACAAGGCGAGGTTAGTAGTCAAGGGTTATCAACAGAAAAAGGGTATTGACTATACTGATATATTTTCTCCGGTTGTTAAGATGACTACTGTTAGAATTGTGCTAAGTATTGTGGCTGCAGAGGAGTTACATCTAGAGCAACTAGATGTTAAGACCGCGTTCTTACATGGTGATCTTGAGGAAGACATCTACATGGTACAGCCAGAAGGATTTCAGGTAGCTGGGAAAGAAAACCTTGTTTGCAAGCTTATAAAAAGCTTGTATGGTTTGAAGCAAGGGCCAAGACAATGGTACTTGAAGTTTGATAGCTTTATGATGAAGAATGGGTACACTAGGAGTGCTATGGATCATTGTTGTTATTTTAAACAATTTGATTCATCTAATATCATATTGTTGTTGTATGTTGATGACATGTTGATAGCAGGATCAAACATGAGGGAAATTAACAGGTTAAAGAGACAGATGTCTGAGGAGTTTGAGATGAAAGATATGGGTGCGGCAAAACAGATACTTGGTATGAGCATCATAAGGGATAGATCTGAAGGTACTTTGAAATTATCTCAAGAGTGTATATTGAGAAATTGTTGCAGAAATTCAGTGTCCACGTTTTTTAATGTAAATCTATTGTTTTGCTTAATATAACACAACATTTTTTTATAAGAAAACCGTTGTCTGATTATTTTCATTATTTCCTACCAAATCCAATTCAAATTATTTCATTATTCCCACCATATATTTCATTATTTCCCACCAAATTCTATTGAAAAATTTTGTAGTTTCGTAGTTCATAGACAACGGTTCAGATAACCCGTTGTCTCATCAAAACACGATTTAACAACGGTTAATTATTCCGTTCTGTGAATTGTAATAACACAATCGTATATGAAAACAGTTGTGTAAACCTCCTTATTTGCACAACATCACATTTATAACCGTTGTCTAATTCGATTTTCATGGCCACAAACACAATGGTTTTTAAAACCGTTGTACTGATCATGGATCAGACAATACTATTTTAGGGACGAAAAAACTGTTGTTTATTCATTTTGGGCAACACTTTTTTCTCTGAACGTTGTGTGATAAGTGTTGTTTGAAGCTGTTTTACTTGTAGTGCGGAGAAATCAGCCAAGAAAGGACTTGCGGCAAAATGTCAACATTGAAGCATAAGTCTAGGTGTATTATGAAAACTCTACAAACCGAGCTATGGCCATGATTCTAAAACCTTGTTGCAGTTAAAGTAATAATTCATGTGAAGATCCAAAAGAAAGAAATAATTAACTAGAAAAATAACGTCAAGACATAATCCAAGAGGCCGTTGGGCGTTAAAGATTACTATCAACTACATTTGATTTAATTTTTATTTGATTTTTGAGAATTAGTGTAAATGTTTTAATCTCCTCTTTATTCTTGGTTTTGCCTTTGTTATTGTATAATGTATCTTATACCATTGGGCCTCTTATAAAGCCATTCTAAAATTTATGTATAATTATTATTGAATTTTGTTTAATTTCAACAATATTTTACATATGTTGGTTAAGACAAGTTATGTGTTCTATAATTTTTGACACCGAACATGTAATCTTTTTAACCGCCATGGAGTCTAAAGTTTTTGTATAGTTGTTGAATTTTGTTTAATTTCAACAATATTCAACAAAAGTTATGATAGAGTTATTTGGTCCATAATGTTTTTCACCAACATGTCATTTCTTTTCGGCCGTTTCTCTTTATAACTGTATATTGGATACTTTGTAATAAATATATTAAATCAGATAACATTTTCAATTATCCGTCCTCTTTGTATAATATAAAAAGTCATGGTTGCATTTACTTTCATGCAAATATTTACAAAATGGGTATAATATATTTGTATCTTGAAGATAAGAAATAGATGCAAGATATTATAGATATGTATTATACATATAGAGGTGCAACTCATACAAGCAGAAGTTAGAAGTGAGTAATGGTGTAAAAGGTGGAATTAGATTTTAAAGAGAGTGATTTCTAGATTAGTTTGCTTACAATAAAAAAATGGCTGGTCCTTCATTTCCTGTATCTTTCTCAACAAGAACCGATTCTAACATAGAGCGATTGCTTCATTCCCTCACACCAAAAGTTCCATTGACCTCAATCCCTAAGGTAAATCTCTTTCCATTCATTTATCCATTTCCTTTTAACAATAGAGCGATTGTTGGGTTGCCTAACTTAAGGGACATTGATTGAGAACTTTCTGTTAAGTTTTAAGTCTTAAGTCTAATTTTTTTATGCAGTTATTGTGTTTATAATAAATTTGAACTAGTACTGTTTGTTACTCCCTCTGTCTCTAAAAACTTTTCCCATTTCCTTCGGACACGTTTGCCAACGCATACTTTTAATCGTTAATATCTTTAATTTTATATTAGTTTTAAATATAAAAACTTCACTGTATTAAAGTACTTATAAATACGAATCCAACAAGATCACTCATGACTATATTTGGTCTTATAGATTAGACGTAAATTAGTAATTTGTCTCATGTTATGAACAGTCCCGTCATATTAAACGGGAGAAGCATATTGAGACGGAGGGAGTACAATTCTTAACCAACTTTTTTCACTTGTTGTATCAACACATTCACAAATACTATTATTTTTCTTTTTGAGTAATGGTAACCGTTCAAGTATTTCCCTTAAATTAAAAAGTTTGGTTTAACTGTTTCATAAATCTCTTCATCTAATTAATTGGTTTAATTACTTTTTATAATAAAGTCTAATAGCATGCCTATTTATATATGATAAGCTTTGAATCTGAAAAGAGGTCTTTACATGATCTAACAATTTTCTTTCAGTTGCAGCATCTATATGAATTCTTTTAGCAGAAAATATTTAGGTTTATATGTCCATCCAAAAGATTATAAAAAAAAATCGGGGATCAATACTAATAATCTCATACATAGCATAACTGTAGTGCAGTTGAATAATACATAGTTATGTATACAATATTTAACAAATATATAAGGAAAAACATGAATAAACTTTTAAGATGTTATTTACTTTCTTAATAAAAGTAATCTAAATATAACAGGTTGAGATTTTTTTTTTAATATTTTATTGGTCAAAATAATTATATAGTTTAAATATATAACATTACACTCCTAAAGATACAAATTTTTATCAACTAATATTGAAGAAAGAATGAGTCTCCATTTTCTTTACACCAACTCTGAACGAAAATTTCTTCAATTTTCTTGATCATTGGGATTTCAGCCTGGGGTTTAATTTGCCCCTGGATGTACCAAAATTGTAGTTTAGTTGGGTCTATATTGTACCAAATTGTAGGTTTTAGTTTTTAGTTGGGTCCATATAAGTTGCAAGGAAAAGAATGGAAAGAAGATTTTAGGTGAGACTTATTCATTGTGATCTAATCCAAATGTCACTTGAAAAATGGAAAGTGAAATCTATTCATAAAAATGTGCACGACACAGTTTTAGTTTTTTGGGTTTTGTCTTCTCCCAATAGAGCTGCATCCAGGATTTCAACATAATGTGGAACCCTTCTCCAAAGCCAATGACAACCTACTTCACTCTCCATGATCTTTGGCTGTCCTTCGAGCAATGGAGTGCATACGGTGCAAAGACGAAAGTGATGGTTAACAACCGGGAAACTGTTGATCAGTTTTTTGTTCCTTCTTTGTCTGCAATCCAGATATTCACAAACAAGCCTCATGACAGTTTAAGGTATATTACTTCTGTAATTTCAATTCTGTCGCTCTATTTTCAGTTCTAATCTATGTAGACGTGGAAAGCAGATTAAGATAACTTATTGTTTTGTTTAACCAGCCATCGAAAAAAGAAAATATCTTTCAAAAGTTTATACTCCAACCCTTATGATATATATCTGCAAAGTCACGACTTCTTATCGAAACCCTACTTTGAGTTTCATGAGAAAGTTTCTCCGTACAACAGGCCTTCTCTCTTTGAAACAGTAAGTATTCTTACACTGTGTCACATAATTCTAAGCCCGTTAGGTGATGAAGTTTTTTAAGTAATATCTAAATTTTAATGAAATTTGATGCAGATAGAGAAGCTTTCAAAGCCTAATCCTGCCCTGCAGACATTGACAAGTGTTGATTTGGCCCCTACAAGCTGGATGAGTGTGGCGTGGTTAGTTTTTCTTTACCACGAATCTTTTATCATGGCACGACCTAATTTAGATTTATATTGCTCTATCAATCCTTTTACTAATATTGTCTACAACCGCTGGTCCTATCTTAATTACTAAGTTTGTTTGCAAGTGGTAAATAATGGAAAGAAAGCAAGTATGCCCCAAGTACATGCCTCTTCGAACTTCTCTATGATTGTTTTTTATACACTTTTTGACCTTTTAACTCCTCCAAAACCCTGCTCCTAAAAATTAAGCTGGATACACGGTCTGTTTCTTCATTCTATAAAATAATGAATACAAGTGAAAAACTACAACTTAATGATTCTCATGTACATTTGTTTTTAGGTTATAACCTGCTAAGGTATCTGTTCCTTAAAGCTTAAAGCAAATAGTTAATTGACGGCTCTCTACTTAGTTGATGATACTTTTATGTCCCATATATAATAAGTATTTTTTGCTTTAATCAGAAATTTAGACATTCTCATATATTGTTCAGTTTTGTATAGCGGTGTTAAATTAAGAACAATGTAGCAGCAGTTCTAAATGACTGTTCTAGCAATTTTTTAATTGCATTGTAAAATATTTTACTTTGATAATTTATCCTTTTTTTTGTGTTATCAGGTACCCCATCTGTCAAATTCCGAATATAGGGATACCAATCAAGGATTTCGATGCTGCCTTTTTGACATTTCATGCACTATCCTCATTCTACCAAGGTTAAGTTAAATATATTTGTACTTCTCTCTATATATGGTGTTTTCGTTGTTTACTTCCATGTATAATTTTTGATCATGTCTTCCCCATTGACAAGTTTTTTTTTTCTATATTAATGTCAATATAAAGCCTGTGCTCTTCAGATACCAACGAGGAAGATAATCATTCGATTTATCTACAACCATTTGCGTGTGCCACTTATAAGTTGGAAGGGGACGTCTGGCTGAATCATGGGAATTCAGACTATCTGAGATTGTGTTATCTCTATAATGCTGCGGAGTCGTGGATAGCACAGCTTGGTTTTGAGCACCATGATTTTGAATTCTTCTCTAGGCAAAGTGCCCAAGCCTATACTGAGCCCTTTTGTTACTATGTTGATAATTGCAGTGGTTTCTTGCCGGTACCTGATCCATTCTTTCTTTGGTAACTGCTTTTAGATGGCAGTTAATTAAATAACGTATGTTTGCACATGCTAATGCCTGATCTTCCTGGTGCTTGAATATTTCCTTGTCTGATTAAATCTCCAATGAATTGATACTTTATAATGTCTGCTCATTTGTATGAAAACTGATACTTTGAGGACTAGTATGACAATAATTGAATAATTAAATGCTTTTGTACTTTTTTAGCACCCATGTAACATTAATTCAGATAAGTATCCACATAATCGATTATATGTATACAAAGGGTTACGCTCTATGGAGAACCACACTAAACTGAGAACCTGAGAATTCTAATAAGTTCAGTAGCAGAACTTTAAAATTCATGTGTTTGACTTCAAAATTCAGATGCATAACTTTTAAGTTCAGCAGCAGAATATTTGTTGAAAAAAGTAAATTCAGTCGTAGAACATTGTACAAAAAGAAAGTTCGGTTGTAGAACTTTTGATGTCATGTGCATAACTTTGAAGTTCAGTAGCAGAACACTATATTTTTGTACGAAACAAAATAGATTCTGCACCAAAACTCAATGGTAAGTAAGTTCAGTTATAGAATTTTGTAGAAGAAGCAAGTTCATTTGTAGAAATTTTAATTTCATGTGCATAACTTTAAATTCAGACTTTTAAGTTCAGCATCAGAATGTTTGTTAAAAGAGTAAGTTCATTTGTAGAACTTTGTAGAAAAAGCAAGTTCATTTGTAGAAATTTGAATTTCATGTGCACAACTTTAAATTCATGATTTTTAAGTTCAGCAGCAGAATGTTTGTTAAAAAAGTAAGTTCATTTGTAGAACTTTGTAGAAAAAGCAAGTTCAGTTGTAGAACTTTTAATTTCATGTGCATAACTTTGAAATTCAGTAGCAAAACACTATATTTTTAGTACGAAATAAATTAGATTTGCAGTACAACTCAATAGTAAGTAAGCTCAGTTGTAGATATTTGTAGGAGAAGCAAATTCAATTGTAGAAATTTTTATTTCATGTGCATAACTTTGAATTCAGTAGCAAAACACTATATTTCTATTACGAAACAAAATAGGTTCTGCACTAGGATCCAATGGTTCTCTGATTCTCTTTTGGGCAGTGGTTCTCATTTGAATCAAACCCTGTATACAAAATACATAAATATCCACAATATCTAATATATGTATACAAAATAGTACATAGGAAGTTAGGATTGGCTTTCTAATTATAGGTTAGTAATTTATGAGTTATATGGGCAAATTTTGGTTAATATTTTAAATGCAACCAGGTCAAAATAACTAGAATAAAGTTATTTTGTTCAACATATTATTATATAACAAAAGTTTACTTTTTTTTAAGAGACTCATGTTTGTGTATCCTACCTAGAGGCAAAAAGAATTAAGTGTATGAAATGAGGGGTATTTTTATAAATGTAAAGATGTCATCTATATTTACAATTTACACTACAAGGAATTTGGCTAAATTTGACCGCGCAAATTTGACTGGCCTAAATTCGATCGTATCCAGTCGAATTTAGGGTCAACTCCAATTAATTAATGGTCAAACATAAATTCAACTACATCTGGTTGATTTTAAGGGCGACCGAATTTAGGTAGTCAAATTTAGAAATTCGGTCGAATCTAACAAGTCGAATTTAATTGACTGGACATGCGGGAAATTGATCGCGCAAACAAAAATTTTTGCGGCATTAAATTCGACCGGGTACGATCGAGTTAAACAGCAGTCGAATTTAAATTTAAGCTGGAAAATTCCGGCCTAAATATTTCCAAATGATTTAAAATTAAATTTGAACAAAAACAATTATATTTATAAATTTGACTGCAACCAGTCATTCTAATTAGAATATTTATTTCCAAAATAATTTAAAAAATATAAAATTAATCCTTAAATTATTAAAAAATTTCCACAATATCCTCATAAATGAACTACGGGTTAAAATTTAGTTAACCCACTTACGCCAATTCTATTTTTTAAAATGTAAATAAATTTATGATTTTTTATTTGTTAAGAAGTTTGGAAAATTTTAATAAATACTCACCAATTTTACAAAATTATGATTTTTTTGTAGTACATTTTGATGACATATTGTATTCCATATAAGTGATTAGAGACTATAATAATGTGACTTAAAAAAACCTTACAAATACGATGGTTTGTCATTGAATGATTGAATTGTAGGGTTTAAGCTTTGCGTTTAGGCAATTCATACCAAGGGTTATAATTTAGATTTATTAAAGTTAAAATATGAACGATCCAACTGTATGGATGTTAATATTATTATATTTTAAAAGTTTGTACAAAACATCAACAAATTAAAAATAGTGCATGTTAAATATTATAATGGTCAAAAAAATATGCTGACTTATTTTCGACCTACTCCAGTCGTATTTATAAACTTCACCGAAGACAGTCGTCTTTATAAATTTGACTGCTATTAGTCATTCTTATTAGAAAATTAATTTCCAAAATTATTTAGAAAATATTAAATTAATCCTTTGATATGGGCTAAAAGTAAGCCCTAAAAGACACATTTAATGTGGCATTAATTAGACCTAGAATGGTCCAAGCGTGGGGCCTACCATATGGGTCCAAAGTCCTATTTTTAATATTTATTTCATAATTAATATTAGGGGTAATAAACAGCTCAGCAATAAGTGTCAGATAAGGACATTATCTCTACAAGACTTAGCCTCCAAGGCATCCAATTCGATATGGCAACAGACTCCTACAAGGAAGGAGTCTAGAACTTTCCTCAAGGAGGTGACTTATCTATTAAGTCTCCAACTCCTACCTTGATTCTAAGGCTTCTCAGCCTATATAAAGGGCCTAACCCCTCATACCTAGAACTACGTTGGCTTGATTCTCTAGCAATACAGAGATACGTAGGCATCTTGTGAGGACCGATCAGTCTCGAACGCAAGAACAGCCATTAAAGCTCGAAGCTCACCATCCCTTGTATTTAATACATACAAACCCTAGCCGCAGTATTCGTAACCCTCGTTTTTATTCCACAACATCCTTAAATTATAAAAAAATTACCACAATATCCTCATAAGATGAACTACAGGTTAAAATTTAGTTTACCCACTTATGACAATTTTTTTAACAGATGTAAATAAAGTGTTAATTTTATATTCGCTAATAGTTTGGAAATTTTTTATAAATACTTTCCAATTTTTAAAAATTGTGATTTTCTTATAGTAAATTTTGATAACATATTGCATTCAATAAAAATGATGAGAGTCATTGATTTGTGTATGGAAGATGTATTGAAGAAATGCTTGATCGCTTTACAAAAATCTGATCCAACAATGTTCCATGTAGCCAAAAAGAATTCAACGGTAAAACCGTCCGGACCCGGAGCCTTGTTCTCAGGGGCAACTGAGGCCATACCTCTCAGATCTGCTCCACCCATCACCGAACAGGTTCCCCCAGCATCAGGGGCGATTGCCCAACAAGCTCCGCCAGCATCAGGGGCGATCACCCAATCTCAAGTTTCTCAACAATCAGGGGCGATCCCCCACGTTGAGAGTACATTACCTCCGATTATCCGTACAAGACGAGAAACCAATCCTCTTCAGATGGTGGTCTCTCCTCTGATTGATCCGAACAACCCATTGCATGGGGTCCAGATCCACACTACAGATCTCCCCGTGAGTACTAACCCGACATACGGGCTGCCTAATTATCCTCCTATCCCAGGGACAGGCCCAAGTGGTCACGCTTTGCAGATCCGAGATCGAGAGTATCACGATTATTCGGGTCCTTATACTGATGAAACCTCCTCCGACGATGAGGATGATGACCGTGATGAAGCCCCGAGGAGGCGACGTGCTAGTAGAGAACCGCGAAGAAGGGCTCAAGACATCCGTGATGGACAATCTTTGACAACTGCTGAAAGGATCAAGTCTTATGAGGCTGAGATCTTAAAATTGAAGGAAGATATGGCAAGAGAACAAGCTAGGATAAATCAAACTCAGCCTCCTCCAACTGCAGGAAGGATTCCCATTATTGATTTGGAGAGGTCTTCAAGGAGACAAAGAAGGGCTTATGCCTCATTCGGAAGAACAACCACAAGGATGGAAATTCCCAAGGGAAACCCCAAAGATCTGATGCCTCTCGGAGATCCTGATGATCCAACACCCCCGTTCATCGAGGAAGTGATGAATGCTCACATCTCTAGGAAGTTTAAGATGCCTACAATAAAGGCTTATGATGGAACGGGTGATCCCGCAAACCATGTGAGAACATTCTCGAACGCACTGCTGCTGCAGCCTGCAAGTGATGCCCTAAAGTGCAGAGCGTTCCCCCAAACCCTATCGGGCATGGCTCAGAGATGGTATAGCCGATTGCCTGCGAACTTTATTGGCTCTTTTAAGGAGTTGAGTGCCGCCTTCGTTAGCCAATTCATTAGCGGAAGGGTGCATGAGAAGAGCTCCGCATCTCTTATGTATGTGGTGCAAGGAAAGAATGAAAATCTGAGGGATTACCTCAAGCGATTCACTAAGGAGACCCTGAATATCACTGATTTGGAAAATAAGGTGGCAATGGTAGCCCTGGAGCACGGAACCACTGACCTCTTCTTCAAGAGATCATTGGCGAAGCATCCCCCTGAGGACATGGCTGAGCTCCAACGAAGGGCTGATAAGTATATTAAAGCTGAGGATAGCTTGAAGAAAGAAACCACCGTAGGTGGAGGAGGAGGTAACAATGACTCCAAGAAGCGAAAGCAAGACCAGGACTATAATGATCAAGAGTATGATGCTAGGGACAAGTATCCCCGAACTAGCGAGGACTCCGACTCTGCCCCTAAGAAGAACCAAGGGTCAAGGTTCACTGAGTATGCAAGGTTGAATACTCCTAGGAGTCGAATCTTGTTGGACATTGAGAATGATAAGGATTTCAGATGACCGAAGCCACTCAGGGGTGATCCCGCAAAGAGAAACCAGAATCAGTATTGCAGATTCCATAGAGACGTGGGGCATGACACTGACGATTGCAAGCAACTCAAAGATGAGATCGAGTTTTTGATCCGTAGAGGGAAGCTGAGGCACTTCACTAAGGGTGAAGACCGTGGTAACCAGAGAAGACACTATAATAGAAGGGATGACGATCAAGATCGCAACCCACATCCCCGAGGGCCAGTAATCAACATGATCTCAGGAGGCCCGACTGCGGCCGGGACAACTAGGAACTCTCGAAAGGCTTATGCTCGAGAGGTGTTGCACATCGTGGGAGAAGCCCCGAAGCGTGCAAAAACTGAGGTAGCGATTAGCTTTGATGACTTAGACTTGGAAGGGGTGAAATTCCCCCATGATGACCCGTTGGTTATAACTCCTGTGATTGGAAACTCGGAGGTGAAGCGAGTCTTGATAGACAATGGAGCTTCCGTTGACATTCTGTTTCATGATGCGTTTTGTGAAGATGGGATACACTGATTCTCAGTTGACCCCCAATAACATGCCTATATACGGATTTAATGGAGTAAAATCCAAAGTTGAAGGGACTATTCAGCTGTTTGTAACTATTGGGCAAGAGCCCAAGGAGGCCACTCGGATGTTGAACTTCCTGGTAATCAAGGCGGATTCAACGTACAACGCTATCCTTGGAAGGACTGGACTTCATGCATTCAAGGCTGTTCCCTCAACCTATCATGTGAAGATCAAGTTCCCTACCAGGAATGGTGTTGGAGAACATAAAGTTGATCAGAAGATGGCACGAAGCTGTTATGTAGCCTCGTTAAGGCCTGATGGAGTCGGGGGGCAGGTCCTTCCGATTGAAGACATGGAAGTCCACAGTGGTAAGGAACACAAAGAAAGGTCAGCAGAGGACATCACAAAGAAGCCTCGGACAGCCATTGAGGCTAAGGCGTTAACTGACTTTGTGGTTGAGTGTACCATTGGCAACCAAGAAGTCGGGGGGCAGGAGGTAGTACCCCAAGCAGGAAGTGAACTTCAGAATAAGAATGAGGAGACCAAAAGGAGTGGTGGGTGCCCTATTTTGATGGAGCATCAAAAACAAAATTAAGTGGTGCATACCTAGTCTTGCAAAACCCCGATTGGGCTTAAGTTATCCTAGTAGGATTTAGCTTCATATTTATATAGTAGAAGTAGAAATAAGGTTCATTAAAACCATTGCAGAGCATGTTGCTCCGAGTAGGACAGTAGTACTCTATGTAAGGATTGAACCCATTTCAAGTTATTAATGCATATTTGTTTTCCATTCATTGATTGTGATTTTATTTATGTGCCAAGCACCTGATGTGGGAGTCAAAGATGACCAAGTACCGAAAATAAAAGAATACACGAATGAAAACAAACGAATGCATACCCCGAATGGTAGAGTTAGGTTACGGCAGATAAGAGTTTAAGTCCTTGAAGGACCCTGGATAAAGACAAACGTTGAAGTCCTGATGGAACACCCGCTGAAGAAACATATTGCATAACACGAAAGCCAATGGAAGGCTCATCAGGTGGGCAATCTAACTTGGAGAATTCAATGTTAAGTACAAGCCTAGGATGGCCATCAATGCCCAGGCTCTAGCTGACTTCGTGGTTGAATATATCATTGACAACCAAGAAGTCCGGGGGGCAGGAGGTAATAGACCAGGAAAATCAGCAAGGTGAGAAACCCCTTGAAGAGAAGAAGGAATATTGGATGCTATATTTTGATGATGCTATATTTTGATGGGGCATCAAAAACAAAAAGCTCTTTCTTCATGGGGCATCAAAAACAAAAACCAGTGGTGCAGGTTTAGTTCTGCAAAGCCATGATGGGTTCACACTTGAGTATGCCTTAAAGTTGGACTTCCAAACAACCTACAATAAGGCGGAGTATGAAGCTCTGATGGCCAGCCTTGGATTGACGAGAGCCCTGAGGGTGAAGAACTTGAAAGTTTGTGGAGACTCAAATCTGGTAGTCTCACAAGTCAATGGAGAGTTTGAGGCTAGAGAAAAGAATATGGCCAAATACTTGAGGATTGTGAAAGCCGTGATAGCCCCGCTCGATAAATGCCATGTTGAGTATATCCCAAGGGAGAAAAGAACATTAAGGCCGAAGCCCAGTCTAAGTATGGCTCTTCTGAGATAAAGAATTATGCAGAGAGCTTTTGCTTCCAGGTCCTGAAGACCCCACCATCGAATCAAAATTGGTAGCACCAGTTGATGTAAGCTGAAGGATGGACCCTCTTCGAGCTCATCTTGAGACTAGTTGGCTCCTTGATAATGCCTTGAAGGCACAGAAACAGTTAGTGAGAGTGATGGGATTCAAGGTACTATATAAAAACTCAAACAGAGCCCTGAATGGCCAACGCTGGTTTCATATCGATGATCGATATCGGTATGCGAAAATAATTAACTTTAGCCATGAATGGCCAATATTGATTCCATATCGATGATCGATATCGGTATGCGAAAGTAAGTAACTGTAGCCATGAATGGCCAATATTGATTCCATATCGATGATCGATATCGATATGCGAAAATAGGTAACTCTAGCCATGAATGGCCAACATTGATTCCATATCGATGATCGATATCGATATGCGAAAGTAAGTAACTCTAGCCATGAATGGCCAATATTGATTCCATATCGATGATCGATATCGGTATACGAAAGTAAGTAACTCAAGCCATGAATGGCCAATATTGATTCCATATCGATGATCGATATCGGTATGCGAAAGTAAGTAACTGTAGCCATGAATGGCCAATATTGATTCCATATCGATGATCGATATCGGTATGCAAAAGTAAGTAACTTTAGCCATGAATGGCCAATATCGATTCCATATCGATGATCGATATCGGTATGCGAAAGTAATTAACTTTAGCCATGAATGGCCAATATTGATTCCATATCGATGATCGATATCGGTATGCGAAAGTAAGTAACTTTAGCCATGAATGGCCAATATTGATTCCATATCGATGATCGATATCGATATGCGAAAATAGGTAACTCTAGCCATGAATGGCCAACATTGATTCCATATTGATGATCGATATCGATATGCGAAAGTAAGTAACTCTAGCCATGAGTGGCCAAACATTGATTCCATATCGATGGTCGAAACCAGTATGCAAAATATGAAAATCACTAATAGTGACCAAGTCGGTTCCATGTCGATGGTTGATGTCGGTATGTGAAGATCAAAATCACTGATAGAGATCGAGCCAACCACTGTAACAAAGAAACGGAGCAAAAAATTTTGTAGCTGACCGAAGTCTCGGCCGACCGGCCCTCCGGGAAGCCCTCCAGCCGACCGACTTCGACCGCCGGCATGGATATTGAACCGGCCGACCGGTGTCCCAGCCGACTGGCCTTCCGTGCACACGTCGGTCGACCGACGTCGACGGTTGGTATGGGTTCGACAAAAAAAAAAAAAAAAGGAAGATTTTCAGCCGACCGGCCTCCCCGGACATGCTCCAGCCGACTGGAATCAGCTCTCGGTACGGGCTCGTTCTAGCCGACCGGCTCCTCAGCCGACCGCGCCTCCGGGGAACCCTCCAGCTGACCGACTTCGATCATCGATACGAGTTTTTCTTGTTTCGTTTCAAAAAAAAAAAAAATCCGGCCGACCGGCTCACCGGGGACGCCCCGGCTGACCGACATCGATGGTCGATATGAAGATTTGGTTCGGCCAACTGACAGTGGTGGTCGAGTTGGGATTTCACATTTTTTGTTTTTGTTTCCCCGTCTCGATGATGAAGATCGCTATTGAGATTGTCTTGAACAAGATAATCAAGCGATAGTTGAAATTGAGATTAAGCACCGTTTAGTGTCGTTTAGCACAGTTTGATGCCACTTAGATCATGTTCGGAGATGGAAATCCATGATTAGAATTCTGAAATTGACGTTTGAAACCTGAAGTTGATGTTTGAAACTTCACCTTGATGATCGATATGTCACGTTGATGACCGACCTCATGTCCCGGACCTTTCAACACTGTTTGGGCCATATCTTGAGCTCCGGATGTCAGATTTGGATGACCTTACTGTCCACGCGAAGATCTCTGAATGTTCTACAGTATTGGAGACCATTGGCCGACTGGATAACTGGCCGACCGAGGCATTTTGAAGCCCTTAGGCCGACCGGGAACTCAATCCGACCCTTTCAACACTGTTTGGGCCATATCTTGAGCTCCGGATGTCAGATTTGGACGATCTTACTGTCCACGCGAAGATCTCTGAATGTTCTACAGTCTTGGAGACCATTGGCCGACTGGATAACTGGCCGACCGAGGCATTTTGAAGCCCTTAGGCCGACCGGGAACTCAATCCGACCCCTTCAACGCTGTTTGGGCCATATCTTGAGCTCCGGATGTCAGATTTGGATGATCTTACAGTCCACGCGAAACTAATTGAATTTTCTATAGTCTTGGACCATCCTTTGCCGACCACCTCATTTTTTGAGGGCCTTAGCCAACTGGAAGTGGATGCTGATGGTCCGTCAACCTTGAAAAATCACTTTGATATTCAGAACACCCTTGACTCGCTTCATACCTCACTAAAGTGGTTCAGAACATTGAAACACGTCAGTGATGATTCAAACATGACAATGATGATTCAACATTTTCAGAAAACGTCAGCCGATCACCATTTAGCATCGTTAGTGCCGATAGCACCGTTAGTGCAGTAAGCACCGTTAGTGCAGTAAGCACCGTTTGTGCAGTAAGCACCGTTAGTGCCGATAGCACCGTTAGTGCAGTAAGCACCGTTAGTGCCGATAGCACCGATAGTGTCGTTTAAGCACCGTTTAGTGCCGATTAACACCGATTAGTGTCGTTTAAACACCGTCTAGTGCCGATTAGCACCGAGTAGTGTCGTTTAGCACCTTGGGTGCCATTTTATCCCCCCTTTTAACATTGTTTAACACTGTTTAAACATTGTTTAAGGGTGGCTAGCGCCATCTAGTGCCGTTTAGCGCCGTTTAGTGCCGTTTTATGCCATTTGACATTGTTTAACACTGTTTAAATGTTGTTTAAGGCTGATTAGCGCTGTCTAGTGCCATTTAACATCGTCGTAAATGCATCGGTCGCTCCACGTTTTACATTAAGATGATATTGTTGAAAATACTCGCGTACGAGCAATGAACCCTAACCCAAGTCTCGAATAAGGCCGTTGTAACTTCAAGGAAAACCTGATCAGTTTTCCTAGAAGTTGGGGGGCAAATGATATGGGCTAAAAGTAAGCCCTAAAAGACACATTTAATGTGGCATTAATTAGACCTAGAATGGTCCAAGCGTGGGGCTCACCATATGGGTCCAAAGTCCTATTTTTAATATTAATTTCGTAATTAATATTAGGGGTAATAAACAGCTCAGCAATAAGTGTCAGATAAGGACATTATCTCTACAAGACTTAGCCTCCAAGGCATCCAATTCGATATGGCAACAGACTCCTACAAGGAAGGAGTCTAGAACTTTCCTCAAGGAGGTGACTTATCTATTAAGTCTCCAACTCCTACCTTGATTCTAAGGCTTCTCAGCCTATATAAAGGGCCTGACCCCTCATACCTAGAACTACGTTGGCTTGATTCTCTAGCAATACAGAGATACGTAGGCATCTTGTGAGGACCGATCAGTCTCGAACGCAAGAACAACCATTAAAGCTCGAAGCTCACCATCCCTTGTATTTAATACATACAAACCCTAGCCGCAGTATTCGTAACCCTCGTTTTTATTCCACAACATCCTTAAATTATAAAAAAATTACCACAATATCCTCATAAGATGAACTACAGGTTAAAATTTAGTTTACCCACTTATGACAATTTTTTTAACAGATGTAAATAATGTGTTAATTTTATATTCGCTAATAGTTTGGAAATTTTTAATAAATACTTTCCAATTTTTAAAAATTGTGATTTTCTTATAGTAAATTTTGATAACATATTGCATTCAATAAAAATGATGAGAGTCATTGATTTGTGTATGGAAGATGTATTGAAGAAATGCTTGATCGCTTTACAAAAATCTGATCCAACAATGTTCCATGTAGCCAAAAAGAATTCAACGGTAAAACCGTCCGGACCCGGAGCCTTGTTCTTCCCCATATTTTTTAGAGTTCTCAGGATAAGATCATCTGTCACTGGCGCCTCCAACAAAGAAGATTGAGTCGAAGAAATGTTTGGACAGGGAAGATCATCAAAAGTGCAGTTCTGGAGATGTGGTGAAGCACCTAAAGTGGTTGAAAAGTAATCTATAGCCACTTTTGAAATGTTTTTGTGGCTTGAAACAAGAACCCCAGCATCATTCTCAAGAGCCATGATCTTATTCGTGTTCCAATTTGACCTTGTTTGATTGAAAAAGAATCTGTTATTACCGTCGCCCACTGTTAACCATTTTATTCTTGATTTCTGATGAAGAAGCTGCTCCTCTTCGATGAGAGCCTTTTGGAGTTTTTGAGTAGCCTGGCTTTCCAATTGCAAAAGGCCCACATTTTCACAGTCAGAGATAAGCATATCCTGGACCTCTTTGAGCTCATCGCGGCTTTGAGAGACATTAGTATGCACGTTTCCATGAGACTTGTTCAGGATAATAATAGCTCGTTGAACGTCCTTCAATTTCTGATTTAAAATTCCCATAGGATCACCATACCACTGTGTTGACCAGGCCCTTTGAACCGTGTCCGCAAAACTCTCAACTCTTGTCAAGTAGTTATTAAATTGGAAAGCTTTCTTTATTTTCTCCGAATGTAAAGTTAGAGAAGAAAGTAATGGACAATGATCCATAATGCCCTTGTTTTTAACCATAACAAAAGCTTCAGAAAGCAGGGTAAACCAATCTTTATTCCCTAGCATACGATCCAGACGTTCATAAAGCATTCGACTCGCTATCATGGGATTTTGTCATCCGAGCTCTTAAAAATCATAATTTTCCGGACTAATTCATAAATTTGATTTTTATGTGCATTTCAACCCCAACCTACTCTGTCAAGATTAATGGGTCTCTGTGTGGCTCTTTTGATGGGAAGAAGGGTATTCGTCAAGGGGATCCTATCTCTCCATATCTGTTCGCCATAGCTATGAATGTTCTTTCAACTATGTTAGCTAAAGTGCCAGGCAACTTCAATTACCACCACTGGAAGTGTAAGGACCTCAAACTTACACATCTCTTCTATGCGGATGACGTCTTCGTCCAAACATGGCCAAAAGCACGGTCTTCTTCGGAAACTGTACTGCTACTATAACTCACTAGTTTGATTCTATGTTTGGTATTAATCATGGTGAACTTCCTGTTAAATTCTTGGGGGTGCCTTTAATCTCTTCAAGGCTAAGTCATAATGATTGCATCCCTCTACTGGAAAGAATATCTGCTAGGATCTCATGCTGGACGACTTTGCTTCTCTCTTTAGCGGGCCGTGTTCAACTGATTCGTTCAGTTTCATTTGCAATCCAAGCTTTCTGGACAAACCATTTTATCCTCCCTCTCTCGGTTCATAATTGAATCCAGTCGATTCTCACTAGGTTCCTATGGAAGGGAGATGTAAACTCTAAAGGCGGAGTAAAAGTGAGTTGGGATAGAGTGTGCAGTCCTATGCAGGAAGGAGGTTTGAGTCTTAAAAAAACCGTGGACTGGAATAAATCTCAAATGCTTATGCACCTATGTAGGATTGTGTCGAAGAAACCTTCTTTGTGGACAGTCTGGGTAAACACCACAGCATTAAAAAGGAAGCATTTCTGGACGATGCGCATGCCGTCAGACTGCTCTTGGATTTTCAGGAACGTGCTGAAACTTCGAACAGTTGCTAGCCAGTTTCTCTCCTATAACCTGGGGAATGGTCAAGGCACGTCACTTTGGTTTGAACCATGGTGGAATTCACACTGTTTGGCTATGTCTGAATCGGACAATATCATTGCTCAATCTGGTCTATCCCATGGAGCGTTTGTAAATTGCATTATCCAATCCGGTTCTTGGATTTTGCCTCGGCCTCCTATTAGAATTCACCATGTGGATCCTGGATTAACTTCATGGATTCAAAACTTCTCGTTTCCCAATTTTAACCTTCAGAATATTGATGTCATTTGTTGGGGCTGTATTCCTTTGAAAAAATTAAAGACGGGGGATATTTGGAATTCTATTAGAATAGATTTTGCCCAGGTTTCTTGGTATGCTCTGGTTTGGCACAAGCTTAAAATTCAACGATTCGCTCACCTAGAATGGCTTCTCTGTTTGGGTCGTCTTCCAACTTCTCATAGACTCCTATCTTTTGGTTTGGATGTCCAGCCGCACTGCTTCTTATGTGTGGGAGGTCTTGAGAATGACTCTCATCTTTTCATCAAATGTGCTTACGGGAACTTCATACTCACCAAGATTTCTGGTGTATTAGGCGTCATTGTGGACGGGGAGAGTTGGCAAGAGCTTATTTCTGCTTGGGGGTTGCACACTGACTTTGTTCATAGATTGGTTCTTTTGCTAGCAGCGCAGATTTTTGCACATCACCTTTGGAGGGAGCGTAATGCTCGATTGCACAATAAGGGAAGTCTAAAACCAACGCAGCTAATAGCTACAATCATGATGGACTTGAAAACCAAACTGAGAAATTCAACATGGTTCCAAAAAAATGCAAACTTAGCTCATTACAGATGGATTTGCATTTGACTTAGGAGTTGCTTTTCTTTTTTCTTTTAGCTGTTAGCCTAGATGGGTTGTACTAGTTCTATCTTTGCTTTTGCTGAGGACCAAGGGTGAATCCCTGTTATTCCTTTTATATATAAATCTTTTAGCAAAAAAAATAAAAATAAAAATGATGAGAGATCGTAATAGAGTGAGTTAATAAAAAAACCTTACAAATACGATAGTTTTTTTTATTCAATGATTGAAATGTCGGGTTTAAGGTTTTTGTTTAGGGGTTCCTAATTTCATATCAAGGGTTAGTAATTTAGATTTGTTAAAATTAAAATTTGAATGATTCAACTGTACGGATGTTAAGATTATTACATTTTGAAAGTTTGTACCAAAAATCAATAAATAAAAAATAACGCATGTTAAATATTATAATGGTCAAAAAAAATATGTTGACTTATTTTCCACCTGTGGGCAAAACCTAGTTTGTCGAATTTATAAACTCGACCGAAGGTAGTCAAATTTACTCCCACGTCAACGACCCGCCGGAAACTCATCCAATGATCCAGATTAACAAATCAACATAATAATCCAATGGTCAGTATTCACCCCAGCAAATTATATATATATATATATATATATGTATATATATATATATATATATATATATATATATATATATATATATAGAGAGAGAGAGAGAGAGAAAAAAATGTTCCTACAGTTAACTTTAGAAAATTTTTCTAAAGTTAACCTTTAAAATCATGCATTTGTTACCTTTTATTTATAAGGGCCCCGCAGGGACATTAATGATATGTCTTTTTATTCAGGAAACTATATGATGTGTCTTGATTTCACTGGTTAACTTTAGGAAATTTTCCTACAGTTAACTATAGGATCATTAAGCCCATATATATATATATATATATATATATATATATATATACACACATATACATATTTACATTCTTCATTCACTCTCATCTTCCCCGCCTTTCTCTTAAATATACCCACACATATATACATATATATATATATATACATACATACACAAATACAAAAATATATTATCAATCTCTATCTTTCTTGAAAATCAATGGTTCATACAATAATTACCCCAAGAAAATCAACTCGTGGAATGTCAATTCCGATGACCAACAGAACTCCAACAACCGAAGCAATTCCGATGATCGAAGCAAATCCGGTAACCAAAGTAATTCTGGAAAGTAAATTAATTTCGACACCAAAATATTTGTGTCGAATGTTTCCATTCAACCGAATGAGGAGCAAAGTCGTAATATTGTTAAATCCGATTAGGAACTTGAGTTGAATTTGTAAAACTCAATTTTAAATAAAAATATCTTTCAATGAATGTTATTATATATGATATGAAACTATTGGATTTTTGAATTAGCTATATTTCAATGAATGTACTATGTTATATTTGTTTTTATTGGTCAATTGCAATATATCAGCAAAGCAGCAAATTCCATTCACAATTATGCAGTTGAGATCAGTCAGAAAGCTACTAAATGTTCTAGATAAGGTACATTAAAAATGATTTGTTTTGGTCAAATTTTTAAATTTGATCGGATCTAGTCAAATTTATGAATTTGATTGCTTCCGGTCGATTTTATGGTACCTTAGGCTCCTTAAATTTTCAAATTTTTTCAAAATTGCGATCGAATTCAGCCAGTCAAATTTGAGCAGTGGAATTTAGCCAGTCGAATTTGTTAAATTTGACTGGTTTTTGTAAAATCTACCCAGCTAGAATGGTCTACTAATTTGCAGTCGAATTTAGCCATATTCGACTAGATCCGGTCAAATTTTGCTAAATTCGACCGCAAATTGGCAGTCGAATTTAGCCGATATCCTTGTAATGACCACTTTTTACTAAATATTGGTTCGCTTAAAATTGTTGTTAATGGTTCGGTTAATTATATATGGTTTGGTCATGATTTGAAATACATAATGTGCGGTTACATCAAATCGGGCCATTCCTATTTTTTATATCTAAAGTTTTTAATATATTTAATTAATAAATTTGAGATGTTTAGTTTGATGCGTATGTGATGAAATATTTTCAAATGCTCGTCATATTTAATCGTGAAGGCATAAACCTTAATTTATTTACAATATAATTATCACTTACATAGCCAATACCTAATCGTAATAGAGGAAAATATCTCATTTTCCTTAATAATAATATTTATGGGAACTTTCTGACAACAATAATAATATGTGTACATCTCTCCTCAAACTAATGACAATTTAAATAGTAAGTAGTGAGAGTTTGCAAAATAATAAAAGAATTAAAAAAACCTAAAAATAATTGTCATTGTTTCCAATCGAGAAACGGTCTTCATTGGTCATTGTTCTTCGTCGTCAATCCTCATTTGTTGTCATTTCCATTGATAAACGATTATCGAGTCATCGTCATTGTTTCCCATTAAGAAATAACCATTGGGTTGTCATCGTTTTTGTTGTAAATCATCATCATTTTCAATCGAAAAACGATCGTATGATTTTATCGTAAGTCACCCCATCGACATGGATTGGCCCACAAATTTATCATCATCATTGTTGTGGTTTTGCCTCATCATCAGCTTTATTAATGAACTAGGATCTCGAAACCATGATAAAATATTCGCAAAGACTCGTCATATTCAATCGTGAAAGCATATGCCTTAATTCGTATACAATATAATGATCGCTTATACAACCAATACCGAATCATAATAAAGGACACTATAATGCCTTAATTCGTGAGAACATATGCCTTATTTCGTTTACACGCGTAGACATCACCCCAATTTTTTTTGGACAGTTGCTAAAAACAGTTGCCTGTTTACAGTTTTCTAGTTTGTGTATACTTTTGATCAAAACCCGACCCGAAATTTGACTTTGACCGAGCCAAACTTCTAGAAAATATCTAGGAATTTTTTAGGCCCTCGAGGCGGGCCATGACGGGTTTTTTTCGGGTCTAAATCGGGCCGGATCAAACTTTTATTCGGGTTGAACAAGATTGGGTCGAATATATTTAAATTATTTAATTTTTATATATTATTATTATTCTAAATTAAATGTAAAAACATATTTTTTAACATATTATGGGCCACCGACATGATTGTTGACAATCATTCGTTCATTAATTGATTTTATGATAAATTAATCGACTATTCCTATACTTGATATTTATTTACACATGAGATAAATTTAAGTACATGTATATTGTTTTTAGTCATGAACATGTAAATATATATAATTCTTTAAAGTAGATTATATTTATAATAAGTGTAAATTTCATCCAAGTTTAAATGAGCTTTTATCTGAAGCATGGGCTTTTCCAAGGATCGGGCTAAGCACTCGATTTTTCTAGTAGGGTTGGGCCGAATTTTGCCTAAAAATATAAGTTTCACGAAGATCTTAAAATCGGATTTGAATCTGGCAAAAAATTTTGGAGCGGGGCCTTTACCAAGATTGGACCAAATGTGGACCGACCATATTTTCGGTCAATACTTATGTGCATCTCTACCATTAATAACACATTAAACTAAACTAATTCAAGATTTGAGGTTGCAAAATAATTTGGTTAAAAATGCCTCCGTGTATTAATCGATGCTCTTTTTGGTAATTAAAGGAAAGGTATGATGCAAAAAATCTTAATAAGGTCAAAGAAAAATAAAATGTCAAAAAACAATTGTAATAATTTTTCATTAATCATTATTTTTTCTTAGTGATATAAAATTATTCCGTAGATATATTAAAAAAATATAGAAAATCTCTTAATATTCTTGATAATATATACAAAATCACCAACTACTAACTATTGCATCAAAATACACTAAAGTACATGAGAAAGGATATGATTCAAATATTCACTTTCGTAGATATTGTATGATAAATATATGTATTCTATATCCATGATAATCATTTAGTATCCGTCAAGTATATTATATTTATATAATATGAGTATACAAATACTTTTTTAATGTGCCCCAAATGATCCCTCAACCGGCCATAGCTATCAAGACTAGCGCCCAGCAGGGGGAGTGCCCCTCTTACTCTTTCTAGTAGTTATATGACGAATATTATGCAAGAGACCTTCATCTAACTCAATGAATAATAAAATGTCAAAACAAATGTAAGAATTTTTCATTAATCCTTCTCCCTTCTTAGTGATTTAAAATTATTCCATAAATTTATGTTACAGTATCTTGGAAATCTCTAAATATTCTTGATAGTATATACAAAATCACAAACTACTTTTGTAGATATTGTACAAATTTTTTTAATGATATCATCAATATCCATGAAAATCATTTAGTATCCCAAAAGTATATTATCTTTTTATAATATGAGTATACAAATACTTTTTTAATATCTACATAAATCTTTTCTGCATATGCCCAAATTTTAATTCCCTTAAATTTCACATATAAATAGACATGCATCCTCATATATTAAAACACATCTCAGCCTCCACGTCTTAAAGGAGCAGCTACAGATTTTCTCTTCTCTTTGTTCTAATTGCATATCACCCTTGTCACTATGAACAACTTGGAAAACTCAACTCCTTCTGTGAATCTCTTGAATTCACCAACTAATCCATCTCAAACATCTGAAAACAATATTACTCAAAATCCTCCAGTTGAAAATTTTGCTATGGTAAATTTTGGAGAGTCATCATTAAAAAGGTCTCGTAGTCGTCCTTCGGGATCAAAGAATAAGCCCAAAAGTGACATCATCCCCAATCCTATTACAAAAAATATTATCCTTGAGGTGCCACCCATTATAAATATAATCGAGTGGGTGATAAATTTTGCACAGCAAAAAGCAATCTCTTTAGTTATCCTTAATGGAACTGGATCGATTTCGGAAGTCATTCTTAAACAAATCGGCACCCAATTCTCACCCCAAGAATTTATCGAAGAACTAAATTTGATTTCTTTCACAGGGGCTTTTTTGATTTCTCCCTCAGTTGGAGGATCCTCTACTACTAACTTTTTTAATGCTTCATTGTTTCAGAAAAATGGTAGGATTATTGGTGGATCAGCCTTGCGTATGTTTGCTTCTGGTCCGGTCATGTTGTCTGGTTGTACTTTTAGTGATCCTGGATTTTATAAAATTGAGACTTTAGCTTAAATTTGTGTTCCAATTCAATTGAATGTAGAACTGAACTATTAAAAAAAAGTTTTTTATGTAATGGTGATTAAACCAAGGATCTAATAATCATACTTCAATAATAAATTTTCAACATATCATGTTTATTTTTTAAAATTATGTTTCATGTTTAAAGGAATGTTTATGGGGGTTTGTAACTCCTCACAATTGTTTTTAAAATTTTATATAATGTATAATTCTGCATTTATGAATTAGGCAAGTATTTTTCATTATCAAGTGACATGTCACTCTTCATGCGTTGTTAATCATCAGTGTATACATTATCAGGTCTATGACTATACGCAGAGAAAACTCCATTTTTCTAAGGTTTTTTTTAATTGTCTTATCGAACTGCCCCAATAAGTATACTAATGAAAACAAGCATCAAAAATAAATTCAGGCACGTGATTTACCGATGCCCATAAGATAGAACGAGGGCAGTAAGGCGTGTGCCACGAGATATATAATATATTATGATAAAACAAAAAGAATGAGGTTCTTTGTATTGATTCCATATCTATTGCCACATAAGAAAAAACCTTAAGTAATACTCCCTCCGTCTCATATTGTGTTGCTCGTTTTGACTTTTTACACTATTCATTATAAGCGGTTGACTACTAATTTACGCATAATTTATAAGACAAAATATAATCATGAGTGATCTTGTTGGATTCGTATTTATGAGTACTCTAATACAGTGAAGTTTTTATATTTAATACTAATACGAAATTGAAGATATTAACAATTAAAAGTGTGCGTTGGCAAATGTGTCCAAATGAAACAGGAAACATATTTAGAGACAGAGGGAGTATTAAGCAAAGTGTATATGTTGTGCTTTTCCTCTAGGTAATGATTAGAACTTCAAATTCTTATTTTTATTTGAAAAAAGTATAAATACAATCAATTAGCAGAAATAATGAGTCCTACATGACTTGCTAAAAATCAAGGCTTTTGCACGATTTGCTGACCAAGGCATCAAAGATAGGCTTGCTCCCCAAGTAAATTTTTAATCTTTCGCCTATTAAAGGATCTATCAGTTGTGCCAACCTCTCACAAGAAAATTGTCCAAAATGGAAGGTCTCTGAGCTTAGAGCTCAAGGTTTAAAGGAGGGATTTATTTTATCGTAGCAGCTACCAACTACTCGGCACTACCAGATCATTCCATCGGTATAATTCAGAACCCAGATTCATTAGCAAGTTAGAATCGCCCCATACTTTCGACTCATCCAAAAAAGTCAATGAGAAACACACTGATCACTCCATGTTTACGGGCAAGTACTGCCCGCATGTCCGGAAGGCCTATAAATCAAAATACAATTGCAAGGGTGCCTAGAAAGTAAGGTCTTCAATGAATAAAAGTTCTGACTGCAGATTTGTTTCTTGGAGGATCGTAGATACGAAACTCCCTGGCTTTAAGAACATGTACGATTATTCAGTTACTATAATTTCGGACCATTATATTTGGGATATATTTTATGGTCAATATATTTGGGACCAGCACAATATAATTGTGATCTGGATTTATTACCAGGTTTCTTATCATACAATTGAGAGCTCTACAGTCTATACTGAATTGCTGAAATCATTATAAATTAATTTTATTTCTTATCCTTCCACAGCCCATTGTTATCGATCAATCCCTTAACGGTATTTTTCCTTAATCTTTGTCTAGCCTTATTATGAGAATATTAGGTGTTTTTGTCCCCATCTTTTAATTCATTTGCTCACGCTCTAGCATGCGATAAGACTCCTCAAGACTGTGTGACTCATCAAGTTCTGAAGCTATGGAGTTACAACGAGCCAACATAGTCATGTCAACCGATTACACTTGTACTTCTTTTAATTCTTTCTATGCATTTTTTATTTTTGATTTTATTTCACAAAAGTGACATTAATCTTTAAGCAAAACACTCAATTTTAGCATACACTTCTTCTCCAACATATTAGGTCCATGCTTGATTCACCACTCCTTTACATTCTTCCTTGGATAACCATAAAGCCTCAAAGCGAAATAGCTTATCTCTACTCTCTCTTTCATGATGATTTTAGCCTATAGCATTATAGGAGCATTTTATAAATGGGACAATGACGTAACATGAAATTAGGCCATAATGAGCACCATGGTTTATCTCCCAAAAATCTGTCCAATCTTTCTCTTTGTTTCCTTTATATTTAGCAAAAAAAATTCCTCATTTATATCCCATATCATAAAAACCACAAGATTCAATTACTTCCGAAAACGCTTATGTAAAAATCACATACAATCTGTTTATATGTAAAACTGAGAAAAACCTAAAGTGTTTGTACTTTCAAGTCTCTACTTTTATTATCTTTCAATACTGCTTATAAAGTCTCCAATACCTTGTTTAGCATAAGCTGTTTGTTTCAGTTTGATGTAACCCTTCCTCTATTTAACCTCCATTCTTAAGTAATAAGATAACTTTCCTAGGTCATTGATCTCAAAGCGATCACTCATCTATTTTTTGAACTCGTTAATGAGTGTGATGCGCGTGCCTGTTATCAGCAAATCATCAATGTACACGCCAATTATAAGCACTTCATTGTTCTCACGTTTAATGTACAATGCATGTTCATAAGGAAACCTCACGAATCCAAGTTCTTTAAGACATTTATTTAGCTTAGCGTACCAAGCACATGGTGCTTGACGCAGACCGTATAGGGATTTAATAAGCAACTTATACACTAAGTGTTCTTGTCCTTCTTTGACAAATCCTTCAGGCTGAACTACATAGACTTCTTCAAGTATTTTTCCATTTAAGAATGCTATTTTGACATCTAAATGATGTACCTCCCAACTTTTTTTAGCTAACAAAGTTAGCATCAAACGTACTATCTCAAGTCTTATGACTGGGGTGAATATTCCATCAAAATCAACCTCCTGCTCTTGAACATATCCTTTAGTGATAAATCTTGCTTTTCATATTACTATTTCTCCGTTTGCATTCTTTTTCAGTTTATTTATCCAATTTAAACCAATGAGCTTATGACCCTTAGGCAACTTAGTAAATTTTCAAGTTTTATTCTTCTCAATCACTACAAGAAAACTGACCATTACCTACCAATTTTATGTGTAGGCAAAACTACTGTATTTGTAGATAAAAAATATTTACCTACCAAAAAATTATTGGTAGCCAGTGGTAGGTAAAAGTTAGTAAGGAAAGACTATTTACCTACATATGTATTAATTGGTAGGTAAAATATTATGGGCTCCACATATTAACAAGTCATCAGCTGATGTGATCATGGCCCACATGCATCATGACTAGGATGGTCTATGTGGCACCTTGTTGGCATGCCATGTGGCTCCTTGTCAACAAATGACATGGCACAACATGGACAACCTATGTGGCATCTTGTCATCATCCATGTGGCACCTCGTAGATGGCCACGTGGCACATCAATATCTTCTCCAGGATAGGCCATATCATGCCACTTGGCGCCTTACACATAAGCCATGTGGCACTACATTATTTGCCAAATATTATTTTGCTTGTTTCATGTTTTTTTATAATAATATAATGTATTTCTTATTTATTTTTATGCTTTAATACGTTTTCCTTTATTTACCCGATACAAAAAATTATAAGGACAAAAAAATTACTACAAATAAATTTCATAAATATGCAATAAAAAGTGAAATGGAATAACATAATAAACTAAATGTTTGAATGAACAACATAATTTAAAAAGTTCAAACAATGCTTAAAATTAAAAATTCTATAAATCATTCTAAGTTTTCCATATGAGCATCAGATACTTCATTTGTTGGAGACTTCATTGATTGTGCCATAAGATTGTTCTTGCGTAGAACATCAACAACTTCAGTAAGAAGATCCTTGGTTTCTTTAAGTTGTTCAAATATCTCTTGATAGGTTGGTTGGCTAGTCTGAGTTATAGTTTCATGAGATGATTTAGCAAATGATTTAGCAACTTTGCTCCTGGCAGAATGCCCCCATCACTGATAGACGACCAAGCACCATTTCCACTATTTATTTGTCTGGCAATTCTTGTGGAGAATAAGTTTCTCTTAGAGTCATCATATCCTCCTAAAAACACAATATTTAGAACAATTATTATAAAATAGAATAAGCAATTTTAATAATTTGTGATAACAAATTAGTTAGAGTATGTATGACATCACTTAGTTCAGAAGTGTAATTACCTATTAATAGAAAATTAGATAACAAACTACTTACATATAACTTCTCAAGTTCTGGCCCGGTCCATCCGTTTTCATCGAAATGATTTTGACGCCAAGTCTCAATTTGTCCCGTTGAAGAGGTTAATTACATTCCACGTCGAATATGATGTCGTGCTGTGGAAACTGGTCCATTTTTAGAATACCATGTCTTTCTAGATTGATTGAAGGTATTCTTTGAAGCTCTTTCCTGATGAAATTTAAGAAATCAAAATAATTGATGAAGTACTTAATGAAGTTGTACAATAATTATTTTTACAGAATACAAGTCACCAGAAATTGAGTTGAACTCCAGTGATCACATAGCATTTCCCATTCTTCCTGTTGGTTATCTTTTAATTCCGGATGTCGCTTTTTTTTTTGCCATCACCAAATCAGTTTTACCTCCAATATCTTTGAATTATGAATGTAACTTGTATTTATAGTTCTTCCATGCTTTTTTCATTTGCTCATCGATACATAGCTTAGTTGTCTCATCACGTAAGTCAATGTTGAAATTCTCCTATAAAATAGAAGAAAATTTATGAATATATAGCACTGCCAACAATTTAAACATTTTACTGTGAATCTGTCTTTATATTAATCACACTAGGAAAACGTTAACAGAAAGTAAGAGAAATCATCAAGCATTCATTTCAATATTAGATAGTATCTACATAACCAGTTAATGTATTATAGTATGTTTCTTAAATTGAACCGCATAAAGTAGAACAGAGTGCTTTAATCCTGATTACATTAGTCTAGGTGCACTTATATATTCTGACCAGACAAAAACTTTAACATAAAATTAGACTAACCAAAAGATGATAATATCGCATTGCATAATTCTACAATAACGTAGTTGAAAGTGTATTAGAGTGAACCAGGTGAACTTTTGAAAATGTTATAACCAGTACTTGGTAAACTTTCTAATTTGCAATCTTCATAGGTTAGCAAGTACAAGTACATACGTGATTCATAATGCCACACAATGCATAAATTAAATTGAAATAAAAAGAAACACAAACCTAAAAAAGGACAAACCAATGCTCACACACATTATGAACTAACTAGTGTAAAAGAATATACTTGAAGATAGTTTCGCAGTGGTGCTCTAACATGCTCTCGGAAAAGTCTCCAGTCCTTATAATTGAATATACCATGACTACGAACAATAAATCCAATCTCGTTATTAAACCTCTCCTCATTGGTACATATTGGTTGCCGACAATTTGCATCGACCGATAACTTTCGTGTTGAAGATGCCCTAGCCATCTTCGAAGTAGTCATACCATGAGTTGCTTTACGTGGATTGTGCCTTACATTTTGATCTACATAGATATTCCATAAAGAGAAATCTACTTATATATATATATATATATAGGGGACTACTCCAATACAAACCTCCTTAAAATACAAACCTACAAACGAAGCATAATCTAATATTTCAAACTAATCTAATGACCAAACTAGGGGTACCCCAATACAAAAAATGCTTAAAATAATTGGCTCTATCCAACAAAAAAAATAAAAAATAAAAAAATTCATTGTTCACGTGATGACGTGGCAGTGGATTTCACTGGTTAACGGTGCTTCGCACCTTCTTGTACGGCGCTTCGCGCCTTTATCATTCTAAAGTTGTAAGGAATTGCAATCAATGGTAAAGGCAATAGACGATTGACGGGTGTGTCGAGAGCCTTCGGCCCTCATGACTACCTAACTCATCCGTTTACTGTCTTAAATGCTTCGCATTTTCACGGCAAGTTTTTTTTTTTTATGGATAGAGCCAATTATTTTAAGCATTTTTTGTGAAGGTACCCTTGGCGGGAACCTTAGAATAAATGAAATATAATTAATTTAGTGTTGGTTTGTATTTTAAAAGTGGTTTGTATTTGAGCACTTGACTATATATATATATATATATATATAAAACATACTACACAATAAACAACCTATTTCTTGAGAAGACATAGTGCCATTTGGTTCTTCAATGTGCATGTTAGAGACCTGATGTTTTTCAGTTTTGGTCCGTGCAGTGGAGGGTGGTCCAACATGTTCACCTTGAAGGATAGATTGTGCAATGGATCCACCTTGTTGGTTATGAACACTGGATCGAGTTGTACGACGAGAAACTTGTGGTATTTTACCAGCAGAACCATCGATGAATCCTCTTTCTGCAACAGGCCGGAGCACTGGTATGAGTCATCGGTATTTCTTGTTCTCTAGGTAGACTACATCTCCAGGTGGCACGATATCCTATATGTATAGAGTGAGTCAATATATTTTTCAAGAGAGATTACAAAACAAAGAAAATTGAAAGATAGTTTACTAGTTCTGAGCAGAGCAGTTGCAAAGGTTAAATGATGAATGAATGACTCTGTTGCTGAAATAGAACGTGGAAATATATATTTGATGAGTGATAAACGTTATCACCACTTTACCTTAGATCTTAACTAACATAAGTATACATGTGCCCCATAAATAGTTGTATAAGATAATCTAAAATTATAAATAAAAGAAGTGGTGGGAAAGTTATCACCACTTTACCTTAGAGCTTAACTAACATAAGTATACATGTGCCCCATAAATAGTTGTATAAGATAATCTAAAATTATAAATAAAAGAAGAGGTGGGAAAGTTGAGCGCCAAACCAATTTTTTTTCCCTCTTTGACATGTATAATTTCATCAGTGTTTTAAGTTGCACATAACATAAGTACGGAATTAATTTATTAATTCTTTTTATTGATTTATAGAGTAAAGTTGTACCTTAATTCGACCAAGAATATTTTATTTTTTTAAATTTTAATTATAATATTTTTCATATCATTTTATCATCTTATATTGGTTATAAGTTTTAAAATATGTCATTTTGTTATGATCATTTTTAAAAATTTATGAGAAAAATATGTCAAAAAACGCTTAATTCGGATTTTTAGCTCACCGAACGGATTTTTAGAAAATCGGGTTAAAAATCGTTTTTTTAAAACTCGGTCAATAAGTGGAAAAAATTGGTAAAAAAATTGTTAATTCGGTCAAAGTTCGGTGAAGTTCGGTCAAAAAAAATAAAAAAGTTAAAGTTAAAAGGGCTTTTTTCATAATTATCCAACCCTAGAAATTTATTAACAAAATATTTTTTTTAAAAGAAATAATTTGCAAAAATACCATCTTATTTGCAAAAATACTGTTTGCAATTAGATGCAACCAAATACAACCGTTTACAACCACATGTGTAACATACTGCACAAACACTGATGCCAGAAAATCACTCACCAACTCACAAATACTAATCAGTGTACATGCAACAATTTCAAAATCTGATTCTAAAGTACGAACTTCAGATACTAATGAAGAGAAGCATAAAACTAATCTTTAAAATGTGAGAAGAGATGTGGATCATTTTTTGGCTGCACATCAAGCCCCCCTTCTAGGCATAATAGTCCTGCCTAATGTCAAGAAGCCTTTACAACTCTATAAATGAATTCATACTGTGCTCATTTTCCAACTTCTGTATGATAAATTCAATAGCCTGCAGACAACAAAAGTTATCATCAGACATATATGCACCTTATTCGCAGTCAGGAGCATTTGCAACTAATAGTATATAACAACTTTAACAACTTGATATTAAGAAGCCAATAAGTTTCACAAAATAACAGGGCAATCAGAATCAGAATTCTGGGCAGAAATGGTAAAAGATCATTAAGGCCATAAGGTAGTCATAGACTAGTACTACAATATGAAATATTACTAAAAAAGTAGTTAAATAACACTGTAAATACCTGATCGTCTATATTATCAGGAATCTATTCTGTTTCACTCTCGCCATCCTCTTTGTCGCTTGAAAAAATTACTTCCTCGTCAATGAATATATTTCCATCATCGTAAATTTCATTTTCTTCAGCTTCGTCTAGTTCATCATCATCACAAGTAGGTTGATTTTCATTTTTGGAAAGTAGATCAACAACAAGTTCGCCGGAAAGACTTAAAGATGTAACATGTCGTCGAACTAAAGATGAACTTTCAATTATATCCTGAATCGGTTGAAAAGCTGGTAAATGAAAGGACTCTTCTTCTTGAAACACATCAGTGTTTGATATGTCATTAACCAGTTCAGATGTTTCAGGAATGTCGTACACAGATCGTTGATTTACTTTTTAAACAAACCTCCAACTTGAACCACATTTCAAATCAAGCAGATAAAAAACTTGTTGAGCTTGAGTTGACAAAATAAATGGTTCGTTAGCATACCAATCAGTTGATGTATTAATGGATGTAAGATTGTTATCCACATAGATTGATCTGCTTCTGAGACTAGAGTCATACCACTTGCAGCAGAATAAGAAAACTTTCCGATTCAAAATAAATGACAATTCTAAAATCTCAATCAAGACCCCATAATATATAAGGTTCTCATCATCATGATCACCTTCTGTGCAAACTCCAGAATATTGTGTTTTAAGAGTATCATCATACTCTTTGCAATGAAATCGAACACCATTTAGAACACAGCTCTGGTAACTATGATAACACTCTAACGAACCTTGAGACAGAGAGTATAAATCATCATTGATAACAGCTGAATTTTGCACTTGCATTTCAGATATCTACAAAAGTAAAGAACACATATTATATACAAATATATGAATGATCACATACCAGGTTAACAAATTATCAAAATAGATTCTCACCTTTTTTCTGAACCAGGATGGGAATTCTTCTCTCTGTTTCACGTCAATATCTGAATATGAGAAGCCACTTTCTTGCAATAATTTTTTGTGCTCACTACATAAAAAGTAATACATCTCAATAAGTAACATATTAAACACATATAGTATTTCTAACAAAATCAACCAGTGCATTACTTACTTGAGATATTCTTGGATATCATCCGCATAATTGTTTAATATATACCATTGAATGGTATTCTTCTAATTCTGTAGCAATTTAATAGAAGCTGCCCCTAATGGACGAACATTGGACTTAGAAACATTCATATTATGATTTGGAAGAGGTAAATCCCAATTACGTTCAGGTCTGTTAAATGTTGTTTCTATATCAAAAACATATCTTGATAAAAAAAACTTACAGCTTCATCTAGAACAAAAGCTTCAGCAATTGAACCATCTGGTCGAGCCATGTTTTTCACATATCGCTTATACAAACCCATGTGACGTTCTGTCCCAAACATCCATCTTGGAGCAACCGGGCCACCTAGCAACACATGATCAGGAAAGTGTACACAAAGATGTACCATTATTGTGAAAAATGACAGGGGAAATATCTTCTCCAACTTTCACAAAATTATTACAATTCCCCCCCTCAGTTCTTCAATATCAGTTCATATTGTTTTGGCACAATTTTTTTGAAAAAACTAGCATAACTCAATCAAAGTACCAAGTATATTTTTTGTAAGATAAGGGAGTAATGCAACTGGCAATATCTTATGAAGTAAAACATGACAATCATGAGTTTTCATTTATTTAAGCTTGTTATCATCGGTAACGCATCGACTTATATTTGAAGCATACCCATCTGGTTCTCTTACACTATGAATAAATTGACAAAAACTCTTGCATTTTTCATTTGTAAAAGTATAACTGGCATGGGTTTTTTAATATTTATTATTAGTTGTCTTTTTCAACCAAAGCTCCTCACGTATATTTAAATCTTGCAAATCTTTACGAGCTTTTAAATTATCTTTTGATTTACCTTCAATATCTAAAAGTGTAGCAATATTGTTATCACAGACATTCTTCTCTATATGCATCACATCATCAAGATTATGCCGCAACAAGAGCTTTGACCAATATGGCAAGTCAAACAGAATACTTCTTTTGCACCAATTTAACTCTTTAGCTCCACACTTACGTTTTTTTGAAGAATTATTTGGTGCTTTACTAGTTGTGTGTGCGGGAACTTCCTCCAACTATTTTAAAATGTCTTCACCAGTAAAAGTTCTTGGGGGACCACGTAACTCGATAGATCCATCATATTCTTTGCTTTTTCGCCAAGGATGGTTCACATTTAAATAAAATCGATGTCCAGCAAAACATTGTTTGTCTGTGATTCTTCGAGATCTAGTATCTTCTAAACAAAGTAGACATGGTAATTTTCCAGCAGTGCTCCACCCTGATAAGTATGCATAAGCCGGAAAATCACTAATTGTCCATAAAACTGCAGCTTTAAGTTTAAAAGTACACCCACCATATGAATCATATGCATCTACTCCATCCCATAACTCCTTAAGTTCATCAACTAATGGCTGCAAGAACACATCATAATCTTTTCCGGGAGATCTTGGACCTGGAATTAATAAAGACATAAGATAGTTTGTAACATTTGGAGAAGCCCAAGGTGGCATGTTATAGGGAATTAATATCACTGGCCACAGACTATAGGTTGATGAAAGGTTTGAAAAAGGGTTAAACCCATCTGACGCCAACCCCATTCGGACACTCCTCAAATCTTTAGCAAATTTAGGGTATGGATTGTCAAAATGCTTCCAAGCCATCCCATCAGCAGGATGACGTAATACACCAATTTCTTCTTTACGTACATCTTTATGCCATCGCATGTCTTTTGAAGTATGTTTCGAGCTAAACAATCTCCTAAGTCGAGCCTTTAGTGGGAACCATCTAAGTCGTTTATGTGGGATCTTATTCCGTATATAACGGCTTGATTTACATACTGGACATGACAAAGCATTTGCATTCTCACCATAAAATAGAGCGCAATCATATTGATATACATCGATTTGCTCATATCCTAAGCCTACATCGCAAAGAAGCTTCCTGGTGTGATAATAGTCCTCTGGAAAATGATTACCTTCAGGCAACATCGCTTTGAAACACTTCAAAATATCATTAAATGCTTTATCTGTTAATTTATTAAGCACCTGATGAGTCTCTTAAAAGAACAAGGTCTGGGAGTGTTTACGTGACCACGGTGGTTGATCTTGTGCCATCGTATGAGCCTGTGGAGATCATGATTGATGCTTTGGGATTTGAAGTTAATTCTGGTGAGAAGTCATATTCTATTTCCTTGTGTCGTGTGGGACGATACAAAATAGAATTCAATTATTTATTATATAATTATATATTTGGCTTGCAAGGTTTTACCTTTCACTTGAAAGGGTTTTTATTGCTTTAAGCACTTAGGATTTTATTTTTCAAGTTGGATCAGGATTTTGATGGGTTTCCTAGTTGGGTTCAGGTATTAGCTAAATTCCTAGCTGATATTGAATTTCTTTTAGATTCCTATCTGAATAAGGTTATTTATGTAGCCTATAAATACTCTTGTCTTGTAATCTTTTGGAGACGGATATTGATAATAAAATTTTGGCTATTCGGTAGCTTTGAGAATCGAATTCAGGAGTGAATTCAGAGTTTGAGTTTTGTTTCTCCATCTTTGGAGATTCAGAGTTTACTTTATATTTGTCTTTACTACATATTATTATGAGAACATCACGTTCCGTACTGTTCATCGGCACTGTTCACAGCATTGTTCACGACACTGTTGCACGTTAATGGCAGGGGATGAAGATTTAAAACTTGAAGGATCGGATGGAGATTTCTTGAAGTTAACTCTTAGAAATATTAGTGAGCAAATTGCTTATATGGTAGAGCAACAAGCAGAGATCAAGGCAAGTTTACGAGTTACAAACGAGAGGATTGATGGTTTACAAGTTACAAACGAGAGGATTGAGGGGGTTATTGCTACGGTAGAAAATACACCTCTTCGCACAGGCTTTATAAGAAACCCTCCACCCACTAATAACAATGACGATGATAAAAGCTTGAAGTGGGATGTACCAGAATTTAATGGAGCAAGTGATGCCGAGGATTTCTTAGAATGGGTGAGACAGATGGAAAAAATCTTTGATTATAACGGTTTTGATGATCAGAAGTCTTATAAAATTGCCAACATTTAGCTAACAAGATATGCATCTGTATGGTTTGACAATTTGAAGACGAAGCTCATGAGGGAAGAGGCTCCTAGAATTATAACTTGGACTGAGATGAAATGGAAATTAAAGAATCGTTTTGTTCCACGAGAGT
Organism: Saposhnikovia divaricata; assembly: GCA_036435485.1. Lineage (NCBI taxonomy): Eukaryota > Viridiplantae > Streptophyta > Magnoliopsida > Apiales > Apiaceae > Saposhnikovia > Saposhnikovia divaricata. The sequence continues at coordinate 134,003,288 of CM071595.1, forward strand.
ACATACAAGATAATTACTTGAAGCTTAATCAACTCCAACAACGAAACCTTAGTGTGACTGAATACACTACAGAATTTGAGAGGTTGTGTATCCTATGTGACTTGAAAGAAGAAGAAGAGATGAAAATCGGTCGTTATATCAAGGGATTGAATTCTTCTATTGGCAATAAGGTCGAACTTATTCCTTACACGTTCTTTGATGATGTGACAAAGCTGGCTCTTCGAATTGAGAAGCAAGAGAAAGAAAAAGCAAAACCAGTTTAGAAAGGATTCTCTAGACATCTTTCAAGGGTGAAAATTCTGGCGCTTATAAGAGTACTTCTTATAGTGGGGCCAATGCATTCTCAAAGGAAGATAAGCCAAAAGGAAAGATCCAAGTGAGTCATGAGCAAGTTGCGCTAGCAAAGAAAAGGTGTTTCAGGTGTCAAGGCTTAGGACACCTTGCAAAGGACTGTACGAATAAAGTTACCCTTTCTAGGAAAGAATACATGTTGTTGACAGCTATGAGGAACAAGAAGAACGAGAAAGAACTCTTTCTGCTCAACAGGGACAAGAGTATGATGATGAGGAAGAAACAGATTTTGAGTACGATAATTCTGAGAGATGGGATGATCTAAACCACGAGTCTATTGAGCCGGAGGAAGAGAAGAACAACATTGGCCTCTTGAGAAGACTTCTTAGAACTGATTGCACACCCGTAGAAGAAAAAGAACAAAGGGAGAACTTATTCCATAAACGTGACATCTTCTAAGATGGTGAATGCACTAAAACTTCCAACCCGGGACCATCCTAAACCTTATAAGTTCATATGGTTGAATGACAACGAACCAATCAGAGTCAAGAAGCAAGCACTTGTGACTTTTTCAATAGGAAATTACAGAGACGAACTATGGTGTGATGTGGTTCCTATGACAGCTTGTTCACTTTTGTTAGGACGTCCATGGCAGTTTGATAGAGAAGTCATGTTTCATGGTAAAAAGAATGAATACTCAGTTTTGTGCGGGAAAAAAAGATTTAAACTGAAACCACTTCCTCCTAAAGTGGTTCATAAACCTGTGAAGGACAATATGTTGATTACTGCTGCCGATTTTGAAAAGAATATAGAAGATGGTGCAATTGGGTATGTCTTATACATTCGTGAAGTTGAAAAGGATTCGCCTCATATTGAAGACCTGGAACTAAGTAAGCTGATGGATGAATTTGCAGATGTTTTTCCTGATGATCTGCCTATGGGATTACCTCCACGTAGAGGAATTGAGCACGACATAGACCTTGTCCCTGGGGCTCCATTACCCAACAAGGCAGCTTATAGGTGTAATCCTTTAGAGTCAAAAGAGTTGCAAAGACAAGTTCAGGAGTTGATCGATAAGGGTTATGTACGAGAAAGTAAAAGTCCTTGTGCTGTACCCGCGTTACTAGTTCCGAAAAAAGATGGTACTTGGAGGATGTGTATCGATAGTAGGGCAATCAACAACATCACCATAAAATATCGCTTTCCTATGCCTCGCTTGGATGACATGCTTGATGAACTACATGGGTCAACTATTTTCTCCAAGATTGACCTGAGGAGTGGATATCACCAAATGAGAATTCGAGATGGGGATGAATGGAAAACTGCTTTCAAGACCAAACAAGGACTTTATGAGTGGATGGTTTTACCATTTGGCCTCTGCAATGCACCTAGTTCCTTTATGAGATTGATGAATGAGGTATTACGATCTTTTCTAAATTCTTTTGTTGTCTACTTGGATGATATACTTGTGTTTAGTGTTAATAGAGAACAACATTTAGAACACTTGCGAAAAGTTTTTATGGTTCTTTGAGAAGAAAAATTGTTTGGGAAGATGGAGAAATGTACTTTTCTAGTACCTTGTCTTACTTTTCTTGGTTATATTGTGGCTGGGGATGGCGTGAAAGTTGATCCATCTAAGGTAGATGCTATTTCTACTTGGCCTACGCCTAAAAATTCTCATGATGTTCATTCGAAATTTCAGCACTGTGACTGCACCACTTACTGAGCTGATGAAGAAAAAAGTATTTGAGTGGAATTCTAGTGCAAATAATGCATTTGAGGAAATTAAGAATCTTCTTTGCAAGACATCTGTACTTGCTTTACCAGATTTTAACAAAGTATTCAAAGTAGAGACTGATGCTAGTGGTCTTGGTATAGGTGCTGTTCTTTTGCAAGAAAGAAGGCCTATTGCATTCTTTAGTGAGAAGTTAAATGGTGCTAAACTTAATTACTCGACATATGATAAGGAGTTTTATGCGATTGTACGTGCTGTGGCTCATTGGGCACATTATTTGCGTCCTTCACCATTTGTTTTACATTCCGATCATGAGAGTTTGAAGCACATTCATGGGCAACAGAAGTTAAGTGTAAGACATGCAAAACGGGTTGAATTTCTGCAATCCTTTACATTTTCTTCCAAGTATAAGGATGGGAAAAGTAATGTTGTTGCAGATGCCTTATCTCGGAAACATTATATGCTTACAATTTTGGATGCAAGAATTTTGGGATTTGAACATTTGAAGGAGTTGTATGTGACTGACCCTGATTTCTCTTCTATTTTTGCGACACCGACTGATTCGTATGTGCTACAAGATGGTTTTCTTTTTAGAAGAAACAAACTGTGTGTACCGAAGTGTGGAGTTAGAGAATTATTAATTCGAGAAGTACATGGTGGTGGTATTGCTGGTCATTTTGGAATACACAAAACATGCGACTTACTTTCTGAGCACTTCTATTGGGCTAAGATGTTAAGAGATGTTCAAGCTGTTTTGGAGAGATGTGCCACATGCCAAAAGGCAAAAAGTCACTTTCATAAGGGTTTATACAATCCCTTTCCCGTTCCTATTGCACCATGGGATAGTGTGAGTATGGATTTCATTGTTGGATTACCCCGTACTGCTAGGGGTAAGGATTCTATTATGGTTGTAGTGGACAGATTTTCAAAAATGGCTCACTTTGTTTCTTGCCATAAAATGGATGATGCTAGTCGTATTGCAGATTTGTACTTCACGGAGATTGTGAGATTGCATGGAATCCCTAAAAGTATAGTGTCGGATAGGGACTAAATTTTTGAGTTATTTTTGGAAGACCCTATGAAAATTTGTAGGAACAAAGTTACTATTTAGTACTTCACATCATCCACAAACAGATGGTCAAACCGAGGTTACTAATAGAACTTTGGGGACATTATTGAGAGGGCTGGTGAGTAAAACTACAAAGGACTGGGACATCAAATTGGCACATGCTGAATTCGCATATAACAGGACATCCTCATCTACAACAGGAGTGTCACCATTTGAGGTAATATATGGTATAAATCCATACGTTCCTGTTGATTTAATTCCTATTGCAAAAAAAGATATCCTGAATTTTGATGCTAAGAAACGTCAAGAAGCCTTTTTTAGAACTTGTGAACAAGTTAAAACGCAAATTGAAAAGATGAACACTAGATACAAGGAACGTACCAATAAGAAGAGACAACAAGTTGTGTTCAATCCTGGCGATTTGGTTTGGCTTAATCTAAGAAAGGAGAGGTTTCCTGACATGAGGAAAAATAAGTTAATGCCTAGAGCTGATGGACTTTTCAAGATAATAGAGAAATACGGAGATAGTGCCTATAAGATTGAGCTACCTGATTCGTATGGAGGAGTAAGTTCTACATTCAATGTTGGTGATTTAGCTCCGTACATCGACGATGCGAATTTGAGGACAAATTCTTTTCAAGAAGGGGAGAGTGATGAGTCTCTTAAAAGAACAAGGTCTGGGAGTGTTTACGTGACCACGGTGGTTGATCTTGTGCCATCGTATGAGCCTGTGGAGATCATGATTGATGCTTTGGGATTTGAAGTTAATTCTGGTGAGAAGTCATATTCTATTTCCTTGTGTCGTGTGGGACGATACAAAATAGAATTCAATTATTTATTATATAATTATATATTTGGCTTGCAAGGTTTTACCTTTCACTTGAAAGGGTTTTTATTGCTTTAAGCACTTAGGATTTTATTTTTCAAGTTGGATCAGGATTTTGATGGGTTTTCTAGTTGGGTTCAGGTATTAGCTAAATTCCTAGCTGATATTGAATTTCTTTTAGATTCCTATCTGAATAAGGTTATGTATGTAGCCTATAAATACTCTTGTCTTGTAATCTTTTGGAGACAGATATTGATAATAAAATTTTTGCTATTCGGTAGATTTGAGAATCGAATTGCAGATTTTGAGTTTTGTTTCTCCATTCGGAGATTCAGAGTTAGAGTTTTGTTTCTCCATCTTTGGAGATTCAGAGTTTACTTTATATTTGTCTTTACTGCATATTATTACGAGAACATCACGTTTCGTATCAGCACCTTAACATTCATTAACCTTACCACAGCACTTAGGATAGATTCCTTACAATTATCGTACAAAGGCTTATGAAGAGATTCAAGCAAGGAATTATGCTTATCATCCACGTTAAATAGAGAATCATCGGCAAAATCACTGGTTGGACCAATGTCAAAATACTTACTATTGATGGCATCATTAAGACCTGCAGCTAAATCATCTTGTTCTCCTTATATATCCTCATCCTCAGCATTAAAGATGATTTCTTCTTCCATTTTATCAATTTCCTCCCCATGATAATACCATTTCTTGTAAGTACTTTGAAAACCATGGGTAAGCAAGTGTAACTTAATCACGTTGAGGCTCTGTGATTCTTTATTCACACATCGACGACAATGACATAAAACCAACCCTCTAGAGTTTATAAACTTCTTTGCGATACCAATGAATTCAGTGATACCATTTGCATATTCTGCTGATAACTTATCTGGTATATCTATCCATGAACGATCCATGTCCTTCATGATTTTAAAGAGCAAATAGTTTTTTAGTCTTTATATAAAACACATATGAAAATTGAGAAAGAACATGCAATTAACACAAATATGCAATTACCATATTTTTTTGCTGACCTCAGTTTGTTATTTACTTCCAATATCCTTTAAACAAATAATAATAATTTTAGACAACTAAGAATTAAATAGGCCTATAACTATGTAATCTTAATACCTAAAATAAATGTCAACTTAATACCTGTAAGTTCTCTAATTATAATAAAAAAAATTAGGGAAGGCTAAAGTTCTAATATACCTGGTGATGCTTTTCCGGATGGGCAGAAACATATATTTTAATAATGACGAATTAGAAAAAGGGGTTTAAAAAGAACTGAATTTTCTCATTTAATTAATCTTTATAATATATATTTAAATAATAGGTTGCACTTGTGAAACATCGTGCAAAACACATTCGTAATTTCTACATCACATAAATGTAATATAATTAAATGATTTAATAGAAATAACAAAAAAAGTAGAGATGTCGTAAATTATTCGGCCTAACGAACCAGCCTCGTGACAGATTTTGTGGCCTGCTTATGCTTCCGACAAGTATATCATTTATTTTTGTAATCATGTATTTAAAATTTTGCTCTGTATTTAATTAAGTTGCAAAATAGCATGTTCTAAATAATACTTGTATAGAAAAGTGAATTAAACTAGTGATATAGAATTAAATTGGTGATTTAATAAAATTGATTCAAATCTTGCAAGTCCCTAACCTTTGAATATTACTCGATGTATAAATCTTGTAATTAATTGAGTCGTGAGTACAAGCAACATAAACACCTGTTACTTTTATATTTTTACCCCATATTTCTAATATCTTTTATATGGTCGCAAGAAGTCCCATCTATTATTGCAATCTGCATGAGTTTTTTTTGACTAAACACAAAATTTGTGATTATAGATTTTTTATTGGACTCTCTAGTTTCCCTCTATTTAAGAAAACACCTAATTTCTTAATTTACTCTAAGATAGAAAGGAGTCCAAACTATCTGCATATTCTTTAAAAGTTCAACACAGTACTGGTGGTTCTTCACCAACTCCTGGACCATTGATATTCTGGGAGTAAGAGAGTAATTAATTAAACAACTTATATTTGATTATTCAAAATATTAAGACACTGCTAAGTCATTATTCATATGAATTTATTCTGTAGTTCCCTCCATTCCTAAAAAAATTAACTCTTATATATATAATACAATTCATGGCATGGTTTATAAATAAGAAGTAAACTTGTCTCATTTATCATGTTCTTTGTTATTCAATAAAAAACTAACAAATTTGTTAAGGGTCTTCCTATTAAATTATAGATTCGTGTGGAGGTGGACAACAGAAACCAATATAGATTTCTTTTTGTCGTGCTGAGTAACAGAACTTACTAACTCACTCTATAATAACTTATGCAAGATGATAGCTTACTAAGAATTTAAGTGGTGACATTCTCTTTTCTGGAATTGAAGGTCTGGGATCAAATTGCCTATAAAAGCATCAATCTTTAATTGGGTTTGACAACTACAGTTCTTTACAAATATGCAAGAATCAGAAATATTTCAATAGACATCAAACTATATATTCATATAAATTCAGTTATGTACATAATTTTCTGTCAGGCAATTTCACAAACACTTAGTAACGTAATTAGTTGTTTACATCTAACTCAGGGGAAGTCAAGAATTCATTCAATTACAAATCAAAGATATATATTAGATGGAGACTAACCTAGTTCACAGAGGAGCAGCACAGCATTAGAGTAGCAGCCTAGCACAGCAACAGAATAGAAGCGTAACAAGGTAAAGGGTTGAATGACAGGATTGACAGTATATGGGCCACGATTGAATATCTCAGATTCGAAAGATATGTGTTTAAAAATTATCGTAGTTTCTAAATGCAGGTCAAAATTGCCTAATGCAGTTCGTTGAAATTACAGTAAAACCTCCTTAAATTAATACTCGATAAATTAATAATCTCTCTAAGTTAATAATTTCTTCCGGTCCCAACTTGGGCCAGTTCAAAAATTGATGAATTTCGATAAGATAATAAGATAATAATTTTTTTGAAAATCCCTATATAAATATATGGTCCCAATAATATTATAAATTAATAAATCTTTTATAATGATAAAAATATATGTATACCCTTTTGTAAAATATGATTCTATGGCTTTTAAAATTTGAATCTATATAAAACTCATCCTTAACCTCTTTGTTGCATCCAAAAGTTCGAATGGGGTGTTTTCGTAAAGCATTAAAAAGTTATTAATCAAAGTTTTTGATGTCTTGAGTGCTTCATTACGTGCAAAAGATTCAAAAAATGTTGTTTTATCTTCGATATCATCTAAATATGCATGAATCTTTACTTTGAATCTCGTTAGTACACATTGAATTTTAAAACAATGTATATTGAATTAATTGAATTAAGAATAAAACATAAATTGTACAATTCATTCTATTTAAATGTATATAATTGGAAATTAATTTTCTTTGATGTCAAAAATTCTCTATAAATTAATAATTATTAATTTATTGATTAATTAATACCTCTCTAAATTAATAGAATTCTCCGATCTCAACTATATTAATTTATAGAGGTTTTACTGTATACTACTGACCTTCTTAATTTTTTGTGCAAAAACTTGAACCGTTTACTTAGTTTTAGTTTTGTGTGTTTTTTTGTATAATACCATACTAGCTTATAACCCGTCCGCACGGGTTTCTAATTTTGATAGGTTATAAAATTATTTAACATTATAATTATGTTTTTATATAATCCATATTTTTAATAATTTTTTAATTTTAATTTAATATAAATTTATATAATGAAATGCATGGTTTAAATTTTATTTTGTAAAATTCTAAATTAAAAATGTCATTGACGGGTTCGAACTTTGAATTTTTAGTAAATTAATTTAATCATATAATATATCTTATTATTAGATCTAACAATTGTTATTTATTAATAAAAATAATGATTTGTATATATGGTGAGATATTTTTGGGTGTATATTAGTGATCGCAAGATTAATTTTAAATTAAAAAGTACCCCATGTTTTAATTACAAAAATTACTACTAAAAATAATTACGGAAAGATATGGTGTGATATTTATATTAATTATTGTAATATTAGTTTTGAATTAAATGGTAAAGTGTTTTAATTATAGTAAAATCTTTAGAAAAAATGAATAATTGAGTTGTTGGAGCAGAAAAAAGAGTCCAAGTAGAAGTGGATGAAGGAATTTTAATCAGAATATAATTACATTAACATTAGTAATTAGCTTTTTGAGTTGTTTTTGTAATTTAATTAATTATTTTAATAATTAGGATAACCAAACCGAAAACCAAAACTTAGGATAACCAAACCGAAAACCAAAACTTTCAATGTTTCGGCTTTAATATAATAGTATAGATAGTATAGAGTCTAAAAAAGTTAGGTGTTAAAGAATTTTAAATCAAATGTGGTTTATTTTTTGTAAAATAAAATTTTATATGTATTTTAATTTATTTTTTCATTTTTGGAAGGTGTTAGCAAACTTTTTGGGAAGGTGTTAACCGACCGACTGACCAACCAATTATACCATGTTTCGCTTATAATAGTATAGTATAGATACACATAATAAATGCATGATGCCTTACGTCAAATAAATAATGTAGTTATTCATATTTTTTATTATTAGGCTACAAGAATATATTAACCTACATATAATTTTTTTAATATGTTTTTAATATTTATATCATGGATGTTATAAAGAAAATATTATTATTATTGTTATTAATTATGTTTTCAATAAAAACAACTTCACTTACCTTTTAAGAAAAACATATTTTTAAGTGCTTTACATAAAAATAAAATCATATATCAAATACAATAAATTTATGAAAATTAGTTTGAATTACGACTAAAATATGAAATCAATTTTTTTGTTTTTTGCAATTTCAGCCATAAACTAGATTTCACATAATAATCAAATAAACTATAATTTAAAAAGAATTTGTTTTAAAATTTAACAATGGCAAACCATTTAGAAATACAAATATGAGTAACAAAGGTATTTGTTATCAAATTATACTTATATATATGAAACTGGAATAAAAGAATTATTTGGCATGATTTTGTATTTTCATATGTAGATTTCACAAAATTTTTATAATAGAAAAAAATATAATTACCATAAAAATCTGATTTAATACATTTAAAATATAGTATAATAAATAAATTTAATAATAATATAACAATAACATGAAACAAAAATGTTATTATAGAATTCATATTATTAAAATGAATAATATTTTTGAAAAAATTATGATTTTAAAATGTATATTAATTTAATAAATTTATGAATAATATTTACAAAATATTTGGTGGATTATATAAAACTAGTAAATATTAATGAATTTAATATTGTATTTATTATAACCAACCTTAACTAAAACGTGCTAATCAGCAAGGCAACCGGCACATTTGATACTGATAAGGGCGTAAATATAATATAAATAAAAACTGCATTCAGAAACACCCAAAATTATTAATCAGGTAAACATAAAAATAATGATGTGTTAATTGAAAAAACCCTTGTACATGACCACGTAGGTGACGGGTAGGATTAGCTCACACATGTTAATGTTAGCACTCAATTTTAGTGAAAAATGAATTAAATTTTAATAATGTTATTTTCACCTACAAATAATTAGCACATATAAAAATTGGTAAGTAAAAATTAAGTTTTACCTACTAATATATATTGGTAGGTAAAATATTGGTAGGTAAAAGTCCAATTTCTTGTAGTGAATCCGACTTCATTTCTCTCTCCATGGCTTGCTTCCACTCACGATCTTGAGCAGCTTGTTTGTAATTCCTTGGCTCATCAACACCCATAAGAAGCAGCTCCTTTTATAATTCTATTTCTTCAGTATTTTCATTTATGTTTATGACTGACCTGGATCATTTAGGCTCACTACTGCAATATAAGCTTTCAGAATCTGATGTCTGGTCACTGGAGAACACAGATGGTGTTCCAGTTTGAACACTCCCTTTTGTTCTTTGATCCATGACTTGTGTGGTAGCAGTTTCATCTGTTACATATATATCAAGGACAAAAAAGGAACTAATATCAACACCCAGCTCCTCATTTTCCAGTTCTTGCTGTTGGGCTTTAACAAATGCATTGTTGGGCTTTAGTTATTGATCCAAACTCTATCAATGTGTGTGTTGTAGATTAACGTTTGTGTTGCTACAACTTGGTATATGTTTATTAGCTAGTGCTTGAGTTCTTTCATGTAGTGCATGTACTAGCATGTCCTAGCTTTAGCATAACTGTTTTTCCTTGTCTGGCGATGAGTTTAGAGAGAGAGTTTACTTTTGCTTGTTTTGATGCCACAACTTGTGTGTGCACTTCTTATATAATGTATGCAGTTTTCTGTTCTTGATTAATACAAGTAAGTAAGTTTCCAGTACTACTACTATCTCTCTACAAACACTTAATACACGAAGTTAAGGTTACAATCTAGGTTCAGATTGTACATTTGGTATCAGAGCTTCACGGTTTTGAGGGTGGTTTATGCCAAAGTATCAACCCAAAAACAAAGCAGGCTCCATGGAAACAACAACCTCACAGCCCAAGCCAAAGGAAGCAGGTGCAGTAGGTTTAAGCTACCCAATGCTAACGAAAACCAACTACACAGCATGGTCCATCAAAATGAAGGTGTTTATGAAGGCTCAAGGAGTCTGGGAAGCCATTGAGAAGTCGGTTCCCACAGCAACCGTTGACGACAAGACGGTTCAAGTAGCCCTTGCAGCCATTTATCAAGGAGTCCCTGAAGAGGTGCTGTTGGCCATTGCTGAAAAGGAAACTGCTAAAGAGGCATGGGAGTCGATTAAAACAATGTGTATGGGGGTAGAGAAAGTGAAAGAAGCAAAGGTGCAAACGTTAAAAGGAGAGTTCGAATCCTTAAGTATGAAGGATACAGACAACATTGACGAATTCTGCATGAGATTAAGTGGAATTGTAACAAACATTCGAGTACTTGGAGAAACAATGTAAGAATCAAGTGTGGTAAGAAAGATTCTACGTGCAGTTCCAGAAAAGTTTGTTCAAATTGCCTCAAACATCGAGCAGTTTGGAGATGTCAAAACAATGACAGTTGAAGAAGTGGTGGGTCGCTTAAAGGCTCATGAAGAAAGAGTTAAAGGAAGATCATAAAATAGCAGTGGTCAGTTGTTACTCACTCAAGAAGAGTGGACCAAGAAATTCAACAAGAGTGGTAGTGCAAACTCTGGTGGACAAAGAGGTCGAGGCATTGGAAACTATCGAGGTAGAGGCAGAGGTTTCTCACGAGGTGGCAACTCTGGGAGAGGATGTCAAGGTCGTGGTGAAGACAAGTCGAGGGGTTACACATCAAACAAAGATAACAAAGACAAGAGCCATGTCAAATGCTTTAACTGCAACACTTATGGGCACTTTGCTGCAGAATGCAAGAAACCATCTCGTCGAGACAAGGACAAAGACAAAGGGCAGTCACATGAAGCAAATTTAACAATCACAAACCAGGATGATGAGCAAACTCTGTTGTTTACAGAGTGCAAAGAGAAACAAGCTGAAGTTGTGCTATTAAATGAAGAAAGTGTAAGTCCAAGCCTTGTCTCCAGTGGGCACAGTGATGACTCTAACTTGTGGTACTTGGACAATGGTGCGAGCAACCACATGACAGGAAGAAAAATGAAGTTTAAGTCTCTAGACGAAAATGTGACAGGAGTTGCCAAGTTTGGTGATGGCTCAAGTGTAAGAATTGAAGGCAAAGGCTCGATAATACTTCACTGTAAGAATAGTGAAGAAAGGTGCTTAAAGAATGTGTATTACATACCGACTTTGAAGAACAACATCATAAGTCTGGGGCAACTTTCAGAATTTGGGCATAAGGTTATGCTACAAGGAGATTACCTATGGGTGAATGATGAACGAGGAGAGTTATTAATGAAAGTTAAACGATCGCCAAACAGGTTGTACAAGATTCAAATCGACAATGATTCATCAGTGTGTTTTCTATCAAAAGTAGAGGAAGTCAGTAGACTATGGCACTTGAGGCTTGGCCATGTCAATTACCAAGCTATGAACAAGCTGTCAAATGAAGGAATGGCTCGTGGCATACCAAAGTTCATCAAGCCAAAGGGAGTTTGTGAAGGATGCTTGCTATCAAAACAAACTCAGACCCCATTTCCTCAACAATCAAAGTTTGTAGCCAGGGAAAAACTTGAACTTGTGCATGCAGATTTTTGTGGTCCAATCTCGCCACCAACACCTGCAGGTAATCGTTATTTCTTCTTACTTGTTGATGACTTCAGTCGAATGATGTGGGTGTTTATGTTAAGAAACAAAAGTGATGCCCTACCTGCATTTAAAAAATTCAAACTATTGGCTGAGAAGGAAGCAAAGTGTTCCATAAACACTCTACGAACAGATCGTGGGGGAGAGTTCACCTCACATGAATTTCAGGTGTTTTGTGAAGAATCTGGCATCCTAAGGCATCTTACAGCCCCATACTCTCCACAGCAAAACGGTGTCGTGGAAAGGAGAAACAGGACTGTTGTTGCCATGACAAGAGGGTTGTTAAAAGAGAAGGGAATGCCATCTATCTATTGGGGAGATGCAGTTCGACATTCTGTCTACTTGTTGAACAGATTGCCAACTAAAACACTGAGGGGTGAGACACCATATTAGGCTTGGAAGGGGTATAAACCTCAACTTGATCATGTCAAGGTATTTGGATGTCTAGCTCACATGAAGGTCCCTAAGGTCTATACATCAAAGCTTGATGATAGGAGCAAAACGGTTGTTTATCTGGGTAAAGAACCCGACACTAAGGCACACAGACTCTATGACCCTGTTACTGGGAAGTTACATGTAAGCAGGGATGTCATATTTGAAGAAAACAGTGGATGGAAGTGGGAGTCACAGCCAGTGGAAGGTACAAGTAATGTTACCTCGTTTATTATTCTCGACACAAATGTCACAAATGTCACAGAAAATCAAGGAAATGACAGTGACAATGATGGGTGGTCGACTCAAGATCGTTCCATCACATCTAACTCATCACAAGAAATAAGTGATGACTCGAGTTCAAGCTCAAACAGTGAGACTGGTAGTAGTAGCTCTTCGCCCAGAAATTTCAGACTTCTCAGTGACATTTACAATGTTACTGAAGAAGTCGAGCTACTAGATGAGGAGATGATGCTAGGGATCGAAGAACCAATGAATTACAGTCAAGCTGAAAATGAAGTTGAATGGAAAAAAGCCATGGAAGCTGAGATGAATGCAGTGGAGAAGAACAAAACCTGGGTGTTGACAGACCTACCACCTGGGAGAAAAGCAATAAGTTTGAGATGGGTATTCAACCTGAAAAAGAATACAAATGGTGAAGTTGTCAAATACAAAGCAAGGATCGTATCCAAGGGGTATGTGCAGCAACAAGGAGTTGACTTCGAAGAGGTTTTTGCACCTGTTACAAGGTTAGAAACAGTGCGATTTTTGCTGGCTTTGGTTGCAAAAAAAGGTTGGGAAGTCCATCACATGGACGTCAAATCAGCGTTCCTAAATGGTGATTTGATGGAGGATGTATATGTAAGGCAGCCTGAAGGTTTTGTCAAGAAAGGAAAGGAGGACAAGGTTTACAAGCTATTGAAAGCATTGTACGGTCTTCGACAAGCTCCAAGAGCTTGGTACTCATGACTTAACAGGTGTTTAAAGGATTTGGGATTCGAAAAATGCCCGTTTGATCAGGCTGTCTACACAAGTAGAAAAGGAGATGAAAATCTCATTGTTGGGGTCTATGTAGATGACCTCCTGGTAACTGGTTCCAACCTTGAAAACATCATGAAGTTCAAGGCATAAATGAAGACTGAATTCGAAATGAGTGACCTAGGTAAACTGGCGTACTACCTTGGCCTGGAAGTTGAGCAGCATAAAGAGTTCATTGAGCTAAAGCAAAGTGCTTATGCACGAAAAATGCTTGAGAAGGCCAATATGTTGGATTGTAATTCAGTGAAGTATCCAATGGAACCACGAGTTCAGATACACAAGGATGAGCATGGCAAGCAGGTTGATGCAACAAGGTACAGAAGTCTAATTGGTGGCCTAAGATACTTAGTTAATACAAGGCCAGACATAGCCTACTCAGTTGGTGTTGTGAGTAGATACATGGAGAGACCAACCATGTTACACATGGGAACTGTTAAACGAATATTATGATATGTAAAGGGGACATTAGACTATGGTTTAAGGTACACAAAGGGGAAGGGAAACTACTTGTTATCAGGGTTCTCTGACAGTGATTTTGCAGGTGACAAAGAAGATAGAAAGAGCACAGGAGGGATGGCCTTTTATCTGAATGAAAACCTAATTACATGGGTGTCCCAAAAACAGAAATGTGTGGCACTCTCCTCCTGTGAGGCTGAATATATGGCAGCAAATGCAGCTGCCTGTCAGGGTGTGTGGCTGCGTAATTTGCTAAGGCAAATAACTGATCTTGGTCCAAGACCTGTGATCATTTATGTCGACAACAAGTCGACAATTAACTTGTCAAAGAACCCCGTTTCTCATGGTCGAAGTAAGAACATTGACATACGTTTTCACTTCATAAGAGACTGCATAGAGCGAGGTGATATTCTGCTGAAATATGTAAAGACTGGAGAACAAAGAGCAGATGTGCTCACAAAACCTATGTTTACAAAGAAGTTCGAAGAGATGAGAACACTTCTGGGAATCAAGAACTTGATGAACCAAGTTTGAATCAAGGGAGAGAATGTTTGGCTTTAACAAATGCATTGTTGGGCTTTAGTTATTGATCCAAACTCTATCACTGTGTGTGTTGTAGATTAACGTTTGTGTTGCTACAACTTGGTATATGTTTATTAGCTAGTGCGTGAGTTCTTTCATGTAGTGCATGTACTAGCATGTCCTAGCTTTAGCATAACTATTTTTCCTTGTCTGTTACTTTTGCTTGTTTTGATGCCACAACTTGTGTGTGCACTTCTTATATAATGTATGCAGTTTTCTGTTCTTGATTAATACAAGTAAGTAAGTTTCCAGTACTACTACTATCTCTCTACAAACACTTAATACACGAAGTTAAGGTTACAATTTAGGTTCAGATTGTACACTTGCCAGGTGCATTTCTTTATTTCCTCAAAAATGACATCCCAATCATACTGTAAGCTTTTTTACCTGGTTCTTTTTCGAGGTGAATAACTGGTTTTCTTTGATTGTTAAGTTTCTACATATTTGTTCCCAAAATTTTCGTATGGGCTAGACATCCAAATACACGTATATGACTAATATCTGCCTTTGCCCCTTCAATACCTCATATGGTGTCAGCCCAGTGAGAGCACGTGTAGCCAATCTATTCAGAATATACACAGAGTGACGGACAGCTTCACCCCAAAATTTTGAAGGAAATTTTGATTATTTTAGATAGCTTCTCGCCATGGCCACAACCATATTTCCTGTTTCTCCTCCCCACTACCCCATTTTGTTGTGGGGAGTACGGAGCATTAAAATGTCGAGTAATCCCAGCCTCTTCATAATAGTTAACAAATTGTTTATAGCAGAATTCACCCCCCATCAGTTTTAAACACTTTCACCCTTCTACAATCACCATTGTCAACTTGAGCCCCACTACGCCATAAATGCTCATATGCAACGCTTTTAGAAAGTATTTCACTGAAAGTGTTTCGTTAGATATGAAATTTTGGCTCTAATGAAACAGAACTTGAACTGGTGTTGCATTTAGTGTTGCATTTCACATAACGCAACACTAACAGCTGGCGTTGCATTAGATATTTTTTAATTTAAAAAAATATTGACGTGGTAGAAGTGGGGCCCACATGTGCTGACGTAGCATTTGCTGATGTGGCAATTGTGGGGCCCACAATTGCTGATGTGGTAGAAGTGGGACCCACATGTGCTGACGTGGCATTTGCTGACGTGGCAGAAGTGTTGAATTAGGTGAAAAAGGTGTTGCATTTGCTGTTTAAAAGCGTTGCATTAGCTATTTTTTAATTTTAATAAATGCGGACGTGGAAGTGTAGGCCCACAAGGCGTTGCAAAAATTTGTTCGACACAAGTTTCATGAGGAAAACCTTAATTGACTACGTTCAAATTATCTAAAGTCATTATACATATAATTTTCGAAAAATAGTCAACACCAACTAGTTCTAGAATTTAAAGAGTGGGAAGGACAACTAAGCTAAAATATCTTTATTTTTGGATTTTTAAAATTTTTCAATTTTTTTTGCATTTTTCAATTTTATGGATTTACACTAAAACCCTCCCCCATACCTAAATCATGCATTGTCCTCAATGTATGCAAAATGCAAGATAAATGACAAGGGAGAATGGTAAGAAAATACCTCGTAAGGAATGACGGAGAATGACAAACTGCTGAAAAACTACAAAAGAAAACAACTCACACACGCACACAAATCCTCCCCCATACTTGAATTTCTCAAGGGGAGGTAAAAGAAGAAAAACCGACTTAGCCGATGCCGGTAGGAAATTTTGGGTGAAGCTGTGAGAAAAGATCAAGACATATTTGAAAATTTTGATTAGAACAGTCTTTCTCAAACAGTGTGGGATCATGCAACCTATTAGAACAAGAATCACTAGTGTTCACCCTAAACCAACTTGAGGCTTCTTTATTTTGTTTAAGCAGATTAGGGACAATGAAAGTCTGGTTAGGAGTCGAATCACTAGGAATGACAAAAGATGAGAGTTCGTTTTCTCCTAAAGGCTGTTGATCAAACTCGGGATGATAAACAGTCAAGTCAAATGCAGGTGGCGGTGATGAAACGGGACTCTCAATGACAGGCTCACTACTCACAATCTCAGGTGGGGTCTCCCACGGAGAACAAATCGCATCTAACTCTCTCAGCATCTCTTCCGAAGTCGTATCCCGTAACGAATCAGCATATTCTCGATTAGACTCAGGGTTGACTATGAAATCCTCAACGAGAAGAGACTCAATCTCACTAACCTCAAAACTAGACCATGTGACAAGCTTGTTGACAACATTAACCCTTACTGATGGTTCATAGAGCTCATTGGGTTCTTTCCCTACATTGAAAATATTAAGGTCAATGGTCATGTTACCGAAAGTGAGTTTCATCGAACCGTTCCTACAATTGATCAAGGCATTGGATGTAGCAAGAAAAGGTGACAAATGCTTGCCTTTCTTTCAAGCATTGAAGAAGGTGAAAAATTTTGAGTGGACCCGTGAGAGCCAAGAGGCCTTTGAACAACTGAAGAAGTACATGGTTGAAGCCCCGTTGCTGGCCAAACCTAGTCCCGGAGAGACTTTTTATATATACCTGGCGGTATCTGAGCAAGCGTTGAGCGCCGTTCTCATTCGAGAAGAGAAGAAGGTCCAGAAACCTATCTATTATGTGAGCAAGGTGTTGCACGGGGCGGAGCTGAATTACTCTTCCATTGAGAAGTTCGCCTTGGCATTGATAACAGCCTCGAGGAAGTTACGCCCGTACTTCCAGGCACATAAGATTGAGGTCCTAACGGACCAACAGTTGAGAAACATTTTGCATAGCCCGAAGGCTAGTGGAAGGCTAATCAAGTGGGCAATTGAACTTGGAGAATTTGACATCACCTATAAGCCTCGAACAGCCATTAAGGCTCAGGCATTGGCTGACTTCGTGGTTGAATGCACCATTAGCAACCAAGAAGTCGGGGGGCAGGAAATGATAACCACCCCTGAGAAGCAAGATAGAGATGGAGAACTTGAACCTGATCGGAAGGAATACTGGGTGCTCTATTTTGATGGAGCATCAAAAACAAAATCTAGTGGCGCAGGCTTAGTATTGCAAAGCCCCGATGGGTTCACAGTTGAATATGATTTGAAGTTGGATTTCAAGACAACCAACAATGAAGCTGAGTATGAGGCCTTGATAGCCGGTTTAGGCTTGGCCAGAATCATGAGAGTCAAGAACCTCAAAGTGTGTGGAGATTCAAGATTAGTAGTCTCTCAAGTAAATGGTGAATTTGAGGCCAAGGATGAAACTATGGCAAAGTATCTGCGAGTTGTGAAAGCTGTCATGACTCAGTTTGACGAGTGTTATGTAGAACACATCCCGAGAGAAGAAAACGTTAAGGCCGATGCCCTATCTAATTTGCTTCTTCCGAGATAGAAAACTATGAAGGGAGTGTTTACTTCCAGGTCTTGAAGGCTCCGACCATCAACTCGAAATTAGTGGCACCAATTGATGTGGGAAGCTCTTGGATAGATCCTATCAAGGCACACCTTGAGACCGGGTGGCTCACAGACGATGCCTTGGAGGCACGAAAACTTTCAGTAAGAGCATTGAGATACACCTTGATTGAGGGCATTCTGTACAAGAGATCATTTGTCATCCCGTACTTGAAGTGCTTGAGGCCTCAAGAGGAAAGGGAAGCTTTGGAAGAAGTTCATGAAGGGATCTTTGGGCAGCACCTGGGGGGCAGGGCCCTCGCTCACAAAATAACTCGCTTGGGATTCTACTGGCCAGAGATGCTGGCTGATGCACAGGATTATGTCAAGAGGTGTGACAGGTGCCAGAAGCATGCTCTGATTGTCAGGCAGCCGCCTGAGATGTTAACATCAGTCAATTCCCCCATTCCATTTGCAATGTGGGGGATGGACATTCTTGGTCCTTTCCCTATGGCATCAGCACAGAGGAAGTTTTTGATTGTCGCCATTGACTACTTCACCAAGTGGATTGAGGCTAAGCCTTTAGCCAAAATAACCACCAAGCAAGTTTCCCAGTTCTTTTGGGAGAACATAATTTGCAAATATGGCATCCCGCGAATCCTTGTGACGGATAATGGGACACAGTTCAATAATGAAGAATTTAAGAAGTACTGTGAGGAGAATGCTATTTGAAAGGCAGAGTGTATAAACTTGTAACACTATAACTAATGTAACTCAAACTAAAGGAAAAGATACTTAACCAGAAGACAATCAAGAACAGGAAGTCACAAGAAATCAACGCTAAATGAAGACAAGGTAATTGATACAATTAAACATGCTAACTATGATCAAGCCAAGAAGAAATCATTGAGAGAAGTTCAAGTTAAAGTTGTTCATGCCTCAGTGATTCGATAAATCAAGAATCAAGATCATAACTATCAGTATCAACAAGACCAATTGATTTCAAGTGAAGAAGAAGGAAAGCAAATATTGGAAAGCCAAATTATTCAGTGAATATGGTAATTTATTCAAGAAGCAGAAACACTATCAAGACTAGTCACTTATGAACCAGACCATTGCATCAAGTGTCAGGACATTGATAGCAAGTTTATGTCAGTAATAAAGAACCATGTTCAAGAGCTTGTTGAAGAATAAAGAAGACATGAAGATATCACAAGTTCAGGATGTGCATTGAAGTTTCAAGTTGAAGACCAGAATATTTTCTAAGTACTAAATGTTCTGGATGGCTAAGTAGAAATTCTCAAGTAGAAGTTCTACTTAGGAATTTCGAGATAGCCAAGTAGAAGTTCCACTTAGGAATTTCGAGATAGCCAAGTAGAAATTCTCAAGTAGAAGTTCTACTTAGGTGCAGCTTCAACATGACACATGGCATCTTCTGATTGGCAGATTTCCAAGCTTTCAAGATAAGGCAAGAATTATGTGGACATCATTGGGCCACGTACATCTTAGTCTTTGAAGACTACAGGACATAGATTACATGTAGTATAAATAGAAGTACTTGTGTAATGTTTTAGTTAGTGAGCAATTCTAGAGAAAAACACAAGAGAAAAAGAGAGAGTGCATTCACAGAGCTTAGTATCATTCACTTCTCTCTCAACTTCTGTTATACTTCTTAATGAATGTTGTAGCAACCCTTTCAAGTTATATATAAAGAAATATATTCCTTGAATCTGTGTGTTCATTTATTGCATCGTTTTTATTGCCTCTCATATTCGAAAAGTTGTATTCACCCCCCCCCTCTACAACACATTTGGACCTAACAATTGGTATCAGAGCTATATGTTTAATATACAAAACATAGATCCTTGTGTTGAGTAGAAGAATCGTGAGTTTTCATTTTTCAGATCTACTTTTCATTTTCTCGAAAAGTGTGTTTTAATTCGTTGGTAGTGAAAACTCATCTGAAAAATTATTTAAATACTCCAGGTGTGATTATTTAGCTTGGGTGTATTTTAATTAATTTTTGTGAATTTATCTGGGTTAGTTCATATTTGGTGTTCTTGAGTGTTCATCATCTATTCTTATCAAAGAATACAACCCAACAACTTTTTGATCTCCTTTTCAATAGTAAAAGAATAAAAAGGTGGTTTTTGGACTTTTTGATTTACTTTATTCGGCCGAAAGTAAAAGACATACTCAGTACCTAGCAAGTGGGTTAGGTGGGTTTGGTGAGTAAAGCATCTAAAGTCAAAAGGTGTTAAAGTGATAATATTGTTTATTCAATATTTAAAGAAATCTGCAGAAAATTATTCTAAGGACAAAAGTTCTACATAGAATTTCTACTTGAGAATTTCTACATAGAATTTCGACTTGGCAATTTCGACTTGGTGATTTCGACTTGGCAATTTCGACTTGGCAATTTCGACTTGGCAATTTCGACTTGGCAATTTCGACTTAGAGAAATTTCGACTTAGGCAAAAGTTCTACATAAATATTCTACATAGCCTAGTCTTGGGTACTTAGAAACTTTTAGTGACCAGAATTGATGGCTCCTAAAAAATGCATTCAAGATCCCAATGTTCAACCGAGATCACTATGAAGAATGGGTTTTCAGAATGAGACTATATTTAGAGACTGTTAACCCTGAATATCTGGAAGTCCTTGACAAGGGTAAATTTGTTCCAATGGTGGTTATTCCTGCACATACGGAAGGAGGGGTGGTTATAGCACCTCGGTCTGAGCCTAAAAAGGCCTCGGAGTTTTCGGATGCTGACAAGGAACAAATAGCTTATGATACTGCCATACGACAAACCTTGATGGAATCTCTTGATCATGAAATGTTCAACATAGTCAAAGGTCTGACTACAGCGAAGAAGATTTGGGACAAGATAGAAGTTGTCATGGAAGGATCTGCAGAGGTTAGAAGCAACAAGACACTCATACTCAAGATGGAGTATGACACCTTTAGAATACGAAAAGGAGAAGGCATAACAGACGTCTATCTACGATTCAGTCAGTTAGTATTGGATTTGAATCTGAGAGGTGTAACTCTCCCCATGGTTGAGACCAACACGAGATATCTGAGGAACCAGCCAAAGAGCATTGAACATAGGGTCTACGCAATAAGAGAAACCAGAGATTTGCATACAACTTCTCTGGAAGAGTATTATGGAATACTAAAGACCTATGAGCTGGAAACACTTCAAGATCAAGCATGGGACAATGATTCAAGAGAAGAGACTGAATTAATAGCTAGATATGAGATTGAGATGGAAGATCGCCAGGATAAATCTGTTGATTCTCGATCTTATCGAAAAGCCGGGCCCAATCAAAGTTGGGTTCCGAAGAATGTCTAACCAATCTGTCATTGCAGGGCATTAAGCAGAATAGAAATAAAGTTATATGGGTGCTAGACAGTGGAGCATCGAGGCATATGACTGGAAACAAGTCCCTGCTTACAGAGTTGGTTATGAAGGCTGGCCCTTATGTTACCTTTGGAGATGACAGCATAGGTGTGACTAAGGGATATGGCAAACTGAAAACTGGCAATGTCATCATTGAAGATATTTCCTATGTTGAGGGACTAAAGCACAATCTGTTGAGTATAAGTCAATTCTGTGACAAAGGTTACGAAATTGTCTTCAACAAGAAAGGTGTCTCAATCACTCACATCAAGGAAGGCTCACTAGCTTTAAGAGGAGTTCGAAAGGCAGAACTTTTTGTTGCAGATATGGATTCAGCAAATCAGGATGAGGTTACCTGTTTCTACAGCAAAGCCTCGGATGATGAAAGCTGGTTATGGCACAAAAAGCTATCTCACTTAAACTTCAAAACGATGAATGCTCTCGCGAGGCGAGAATTGGTGAGAGATCTACCTCAAATGGAGTTCGCTCCGAAAGGACTCTGTGAAGCTTGTGAAATGGGAAAGTCGAAGCGAGCATCGCATAAAAGCAAAGAAATTTCTAGTATTACTGAGCCTCTACAACTTCTTCATATGGATTTGTTTGGCCCAGTGAATGTCCTATCTTTGTCTAGGAAAAGATATGCTTTGGTAATCGTGGATGACTTCTCTAAGTATACATGGGTATTGTTCGCAATGACGAAAGACGAAGTACCTTTCTTAATCATTGATCACATCACTCAAATTGAGAATGTTTCAACACTTACTGTGAAGACGATTAGATCAGACAATGGCACTGAATTCAAAAACGCAGTGTTAAATGACTTCTGTGTATCTAAGGGAATACGTCGTCAGTATTCAGCCCCGAGAACTCCACAGCAAAATGGAGTAGTTGAAAGGAAGAATAGAACTTTGGTTGAAGCAGCAAGAACTTTGTTGTATGATTCAAAACTTCCTTTGTATTTCTGGGCCGAAGCAGTGAGTACCGCTTGTTACACTCAAAATAGAACCTTGATCATAAAAGATAAAGAAAAGACACCATGTGAGCTAATGAACAACAGAAGACCAACAATCAAATACTTTCATGTCTTCGGAGCAAAATGCTATGTGCTTATAGATGATAAAAATCTAGGCAAGTTTGCAGCAAAAGCTCGTGAAGGAATCTTTGTTGGTTACTCTACAGACGTGGTGGCAGCTTATAGAGTGTTCTTGGTGAATGATCGAAAAGTGACTGAAAGTTACAACGTCAGATTCGACGATACCAAACTCTCATCAATTTCAAGAGATTCTAGTGAACCTGAGTCCCTAAAATTTCAGAATCTGGACTTAGAAGATCTTGAAGATGAACCTGAGTTGGTTGTTCCATTAAATGTTCCAAGTGTACGTGAAGAACCTGAGTCTAGTGAACGAGCTAATTCTACAAGATCAGGAGAGACTTCTTCAGTACCAACCGGCAACAACTCAGGGGGAGTAAATAGCAGCTCAAGGACTACTGTTCAAGGCTCGAGTCGAGTTGACTCTAGTTCTGTAGGAGCTGGCACTAACTCAGGGGGAGTTAGTGAAAATAATCAAAGTAGTCAGCACCCCATCTCAGAAAGTCAAGCTGAATCATCTAGACAATTTCCAGGTGAACGGGTATGGAATAGAGACCATCCGTTTGAGTTAATTATTGGTGATCCAGATGCTGGTGTGACTACTAGAAGAACTGCAAGAGCTGACATGGCTAATATCTCCTTATATTCTGGGTTCTTATCCAAGCTTGAACCTAAAGAAATAGAAGAAGCTCTTGGCAATGCTGATTGGGTGATTGCAATGCAAGAGGAACTCAATCAGTTTGAAAGGCAGAAAGTTTGGAAACTGGTACCCCGACCAAAGAACAAATCCGTAATTGGAGCTAGGTGGGTATTCAGAAATAAACTGGATGAAAACGGACTTGTAACACGAAACAAGGCTCGTTTGGTTGCAAAAGGTTATTCTCAGCGAGAAGGAATTGATTATGATGAAACCTATGCACCAGTTGCAAGACTTGAGGCAGTCAGGATGTTCTTGGCATTTGCAGCACATAAGAACTTCAAGGTATTCCAGATGGACGTGAAAAGTGCCTTCCTGAACGGAGAGTTAGAAGAAGAAGTGTATCTGGAACAGCCGCCCGGCTTCGTTGATCCAGAACATGCAGATTTTGTGTATCTACTCTTCAAATCTGTCTATGGCCTCAGGCAATCCCCAAGGCGATGGTATGAAACCCTATCTCTATTCTTAATTGAAAATGGTTTTGTTAGGGGAGTAATTGATAAAACATTGTTCTATAAAGTTGTGAGAAATGATTTAATACTTGTTCAAGTATATGTGGACGATATTATTTTTGGGTCATCAAATGAGCGCTTGTGCGAGAAATTTGCCAAGCTAATGCAGGAAAAATATGAGATGAGCATGATGGGAGAGCTGTCCTTCTTCCTTGGATTACAGATCAGTCAGAGAAAAGATGGTATCTTTATCTGTCAATCCAAGTACGTCAGAGATTTACTCAAGAAGTATAATCTAGAAGATGCATCAGCAGCTAAGACTCCTATGGCAACAGCCACGAAGCTTGATGAAGACGAATCAGGTAAATCAGTTGACATCACAAGCTATCGAGGTATGATTGGCTCACTCCTCTATTTAACTGCAAGTAGACCAGATATAATGTTCGCAACTTGTTTATGTGCAAGGTTCCAAGCGGATCCTAGAGAATCACATCTCGTAGCCGTCAAAAGAATTTTTAGGTATCTCAAGGGCACACCAAATCTAGGGATTTGGTACCCAAGAGATACAGGTTTTAATCTTATTGGCTATTCGGATTCAGACTATGCAGGTTGCAGGATTGATAGGAAAAGCACATCTGGTGCTTGCCAATTTCTTGGCAGAAGATTGGTGTCCTGGCAAAGTAAAAAGCAACATACAGTATCTACTTCTACTGCTGAAGCTGAGTACATTGCTGCTGGAAGCTGTGTAGCTCAAATACTGTGGATGAGGAACCAATTGAAGGATTATGGCATGGAGCACAAGAAAATTCCAATCATGTGTGACAACACAAGTGCCATTGCCATAACCAACAATCCTGTAGATCACTCAAGAACCAAGCATATTGACATCAGGTATCATTTCATAAGAGAACATGTCGAGGAGGGGACTGTGGAGCTACATTTTGTGCCCACAATGCAACAAATTGCAGATATATTCACCAAACCTCTTGATGAAGTAACATTCAATAGGTTGGTTGGTGAATTGGGAATGCTTAACACAAGTTAGTAAAGCCTTCTATCTGTAAAATCCATGTTTATGTTTGTATGTGCAAGCTAATCAATCATTATGTGCTTAGACTTTAAAATGCCTAATTAATGATTGTTATAGGTTGCATATAGTGTGATTTTGCATGAATTCATTGTGTTTTAAGTGTCTTTTATAGCACAAATCTGTGAATTTATGCTTGTTAGATTGCATGATCATAGGGGGAGTTAAATTCATAATAGTCTAAATATTGCATGATTTTTAGATGAATTTACCTGTGTTTTTCATGTAATTAGAGGCCTTAGAATTATCAAGGAATGTTTTAATTATGTCATATATTAAAATCCTTGAATTGATATTTATATTAATTTGGCAAAATTAATTGTTGAGTTTTTCAAAGAAAAATTGTCAAATTATTCTAAGTATCTTCAAAATTTCGAGTTAGTCTCTATCTCGAAACTCATGTAGAAATTCGACTTGAATTTCGACTTGAGCTTCCAGGGTGAAGTTTTGAAAATTCTAAGTCTGGGAAGAATTTCGAGTTAGTACCTATCTCGAAATTCATCTCGAAATTCGACTTAGAGTTCGAGTTCGAGTTACCAGTGTGCCTAGTTCTATCTTCAAAATATTCGAGATAAAGTCTATCTCGAATTTTATCTCTAAGGTTGAGATGAGGTTTCCATTAAGGGAATATTTTGAAAAGAACTGAGAATTAACTTCGAGTTAGTCTATCTCGAACTTTATCTCGAAGTTCGACTTGATATTCGAGATAGAGTTCTTAGTCTATCTCGAAACTCAACTCGAATTTCGACTTGGTGTTCGAGATAGAGTTCTCAGTTAAGCTAAAGGGAATTTTTCGAGTTACACTCCTAACTCGAAACATATCTTGAATTACCCTGGACTTTTTGATTCAAGGAAGTATTTTGGAAAGAATTTGAGATTAACTTCGAGTTAACTTCTATCTCGAACTTGATCTCGAAGTTCGACTTGATGTTCGAGATAGAGTACTTAGTCTATCTCGAAACTCAACTCGAATTTCGACTTGATGTTCGAGATAGACTCTAACTCGAAAAGTATCTTGAATTTTCTGTTTTTCCAAGTTTACTACAAATCAATAATGTTCAAGATAGTATTTCCCTATAGTTTCTGCTGTAATTTTGGTTAAAGTGCTTCTTTGTGCATAATTGTTCGAGTTGATGTTCTATCTCGAACTTTATCTCGAAGTTCGACTTGATGTTCGAGATGGAAAAGTTCGAGATAGAAAAGTTCGAGATAGAGTTCGACTTAGATGTCCCCTGTATGGACTTAGTACTTTTCACATTTTTTAACAGGGACATTTTTGTCATTTCTCATTCACCTATATATACATCTCTAACTCGATGCCTAAATTCACTTTACCTAATTCTAATTTTCAGCAGCCGTTTCACAAGAACAGTGCGATTTTACTAATTACATACCTTTGATCCTTGTTTTTGTGATTAAACTCGTACTAATCACGAATTACTGCCGATTTGTTGACTGCTATTATCTGTGTTAACCTTAATCTTTGTGTTACTGTGTTTTGTGAACATTCATACACGCGCATATACATACACACGAACACATATTGTTTGTGTACTGTTCATAAACACGATTCCATTTTCTCCATCTATAAACACACACGATTCCACTGGTATACACACGAAATAGTAATTGGTTGTTGAATTGAATCCCGTAGTTTGATTTCTCAGATTCCGTTTGGTGTTCTTGAAAAATTAAAAGGGTTACAATTCTCTTTTGTAATTCGGAAAATTAATTGTTTTTCTAAATTAAAATAAAAATTCACATCTTCTTAAAGAAAAACATTTAATCAAAATGGCTCACCAATTTTCCCTTGCTAAAAACAATTTTTACAATATTTCTACGGAAATTGGTGATCAACTCCCGCGGTTTAAGTTTTGGATACGATTTCTCAATTTGTATTCCAAAGCTAGCCAAGCTTTTACTGCTAAACCTACACTAGTACATGATGCTTTACAGCAATTATGGACTAGTGCGGTTACTTCTGGGAGTAAATCAACCCCCTACGGTTTCAGGTTTACCTTAGCGGGTCAGGAATATGAGGTGACAGAACAAATTGTCAACAGAGTTCTAGGATTCCCAATTAAAGATGCCTATGATCCAGAACCTACTGCTGCAGAACGCCTCAGATTCTTTGAAGAAATTGGATGTTATCCTACAAAAGGCCCAATCACGGGAAATATCCTAAAGCAATTCTTCCATGCGGAATGGAATTACTTTTTCGAGGCCATCACAAGATGTTTTCGGGCACGCGAAAAAGACTTTCATCAAATTCCGATTCCCATGCAAACCTTTGCAGTAGCCCTAGCAAGAGAACTGGATATAAACTATGGACGCATAGTTCTCTCTGAGATAGTGGCCTCAATGGGATCCCTTGCAAGCAGAGACCTCTCTACCACTGATGTCGTCTGCTGGTTTCCTCGGTTTCTTCAAATGCTAATCAATGACTTAATACCGAAGGATGCCCTTGCTATTAGACAGGGATTTGCCAGAAGCCCCACATCTGAATCGCTGGGGATGGGCACTAAGTCACTTGCAACCATTGCAAATCAGGATAAACATCAAGGTAAGCCAATGTCTACTCCTGAAAATATTCAAATGTGGCTTAGATATGATGCAGGAGTTACCAATTTGGAGGCATCATCACAAGTCTCATCACATGCTCAAAATCCATCTGTTCATGCTGAGGCATTTGATGAGATTTCGGATGAGGAAAGCGATGATGCACAAGGTAATCAAACAGGTAATCTCTCTATGCATACTATTCATTCCTCCTCCTATGTTTCTGATTCCGCGACCCGAGAGACTGCTAACCCGCAGGATCTATCCCAGGGTAAGAGCCATATTTCTGACTCTGAGTCTGATACACATTCCTATTCTTTATCACCCCTGTTAACGGAAGTCAGAAAACCAGCACGTATATTTATACAAGATGATGAGGAGAATGAACCCGAAGAGCAGCAACTTTTTCGCAAGAAAGCCAAACTTTTCCACGCTGCTACTTCACAACCACAGTCAAACCCTAGCGTGTCACACGCAACCACTCCACCTCACGCGAGTGGTTCACCCCTTGAACATTCTGCACATAGGGATTTTGATTTTGGTGAGGATGATGTGCCTTTTGATGATACTGTTGCTTCAAGAGGACATGAAGTCTTAAGAACTTCAACCGTACCTTCACCGGTACGTACTGATGCTGCAAAGAGGATCGGTTCTGATGTCGTACAAGGACACTTTGCAGCCTCTCAGACTGAGATTCCAACTCAGGAACAAACAGAATTTGATCCCATAACTGTCAACAACATTTCTTATCAAGTTTCTGCAGGTACTGCTTCACTTTTTGGATCAGTCATTGAAGACATACACGAGCGTGAGACAGGGAGTGTGTGTGAGAGGTTAGGGAGAGAGGGACCTTCATTTTTAAGGCCCGAAACCGAACGCCAAATACCAACAGAACGCGTATTAGAGCGAGGTCACCTAAACCAAACACCGTCCCTTAATACTGAAAATTTTGATACTCGTATGACTTCAATGGAGAATAAAATGGAGCAGTTCGGGCAGTCGATGGGGCAGTTGGGGATCAATATTGGAAACAATCAAAGGGCTCTAGACGACTACGCAGCAAGAATGGCAAGTCAAGCTACAGCTTTTGATGATTTGACAAATAAGGTCAATGACTTGGGCCATGCTGGTGGTGTCTTGGGAAGCACTCTCAATGAGAGGATGGGGGCATTGGAGTCTACAATGCATACAATGATTGTGGAGATCAGTAGAATGATGTTCGCAGTCAGGAGTTTTGTGCCCCCGGAGTGCTTCGAGTCGGAACAACCTCCCCCCGATGCTGGAGCAGGTGGTGCAGGTGGTGCTAGTGGAGCGGGAGCCTCTGGTTCTGGTTTTGGAGGTTCCTATGCAGCTGGTGGATCTGAAGACCATGGTGGAGCTCAGGATAACTCACCTAAGGGGGAGAGTGGAAAGGAGACGAGACAGCAGGCAGTTCACATCGAAGAAATTGAAGAACCCGCTGATCTTGTTAAGGAACCAGAAATTGAGCCTGCTGTTGCTGAAGAGGCTCTGAGGAGGAGAAAGGGTAAGGCAATAATGGTTGAAGAAGATGAACCAGTTATTGACCTGAGTCATCAGGACACAGTACAGGAGATACTAGACTCAGATTCTGATATGGAAGACGTACCTTTCGCACATGCTGTAAAGCGATCTTTGAAGGAACAAGGTGGAGGTGCTGGTATGTCTTTCGGAATGCCTGAAGAAGATCCTGTTGATGAAGAAACCCTGCAGTCTCAACAGTTAGCCTTGGAACAAGCTCAGTTCCATAAAATGAAGATGATGCAAGAACATGCTGCGTTCCTAGAACAGAAGGTGGAGCTACAAGGGAAGCAGTATGAGTATGAGCTTGCAAGGCTAGCCAATCCTTAAGTTGATCTGGACAAAAGAAGGATAGGGCAGAAATGGGATGAAGCAAGGAAGATAATGATGGGACCATGTGCAAAAGGAGTTCATAACAAGGATGCAGATGATCTGTTCTACAACTTGAATTTGCAGAATCCAATGACTGGGGACTATATAAATGCTTTGAAGAGATTAATTTCTAAAGTCAGGGTTGGATACAATGCAAATCTTAAGGAGTGGCAGGTTATCTTGTCTTTGGTAGAAGGAGTCCCAACATCTTTCCTATTTGTGGATGACCAATTCATAATGAGAAGATCTGCGTCAGAGTTGTTCTTGCTAGCGACTAAAATTCAGTACTCTCAATCTGAGGAGCTAAGCATTCTGTACAGGGATCAGTTAATGCAGCTAGCAGAGGACAAGGGTCCAGAATTCTCAGCTTATCCAAATTTTGTCCGGATGGTGGTTCAAGGAAAGATGAAGAGGGTGAGCATGGAGGAAAAGGACTTAATGGAACTTTCAGTGGAATCTCTTAAAGCTGTATGTAGACAAATGATGGGTAAGGGATTCGCCTCTGAGCTTAAAGATAAATCCGTGAGGATCATTGAAAGAGTCATATTCTTGAAGAGCAATGAGGTGTGGAAGTGTGATGTCATTGCTCCAAACCCTCTCGACAACGTGAAGATTGAGCCAGAGCTGATAGAAAAGAAATGGAATATTCTTCAAGCAATGAAGAATGTAGATGAAGCTTTGACTCTTCCTTCTGGAGAACTGGAACAAGGAGAAATAAGGGAGGCAGTTGGCGTTCCAGGGAAAGATAGTGTATACTGGATACACTCTTATGCTGATGATACAGCTGATGCCTTAGCATACATAGATGCAGACCAGAAACAAACACTCTTGCATATGAGTAGACAATGGCTGCTACAGACTCAAGATGCTGCATTTCTAGAGAAAGTGTTATATGTGTTCAAATGGGGCGAAGTGGAAGACAAGTTTGTTGAAGAAAAGCAGAGACTCATGAGTTACCTGTCTGAAGTAATTGTGGAGAAGAAGCGAATGGAGCGAGATGCGGCTAGTGTCTATAATACTGACCGTGTCAAGGGCTACCCCAAGATGATATATCGTTATCTCAAAGCCACTAAATCTCATTGGAAACCTCAGCTCATAATGAAGAACTTTGAGGAAATTCCAAAGATCAGGACTACTCAGGAGGTTGATAAACTCAGAAGGCTTTTCAAACATCCTAACCCAGAGCCCAGGAACCCTCTAGAAATGGAAGCTGTAAGTCTGTTGAATGCTAGGTGGAAGCAGCTTCACGATCCAGTGTACAAGAAAGAACAGCAGCAGAAGGAGAAGCGCAAAAGGCAGAAAGAAGAGAGAGACCAAGCTGCTGAAGCTAGAAAGAGGAAACGGAATTAGGGTTAAAGGTCAGAGTGGTGTGAACTTGAAGTTGGAAAAACTTCATGTCTTTCGGTTGCTTTAACTCACTTGAGGAAATTCACCTTAGAGTGAATCTAATAAGGTGATATAAGTTTGACTAGAAGGTATGAAATAATCCAGGTGATAGGAATCACTCAAATGATCTTTAATTCGAGGTTCGAATTCTGTTTCTAGTTTTTGTGTTCATTGTATTGTTTTCAAGTTCTTTTCAATTGTATATTATTCAAGACTGTAATGTTAATTATCTTTTCTCGTCTCATTGTTTAGTTGAGTTATCCTTCATTAATTTGAATGTCATTGTTAGACAATCAAATTGGGGGAGATTGAAAGGCAGAGTGTATAAACTTGTAACACTATAACTAATGTAACTCAAACTAAAGGAAAAGATACTTAACCAGAAGACAATCAAGAACAGGAAGTCACAAGAAATCAACGCTAAATGAAGACAAGGTAATTGATACAATTAAACATGCTAACTATGATCAAGCCAAGAAGAAATCATTGAGAGAAGTTCAAGTTAAAGTTGTTCATGCCTCAGTGATTCGATAAATCAAGAATCAAGATCATAACTATCAGTATCAACAAGACCAATTGATTTCAAGTGAAGAAGAAGGAAAGCAAATATTGGAAAGCCAAATTATTCAGTGAATATGGTAATTTATTCAAGAAGCAGAAACACTATCAAGACTAGTCACTTATGAACCAGACCATTGCATCAAGTGTCAGGACATTGATAGCAAGTTTATGTCAGTAATAAAGAACCATGTTCAAGAGCTTGTTGAAGAATAAAGAAGACATGAAGATATCACAAGTTCAGGATGTGCATTGAAGTTTCAAGTTGAAGACCAGAATATTTTCTAAGTACTAAATGTTCTGGATGGCTAAGTAGAAATTCTCAAGTAGAAGTTCTACTTAGGAATTTCGAGATAGCCAAGTAGAAGTTCCACTTAGGAATTTCGAGATAGCCAAGTAGAAATTCTCAAGTAGAAGTTCTACTTAGGTGCAGCTTCAACATGACACATGGCATCTTCTGATTGGCAGATTTCCAAGCTTTCAAGATAAGGCAAGAATTATGTGGACATCATTGGGCCACGTACATCTTAGTCTTTGAAGACTACAGGACATAGATTACATGTAGTATAAATAGAAGTACTTGTGTAATGTTTTAGTTAGTGAGCAATTCTAGAGAAAAACACAAGAGAAAAAGAGAGAGTGCATTCACAGAGCTTAGTATCATTCACTTCTCTCTCAACTTCTGTTATACTTTGTAATGAATGTTGTAGCAACCCTTTCAAGTTATATATAAAGAAATATATTCCTTGAATCTGTGTGTTCATTTATTGCATCGTTTTTATTGCCTCTCATATTCGAAAAGTTGTATTCACCCCCCCCTCTACAACACATTTGGACCTAACACTATTGAGCTTCGTTTTACTTCGGTAGCACATCCGCAAGCAAATGGACAAGCCGAGGTGGCCAATCGGATCATCCTTGATGGACTTAAGAAAAGGGTTGAACGCTCAAGGAGCACCTGGGTAGACGAGTTATTACCTATACTCTGGGCTTATCGCACTACTTGCAAGGTGACCACAGGAGCAACCCCGTTTCTGCTAGCTTATGGAGCTGAGGCAGTTGTGCCACTGGAGATCATGCATGCATCACCTCGAGTGGAGGCATTTGAACCTGAGACAAATGAAGAAGGTATGAAGCTCGCCCTAGATCTGATTGATGAAGTCAGGGATGAGGCAAACGCCAGAAATGTGGAGCATCAAAAGAAAGCATCCTTCTATTACAACCATAGAGTTAAGGAGAGGTTCTTTCAGCAAGGTGATTTGGTTCTGAGGAAGATCGAGGCTTCTGGAGTTGGCCAGAAAGGAAAACTAGCCCCAAACTGGGAAGGGCCGTATCGAGTCAGGAAGACGCTGGGACGAGGATCATATAAGTTGGAGACCTTGGACGGGGTTGAGGTGCCCCGTACTTGGCATGCCTTGAACCTCAAGATTTATTATGTTTAAGCTGCCTCTGTGAGGATGTAGTTTTTTATTTATCTAGTAGGAGAAGTAGAAATAAGGTTCGATGAAACCATCCCAGGGTTTTGATGCCCCGAGTAGGACAATCACTACTAGAAAAACTGCTTTAGACATCACACCTTTAACATCAGACAGTAAAGCCACCGATGTCAAAGCTCTTTTTAACATCGTTTTTTTTAAAACGATGTTATTGTAGTTTCTCTGCATCGGTTTTTAAAGCGA
Organism: Saposhnikovia divaricata; assembly: GCA_036435485.1. Taxonomy (NCBI): domain Eukaryota; kingdom Viridiplantae; phylum Streptophyta; class Magnoliopsida; order Apiales; family Apiaceae; genus Saposhnikovia; species Saposhnikovia divaricata. The sequence continues at coordinate 134,036,182 of CM071595.1, forward strand.
CCGTTGTCTAATTGCTTTTTTAAAAAACTTTGACATCGGTTTTTAAAGTAACCGTTGTCTAATGCGTTTTAAAAATAAAAATAAAAACACAGTACCTTTTCTTTCCCCCTCTTTACAAAAATATATCCCCTTAACAAATTTTATTTTCCCCCCTTAACCAAAATTCCCTTTCCCCCCTTAACCAAAACACTCCCCCCCCCCCCGCGCCTCCCTTTTCTCTCAGCCGCCCTCTCGCTCACTTCTCTCACTCTGTCTGCTCTCTCTCTCTCACTCTGTCTACTCTCTCTCACTTCTCTCTCGTTCAACAAACCCTAATCGAAGAACATAAACCCTAATCGAAGAACAGCAACCCTAATCGAAGATTACATGCAAATGGAGTTGGTTCGATTGTGCCCAATTAGTTAAATCTCTAAGGTGGGTTTAATTAGGTCGTTCACTCTCTTTAATTTCATTTCAAATCAAAGAACTCTCTTTAATTTCTTTAATTTCTTTTTTTGAACAGATCTGGAATTAGCTCTAGAATTAAATCTGGTATAGACTCTCTGTTCACTCTCTTTAATTAGCTTTCAGATCTGGATTTTTTTTCATTTTATTTGCATGCATGTATATTCTCTGATTTGTTTATGTATGCATACATATGTATGCTATATATACATTCTCTAGTTGTTTATTGTAATTTTCTTCCATTGATTTGCAAATAATATGATTGTTATTATTTGTTGTTTATATTCTGTGATTTTAATATGACTATTACTATTTGTATATGTACTTTTTTTGTTTAAAAGCCTCTGAATTTTGGATATTTATTTTATATGATTTACGAAATGCTAGCCGATGTCTATTTCTAAGAAAGTCATTTGTACGCCTCGCACAAGTAGGCGAAATGTTAAATTAATGTGTTTTCTTTTTCCAAATTAAAGTTTTGATCTTTAATTGATAAAAGTTTTCATCTTTGATAATAATTATGTATTTCTGTTCTTTTGTGCATAAATGCAAGTTTTAATTTATCAATGTTGTGATCTTTTTTAATGAATTTGACTGTGCTTAATCAATTTGGTTTTGCAGGTGCATATCAATTTGACTTTTGGACTTTGATTAAGTTTGAAGCATTTTTAGATATTTTTCGGACTTCAGAGGTTAGCGTGCTCCTCAACTCATGATATATATGATTGTTTTAACTGCTTATTTGTTATATGAATGTTTAGTTATAGCTTCATAGTTATTATTATTTGGAATTATATGGACTTGGTTACTTATAAATGATACATACATCCTCTGCATAACACCTACATTATTCATGCCCTTGTTTGTTTCATGTACATGTCATTGTTTGTTTTTCTTGTCTGCATTTTGATTTGTTTTTTTTATATATTTAAATGGCAATCAGGTTGGTTGATTTTGGTTATACGTGATTCTGAATTTATGGATAAGTCGTGGACTTTGAAAGATAGGGATTCCTTAGAATATGAGATAGGGGTTGAAAAATTCTTGATATATGCGGAAGAAAATGCACCTAATCCTAAGAAAATTCCTTGTCCATGTGGAAGATGTGTTAATTTTAAAAAATTCTCCGTAAAAATAATAAGGGGTCATCTATATGAGAATGGTTTTAGTTTAGGGTATACTGATTGGATTTGGCATGGAGAAAAATGTCCTGATACTAGGTCTTCTGTTAATAGTACATGCCCTCCTTCGGACAATATTGCTGCATCACAAACGAAAAAAGTCTGTGAGGCAGCATACGATAGGAGTGATTACGATGATGAGTCGCATGAGTTTCAGAGGTCTGTGGCTGATTCTGAGCAACCTCTATTTAAGGGTAGTGATTGCACTAAGTTAGAATCAATGTTAAAACTACATAACTGGAAATCGAGGTTTGGAATTAGTGATACTGCCTTCACCGAGTTGTTGTCTTCTGTTGGTTCTATGCTTCCGAATGACCATGTGTTGCCATCTAATGCGTATGAAGCAAAAAAAAACTTATCTGATTTAGGTCTTGACTATGTAAAGTTCCACGCATGTCCAAATGACTGCATATTGTATAGGGGTATGTACAGTGATGCTTCTGAGTGTCCCAAGTGTCGTCTATCTCGTTGGAAAGTGGGGAAGGATAAAAAGGTTAGGATTAATATTCCAGCGAAAGTGATGTGGTACTTCCCCATTATTCCCAGATTTAAACGGATGTTTAAATCTGCTTCAACTGCTGAGATGATGACTTGGCATGCGAACCAGCGAACTCAAGATGGCCTGATGCGCCATCCAGCTGACTCTCCTTCTTGGAGGAATATTGATTACAGGTGGCCTACGTTTGGTAGTGACCCAAGAAATCTTCATTTAGCTTTGTCGGCAGATGGTATAAATCCGCATAGTAATGGCTTACAAAATAGGTATTCCTGCTGGCCAGTAGTATTGGTAACTTATAATCTTCCTCCATGGCTATGTATGAAGAGGAAGTTTATGATGTTAACAATATTAGTTTCTGGTCCACATGAGCCGGGTAATAATTTAGACGTATATTTAGAACCGATGATTGACGATCTAAAGAGGCTTTGGGAAGAAGGCGAGCCAAATGTTTATGATGCTTATAGTAAATCTTATTTTACTTTAAGAGCAATGTTGTTGTGGACAATAAATGACTTCCCTGCCTACGGAAATTTATCCGGCTGTGTTAATAAGGGTTACATGGCTTGTCCAGTATGTGGCGATGATACCATAGCTAAATATTTACCTCATAGTAGAAAAATGTGTTACCAAGGTCACCGTCGGTACTTGCCTCGACATCATCCTTATAGGAAGCAGAAGGTGACTTTTAATGGAGAACAAGAGCATGGGCAAGCAGGGTCCGCGATCGTGTGAGCTGTCTGTGGACAACATAACAAATAAGGTTGCATTTGGCACGATTTTTGATGAGCCTGAAATGAATAGTTTAGTTCATGGAGTGCCTTTAAAGCCGGGATGTATTCGCGTGTCAGTGGACGGAGCCATCCAACCAGATGCCTTAATTCCCATGCCGATTGAAGGTGAAATAGAGAAAGTGAAACAAGCTATTGGTTCTATGGTAGCATGGCCTCAAGACTTGATCACCTATGCACCTGTTGTGGTATGTACTTTTTGACATTCTTTTAGTCATTGAGCAGTTGTTATTCAAGTTTTGTTTAATTATTTGCTATTTAATTGCAGAAAATTAGAAATAATAAGGAAGGATTATCATCAAAGAAAAAAGAGAAAACTGATTTGCGAAGAATTGCTGCTTTGTTCAAAGAAGTGGAGCCAACTGAGAATGTGCCAAAGGGCTTTAAATTGTTGTATAAATTTGCAACATCAACTATGAAAGAGTGTGGGATCTCTGTAGAAATAAAATGTGATGCTGAGGTGTTTGGACATGAAAAAACAATCTACGTATTACATGAGAATTTAATCGACTTATTAACTTTTAAGGAAATTGGGCAAGGTGCAATATCTGCGTACATTTCGTAAGTTTTTCCCTACATTCTTGGCTCATTCTGCATATTTTATATTGTGATATTTGATTATAATCTCTTTATTTGTAGGTACTTGCACACTTTGGTTTCTGAAAAAAACAATTTGGATTTGTTTGGTTTTTTTGATCCGGCATCCACATTTACCCTCAATGCTGATTTTGAGTCTTATGTTGTTAAGCGATTGCTAGATGGTAGTTATGATCGCATGCTCTTGATGCCACATAATCAGCAGTAAGTTTTTCTTGCTAATTAGTTAAGGTTTTTTTTCTAATTTTTTAAAATTATAACTAGTATTTTAATGAAAACAGTTATCATTGGATTTTGGTCGCAATTTGGGCTGGTGAAATTTTTATCCTCAATCCTTTGTCTCATCCAACACATTTTCCGGAGTTGGAAAGAGCATTATCAAGGTAAATTAAATATATTTGCTGTCAGATTTATTTCTTACATTGCTCTATTATTATTGAGACATGACGATGATCTTTTGTACAGTGCACTTAAATCTTACAATGCTCAAACTAGAAGGGGAAGCAAAGTCCCTAAAGTAAAGAATCTTGCTGTAAGTATTTCAACACTTAATTTTGTTTGATCGATAAGATTTTTGTTTTTTTCGACTGATTGATAGTGTAAGCTTTTTATTTAATAGGGATCTCCTAAACAACCTGGTGGCCATGAATGTGGTTACGTTGTTATGCGCTACATGAAAGATATAATCTGTGATAAAGAAATGACTTTTACTACCAAGGTATATTTTTTGATATTTTGATGGAACTTGACTGCATGTAATATAATTATAATTGCTAGCTAGGTTAATTGAACATTTGAACGTTATACTAAAATTTATTTGGTGTTGGTGTGCTATATTCTATTTAGTGGGAGAGCAAGAGTCGGAAGTCTTATACCAGGGAGGAGTTGGACAAGGTGCGCATAGAGACGCTCACGTACATCCAAGAAAAAATGTAAGAGGCTTAGCGTACTTCTGGATTAGCACTTCTGCTGCCCCTCTCTAGTCTCTTTTGTTTAGAAAGTGGTAGTACTTCTGTAGTTTTTAATCGATCCTCGAATATTAGGTAGTTTTTGGCAGTTGTACGTATGGGATTGGTATATTTTGTTTAGACAGTGGTACTTGTTGATTGGAAGGTTGGTAATTATGTAGTTGGTTGTGTATGTTGGTATTTTGGAATGTTGATGTTGGTATTTTGGAATGTTGATGGTGGTGTAATCGAACGGATGATTTGGTAATCATAGTATGAGAATTTTCTGGTTTCATTTTGCGATATTGTGTATGGTTTTATTTTTTTTGGTTCATATAAATCTGAATGCACAGTTGTGATTTAAAGCAAATTGACAACACAAAGAAAGTTAAACTGATGTTGATATGAATAAATGACAACAGTTTAATACTAAAAACCAATGTATAATTGAGCCAAAGACATCAGTTGTAAATCAAAAAACTGATGTCAAAATGAGCTTTGTACATCCTTTGCAAAATGGTATTGCATACAACCTGATGTCTTTAAAAGCATATTACATTGAAATTCTCAAAGAACCGATGTTAATTTCGATCTTTAACAACGGTTAAGAATGTAAAGCTCCAAGTAGGCGATGTCTATTGCACTTATTAACATCAGATATTACATTGAGAGTCTCAAAGAACCGATGTTAATTTTTATCTTTAACAACGGTTAAGAATGTAAAGCTCCAAGTAGGTGATGTCTATTGCACTTATTAACATCAGATATATCAATCACCGATGTCAAAAGTCATGTTCGACATCGATTTCTTAAATAAATTCGATGTACTGGTTAATTTATGCCCTATATGTCACATGTTTAAGTTGACATACATCATATAATATAGCAATTTTGAAATGCTAGTCTAGTTATATAATGATTATTATTAACTAAAGACAACGGAATATAAAAGGAAAACGTTGTCTGTAGCAGCTTTAGACATCAGCTATAAACCGATGTAAAAGATTCTGATCTTTCTCTACACCTGCAAAGACATCGGTCAGAAATTTTTTTGACATCGGTTTATAGCCGATGTCTAAAGCAGTTTTTCTAGTAGTGAATAATAAGCTGTGTAAGGGTTGAACCCTTTTTGAGTTATTAATGCAAACTTGTTTTCGATTTTTATGATTCTATGTTTTGTTTATGTACCAAGCACCTGTTGAGTGTGAGTCTAGGAAGACCAAGTACCGAAAATAAATGAACATACGAATAAAACAAACGAGTGCATAAATAAAGACCCCGAAGGGCCAACAGTTAGGGTTACATCATTTAAACCGAATAAAAGTTTAATCACGAAGTACCGTGATTGAAATACTAGAAATAAAAACCACATACGGCTAAGTTAGGCCATTCAAGGCCCGAAGCAATCCCAGCTACTCATCCGAGGAATCCTCCTCGCCATTCTCCTCCTCATCGGTCTCTTCCTCGCTACTCTCCTCCTCGTCACTCTCTTCCTCAGAGCTTTCCTCATCATGGCCCTCACCCGGTTCGGCTACCGCGACTGGTGGAGCTGTCACTTCCATTGCCTCAACCTCTTCCTCCTCGGAAGATGAGCTATCTTCAACTACCTTGTTCGAGGGGACTGCTTGACGAACTACTCTCCCCTTCTGCACGGTCATAGGCCTTTTCCCTCGAGGATCCGAGGAAACTGAGCCATCCACAGCTGCTCGGACACCCCTCGAACCGGAACCAGAACGACGATGACTTCCCCTAGAGCCGGAGCCCGAAGCCTGAGCCACCGGGATGGCCTCGGCGCCCGAAGCAACTTGACAATACGGACTTGGAAAGTCCCTCGGGAAAACCACAGTAGGATGCCTCTTACTCACAGCATTGATGGCTCGATCCCAGCCAACAGACATGATACCCGGGCGTACTTCATCGTCATGCTTATCTATAAGCTCAAAGAAATCCTCAGACTCCTGGTAAGCTTTCACCACTTGCTTGCAGTCTATTGCCCTCTTGTTGTACAAGGAGTCATACTGTCTCCGGATAGAATGAGCATCAGCTTCAGCCCGGATGGCCCTGGACTCCAAGTCTTGATACTTCTCATCAAGAGTTGCTTTCTCCTTCTTCAAAGCCACATTCTCATCTCGGTATGCACGACCTAGCCGAGTGCTAGCCTGGAACTGGGCATTCGCCTAGAACAAAGAATCAATAAGACAGTTATAATCACAAGTTAAGTGAAAACACTATGTCTAGGAAGGAAGGTGGGAAACCTGATATAGAGCTTGAGCTCCGAGTTTCTCCGCTTCATCAAATTTGTCCCCGGCTGTTACAGTCAAAAGGTCGGGGGGAGTGACGCTGAACTTGGACCAATCCAAGGCTGACTCTGGGCATCCCAAGACAGAATCTTGCTCACAAATCCCCCAACCAGGAATGAAGGGGGTCTTGACTCTCCCGTCAGCATTCCGCGATCTCTTTGAAGAGCATCCCGACAGGAACTGAGGGATCTTCAGCCCAGGTTGAATGCAAGCCGCCTCGGCTTTCTTGATCATCCTTCTAGTAACTTTCGGCTGGTTTTCGGGCCGACTGTCGATCTCCTCAGCAACTGAAAAGACAACAGAAAAGATATCGGAATAAGAACAAACAGAGTTCATAACATGAAGGTAAAAAATTACCATCAGCAGAAAGTAAGCTAAGTCCAGCTTCTACAAGTCTCTTCTCGGTTAAGAAAACTTTGTAGTGAGTACGGCCGTCGTCAGCAAGTAGTCGATCACGATCAAAAAGCTCCTTCTCGTCAAGATCACATACAAAATGTGTAGCATCATGCACTTCCCCAAACTTAGACATAAAGAATTGGCCCCAGTCACCACCACGCCATACCAGAATCACGAACTCTCTGTCCCAGTAGTGATGGGAATCTGGGAATGAAAAGGCATTCACAATATGTGGAACATTGGATCTATGCTGAATAGTGACCCATCCTTTCTGAATCTCAGAAGAATTCTTGGTGGCGAATATGCTCCTAAACATGGTAGTAGTAGGCTCGATACCTAGATCTCGACATCTCAGCATAAAGATGATAATCAACCGCCATGCATTGGGATACAATTGGCAGGGATGAACCTGAAGCTCCGCTAGGAGCCTTATGATGAACTGGTCTACCGGGAATCTCAGACCTGCTTCCAGGGCACCTTTGTAGACACATAGCCTCTCTGGATGCCAATTACAGGTTCTATCAGCTAAGCCAGGAAGGCAAACCTTGATCACGTCCGGAAAGCCATATAACTTCTTAATACTTTCGACATCTTGCTTGTCGAACTTTGACGGACTATGATACGCAGCTAACTCAGAGTTGTTGGGAAATGCATCCCTCATAGTACTCAATAAGTCAATTAAAGAATCAAATCGACGATCAATATATCTAGGGGGATTCAGTCGAAGATTACCTCGCAGTGTTTTGGCCAAAGCTCTCTTGGCCATTGCCTCGGACATAGAAAATGATGAAGCTGGAGCACGGTCGCCATCTGCAATCTTGAGCTCGAACTTGAAGCTAGAACTTGAGAACTTCAGAGAGAATTTTAGAAGTAAGAAGAAGTGAAGTGAATGAAAATGAAGGCTCCCCCCACTCTTTTATAGAAGATGGATGACCTTCTATATCAGGTTGAAACACAGCCTGGTTCGTGTTTGCAGGTCATCTATCGTTCATATACAGAAAAATGGATTTCATCTGCTATATCCGGCAATAATTATACCGGTATGTATGATTTCGGTAAAGAAAAGAAGGATTTACGTGAAGATGTAGTAATAAGCTGTGCCAAGGCACTCATCTGAGCTTAAGGAGCTAATTACGTTTAAGGAAGATAGAATACAATCAGTTAGTCTTGCTATTAAAGAAACTGATTATGCTCTGAAAGGAGGTATACAACATTCATGATCAAGGACGTGATTCTAGAACGAGACTCCAGGCATTGCGAAAAGCTCCGAGAGGCACGACACAGCAACAATGGAGCACCTGTCGGGCGATCAAGAAGCACCCGGCAGGCAACCGGAAGCACCTGGCAGGCAACCAGGATCTCCTGGCAGCCGACCAGGTGCCATGGAAAGGGTCTGGCCGACCAGGATCTCCTGGCAGCCGACCAGGTGCCATGGAGAGGGTCTGGCCGACCAGGATCTCCTAGCAGCCGACCAGGTGCCATGAAGAGGGTCTGGCCGACCAGGATCTCCTCGCAGCCGACCTCATGGCACCTCTAGTCAGTTGTTCGGATCGTTTGATGGTTCTGTAAGATCAAGATCGAGGTTCTGAATCCCTAGGATCAAGATCGAGGTTCTGAATCCTTGAAAGTCACGGGTGACCAATATACTAAATTGGAGATCAAGATCGAGATCAAGATCGAGGTTCTGAATCCTTGAAAGTCACGGGTGACCAATATACTAAATTAGAGATCAAGATCGAGATCAAGATCGAGGTTCTGAATCCTTGAAAGTCACGGGTGACCAATATACTAAATTAGAGATCAAGATCGAGATCAAGATCGGGGTTCTGAATCCCTAGGATCAAGATCGAGGTTCTGAATCCATGAAAGTCACGGGTGACCAATATAATAAATTAGAGATCAAGATCAAGATCGAGATCGAGGTCCTGGATCCCTAGTATCGAGATCGAGGTTTTGGATCCTTGAAAGTGATGGGTGACCAAGATACTAAATTGAAGGTCAAGTTGAAACGTCGTTTAAACAATTCCAAACAACTTGAGGCACCTGTCGGGCGATCAAGAAGCACCCGGCAGGCCACCAGAAGCACCTGGCAGGCAACCAGGATCTCCTGGCAGCCGACCAGGTGCCACAGAGGAGGGTCAGCCGACCAGGATCTCCTGGCAGCCGACCAGGATCTCCTGGTAGCCCACCAGGATCTCCTGGCAGCCGACCAGGAGCATCTGGCAGCTGACCACGAGCCAGAAAGAGGCGCAATCTGACTTCCCGATACCCATTTTGGCACCCCCTATCGTTTGATTGAATCGTTTGATGGTTTTGTTGAAGGTTTCTCACTTTCCGTGACAAACATCGACCTTCGAATTAGCACCATTCAGTGCCGTTTTATGCCATTTAACGTCGTTCACACAGACATTGAAACGTCGTTTAAGCATCGTGTGACATCATTAATGTCAACCTGGATCTCCCGTCAACATGTCAAACGATCGAGAAGCACATGTCAGACGATCGAGAAGCACATGTCAGACGATCGAGAAGCACATGTCAGACGATCGAGAAGCACGTGTCAGACGATCGAGAAGCACCCGGCAGGCAACCAGGATCTCCTGGCAGCCGACCAGGTGCATCAAGGAGGGTCAGCCGACCAGGATCTCCTGGCAGTCGACCAGGAGCACCTGGCAGCTGACCGGGACCCTTGTCGGCTGACTCGTTGCCCGGAAGAGGTTACAATTTTCCAGAATCTCCTCCGTCTAGCACTGTTTATCAACGTTTAACATTGTTTAAACGTCGTTTAAAGCTGATTAGCACCGATTAGTGTCGTTTATGCACCGATTAGTGCCGATTAGCACCGATTAATGTCGTTTAAGCACCGATTAGTGCCGACTAGCACTGATTAGTGTCGTTTAAGCACCATTTAGTGCCGATTAGCACCGATTAGTGTCGTTTAAGCACTGATTAGTGCGGATTAGCACCGATTAGTGTCGTTTAAGCACCGATTAGTGTCGACTAGCACTGATTAGTGTCGTTTAAGCACCGTTTAGTGCCGATTAGCACCGATTAGTGTCGTTTAAGCACCGTTTAGTGCCGATTAGCACCGATTAGTGTCGTTTAAACACCGTGAGTGCTAATTCATCCTTTCAACATTGTTTAACACTGTTTAAGCATTGTTTAAGGCCTTCTAGCGCCGTTTAGTGCCGCTTAACGTCGTTTAAACATTGTTTAAGCATCGTTAAGACTGATTAGTGTCGATTAGCATCGAATTAACATTGTCGTGAACGCGTCGGTCGCTCCACGCTTCACATAAAGACAATACCCGTGAAACACTAGTGTACAAAGATAAACCCTGACCCGAGTCTCGAGTTAGACAAGTAAAACTTCAAGGAAAGCCTGATCAGCTTTCCTAGAAGTTGGGGGGCAAATGATATGGGCTGAAAATAAGCCCTAAAAATACATTTAAAGTGGCATTAATTAGGCCAAGAATGGTCCAAACGTGGGGCCCACCAGCTGGGCCCAAAACCCCAATTATAATATTAATTTCGTAATTAATATTAGGGGTAATAAACAGCTCAGCAAATAAGAGTCAAACAAGGATATTACTCTTGCCTGACTTAGCCTCCAAGATACACAATTCAATATGGAAACTGATTCCTACAAGGAATAGATCTAGAACCTTCCTCAAAGACTTGCCCACCAAGTCTCCGAATCCTACCATAATTCTAAGGCTTCTCAGCCTATATAAAAGGTCTGACCCCTCATCCTCAGAACTACGTTGGCTTGATTCTCAATACGAGATACGTAGGAACTCTGTGAGGACCGATTACAGTCTCGAACGGAGAAACAACCATTAAAGCACGAAGCTCAACCACCCTAGCAATAATTACAAATCGTAACCGAGTTTTAGATCCACAACAATAACGGTTCCGGATCAGCTATCAAAACATAATACGTTACGCGTTACCAATTAGCAGCATTCAACAAGATACATCATCATTATATAGAAAGGATGATACAAAGGCACAAAAATTAAAAAAATATCTTGTTTCACAATTTTTCTTTAGTAAAACTACTTGAGAGGTATACTACTATTATATAGAAAATAAATTACCTTGGCCATATCTTCAGGAAATTGTTCTGATTCAAATTGAGCAAAGTAATCAACATATGTAGTGATTTGAGCCTAATAAGAGCAAGGAACAGACTGATAAGTATCACACTTGCCTATGTATTCAAGAAAGAATGAGAAAAATATATAGAACAAGAAGATATGTGCAGATTCACCCGTAAAGCAAAATAGTGAGCATACAAGTTATGAAATCAGGTTCAAGTTCTAGAAATATGTACAAGTTCAACTGAGCTTCCACAATTATATTTAAGTTCAAGTTCGAGAATTATGTTTGAAATCCTATATATTTACTAATGTTCACTTTTTTATTTCCTAAAGTTACTAAAGTAATCAAACCTTTTCTGGGATGTAGGAATATCTAAACATTAAGCTACACAATATATTCCACCAAGCACAAGCAGAATTATGTTTGAAATCCTATATATTTACAATAGTCGTGATATTCCACCAAGCACCAGCACAATCGTCTCATCCCATTGGTTAAATAGTGAGGACAACCTTCTATAGAAAAATGGCCCTTTATCAGCTATAGACTAATAAAAACAATGCCAACACAAGAAAATATCAACACCTCACTACAAGAAAAGGGTCAATAGACATTAGGGTTCCGATTTAAAAAACTCCAATTTCAGAAATTAGGGTTTTGATTTTAAAAAACCCCAAATTAAAGCTTACCAATTTCGAGGGAGAAGACCCTAGAAATAGCAGAGGAGACCCTATTCGTGTAGAGAAGACCAAAATTAAAACTTACCCATTTGGACACGAGCAAAGGAAAGACGAGCAGAGGTTAGCAGAGTAGAACGGAGGTGAGTAGAACAGAGGTGAGTGGTGGTGGTAATGAGTAGAGCAGAGGTTAGTGGTGGTGGAGGTGAGTTGTGGTGGTGAGATACGAGAGAGAGATGTGATAGAGAGAGATGAGAGTCGATAGATGAGATCGAGACTTTTAGTTACTTTAGTTTTGTTGAAAAGGGGCAGAAAATAATTGGTAAGGGGGGAGAATATATCGCGTGATGGGGGAAAAATTTTGATTAAGGGGGAAATGAATTGAAGTGGGCCCGCGTTGAATTTTTTTAATCCAGCTTTAGACATCGGTTGTAAAATAAACGATGTCTTAAAATAACAAAAACATCAGTTTAACGCGGCGTGATGTTATTATATTTTTTAAGTGATGTTATTATATTTTTTAACATCAATGACATTAGTAACCGATGTCTAATGTGTAATTTTATTTTACTTTTTCTTGTAGTGGTAGTAAGAATTATAGTGTTTTTTTTTCTTTTGCCAATTATAGTGTGATATTAGCATTTGTATTGTTCTTATGAAAGTAACTGTTAAACACAGTTCAAACACTTTTTTCCTAATGTCTTTTTTACATTTCATGCGTCTTTCAATGTGTTTGAAGGAAAAAATTTCTATAACTTCTGTAACGAAACTTAGGAAAATATTTCAACGGAGTAATGGTGCACGTCTTGGTTTTTGTACAAAGCAAAAAGATATGAAACAATTAATATCCCAAGAAAATTATATTCTTATATATATTGATTATATTTTGGTTTTGTTTGTCGCTTCTTTTTTGAGTTTGGTTAGTCCATACCTATATTTTGGTTCTACACTTAGTCCCCTATTTGTTGTTTGGAATAAAATAATAATATTATAATTATTAAAAATTAATTTTATGTAAACATGTTATTATTTTTGATTTTTTCGTAAATATCCTTGCTTAAAAATTCTTTTGAAATTTTTTTTAAAAATAATTTATAAAAATACTATCTTATTTGCAAAAATACCATTTTATTTGTAATGATTGCGCAGCATATTATATTCAGTTACATATGTTGCATATATGCATATGCAACTGAATTCAATTGAAAATTACAAGTTAAATTTTCATTTTTTTTCAATTTCCAGTTGTATATAAGAGGCAACAAAAAATGGAAATTCAACTTTTAGTTACATTCAGTTGCATGAGTTACATATGCAACGGAATGCAACATGGGTTAGATATGCAACGGAAGTTGAATTTTCATTTTTTTGCTACTGCGCATCCCATATATAACTTGAAGTTGGCAAAGAAAAAGGACCCTTATATATAATTGGAAGTTGACAAATAAAGAAAATTCAACTTTCAGCTATTGCATAGATTGCATATGCAACTGAAAGCTACTGGAAGTTAGCAAAAAATTTAAGTTGCATTCAGTATCATATGTCTCATAAGTTGTATATGCAACCTAGGTATTTTTTGCAAATAAATTGGTTTTTTTGCAAATATTTTGAGAAAATGGTAAAATCGCAATAAAATTAAAAAAATAGTCTTTTTGGTAAATATCCTATTATTTTCTATTTTCAGAAACAAAACAATTTTATTTTTCAAGTAAAACAAATTATTTTTTATTTTTTATCGAACTAAAATTTCTACTGTTCTAAAAATATTAGCGACAATTCAATTTAATACAATAAAATAATAATATTATAATTATTAATAATTAACTAATTACTTTTTTGAGCTAAAACATATTACCTTTTCAATACTTCTAACTAAAACACATTCGAAAGTTTTATTAAAAAAAATGAAATTATAGTATTGTAATAACTAATTAAATAATTAACCTTTTTTAGCTGAAACATATATATCATCTTTTTTTTTTTTTACTAAATGACACATATCATCTTTTATACATGTTAAAACAAAAATATCTCCTTTTTCAAAAAATATCACCGATAAATTGTATGTAATTATTATCAAATTATATAATTAAAATTTTTCAGCCGACAAAATTTATGTTTTAAAATTTTCAACTCAAGTTTAAAAAATTTATATAATAATGAATTTTAAGTTAATTATATTCTTCTATACGACGATCTTATCCATAATTTTGCTCCCTTAATTTTGTTTATTGTACCCAAAATATCTTAAAAATAGATGATCAAGATTAATACATATTAAAAAAAATATATAATCTAAAAAAGATACAATTAAAAAAGGTTATATTAATATCGAATTTTAAAAAGATAATTAAAATTTGAAAATGATATAATTAAAAAAAGTTATGTGAGAGTTGAATTTTATTTATTTTTTTATTAATATAAAAAAAAGTTCAAATTTACTATTTGGTCTATCTCAAGATCTATCTTGAAATCTAAATCAGATTTGAATTATTTTACAGCCCATGCAAATCTCATAAAATTAAATTTAATTCAATGATTATTTAACGATTATTATCCAAATAAAAACACTCAAATCTTAAGTTAAAATATCGCTACAAATTTTGACATTAAGAATAGTGTACAAGACCTACATTGTAATCCCATTCAATATACAAAATATAATTATATATGATTTAAATTATTGACAATCACGTTTTCGTAATTCAATATAATACATTTTTAAATTTACATGTTAAAATATAAAATATTTTGTATGTTATATCCAACGTTTTTCATCTATTTATTTTAAGATCTAACGGTTATTATTTACTTTGTTGTACTGAAGACCAAATAATTGATTACCAAATTTTGCACAAAATCTCTCCTATACGATAAAAGACCCCAATAACATAATTTGGAATTAAAATGTCCAAAATATCATTTTTCCTCTTAACATTATAACGAAAAATCATTTTATGTTTTCATCGATTAACATAAATAGGACTGATCATTCGGTCGGTTCGGTTAAAAACCGAACCGAATTAGAAAAACTGAATAACCGAAATCCATTTTTTACCGAACCGAACCGATTTATCACCAGAAACCGAACCAAAATATTTCAAACCGAACCGAAATATTTCATAAAAAATCGAACCGAACCGATTTAAAAAAATATATACATAATATTATTATTTTTTAATTTTAATTTTAATTTTAGTAGCAAATATATTAAAATAGGTAACAATTAAAATAAAATAAAACCCAAATGATCAATTTAAATATTTAAATTTAATTTTGAATTAATTAAATCATGTATATATATATAATATAAACACATATATATATATATATATATATATATATATATATATATATATATATATATATATATATATATATATATAATTCGGTTATTTCGGTTTGAACCGAATTTTTTTAAAAAAATCGAACCGAACCGAAATTTATTTCGATTTAAACTGAAAAAACCGGAAAATCGAACTTTCAGAAAAAAATAAACCAAACCGAATCGAAAGGTTTTTCGGTTTCGGGGACCATCTAATGCTATAATTTTTAGTCTTAAACATTAAAAGAGGAGCACATAGGACTGAACATTTGCAAGCAAATGAAAAAAAACACTACATTGGATCCCGATGCTGTACAAAACGACAAATAAATTGACGTTATTTTTTTGCAAAATGCTAAAGTGAATCAACGTTTTCAAGTTTTTTAAAGTAGACAGGTTGGCATTATGGAACGCTAAACAACATAGCATTTTTGGAAAACATTACTTTAACTAACGTTTTAAAGTGATAATTAGGTCCATTTTCAAATTGTGAAAGTTAGGACATTATTTTTCAGAATTGTATGGGCCTAACACTACAACTATCTTCAAATAATTAGAAGGTTTTTAAATAATCAAAAGAAAGTATAAGTAAATTTTCTAATTCGAATATAAATTTCAACGTAAAAAATCTTAAATTTCTTCTCTGTTTTGTTCCTTGGTAGTTTTAATTAAAAAATAATAATAAACCATCACTAAATTAAAGATTATTTTCTTAATTTCACGTAAAATCGTCCAAATCAAATTTTAAGAATTAAAGATAAAACACATAGTAAATTGAACGTGTAAAATCTTATATATATATCAATTTTTTAACAACAATGTGATATGTAAACTTATAAAAAATTACTGAAAATGATTATAAGTATAATTGGACCAATGGTATTTGGTATAGTTTGTTATGGTTGTTTCTGAGTCCACAAAAAAAAAAAGAAAAATAATTACAATATTAAAACATAAAATTTAAATTATTTTGAATTACACAACAAAAAAAGTTAGTTAAATACTATTACGTGTCATATACACCTACTAGATGCATCATATCAACATATCATGTCCTATGTTTCAGGAGTCTGATCTACATCACAACAGCACAATCACAAACTACCTAATTTAGTTATTTATCATTTTGTTGTATTTATCTTGTACTTGTAATTTATCTTTTAGTTGTACCTTATCTTTTAGCAACTATATATACTGAATGTAACCTATTCAAATGATATAACAAAATACATTTCAGCGATACATAAGTTTTACATGGTATCAGCTTTCCTGTGATTCTTCTCTAGTCTTTCTCCAACATCAAAACTCTATCACCATGGTCGATTCACAGCCTACTTCTCCTTCCGTAACTGAGCCAACATCTGCCCAAACAAATGAATCTGTCCAATCCTCTTTTAAGAAGGTTGACCCCTACCTCGTACATCCATCTGATAGCCCTGCTACTGTTTTTTATCAACCACTGCTCCAGGGGGATAACTATGCGTCATGGCAGAGAGGTATTTCTAAGGCACTTAATGCGAAAGGAAAACTTGGCTTTGTTGATGGAACTCTACCACCACCCACTGATAAGGTTGAGCTTGGATGTTGGAAACGTTGCGATGATTTAGTGTGTAGCTGGTTGCTTAATTCTGTCCAACCAGACATTCGTTCCAGCTGCCTCTATGCAGACTGCGCTCTCACGATTTGGAAAGATCTCCAAACTCGTTTCTCTCAATCTAATGGTCCAAAACTCTATCAACTGAAAACTGCAATCTCTAACCTCAAACAAGAGGATATGTCAGTCACTGCATATTTCACCAAACTCAAATCTTTATGGGATGAGTTTGATTCAATTTCTCCTCAAGAACAATGTATCTGTGGTGCTAGTAAGCTCCTCATTGAGCGACTTGCACGTGACCGTGCAATGGAATTTATGCAAGGTCTTCAGGACCGTTTCTCTCAAGTTCGCAGTCAAATACTGCTTCTGGAGCCAACTCCAACCTGCGAGAAAATCTTTAATTTAGTGAAGCAGGAGGAAGCGCAACAATTTATCAATCAAAGTTCAGCACCTATTATTGAGTCGGCTGCACTTCAGGTTCATGGATCGTCGAGCAGGCCTGCTCGTTCACAAAGTCACAAGCGCCAACGACCTTTTTGCGAGCATTGCAATAGGTATGGATATACCAAGGTGACCTGTTATCAAATTCATGGTTACCCACCCAAGTCTGTCGGGTCTTCAAACTCTTTCAGTCGGAGCTCTTATTCTCAAAACCCACCTACTGCTGCTGCTATTTTGCCACAATCCGCTCCTGCTAATAATGCAAACTCGGATAGTGGAAACCCCATTTTCACTCAAGAACAGTATAACAAACTTCTTGCCTTGATCAATCCGCCACCTCTGGATGACTTGCTGAATTCTCCTCTGAGGATAAATCTCACAGGTAATCAACATTTAACTGAACCTCCTTGGTATATTGATAGCGGGGCAACCCATCACATATGTTGTCAATTGTCTTTGTTCTCGACCTATCAAAAAGTTAAAAATCCTATTCATGTGCAATTACCTGATGATACTATAGTTTATGTTGAACATATTGGTGATGTAGTTTTCTCACCATCTCTCATTTTACATGATGTTTATCATATTCCTTCATTTAAATTAAATTTAATCTCTGTTATTCAGTTGACAAAACGACTTAGCTGTTTTGTCACTTTCTCATATTCTTCTTGCATTTTTCAGGACCTCACCACGAAGAAGGTGATTGGTAAAGGATATCGCTACGCTGGTCTTTACAAGCTACAAAGTCCTGTTAGCATTAGTTTTATTCAGAATAACATGTCAATAGATGTATGGCATGCTAGATTAGGCCACCCTAGTTCAGATCGTTTGAAAACTCTATGTAATTCTTTTGATTTTATTAAGTCTAGTTTTGATTCAACTTGCGATGTATGCCCAAAGGCAAAACAAACTCGTTTAAGTTTTAATAAAAGTTCCATTTCTTCTCAGTCTCCTTTTCAACTTATTCATGTCGATATTTGGGGACCTTTCTTTATCTCGAGCACTTGTGGTGCACGATATTTTTTAACCATTGTTGACGACTTTTCTAGGTGTACATGGTTATACCTTATGCGTTCTAAAGGTGACATGTTTAAATTCATTCAATATTTTCATGCATTTATTAAAACTCAATATGCGAAACATATAACAACCATATCTACTGGTCATAATCCAATTCATCTTCCCGTTCTTCAAAAAATTCAAACGGATAATGGCTCAGAGTTTCTTTCTACCGCTTTTCAAACCTGGCTCACTTCTAATGGCATTCACCATCAAAGAAGTTGTACTTACACACCACAACAAAATGGTGTGGTTGAACGAAAACATCGTCACTTGCTCAATGTTGCACGAGCTCTCCGTTTTCAATCTAATCTTCCCATACAATATTGGGGTGAATGCTTACTCACTGCAGCTTATCTCATTAACAAAATTCCATCACCCCTTTTATCCAATAAATCTCCCCATGAGACTCTCCTTGGCACAATGCCTAATTATAAAAATCTTAAAGTTTTTGGATGCCTATGTTATGCAACTAATAATTTTATCTCCAATAAATTTGATTCTCGTGCTGAGCCTGGGATATTTATTGGCTATCCACATAATCACAAAGGCTATAAAATTCTTGATCTTGCCACCAAACAAATCTATGTCTCACGACATGTCAAATTCTATGAACATATATTTCCATATGTTGATGCATTGTCCCCTCAACCTGATTTTCTTCAAACTCCTCCTCCTTCTACGTCATCTTATTATGATGATGATACTCAAGAAGAACAAACTTCTGTTCTTCCAATCAACAGCTCCCCTCAACCTAATTTTCCATTTTTATCATCTTCTCATATTACTTCACCACAAGTTTCTCCAGTATCAAGTCTTTCGGAGTCACCAACTTCCTCTGACACTTCCCTCGAAGTTAACCAACCTTCTCCACGTCCAACTCGTACCCATCGTGCTCCACGTTGGATGGAAGACTATCACTGTTCTCTCAATACTTGTACTGCATCATCGCCTTCCCCTCTCACTACATCTATACCTTTTGAGAAGTTTTCATCCTCACATCAAAGGGCCTTGGTATCTATTCTCACTTCTGATGAGCCACGTACCTTTCATGATGCCATGAAATCTGAGCATTGGAAGGATGCAATGGCCAAAGAAATAAAAGCCTTGGAGCATAATAACACTTGGACACTCACTCACTTGCCACCAGGAAAGAAAGCTGTTGACTGCAAATGGGTGTACAAAACGAAATTCTCTCCTGATGGTTCCATTGATCGGTATAAGGCTCGACTTGTTGCAAAAGGATATACACAACAAGAAGGTATTGATTATCATGACACTTTTGCTCCTGTTGCAAAACTTGTCACAGTTCGTGCTTTACTCTCTATTGCTGCAGTTAAACAATGGCCTCTTCATCAATTAGATGTTAATAATGCTTTTCTACAAGGTGATCTCTCTGAAGAAGTATACATGCGTCTTCCTCCTGGATTTCGGAAAAAGGGTGACACTCGTGTTTGTCGTTTAAATAAATCTATATATGGCCTTAGACAAGCTTCTAGAAAATGGTTCGAAAAATTTTCTTCTGCGCTCCTTGAAAAAGGTTTTCATCAATCTCGCGCAGATTACTCTCTATTTTTTCTCAAGAATGGTCATAAAGTTATATATGTCCTTGTCTATGTCGATGACATTATCATCACCGGGAATGACAATATCTCCATTTCATCCTTAATCTCTTATCTTGAATCAAAATTTTCTATAAAGAACCTTGGAAATTTGCGCTACTTCCTTGGGATTGAGGTTTCACGTTCATCTTCTGGCATTTTCTTATGCCAACGTAAGTACATCCTTGATATTCTTCATGACTCTGGTTTTTCCAACACCACACCCTCATCTTTTCCCATGGAACAACACCTCAAATTACTCCCATCTTCTGGGGATTCGTTATCGGATCCTAGTATTTATCGTCGCCTGATTGGGAGATTATTATATCTCACTGTCACGAGACCGGACATCACATATTCAGTCAACTATCTCAGTCAGTTTATGCAGCACCCTCGTACATCTCATATGGATGCTGCCCACCGCGTTCTTCGTTATCTTAAAGGAACCGTTAATCATGGTTTACTTCTTTCTTCTTCTAGTAACCTACAATTACAAGGTTACACTGACTCAGATTGGGCAGGATGCCCAACCACACGCCGATCCACTACTGGTTACTTCACCATGCTTGGTGCTAGTCCTATATCTTGGAAATCAAAAAAGCAACCTACTGTTTCTCGATCCTCAGCTGAAGCTGAATATCGAGCCTTAGCTAACCTCACTTCTGAACTTCAATGGCTCCATTATCTTTTCAATGATCTTGGCATTCCTTTCACTTCGCCAATTCCGATATATTGTGATAACCAAGCAGCAATTCACATTTCTTCCAATCCTGTTTTTCACGAACGTACCAAGCACATCGAACTCGATTGCTATTTTGTTCGTGAAAAAATTCTTTCAGGTCTCATTTCACCAACCCACATTGCATCTCACAATCAGCTTGCCGACATATTCACAAAACCGCTAGGTGCCGACCAATTCCGCAGATTAGCTAGCAAGTTGGGAGTTCGTCCTCAGGATCCTCCCTCTCCAACTTGAGGGGGGGTATTACGTGTCATATACACCTACCAATGCATGAGTCTGATCTACATCACAACAGCACAATCACAAACTACCTAATTTAGTTATTTATCATTTTGTTGTATTTATCTTGTACTTGTAATTTATCTTTTAGTTGTACCTTATCTTTTAGCAACTATATATACTGAATGTAACCTATTCAAATGATATAACAAAATACATTTCAGCGATACATAAGTTTTACAAATACTAACAAATATGTTATAGTAAAGTTACCAAGATTATAGGGTGATGGCCCTATACAACTTAGTTAAAAAACAAACAATCGAAAATGGGTTAAACACAATATATAAAAAGAAAGTAATATAAAATTGACAAGTTCAAATAAACAACAATTATATAATATTATTCTAAATAATTAGACTAACATACATTATCGAAACCAAAAACTAGTTTAGAAAATATTTAGTACTTATTATAGGGATATAAAACTTGTAAAATATACTGATAAAACCTTTACCAAATCTTATGTGGCATACTTATTATTATTTAGCGTAACAACTAATTATGAAACAGACAATCAACCAAATATCATATGTTTATAGATTTGCTTATAATTTATAAAGATTAAGTAAAAATTTAACAATTCTAATGGTACAAACCTATTTACAAAAAATTTAGTTGATCAAATAGTTTGGATATATTTGTTGAATCTCTACAAGCATCAATAATATATTACATTTACAACAACTTTGAAAAAATAATTACATATTTTTCTTAATATTTAATTAATTCCATTAGAACACAAC
Organism: Saposhnikovia divaricata; assembly: GCA_036435485.1. NCBI lineage: Eukaryota > Viridiplantae > Streptophyta > Magnoliopsida > Apiales > Apiaceae > Saposhnikovia > Saposhnikovia divaricata. The sequence goes on from CM071595.1 coordinate 134,057,904, forward strand.
GCTGTATTTTATAATATTTTATTCAATCATTTTAGCTAAATGCAATGAAAATGCTTTTATAATGTTTTTTTTTCTTTAGATAAGCAAGGATAATATTAAAAAGGAAAAGTGCATAATCCTTATAATAATGTTTAAATATTTTGAAAGTGAGCAGCGGCGGTACTTTAACAAGCTCTTTTTTTATTACAACATTTTAAGCAAAAACACGATATAAGTATGTTCCTTCATGAAAATATTTAACGTTTGTGCTGTCCCACATTTGTGCTGTCCCTCTGTCAACCCCATATATAGCTAAAGAAAACATGTTAAACGAATTTAGGTTAAGGAAAGCGAAAGTTAATTGGTATAAAATTTGGATTTTTGTCAAATTTAAAAGTTTACTCACTCATTGTTCGTTACTAACTTACTCTTCACACATGAAATAAATTTAATGAAAAATGAATTCCAATGCAAATTAAAGAATAACTCGATCATGTTTTCAACATAATACAACTTAACTGATTTTATGTCCTTGATCCTACTTATCGATCTCTTTAACCCTATATATAACTACATATCTTCACCTTTCTCCTCGTCCCCTATTTCAAGATATTTAACTCGGGTCATTTTTGTACAAAACATGGCACCAACAGTTCCAAGTCCAGACGAAAATAATTATACTTCTTCGGTAAAAACACTGGTTGAAAATGCGAATCAGCACACTTCTATTCCGTCCCAGTATGCTTACTTCAAGAACCCTGATGATTCTAATGCATTACCAGGTGATACCATCCCTGTTATCGATTACTCGGTCATGACATCCGAGGATCTTGATCAGAAAACTAAATGTGTCGGTGAACTGGGAAAAGCATGTCGAGATTGGGGATTTTTCATTGTATGGCTTTTTGCTTCACTCGTTAATTTGGCATCATTAATGTATCATGCAAGTATTGAAACATAAATCAGATATGTGTACATACACGTACTGATAATGTTAATTAATTTGCAGGTGAAGAACCATGGCATACCAGATAAACTTTATGAAGATATGTTTAAGAAATGTGAAGAATTTAATTCGATGTCTGATGATGAAAAACAAGAGTTTAAGATGACTAAGGGTGTTATGGACCGCATAAGGTTTGGCAGTAGCAATAATTTATCTTCAACACATGTACGCTTTTGGAGGGATTATCTGAAGCTCTTTGTGCATCCGGATTTCAACTCACCTCATAAACCTGCTGGTTTTAGGTATTTTCATTCTACAATATCTTAGTTTCAATAATATTGGAAGCAATTAAAACAAGCAGAAGAAACTGTCAATTTCTTTATCTTAATCTAATGTATTTAACTTTCTTGGTCGCCATCTATAATTGCAAGCATCAAGGCACACAACTATTCATGATCATGCACTAATTAATACAAGCAGTAACTATGCATGCATGCATATTCTCTACTTAGAACCTTATAACTTTCTCGTTCAACAGCTCAAAACTAGATATTAAGATATTCATCTATAGGTTCAAGCCCATATGACTTATGACTAGTTTGTTTTGTCAAGACATGTTTAAGTTTTTTTTTATCATGTTCTGAGCTTAAACGTCATATATGTCAGTGCATGTGTTTCACTGTGCACTAGAATTAGCTCTTGTATATCCTCAAGGGTTACGAAGAAATTTGAGGTTTTAATTGGCTCTATAGGATTATAAAATCATACAATTCCCCCTCACTCGAAAACTCAAACTCTTTTTTAGATCATGTAAGAGCTTAATCGTACCTAGGTAGATAGCTGAAGAGGATATAGCTGTAGAGCTATCTAAGGTTCCACAGTAATAACACTAGTTGTATGATCCATAGTGATACATTGCTGGAATTGAGTACAAAACAAAGGGAGGTGATGAAGAACTTGCTAGGAGGAGTTTCAAAGAGCTTAGAAGTTGAAGAATCTTACTTGCACAACATAGTGGAAATGGACAAGGGGATGGACTATTTTCTTGTTAACATATACCCACCGTGTCCACAGCCTGAAGTTGCTATAGGTGTATCGCCTCATACGGACTTCGGAATCATGATTATGGTTGCTTCCAATGGCGTTAGTGGCCTTCAAGTACAAAAAAATGGGAAGTGGTTTAATGTTGATGCTCCTCGTAATCACTTGATGGTTAACATTGGAGATCAAATGGAGGTATACAATGTTGCTGCATCATTTATTTTTCGTCGGGAGGCTGGCATCAGCTGTCTTGCTAACTAACTTTTTTGCATTTTATTTTGTTGTACGTAGGTATTGACAAATGGAAAATATAAGAGTGCTGTGCACAGGGCCCTGGTGAATAGTGAGACCACAAGGATATCATTGGTCACTTCTTATGGTCCAGAGGTGAATAATTTGGTGGTTCCAGCACCCAAGTTTGTGGACGATAACTCTAATCCACCTGCTTATAGGGGAATGAAATATGGAGATTACTTCATTGCGGACCAAACTAGCACCACAAAAGTAGTAACAACCTTGGATTTGGTTAGGATTTGAAGCTATATCTTCTGTTACTTAATTATCGAATGGAGTCTACCACAATAAATGTGTAATAATTATGCAATTAAGTGGTCTAATATAGGCGATATCTCTGTAATTTAATTTGCCAGAAGAAAAACTATGAAATAAAGGGAGTTCGTTTTTGTTTTTGTCCTTTTCATCTCTTGTTTTACTAGTGTATTTTGGACTTCAGACTGTCTTTTTACAGTGCTGCAATTTCTAATGCAAATTTATTTATATATTTAAATAATATTTTATGTATACAGTCTTCACTTAACTCATTTTGTGTACCTCAACTTTCAAAATTCCTACAAATTTGAATATGTTACATTTGACTTAATGTCATGAGGTTATGTTTGATAATTTGTCATACCATGCATTGAAAATATATCAAGAAACATAACTAAAAATCTCATGTTTTAATGACACAAATTTGTGAATCTGGTATGATGGTTGTTATTAATAATGTTGGAAACCTGAATGTTTATTCTTTGGTAATATTGCAAATACAACACTACAAGAAAATCGTTTTAAACCGACCGTCAAAAATGGTCGGTTATAAAAGGAATCGGTCGGTTTAACGATTAAAACCGACCAAAAACGCTGGTCGGTTTAAGCCTGGTTGGTTATGTCATTTGGTCGGGTTTAACACACATAACCGACCAATAATTTGGTCGGTTATATGTGTTTACAAATTCTCTAATGTGGGGTCCGAATTGGACATGTGGCACCACGTGTCACCACGTGGCGACAGCTGGTGACAGACGTCATCAACACATAACCGACCGACAGCGGTCAGTTATGACTTAAAAAATAGAAAAATACATTTTGACTGGCACACATAACCGACCACAGTCAAACGTGCACAATCGGTCGGTTTCATGCCAGTAGCTTTGCTAATTTGTATAACCGACCACTTATAACCGACCACCATAATATAACCGACCACTTAAACCGACCACCCTCAAAGGGATCGAATGGTAAAAAATGGTCGGTTATGTCTTTTTGTGGTCGATTTTCTGGGAATTGAATGGTAAAAAACAGTCGGTTATAAGGCACGTCGGTCGGTTTTCTGGGTTTTTTGTAAAAAAAATTGCAGGTTTTGCCAGTACTGGGCCTGCCATTCCATTTCAACATTAGCAATTCACCAAACCATTCAACTTCATAATAACATAATTAAACATACAAACATAAAAACCAATTTCATAAGTTCGATCATTCCAACAAAAATAAAAACCACGTTCATACAAACATTCCAAGTTTTCTGGTCATTCCAACTAATTACAAACAGCTTAGAACAAATGGAAAACAAAATAAAAAATGATCAAAGGGATAGTCTTATAAGTACAAAAAAAAATCTGTCATTACATAAATGTGTTCGGATATTACATTGTTCTGGTCCATGTCAGTGGCACATATGTCTTGAACTGTTTTGCTAGCATACTCTGACCATGTGTTTACCCACCCAGACTCTGATGTTTTCCTACGCTTCTGAGTTTTTTTGGAGTTCAGGGACAAGTGGCTACCTGCATGACTTCTTAAATCCAAGTCAGGGGCAGATGGAATCTCTCTTTTTAATTTCTTCCCCTCCTCGTGGATTATCAGTCGACCTTCTTCTGTTCACATGATCGGAGAGCTGACCTTGTCTTAGCCGATCAAGCAGGTCAAGAGGCTCATCATCTATTTGATCATACAAATCTTCTGGCAAAAGGTTAGCTGCTTTGCGCTTTCTCTTGGACCTGGACGATGAAGAAAAAATATTCGGTTTTACGTCAATTTTGGGGAAGTAAAATGAAGCCCAGAATCTGCCACCAGCAACAACACTTGCTAAATTGAACAAGTTTTTGTTTCAATAAAATGACTGCCACAAGATAATGTACAGAACTGTCACACATTCATAACCATAACCAGTATGATTGCAAAATTATTAGTGTTTACAAAAACAGACACCACAGTGTGACTGAACCACGGTCATAAATAATAATGAAAACAATGGAAACGAAGCAAGCATGAGTCATACAAATTAAAGCATCTAAAAAGCAACCTTAGCTTTGAAATGGTTCTTCGTACTATCTTGCCAATTCAGTAGGCCTTCAACTACAGTCCTTAGGTTTGCATGCAATCCCTCAGCTTGCGATTTAGCTACCAGAACTTTCAATAGACCTAAATTAGCCTGCAATTGGATAGAAGAACATCATATATGTTTGGTACATCTGTTCATACAATAAGTTTGATAGAAAAGACAACAGATGTGAGCTATTGCAATTATCTCTCTATTTTTCCTCTGTAGGAGTAGCAGCGCTGACGGAAGAACAGCATAAGCACTAGAAATTAATCAGTAAACTCAAAGGCCAAGCGAGCTAAGCCTTTGACAGCACCACTGATTGAATTATACACACACCAACACATAGTTACATCAGAAATTTAGCGTGCTTTTAGTGAGTTAAAACTTGTGAAGTAGTTAGGTACCTGAAGTAAATTTGAGTGGGAGGCATGGTTGCTGGAATATTAGCACAAAGACGAACGCCTGCTATTATTCGAGCTTTCAAAAAACGAAGAAGATTGTGAATCCGCCGAGGTAGCACTTGTTCCGTGACACCGTCATCGTCTAGCACTTTCAACCCCTGGTGACATACCAGCCATCTCTTGTTCATTAAAAAGGTGAAATTTATAACATAGCTAACTGTTGAAGTAACTACTTAAGTATATAACTGAACCATGCAAAAGGAACAAGCTGCAATAAAGGCACGGTGAGGCAGACTACATCCTAGTTTAGAGAGAATAATAAACAGAACATGTCCAAAGAAGTATATATATATAGCTTTCATATACAATCACTAGAGGTACATGACACAGCAGTTACATATACAGTCCAAATACATATCTTATGACACAGCAGTTACGCGTCGAAAGAAAAACTTGTGTTATAAATATGATTAATAGAAGTGATAATATTAAAAAGTGTTATAAATTTACCATGATCAACACATGAGCTCCAATGCTGAGCTAGCCAACACCTCTTCATAATAACCTCTTCCTAATATGAAAAACTCTGATCCATTTAATTATAGCATAAATGAGTTTAAAATATATTCTGTAAATATCAAAATAAACAGAATACCATCTCTTCTGGACTAAGTATCATTCTTTTAGTCATGGTTTGAAGTGAAGCAAGTTCTTTTGTGGCATTTTGAAGCTTCTCCAGAGCAGTTGCTGCTTCCTCCCTGGCAGACTAGTTTTAATGGATGCAAATTAGAAATAGACTGCATTGGACATTGCCATGACCTACTGTTTATAATTAAATGGATAGTATAAAAGAAACAGAACAACATAGAAATATATGTTCAGAATACCTCGGCTTCCATCCTAAGTAATACAATCTCTTCACCTTTTCCACCAAATGTCTGTTCTGCAGCTTTTATAGCAGCCTGCAAGAAGTTTTTTCATAACAAATATTCTAGTTAAGCATCTCATGCATTTATTTAATGATTGTAAGACTCTCATTGACAGATATGCATCCATAACCGGGCATGCTTCTAGCACTGACCTCCCTTTCTTGCAGGTCTGCCTCCTTCCTGAAATATATATATATATACGTAACATAAGGTTATATAAACTTTGGCATCGTAACAGATACATATTATCCTTTTCACTTGCCTGCTCAAAAGACGTTTTTCCATAGATACACCTTCACCAAGAAATGAAACCTAAGAACAAGAAAAAAGATTAATGTACAAAATTCAAGTCACAGTAGTACCAAGAGATTGGATTAATGTTATGAAGTCATTATGATGAATATTTTCTTAATAGCATGACAAGCTACCTGTTTTTCCAGCGCCTACGGAAGGCTGTTGTTGGTCAGCATTGAATGTTTGTGGTGCATGACTGCCTACTGATACATGAGAAGATGGAAGCTGTTCTTCAGCATTATTTACAGGTTGAGATGCCCGAATGCCTGCTAAAGATGACGGCCTCTCAGCAAAGTTAAAGGGTTGTTGAGCTCTATTACCTAATGAAGACCATGCCTTTGGAGATTGTGGGTCAGCATTGTTAGCAGCTAGAGAGGCCCGGGTGCCTGATGATCTTGTTTGTGGATCTTTGTTAGGCGTTCGAACTGGCTGAAAGAAGCAACACAGAATTTTCAATCCATGTGACTACCTTAAACTATAACCAAGAGCAAGATATAAGGAATTAGAACACGGACAACAAATTTAGTCTCTTATTAACCATCTTTCATGTTAACAAGTACCAATGTTGACAAGTCTTTGTTCCCTTGATATCTCATTCAAATAATTCTCCAAAAAAATTTTATTCCTGCTCATGTCATAATTAAAAAAAAACAATTCACACGAAATAATATTGATCCCAGTCTGCAGCTTTATAAGTTTTTTTTAACCGGACCTGTCACCATGTCTGAGTGAATTATCTGTTGAGTCTCAAAAGGGTGAGAGTGAGATTTAGACCCTACCTCTATGGCTCTATCCTCTATACCGATAAGTATAGATGTCATTTCTTGGAAAGATTAGAAGACACTAGCAATACAACTATCCGAATATCAGATTAACATGAGTTGCAAGACAGATGTATTTAGCAATGTTATAGTACGAATCTATGCAGCGAAAATATAAAGCAACTATGAGAAATGAACATTAACTTACCACAAACCTATCAGATGTATTTAGCAATGTTATAGTGTAACAAGTTGACTATTGCTGGTCAATCTTGTTATAATATTTATTTACTTAATTTATTCTAATAAATCAGAACGATGTCGTTTAGTCATATTATGAAACGAGGTCGTTTAGAATATCAACATAGGATCCTGTGCATAACAGATTATTGCTCCTGACCAGTAAAATGTAGCCACGTGGCAGTAGGAACTTTAGAGGGATATAAGCACATGATTGTACTGGGGAGAGGGAAGCTTGGGTTGTGTGTTTATTTTTCTTCTGTAATGTTCTCTCAGTACTTTTCCTTCAGTAATATGAAGTACTTTACCTTATTTTGAATTCCAGTAAATTTACTTTGAGTTCATTTCCCTTGTTATTTGTTTGATTCGTACTGTTGTGCTACAAGTGGTATCAGAGCCATCGTTCCTTGGCTGGGTGTGATTACTCGGAACGATGGCGGAAGGCACACGTAGTAAAGCGGCGTTGACGACGGCAGAAGAAAGGCTTAACTCTCATGATTCTAAGTTGAGGGAGATTAAAGAAGTGTTGACACAGAACAAGGATGGGGTTAATTTACGTTTTGGATCTGTTGATAACCGACTTCAAAAAGTAGAACACAGCTTGGAGGAGATTCGCTTGCTGTTGGAGGTGTTACAGCCACACAAACAGATCTCTGAGTCTGGGCTCACAAAATCAAGTCGGTCGACTCCAGGTGAAACTTCCGAATTGGGATCCACGACGCAAGCTCAAGCCACCAATCCTCCACCCTCAGGTATTACTCCGGTTATCCCTGTTCCTGCTCCGTTTGCAGCTCCTCAAACACTTATCTCCACAAATAATATGTATGCACCACCTACTACTCAATTACCGTTCTCTGGAATATTCACTAATCCCACTCAGACAATGCCAATTCCTACCTCTGTGAGTTATGCGTGTAGCCCCCCATATTACACCACTAGCACCTCGGTGCCAAACCCAAGTCTCCAACAACTATATATTCCGCCACCAATGGGTTTCACTTATCCAAGTCAGGTGCCTCCTTATTCCCTTCCAAACTACAACCCACCAGTCACTCCCACCTCACACTCTAGAACTGATTTTCCAAACTTCAACCCCATGCCAAAACTGGAATTCCCTAAGTTTGATGGCACAGATCCTAAAGGTTGGGTGTTAAGAGCGGAACAGTATTTTGAGTTTATTAACATTGATGAAACAAAAAGGGTAAAACTAGCTGGCTTGCACTTTTAGGGTAGGGCTAATGTTTGGTTTAGATTCTACCAAGCTAGTAGAGGGATGGTGCAGTGGCGTGCATTTGTGAACGATGTTGTACTACGTTTCGAAAACCCAGAGAACCGAGATGTGCAGGATCTTTTCAATAAGCTAAGACAAACGGGTACTGTCTCAGAATATGAGGATAACTTTGAGGAATTGAGAGCTCTGGTCATGGCCAGAAACAAGGGGTTTACGGAAGAGTATTTTGTCTCTAGTTTTGTTAGTGGTCTTAAGGAGCATATCAAAGGAGTGGTGAAAATGTTTAGGCCACAAACATTGGGAGATGTAATTTTTCTGGCAAAACAAGAAGAAGCAAAAACTCTTAAACCAGTGGCTCCTGTGATCAAGTCTATAAGTAAAAGCCCTACTACTGTGGCCAAAGAAGCAACCACTACCCCATGCAATAGCTACAAAGCCATTGCTAATAAGGACCAGAAGAGGTCTAAGTCCACTCTGAGCAGCAAAGAAATAATGGACAGGAGGGCTAGGGGATTGTGTTTTCACTGTGACGAAACCTATCATCCAGGGCAAGACTGTAAAGCTAGACTCTATATGATTTCTGGAGAAGAAGAGGAGGAAGACAGTGCCTATTGGGAAGGAGTAGAGGATAAGAGCCAGCCACTATTAACCAACCTTGCTGAAATTTCATTGAATGCTCTGTTTGGTAACCAAACTCCAAGTACGATCAGACTGCAAGGAAGGATTAAGAATCGACCCATCCATATCCTCATTGACAGTGGATCCACCCATAGTTTTGTTGACACACAATTGGTGAAGGAGTTGAAACTGGTTGCAGAGGTAATTCCCCCTCTATCTGTCACAGTAGCTGATGGGACAACTAAATTGGTGGATACAGCTTGTAAAAATCTAAAGTATGTTATTCAAGGACATACCTTCTCTACTGATCTCAGACTGTATCCCTTGGGTGGTTCTGATGTGATACTAGGGGTTGATTGGCTTCAACAGCACAACCCCATTACCTTTGACTTCAAGGCTATGAACATTGCTATACAAAAAGAGGGCAACACTGTAATGCTACAAGGGGCCATCAGTAAGGGTAGTATTAAGGAGATTACTGGGAAGCAGCTACAGAAATTGGTTAAAAGGTCCAATGGCCATCCTCAAGGCTATATTTGTGTGCTCCAATCAAAAGCACTACCCACAGAGGACTCAACAGAAACACCTATGGAGCTGAAAAAAGTACTAAGTCAGTATGAAGATGTCTTTAAAGAACCCTCGGGCTTACCTCCTAACAGGCAGCATGACCACCACATCCCATTGCTGACAGGCAGTCAACCTATCAACCAGAGGAGCTATAGAGTGCCTTATGTCCAGAAAACAGAAATTGAAAAGCAGATAAAGGAGATGCTACAGACAGGTATTATCCAGCCAAGCACTAGCCCATTCTCTTCCCCTATTATTCTTGTCAAGAAAAAAGATAACTCCTGGAGAATGTGTGTAGACTATAGGAAGCTTAATGATATTACTGTGAAAAACAAATACCCTATACCTATCATTGATGAGTTGTTAGATGAGTTAAAGGGGGCTTGTTGGTTCACCAAATTAGATTTAAGGTCAGGGTATCATCAAATAAGGGTGGCTAGTGAAGACATTCCTAAAACTGCTTTTAGAACACACCAAGGACTCTATGAGTTTTTGGTTATGCCCTTTGGACTATGCAATGCACCTGCTTCATTTCAGTGCTTAATGAATGATGTCTTCAAGGATTTACTTAGAAAAACTGTCCTAGTATTCTTTGATGACATTCTAGTATATAGTGGCTGTTTGCAAGAACATGTTTTACATCTGGAAGCAGTTTTAAGGAGAATGAGGCATCACAAACTGTTTGCTAAAGTCAGTAAATGCACATTTGGGCAACAGCAGCTGGAGTACCTGGGGCATGTAATTTCTGCACAAGGGGTGGCTACAGACCCTAGCAAAATCCAAGCTATGCAAACATGGCCTGTGCCAACCAATGTTAAGCAACTGAGGGGATTTTTGGGCCTAACTGGCTATTACAGGCGCTTTGTTAAAGGGTACGGTGAGATCAGTAAACCTCTTACTGCCTTACTCAAAAAAGGATCCTTCTCTTGGAGTCCTCAAGCAGAGACAGCTTTCCAGAATCTGAAACAGGCTATGTGCACTACACCTGTGTTGGCCCTGCCAGACTATTCACTTCCATTTGTAATTGAAGCTGATGCAAGTGGTAATGGCATTGGTGCAGTGCTTATGCAGCAAGGCAGACCTATAGCCTATTTTAGCAAGGGATTGGCATCCAAACATCAAGCTTATTCCACCTATGAGAAAGAGTTATTGGCCATAGTAAAAGCTACAGAAAAATGGCACAGCTACCTACAAGGGCATCACTGCATTATTCGAACTGACCATCAAAGTTTGAAATATCTTTTGGAGCAAAGAATGACTACCCTACTACAACAGAAGTGGCTAGCAAAATTGCTGGGGTTAGACTATGAAATTGTTTATAAAAAGGGTAAAGAAAACACTGTGGCTGATGCCTTATCAAGGCTTCCTGAGGGTAAAAGTGAAGGTACACTGCATGCCATCAGTACTGTGGAATTTGGGTGGTTAAGAGATGTGATTCAAAGCTATAGTGAGGATGCAGAAGCTCAAGCTGTTATACAGGGCATAGCTGAGAGAAATGAGGCCTTCAAAGACTACCAGTATTCACAAGGGCTCCTTAAGAAGCAACACAAAATTTTTGTGGGAAGCTTTGGTGATGTGAGGAATAAAATCCTCTGGGAACTGCATGATGGACCAGTTGGAGGGCACTCGGGTCAAGAGGTTACATACAAAAGAATCTGTCAGTTCTTTTTCTGGCCAGGACTAAGACAAGATGTCATAAAATATGTGCAGTCCTGTGATGTTTGTCAACGAATTAAAGCTGGAAACCAGTTCCCTCAAGGGTTGCTACAGCCCTTGCCAGTGCCTCAACAAATATGGGAGGACATATCTTTGGACTTCATAGAAGGGTTGCCCAAATCAAATGAAAGGGATTGCATTATGGTGGTGGTTGATAGACTAACCAAGGTTGGGCATTTTGTTGCCTTAGCTCACCCTTTTAATGCCACACAAGTGGCCCAACTGTTCTTGGATAATATATTCAAGCTCCATGGCATGCCTAAATCCATGGTGTCTGATAGGGACAAGCTGTTCACTAGCAGTTTCTGGAAGGAATTATTTCAGTCTATGGGCACACAGCTACACATGAGCACCTCATACCATCCACAAACGGATGGCCAAACAGAGAGACTAAACAGGTGCCTGGAACAGTACTTAAGAGCCATGGTTAGCCAGAGACCAAAGCATTGGGCCAAGTGGTTGGCTTTAGCAGAGTGGTGGTACAATTCAAGCTATAATAGTGCTATAAAATGCAGCCCTTATGAAGCACTTTATGGAGTCAAGCCACGTCAAATTTGTATGCCTGATTCACACAGATCATCCATTGACACAGTTGAGGATTTTCAGACCAAGAGAGAGGCCATGAATCATCTTTTGAAGGAAGCTATTAGTACAGCTCAAGGGAGGTATGAATACTATGCCAACAAGAAGAGGACAGAGGCATCCTTTGAGGTTGGGGACTGGGTGTACTTAAAACTCCAACCATATAGACAGTTATCAGTGGCTATAAGGAAGCATATGAAGTTAGCTCACAAGTACTTTGGTCCTTACAGCATTTTAGAGAAAGTTGGAAAGGTCGCATATAAACTAGCCTTGCCTGAGGGGAGCCAAGTTCATCCAGTGTTTCATGTGAGCCTATTGAAGAAGAAAGTGGGTTCCAAGTATACAGTCACTACCTCACTACCAAGGCTAGGGAAGGATGGTCAATTTCTGGTTTATCCAGCTAAACTACTTCAAAGGCGAATGATTAAGAAGGGAAACTCTGCTGTTATTCAGTGGCTCATCCAATGGTCCAACTCCATACCTGAAGATGCAAGTTGGGAAGATGCAGGACAGATTCAAGAGCAATATCCAGATTTTAATCCATGAGGACATGGATTGTTCGAAGAGGGGAGTGTTGTAACAAGTTGACTATTGCTGGTCAATCTTGTTATAATATTTATTTACTTAATTTATTCTAATAAATCAGAACGATGTCGTTTAGTCATATTATGAAACGAGGTCGTTTAGAATATCAACATAGGATCCTGTGCATAACAGATTATTGCTCCTGACCAGTAAAATGTAGCCACGTGGCAGTAGGAACTTTAGAGGGATATAAGCACATGATTGTACTGGGGAGAGGGAAGCTTGGGTTGTGTGTTTATTTTTCTTCTGTAATGTTCTCTCAGTACTTTTCCTTCAGTAATATGAAGTACTTTACCTTATTTTGAATTCCAGTAAATTTACTTTGAGTTCATTTCCCTTGTTATTTGTTTGATTCGTACTGTTGTGCTACATATAGTACATTCTCTTTCTGAACCTATCAAAAGAATTTTTAGGACCAAAACGTTCGCCCCTGTGCAAATGATTGGGAATAAAATCTTGACCACCCATGTTACCATTTCTGAAATGTTCAGGAAAAGGTTTGCCAACTGGATCTAATGAGATACAGAGAGAGAGAGAGAGAGAGAGAGAGAGAGAGAGAGGAAGAAAGAGATACAGTGAGAGATAGAGTGTGAAATGGAGAGAGACAGAAAGAGGGAGAGAGCGGGGGTGGAGAGAGACAGGGAAAGAGGGAGAGAAAGACAGAGAAAGAGATGGAGGGGGAGAGAGAGATAGAACGAAACAGGGTGAAACTAACAGCAATACAACAATACACAAAACACAATACTCCCTGCTTGAATCCCCAATTGAAGCTCTAATTCCTAATTGCGGTGTGAGAGTGAGTTTTGAAAGTGAGCGGCTGGGTTGTGAATAATCCCTAAATCCCTAAGTTGGGGGTCTTTGCTTTGATTTATGATAATAATTGTCGAAACAGGCGGTATAATTTGCCGGTAAACCCATTTTCATCCACATTCATGCTTTCTTTTTTTACTTTTTTTTATGGAATAAAAAAAAGTAAAAAAAATTATAAATACTAATTATACTTCCAATAGAACTTCTAATCATATGTCTTCTTTATAAATTCGAACTTCTTCTTTATAATTGATTGATATTTTATATTTATTAGTGTTTAAAATTCTAGAAAATTAGAAAAATCGATTGAGACGATATTAGAGCGCCACCTAAACTCCCGCTATCCTCCTTTCCATAAAAAAAAGTAAAAAAAATTATAAATAATAATTATACTTCCAATAGAACTTCTAATCATATGTCTTCTTTATAAATTCGAACTTCTTCTTTATAATTGATTGATATTTTATATTTATTAGTGTTTAAAATTCTAGAAAATTAGAAAAATCGATTGAGACGATATTAGAGCGCCACCTAAACTCCCGCTATCCTCCTTTATATATATATATTGATGATTGTAATTATTTCATTTTTTGAAAAAAAATTTTAACAAAATATTTTTAATTTAAAATTATTCAAAAAAATCACCATTTTCATTCCTATTTAATTTCATATTTTTTATATAATAAATAAATTCATTTCATAATTTTTTTTACTTTTTATGTAAAGTGTTATTTACTGTAAACTATTTTTAATATATATATATATATATATATATATATACAATTTCTTAATTAAAAAACGTAAAAGTTTTAAATTTATCAATTTTAAAATTATTGAAAAATATATTACTTTCAAAAAAATACCATTCACTCCAATTCAAATTCCAAAAAAAATAAATAAATCATTTTTAAGAATTTTTATCACTTTTATGTAAAATGTTATAATATAAAATAAAAAAAGAAAAATAAATACATGATAGTGTAATACATTATAAAACATCTACGCCAACACTTTTCATGTCTAAGCTAACACAAATACTTGGTATTGTAATAGGTAAGGATGAAAATAGCTACGGCATCACTTTTTCAGACGGCAAATCCAATTGAGAGAGAGAGAGAGAGAGAGAGACCTTCAAATGCAAAATCCAATTGAAGAAGACCTGAAATCAGCAATAGAGTTCGATTAGATGAAATTCAAGTGAATGATATTTAAGTAATTGAACTTAAAATATAGAACCAAATCATCCCTAATTTAAAGAAGCAAAGCCTCGATTGAAGAATCAAAGGTCCAAACCCTCGACCCCTCAAATCAATTCAGATGTGTTTGTAATTTGAAACCTAAGTAATTGAACCCCTAACAAGCCCTAATTGTACATACGAAAGTGAGAGAGTGAATTTGGAAGCAAGTGACTGAGAGAGTAAGAGGGAGGGAGTTATGAAAATTTGGGGGAGGGAGTTCTGAAAATTTGGTCGGAAAAGTTGCTGCTCTTGCAATTGATATTGTGCCGCTCTTGTAATCTGTTTTCATTTTTTCATTAGATATATTGTTACATTTTTTTAAAAATAATTCATTAATTATTTTTTTATATTTTAAAAAATTAGAAATTCATTTATTCAAATTTAAGATTATTATTTTAAATTTTCGTATTTTTACATTTTATGATTTTATAATATTTAAATTCGTTTATAAAATTTTAAAAATTCATAATTTAGTTAATTAAATAATAATATTCTTAGTTTAAAATTGTATAAATTTATTATTTGTATGATTTGTATACCATCCAATATCTTATTTACAAAATTCAAATATCCTAAATTTCTTATAAATTTATAAAATCCAATATCTTAGACATCAGTTGTGTTTTGACCGATGTCATAGTATGTCAAAGACATCAGTTGTGTTTTGACCGATGTTATTGATATTTCAATTATATGTCACTGACATCGGTTGGCTTGCAATGTGATTTCATAGTATATCAAAGAAATCAGTGAAAGAAACATAACACTGAATAACGAGGCTTACTGTCCATCAGAGATATTGATACGTGTTGGTTCACGAGGCTGATTAGGTCCATACGGATGTTAATAAACACTCATTTTAGTGTTGGAAAAAAATAGTCAAAAAATAAAAAGGTCGGTTGTTTGTTCAAGATTTTAACAAAAACGTAGTAAAAGTGTTGTTTCTTATAACGGGGCACGATCTAGATTCACTGAATAGTTTTTTTGAAGGATTTCTTCGACGATCGAACCGTACGAATGTTAATAAACACTCATTTTAGTGTTGGAAAAAAATAATCAAAAAATAAAAATGTCGGTTTGTTCAAGATTTTAACAAAAAAGTAGTAAAAGTGTTGTTTCTTATAACGATGCACGATCTAGATTCACTGAATAATTTTTTTTAATGATTTCTTCGACGATCAAACCGTACGGATGTTAATAAACACTCATTTTAGTGTTGGAAAAAAATAATCAAAAAATAAAAAAGTTTGGTGGTAGGAGATTTTAACAAAAATGTAGTAAAAGTGCATCTTCCGATAACAGGGCACGATCTATATTCACTGAATAACTTTTTTAATGATTTATTCGACGATTGAAACCTTACGTATGTCAATATCCATCCTTTATAATGTTATTTCCAAACTTTCAGGGGAAAAAATATTTTTCACTAATGTTTCATTTTTTATGATATTTTCCCCATTTTTAATTAATTTGTAAAATAAATTAAAAAAGTAAATAACATTAAGAAAAAATAACTTTGTATGACTACGTGGGTATGTATAAATTCTGATTTTTTTTGTTTTTTTCTATTTTATTTAATTTTTTAGCCATTATTCATTTTTTTATTTATTAAAACCGACCATTTATAAAGGAGACGGTCGGTTTTCTGGAAATGGGATGGTAAAAAACGGTCGGTTATGTATTATTTCGGTCGGTTTTCTGGGAATGGAATTGTAAAAGATGGTCGGCTATGTATTATTTCGGTCGGTTTTCTGGGTTTTTAAAGAAAAAATTGCAGGTTATGCCATTCCACTTCATTACATTTCAATATTGCAATCACCACCAAGCCATTCAACATTAACAAACTACAGATTCACAATACCATTCAACTTCATAAAAAATAATTAAACATACAAACATAAAGGCTATGAATTTAATGTTCACAAACAACATTAATACTCAACTTCGTGAAAAGCATCAAAACTAAGTTTACAAACATTATTCAATTTCGTCAAAACCATCATCGTCTTCAACATCACCAGACAATACGATCTTATTCTTCTTCATTTTCTTCACCTTCTTCTTCTTCTTCTTCTTCTTCTTCTTCTTCTTCTTAAACAGTCATTATCATCAAAATACACCAGAGATATAACCAAATCATCATTTGATGCAAGTAGTTAGGATACCATTGTAGGATTTCGATGCAGTAAAACACAACGATAACAATGATAAGTATAAAAAAATTCGAAATCCAAAACCATTGATCCATGTATAAGGGGGATGATTTGGAGAAAGAGTTTTTTTTTACTCCAAATTTCGATAATGAAAGTTAAAAGGGAGAGGAATTTTGGTGAAGTGGATGTAGGGATAGATGAAATTTGGTGAAGTGGTTTGTTTAAATGAAATTTGGCAAAAAATTTGAATTTTTTAGTTTGGGCTCCATTTTTAAAATTTTTGTGAAATCAAATCTTATTTCCGACCGATATGTGGTCGGTTATGAGTTTAATCAAAATTTTGAATTTTTCATTTGGGCGGTATTTTCGAAAAAAAATTAGTTTGGGCTCCATTTTTAAAATTTTGTGAAATCATGGCTTATATCCGACCGATATGTGGTCGGTTATGAGTTTGACCAAAAATTTGAATTTTTCATTTGGGCGGTATTTTCGAAATTTAGAAATTTGCATAATTGATCACCTAAAACCTACCACCTAAAACCAACTGTAATGGTATCGGTCGGTTTTAGATGACGTGTCACAGAGACCGAAAATGTGAGTCAGCAAAACGGGCCCGAGTCCGCACCGGTCGGTTTTAGATGGTCGGTTTTATCATAAAACCGACTACCTATAGCAGCGGTCGGTTATAACCATTGAATTTGTGACGGTCGGTTTTGTGACGGTCGGTTTAAAGCTATTTTCTTGTAGTGCAAGGTAGGGGCCTACAGCCTTTTCCTCTCTCAAATACAACACAGAGGTTCGGCTCTTGTTTTTTCTTTTCCTTAACTCACTCGGTGTTTTTTTTTTTTTTGGTGAGTTATTACATGTACAGCAGGTAGCCTTTTATAGGCTTCAGACTCCATCATTTTACATCATCCATTACATCATAAACTAATTATTCAAGCCTACATATTTGACATGCAGCCTACCGTATTTTGTGGAATCAAACTTGACTCTTCCAACCCAGCTGTATTATTTGACCTTGTATGTATGAAGATTAGCAGCCCCATGAAAATTAGCAGTCCACCATATGTATAGGAGAGTTTGACAAATTCTAACACTCCCCCTCAAACTCGACTTTGCATTCCGAGCTTCATCTTCATTTTGTGAAATATTTCCGGCTTCCACGGCTTCGTAAATATATCTGATGTGTAAAATAACTGCAAGCGCACAGTGGTTAATTGTAGCAATCACAGATCGATCCTCAGAGACTATGAATTTTCAAAAGCCTAATAATTAAATCAGGCGAACTAGACAATCAAATTTGAGATGAGATTTAATTAACCTAATTAACCTAATTAGCAAAGATTATCAAATAATATGGAAAACCTAGGAATCCGAATCCATTAATCAATCACAATTAATATCAACTCGCCCTAAAAATCAATCCTCTTTTCTTCACAAATAAGATATATCAATTAACGAGACAAGCATATACTATGAAACTTGTTATCTAACAATAACCTATCAAAACTTCAAAGAGCAAGCATAGGTTATGAAAAATAAATCTGGTAACAATAATATATCAAAATCACTTTGTCAATTGAACAATTAAGCACCAAGAAAAATTATGAGAATCAATTAATAGAAACGAGAAGAAATCAAGAGTAATTAAATCAACTTCATTTTCATCCTAGGGTAAGAAAATTAGCTAGACATGATTATTAAATTAACTAAACAATTAATATATAACATATGAAACATGCAGAGAAGTTAAACACTTAAAAATATTATTGAATTATTAAAGGTGGCCACGTGAATAACTATATACAAGGTCAAATCACATGTAATTTAAACTAAGTCTACCAGCATGAATATCGAAAGATCGGCAATTAATGAATTGATGGAAAACGAAGACAATAACTTAATAAACTAATAGTAATTAGCGCATATACTACAGAAAGACGAACTAAAAATAAAAGCAGGATTAATCGAAACACAGAGTAGATAATAAGAAGAAAATAACCGAGCTATCTACAAAAATTCTAGTATCTAAATTGGTGTCTACAATTACAAGGGAGAAGGCCATATATATAGGGGAAAATATTGGGTTTGGCCCCTTTGATTACAATCCGATATTGAATATAATTTCTTCAATTTCCTTTTCTTCTTGGATAAGTATTCGATTTTTCCTCCAATTTCTTTGACTTCAAGTATTTTCCACCTCCTTTCCCTTTTTGCACCTTTTCCGGCTAGAAATATGTTTTTATTTATTTTCCTACAAAACAAAATAAAACAATTTATTAATTAATAAAATTACGAAAACTAACATAAAATAGGTATTAAAAATATGATGAATTATGGACCTATCAAATGCCCCCATACCTATCTTTTGCTCGTCCTCGAGAAAAATAAATATAAAATACTACCTAAATAAATAATACCACTTCCGTAGGTGATCACGGTTGCATTTGGCATATGCAACAAGCCCTTTAAACCCCTAGGCAGCCCTAATGGACGAGTGAGGTCTCGTGAGGGCCTATAGTGAATGTACCCACAAAATCCATCTAGCTCATGTAAAAGATTGTTCAATGCAACACCACACATACAAGTCATCTCATGCTACATCAACTTATGAAATCAAAGTGAATTTGCAATGTCTTGGTGTGTAAGGTGCAAGTATTCACATAGTCTACTCAAAGAAATATGCAGAGGTCATTAGAAGTCCACGTCAAGTGTAAAAATAAGTTGGTAACCATGCTAAGCCCACAAGAGTACACCTTAGAGTCAAAACTTGGGATCTCATATGCACAAAACAAGCAATAATTCACCTTTCACTCACAAAAGAATATTCACTCAAGAACAAGGGTAAGTGTATCACTCCATTCCAACAAAATCATAAGCATGCTTGACATTTGGTATCAATCTAACTTTAACACAACATTCATTAATGACGATAATCAAAAGGTCTTTTATTTGGGTTGTAATGGGGCTAGGGACAAGGTATGTCAAGTAAGGCCAAATAAGGTGAAGTGTCAAAAGCTAGTAGGAACCATAATAAATCATACACAACACCATACATCCTCCCCATACATGGATTTCTGAAAATTTTCAACAAAATTCTTGACTAGTCAAATGAAGAAGGATCGCACAAAACACAGAAACATAAGTATGCTCTCATATAACTTTTTTTTTTCTTTTTATTTTCCTTTTTTTTTCAATTTTTTTTTTTGGAGAGCTAAGATAGATAATATAAATATATATATGCAACCACAATCCTTCTTCAAGAATTTATTGAATAACGACCGACAAGTAAGCAACAAAACCCAATATTTCCTCAAAAGTAATGAACAAAAGTAAACTCCATCTCACACACCTTATTACTCCCTCAACTTACTACTAGCCTTTGACAAATGGGATCAAATATACGTAAGGCTGCACAACAAAAAGGTCTAGGCAAGTAATGTGGTGTGTCACCGAAAAAATAGGATTAAGCTCAAAGGGGTAACTAATTGATCATATAAAAAGGGTGTGGTAATTGGATAATAATTGGTTATTCCTAAATGCCTTTATCATCTTACCATCAAATAATGTCATGCATTTCAAGAAAGGTCTCAAACAAGTGCTAGCAATGCAAACAACATGTGGACACTCAAGCAAACGAATATAAAATGCAAAAGATGTGCATATGGCTCAAAATCTCACTTGGTGGTAAAACATAATTAATCCCAAGCAAAAGTCTCTTTAATGCACCTACTTGTACTCAAAGCATGGAAACCAAATCTTCATGCACATATTCATGTCCTTTTAATTACTTACAACATTCAATAAGTCTACTAGTTTCAACTCGCTAGTGTATGTGTGTGCACAAGAACTTAGCATATCACTTCTCAATCAAAAGCATCAGAAACACAAGAGTACTATAGCATGTAAGGGTGCATCAAGCTAACTTTTAACAAGTAATCATTTCACAAGGCTAGAATTATTTTTGTATTTTTTTTGGGTTTTTTTTTATAAATAATACTACTAAATCCCTCCCCCATACCTAAATCATGCATTGTCCTCAATGTATGCAAATGAGAGAAAAAAAAATGACAAAGTAAAAGGACGAGAATACATGATAAAGGCAAGACGGAGGAATATAACTAACTACTATATACAACAAGGTAACTTACTTCAGTCACGCATCAAGGAGGTGGATCACCTCCTCCTCATAATCAACTGGCAGTTCTAAAAATGGTTTAAGGCGTTGACCATTAACTTTAAATGTTTCACCAGTTTTAGGATTTTCAATTTCAATAGCACCATGAGGAAAAATAACTTTAACAGCATATGGGCCCTCCCATCTAGATCTCAATTTTCCAGGAAATAAATGCAGCCTAGAGTTGTATAAAAGAACTTTTTGACCAGGAGAAAAAGATTTTCTCAAAATAGATTTATCATGCAAAATTTTAGTTCTTTCCTTATAAATCTTAGCATTTTCATAGGCATCATTCCTGATTTCTTCTAACTCAGACAGTTGTAACTTCCTATGACTACCAGCAGTGGGTAAATCAAAATTCAACTCTTTAATGGCCCAAAAAGCTCTATGTTCAAGTTCAACGGGAAGATGACATGCTTTACCAAACACAATCCTATAAGGAGACATGCCCAAAATAGTCTTAAAAGCAGTGCGATAAGCCCAAAGTGCATCTATCAACTTAACAGACCAATCTTTCCTATTTGAATTGACAGTTTTCTCTAGAATTTGTTTAATCTGCCTATTAGAGACCTCAACTTGACCACTCGTTTGAGGATGGTAGGGTGTGGCTATCTTATGAGTGATGGAATACTTCCTCAAAAGAGACTCAAACTAATGGTTTTTGAAATGCTTACCTTGGTCACTAATTATAGCTCTAGGCGTACCAAATCTAGAAAAGATATTCTCCTTTAAGAACTTAAGAACTACCTTGTTATCATTAAACTTAGTTGGTATGGCTTCGACCCATTTAGAGACATAATCAACCGCTAAGAGAATGTAGAGGTTGCCAAAAGAGTTAGGAAAGGGACCCATAAAATCTATTCCCCAAACATCAAAGATCTCAATAACTAAGATTGGATTCATTGGCATCATGTTTCTTCTAGTGATCTTTCCTAAATGTTGACACCTACTACAAGCGGCACAAAATTCAGCAGAATCTTTAAACAGATTGGGCCAGTAGAAACCAGATTGAAGTATTTTAGCAGCAGTCTTTTTAGCACTAAAGTGACCTCCACAAGCCTGATCATGACAAAAGGAAAGTATACTTCTAAACTCATGGTTTGGAACACACCTCCTAATGATTTGGTCCGAACAATACTTAAAAAGATAGGGATCATCCCAAAAGAAGTATTTGACTTGTGAGAGAAATTTAGATTTATCTTGCTTAGACCAATGAGAAGGAATAACACCAGTGACAAGGTAGTTAACAATATCAGCAAACCAAGGAGTGGTAGATATGGAAAGAAGGTGCTCATCAGGAAAAGACTCATTCAAAGGCATATCAATGGTGGACTCCACTACTAGACGGGAAAGATGATCAGCAACAACATTTTCAGAACCCTTCTTATCCCTAATTTCTAGGTCAAACTCTTGGAGCAACAAGACCCACCTAATCAATCGGGCTTTTGAGTCTTTCTTAGAGAAGAGATATCTAAGAGCAGAGTGGTCTGTGTAAACAATGATTTTGGAACCTATAAGATACGACCTGAACTTTTCAAGAGCAAAAACAACAGCTAGAAGTTCTTTTTCAGTGGTGGAGTAGTTGAGTTGAGCATCATTTAGAGTCTTACTAGCATAGTATATGACATGAGGTATCTTATTAATTCTTTGTCCCAAAACTGCTCCTACGGCATAATCAGACGCGTCACACATAAGCTCAAAAGGTTGATTCCAATCAGGGGACTGAATGATAGGGGCTGAGGTCAATTCTTTCTTAAGATGATCAAATGATTGAAGGCATTCATTAGAGAATTCAAATTTTATGTCCTTAGAAAGAAGATTGGTCAATGGCCTAGCCTTTTTGCTAAAATCTTTAATGAAACGCCTATAAAAACCAGCATGCCCTAAAAAGGAACGAATTTCTTTGATAGATTTTGGTGGAGGTAGATTAGCAATGAGATCAATTTTAGCTTTATCAACTTCAATTCCATTTGACGAAATTTTATGACCAAGAACAATTCCTTCTTTAACCATGAAATGACACTTTTCCCAATTAAGAACAAGGTTTGTTTCTTTACATCGTTTTAAAACTAAGTCAAGATGATGAAGACACTGATGAAAAGAAGAACCAAAGATGGAAAAGTCATCTATAAAGATTTCTAGGAATTCTCCTACCATGTCAGAGAAAATGCTCATCATACATCTTTGAAAGGTGGCAGGGGCAGTGGTTAGACCAAAAGCTAAACGACGATAAGCAAAGGTTCCAAATGGACAAGTGAAGGTGGTCTTTTCTTGATCCTCAGGAGCAATGGGAATTTGAAAATAGCCAGAAAATCCATCTAGAAAGCAATAGTATGAGTGACCAGCTAACCTTTCTAAGATTTGATCAATGAAGGGTAGAGGAAAATGATCTTTTCTAGTGGCAGCATTTAGTTTCCTATAATCAATACACATTCTCCAACCAGATTGGACACTAGTGGGAACTAGTTCATCATCCTCATTGACAACTACAGTGATCCCTGACTTTTTAGGCACTACTTGAACAGGACTGACCCAAGAACTAATAGATATAGGATAGATGATTCCATTATCTAGACATTTAAGGATTTCCTTCCTAACAACTTCCTTAAGAGTCGGGTTTAACCTCCTTTGTGGCTCCCTAACTGGTTTAGCATCATCAACTAAGTGAATCCTATGTTGGACAATGGCAGGGCTAATTCCCTTGATATCGGATATGCTCCACCCTATGGCTTCCTTATTCTCTCTAAGTACAAGTAAGAGTTCTTCCTCTTGAGAAGGTGACAGATCAGATGCAATTATGATTGGGAAAGACTCAGAAGGGCCTAGAAACATATACTTAAGAGTTTCGGGAAGAGGTTTGAGTTCTAATTCTGGTGGACTTGTTTCAACTGATTCATTAGCTTCATAAAGTGGCAAAGGAGAAGGTTCTAACTCTTGGCTGGTACTAGGAATGGTGGACTCAAACATTTCATTGACCTCATTTTTATGACAAGTATCATCCCATTCTTGACCAAAGTAGTTTTGACAAAAGCTAAGCACATCATCAACATTCATGACTTCATTATCAACTAACTCATCAATCATGTTAATTTCTATGGGTTGGTCAAAATAGTCATTGGGTTGTTTTCCTACATTGAAAATGTTGAGATCAATTGTCATGTTTCCAAAAGTTAGCTTCATTAAACCATTCCTACAGTTAATTAAGGCATTAGACGTGGCAAGAAAAGGTCTTGCTAAAATTATTGGAATTTGATTTTTGAGATTTTTTACTGGTTCAGTTTCTAGAACAACAAAATCGACGGGGAAGACAAAATCACCAACCTTAATCAACACATCTTCCACTATACCTGTAGGAGTTTTAACAGAACGATCAGCTAACTGAAGAGTGACACTAGTCTTCTTAAGTTCACCTAAACCCAAGGCTTGATAGACAGATAATGGAAGAAGATTCACACTAGCTCCTAGATCGAGTAAAGCTTTATCAATGAAAGTATCACCTATGACACAAGAGATGGTAGGACAACCAGGATCCTTATACTTCACAGGGATTTGATTTGACAAAATAGAACTAACATGAGATGTTAGGAAAGCTTTCTTAGGAACATGAGTGGTTCTTTTATGAGTACATAAATCTTTTAGACACTTAGCATAAGAGGGAACTTGTTGAATCGCATCTAAAAGAGGAATGTTAATCTTGACTTGCTTAAAGACTTCCAAAATCTTATCTAACTGAGCAGATTGTTTGTTTGAAGTAAGTCTTTGAGGAAACGGGGCTTTCGGCTTAAAGACTTTTTCATTAGACACATCAGATTGGGGTTTCGAAGGTGGTTCATTGGATGGTGATGACTCATCAGATTTATCTACTTCAGAACTCTCGAGATTTGAAGATTGTTTAAGACTAGGATTCAAGAGTAAAGGATTTGGTTCAGATGTTAGCTTATCTTCTTCTTGAGTATTGACACCAGCATGATTGTTGAATTGATTACCATCTTAGAGAGATAACAGAATTTACATTTTCATGAGACTTTTGATTGGGATGAAATTTAGGATTAGCCTCGGGTTGACTAGGAAATCTATTTTTCTCTCTCTCACTGATTGTGTTTGCCAATTGACTGACTTGGACCTCTAGCTTAGATATGGCTTGAGTGTTGGAATTTAGTAACTGCCTATCTTGGGTCATAGCTTGCATGAAAGATTGTTGAGATTTGAGTAATGCCTCCATACTCTTTTCAATAGAATTCAATTTCTTATCAGATTCACTAAAACCAGGAGGATTCATGGGGATTGAGTTTGGATAATGACCAAGATTTTGAGGTGGATATGAATTAGGATTGGGCTTTTGAAAAACAGGTTGAGGGTTTTGATTATACTGATTGTATTGACCTTGGTTCCATGAGAAATTTGGGTGACTCTTCCAACCAGGATTATATGTGGGTGCATAAGGATCATTCCTAACTCTAGGTTGAAACATGGCATTGACTTGTTCAATTTCAGGGCAATTCTCTACCACATGATTAGGAGAACTACAGTTTGCACAGAGAGACATTTGAGAGGACGCACTGCTGGTTTCTAAGGATTCAAGACGTCTAGTGAGTGTAGCTAACTTAGCTTCGGTTGCAATAGAATTACCAACTGTGTGTAAGCCCTTAGATGAGTTAGATTTTTCAGCTTCCTGATTAGGTTCCCTAGTTGACTCCCACAACATTGTTCTTTCATCTAACTCCTCAAAAAATTGCCAAGCTTCATCCTCAGTTTTATCCATAAACTTTCCATTACACATAGACTCTAACAAAGCAGTGGTTTGGCTATCTAAGGCTTCATAAAGAATTTTGCAAAGTCTCCATTTTTCTATACCATATTGAGGACATTTAGACAACAACTTTTTAAATCTATCAAAATATTTCCAAAAAGACTCATTCCGATTTTGTTGAAATTGGTTGATTTCATTCCTAAGTCTGTTTGCCTTATGGTCTGGAAAATATTTTTTAAGAAGAATAGCAACAAATCCCTCCCATGTGGAAATAGAATTAACGGGTAGACTGTACAACCACTGTTTAGCATCTTCTTTCAAAGCAAAGTTAATAAGCCTGAGCCTAATGGAATCCTCACTCAATTGTTGAAGTTTCTGCAATGCACACACTTCCTCAAACTCTCGAATGAAAAGATATGGATCCTCTCCCTCTACCCCAGCAAACCTAGGTAACATGCTAATGTTGTGATGTTTGATTTCAAAGTTATTTGCGGTTACTGCGGGTAAGACTATGCATGAGGGTTGAGTGGTACGAGTGGGGTAACAACGGTCTTTGAGTGAAACAGCCATGACTACGGGTTGAACTTCTAATTCTTTTGACTCAATTCTAGTGGGTGAAGAGAACTCAAGTTGCCTTACTACTTTAGGTGATGACAGATTGGTTTGTCTTACTAATCTAGATGTAGTGTCTCGAACCCAATCACTTTGCATACAAGAGAAGTAAACAATTAAGCACGTAGCAGACAAGAGCTATAAGTAAACACACAAAAAAAAATGGAAAATTAAAAAGAAAAATCTATATTATCCTAAAAAAAAAATCTAGACCTTGCTCCTAACAATAAGATACTACTAAAAGTCACAACTCAAAAAGCATTCGTCCTGACTGGCCAGGCAGGTGCAAGCATTGCCAAGAGGCTAAACACCTTTCTAGACACCAATCCAAATTAGCCAGGTAAGCGTCACGCTTTCCTAGACACCAAACGAAAGAATACTTAGTGATTTGTTCCTCCTAGATTCTCTTCCTAATTGAGCGCGAGATCCTAGGGGCCAACGTCTACTTAATTTTATTAAGGAAAGAGGAATGCAAGATGAACGAATTAGTGATTTGTGGGCCAAGGAAAGGGTGATGAAATCCCTCACCTTATCTTGTAATTGGGTGGCACCCTTAAGATTGATTGAATGATGCAACACACAAAGAACAAGAAAATAAACACTTATGGATGCACTACACTACGTGTAATCTAGATGATGTGATCCTATGTGAGAGAATGAATGATGCAGCAAATTGGTTTTTAACAAACAATTAACTAACTAATACTTTTGGGTTTTTTGAATTTTTATTTTTTTTTGTGTTTTTTAATAATGAGAAAGAAAGAAAAATAGAGAGAGGTGATACGGAATACCGAAAAGCGCTTCTAAAAATTTCAAAAGAGACAGCGAGGCTTTCTAGCGATCTTCTTGTCAAAGCTTTTCTCCGCTTCACAATTCCCTAAAAAAAACAAACAAAAGAAAACAAGAAACTAATCCGAAGAATTAATATCAAGGAGTGAAAAATACCAATAGTCCCCGGCAGCGGCGCCAAAAACTTGATGTGTAAAATAACTGCAAGCGCACAGTGGTTAATTGTAGCAATCACAGATCGATCCTCAGAGACTATGAATTTTCAAAACCCTAATAATTAAATCAGGCGAACTAGACAATCAAGTTTGAGATGAGATTTAATTAACCTAATTAGCAAAGATTATCAAATAATATGGAAAACCTAGGAATCCGAATCCATTAATCAATCGCAATTAATATCAACTCGCCCTAAAATCAATCCTCTTTTCTTCACAAATAAGATATATCAATTAACGAGACAAGCATATACTATGAAACTTGTTATCTAACAATAACCTATCAAAACTTCAAAGAGCAAGCATAGGTTATGAAAAATAAATCTGGTAACAATAATATATCAAAATCACTTTGTCAATTGAACAATTAAGCACCAAGAAAAATTATGAGAATCAATTAATAGAAACGAGAAGAAATCAAGAGTAATTAAATCAACTTCATCTTCATCCTAGGGTAAGAAAATTAGCTAGACATGATTATTAAATTAACTAAACAATTAATATATAACATATGAAACATGCAGAGAAGTTAAACACTTAAAAATATTATTGAATTATTAAAGGTGGCCATGTGAATAACTAAATACAAGGTCAAATCACATGTAATTTAAACTAAGTCTACCAGCATGAATATCGAAAGATCGGTAATTAATGAATTGATGGAAAACGAAGACAATAACTTAATAAACTAATAGTAATTAGCGCATATACTACAGAAAGACGAAGTAAAAATAAAAGCAGGATTAATCGAAACACAGAGTAGATAATAAGAAGAAAATAACTGAGCTATCTACAAAAATTCTAGTATCTAAATTGTTGTCTACAATTACAAGGGAGAAGGCCATATATATAGGGGAAAATATTGGGTTTGGCCCCTTTGATTACAATCCGATATTGAATATAATTTCTTCAATTTCCTTTTCTTCTGTGATAAGTATTCGATTTTTCCTCCAATTTCTTTGACTTCAAGTATTTTCCACCTCCTTTCCCTTTTTGCACCTTTTCCTGCTAGAAATCTGTTTTTATTTATTTTCCTACAAAACAAAATAAAACAATTTATTAATTAATAAAATTACGAAAACTAACATAAAATAGGTATTAAAAATATGATGAATTATGGACCTATCAATATCCGCTAAATTTTCTTCGGTTTTGCAGTGCACCAATTCTACAATTTTATCGTTCACCTGTTCTCGAATAAAATGATATTTAATATTGATGGGCTTACTTCGACTGTGTGACACTGGATTTTTCGCGAGAGAAATAGCTGATTTATTATCCACATAAATAGTAACTGGATCTTCCTTTGCAAGTTTTAACTCGCTCAGTATGTAGCCTAGCCACATTGCTTGACATGCGCACGCTGCTGCTGCCATGTATTCTGCCTCACATGTTGAGAGAGCAACTGTTTGTTGCTTCTTTGATGACCACGAAAATATCGCCGAACCGATATGAAAAGCATATCCTGAAGTGCTTTTCCCGTCATCCAAGTCACCACCATAATCACTGTCTGAGTAGCCAACTAATTTTGAATCTTGAGAATGCGTGTAAAACAAACCATGATCAAGTGTACCTTTAATGTATCTCAAAATTCTTTTAGCTGCCATGAAGTGATCTTGCTTCGGCTTCTCCATGTACCTACTAACCAGTCCAACTGCATACATGATATCTGGACGAGTGAAAGTTAGGTACCTCAAACTTCCGACCAAACTTTTGAACAATGTCGGATTTACCGACTCTCTCGTTGAATCATTTCTGAGTTTTATGCTCGTTTCTGCGGGTATGCTCACCGGCTTGCAATCTTCCATTCTGAACTTGCTTAATATCTGCTCGGCATATTTTTTCTGAGACATAAAAATCCCATCTTTGCTTTGCTTCACCTCGACTCCAAGAAAGTATGACATTTGACCAATATCTGTCATCTCAAATTCATTAGTCATAACTTTCTTAAAATCATCGAACATACCAGGGTTGTTTCCGGTAAAGATCATGTCGTCCACGTATAAGCACACGATCATAATATCTCCCCCTGAGTTTGTTTTGGTGTAGAGTGCATGCTCGTATGGACTCTTCACAAAACCATTCTTTTGAAAGTATTCATCAACCCTTGTATTCCATGCTCTCGGGGCTTGTTTCAACCCGTACAGTGCTTTCTTTAGCAGGTAGACTTTATCTTCCTTACCTTTCTGAACATATCCAGGAGGCTGCTCAATATAGACCTCTTCTTCGAGATATCCATTCAGAAATGCTGACTTCACATCCATCTGGTAGATCTTCAACTGGTTCTGAGCTACAATTGATGAAAGAAGTCTTATGGTATCAACTCTTGCAACTGGAGCAAATACCTCATCATAGTCAATCCCGTATCTCTGCTTGTAGCCTTTAGCCACTAGCCTTGCCTTGTATTTTTCCACTTCTCCATCTTGATTTGTCTTTGTCTTGTAGACCCATTTGACACCAATTGCTTTGTATCCTTCTGGAAGACTTGTAAGCTCTCAAGTATCATTCTTCTTGATTGCACCAATTTCTTCATCCATGGCTTTGTTCCTTTTGCTTTCTTCAGAAGCTTCCTCAAACATCACTGGATCACATTTAGCCATTAAACAGAATAAAGAATAATCAAAGGTTGTTTGTACCGGACTTGTCGCATCATAAATGTCATCTAGACTCCACATTTTTCTTGGTGCTCCCCCTGAACTACTGCTACTGTTGCTTCCTGAACTCGATGGTGTTGAAGCAGGAGTTTATTGATTCGAACTTTGTGGAGGAGTTGGATCATCATCTTCGCCCTCTTCTATGTTGGGGATATCACCACCATCATCATCATCATTAAATAACAAGCCTGCAACTTTTCTTTCATCCTCGCTCCATCTCCAGTAATCAGATTCATCAAACTCAACATCTCGAGAAATAATTAATTTCTTCGTGAGGGGATTATAGAGTCTGTACGCCTTGCTCCTTTTGTCATATCCTGTAAAGATGCACTTCTCGCCTTTATCATCCAGCTTCTTCCTTTTCTGATCAGGAACATGGGCATATGCAATACACCCGAAAATTCAGAGATGCCCAACTGATGGTTTACTACCACTCCATGCTTCATTTGGAGTTTTGTTTCTGACACTTTTTGATGGATAGCGATTCAACAAATAAACTGCACATAATACGGCTTCAGCCTAGAAAGTTCTTGCCATGTGCTTTGCTTTCACCATACTCCTTGCCATGTCTAGAATAGTGCGATTCTTCCTCTCTGCAACGCCATTCTGTTGTGGAGTGTATGCCGTTGTCAATTGATCATTGATTCCTTGTGCCCTGCAAAAACTTCTGAACAAGTTTGAAGTGTACTCGCCTCCTCTGTCTGATCGGAGTGCCTTCAAATAATGACCACTCTGTTTTTCTGCCAAAGCTTTGAACTCCTTGAATTTATCAAGAGCCTCCGCTTTTTCTTTCAAGATATATACCCAACTTTTTCTGCTGAAATCATCAATAAATGTTAGGTAATACCTGTTTCCTCCAAATGATGCAATATCAAATGGACCAGCTATATCCGTATGAACAATCCCCAACGGCCATCTAGCTCGCCATGATTTTCCAACTGGAAAGCTTTGTCGGTGTTGCTTCCCTTTAACACATGCTTCGCACAACTGATTTGGTTCATTGATTTCTGGCAAACCATCCACCATCTTTGTCCTTGACAATTATTTCAAGCCAGTAAATCCAAGATGACCAAATCTCAAGTGCCATAACCACGAGTCATTTTTAATGACTGACTTCAAACACTTCTGCACATTTGTTTGCATATCAAGTGTGAAGAGACGATTCTTTGACATCTCCACGTTTGCAATTAATTCTCTAATCTGATTTCTGATGATAAGAGAATTATCCTGCATCTGTATGTTATATCCCTTCTCCACAAGTTGTCCAAAACTGATGATATTACTTTTCAAAGCAGGTATATAATAAACATCATTTATATACTTTATATCACCTCTCTTTGTCACAATCATAACAATGCCTTTCCCTTTGACTGGAATTTTTGACGAGTCACCAAAAGTAACTTCTCCACTGATGGTGTCGTCTATCTCCGTAAATAATTCCTTGTGGCCACACATGTGGTTGCTGGCTCCCGAATCAAGATACCATGTATTCTTCTTGCCTTCGTCATCTCCTTTGTAAGTGAGGAACATAGCGGAACCCACATCTTTGTCTTCTCTTGCGTTGGCAAAATGACTCCTTTCTTCCACCTTCGGTGATCTACACTCGTAACTGAAGTGACCATATTTGTTGCAATTATAACATTGTAATTGAGACTTGTCACCTCGCTGTTGAAATCCGCCTCTTCCTCGGCCTCTGAAATTTTGACCGCGACCAGATGGTTGATAGCCTTCATTATTCTGGCCTCTACTGAATGTCTGTCTTCCACGTCCTCGTCCACCTCGATATCCACCACTATAGCCACCTCTGCCATGTGAAGAGGTGCTATTGCCAGAACTGTCACCGATGGATACTTTACTTTGCAACGCCTTTTCCAAATGGCTTGCATCATCATATTGGTTCATCCGCTGCTCATGCGCTTGAAGTGAAGCAAGCAGCTCATCAATTGAAATTGTGGACAAATCTTTCGACTCCTCGATAGCAGTAACAACAAAATCAAATTTTCTTGTTAGCGAGCGGAGGAGCTTTTCCATGACCCGAACATCATCGAGACTTTCACCGATATTCAAACGTGTAACATATTCACCGATATTTTCTGAGGACTTCATCTTGATATTCTCGAACTTGCCACGAAGGACTTAGAGCCGCACCTTTTTACTTTCTCAACTCCTTGGAATGATTTTTGCAAAATCTTCCATGCACCTTTTGCCGTCTTTGCTTCCGAGATTTTTTCAAAGGTTAATTCGTCGATACCTTGAAAAATTGTAAATAACGCCTTTTTGTCTTTTTTCCGGGACTCCTTCAACGCTATCTTCTCGGCATTCGGAAGAGCTGCTTCGGCGGTTGCATTTGCGGGCTCGTTGTGCCCACTTTCTTCAATATCCCAATTATCGTAGGAACCGAGTAACACCTTCATTTGGATACTCCAATTCCCGTAATTTGTAGACGTTAATTTTGGAATATTCGGTTGCATCATATTCGTCATTTCAAACCTTATGGACCAGTGTGTAAGGTTTAGAAAACTTCCGGGACCAAATTGTGATTTTTGAAAAACTCCAGGGGCCAATATGTAAATTTTGAAACGTCAGGGACCAAACTGTAATTTCTGGAAAAAATAGTGACCAAACTGTAATTTGTTCAGTCACTATTCATCAGCTTCTTCGTTGAAAACTTCCGATAGCTCGTACAGCTTCGTCTGACGTCGGTTTTGAATTCCGAAGATACCTCTGGACTCGTATCAGCGAGACCAATCTAATGGTGTCCTCAAAGCGGAGTTTCGACCACCTTCAAAAAACTCGAAATTTCAGCTCCTTCCTTCTTTTACGCGAACCTGGAACCTTTGGCTCTGATACCACTTTGTTGGAATCGTGAATGTTTATTCTTTGGTAATATTGCAAATACAAGGTAGGGGGCTACAGCCTTTTCCTCTCTCAAACACAACACACAGCTTCGGCTCTTGTTTTTTCTTTTCCTTAACTCACTCGGTGTTTTTTTTTTGGTGTGTTATTACATGTACAGCAGGTAGCCTTTTATAGGCTTCAGACTCCATCATTTTAAATCATCCATTACATCATAAACTAATTATTCAAGCCTACATATTTGACATGCAGCCTACCGTATTTTGTGGAATTACACTTGACTCTTCCAACCCAGTTGCGCATGAAAATTAGCAGTCCACCATATGTATAGGAGAGTTTGACAAATTCTAACAAATAAAACATCAAAATTATTTGAGTAAGAAAATAATTTTAGGAGAAAGTTCATTATTTGTTGTAATGGATAGAGTTTCATTGGAAGGTTCACTATGTAACAAAAGTTGTTGGATATGAGTGATACTAAAGGGTGGTATTATATTAGTACTTTTAATTATTTTTTAGGTTAATGACTTACAAGGATTTATCTACTTCTAATAACTTTCATGGAATTACTTAAATTTATGGTATTTCATTAAGAGATTTAAATACTTTTAATGATTTTAAAAGTCATGAGGTGTTCAATTCTAATATTTAAAGAGAATTTAAAAGTATGGTGTTATTGAATTAAGATCTTAAGAAGTATTTAAAAGTAAGGCTATATTAAATTTAGATATTTATAGATTTTTTTATAAATATCATGTTATTCAAAAAATTAATGACTTTTAAGAAAAAATATAACTATATTTCTAAAAAAAATCATGAGATTTTTCATAAGAGACATAAATTCTAATAACTCTATAAAAATTATTTTGAATTTGAGTAATTCATTGAAAGTTGTTAAAAATAGCTAAAATCCTTAAACATCATTAACCTCAAAAAAGTATTATACCACCTCCTATGATGATTTTTATAGAATTAGAAGAAGTTATGTTAAATCTTAAGAAAAAACTTATGACTTTTTTTTAAGGAATAAAATTATATTTTTTGTAAAAAGTCATTAAAAATCATTATCATTAAAAATCATTAAATTTTTCAATCACACCATACTTATAAGAATCTATAAATGTCTAAATTTAATAGCTCTCTATTTTTATAACTTCTTACTTTTAAAAATTTCTTAAAAAACTTAATACATTAACACTATACTTTTAAAGACTGTTTAAATACTAGAACTGAATAACTCAAAACTTTTAAAATCATTAAAAATCTTTAAATCTCTTAATACAATACCACCCCTAAGATTAATATAGAGGGAATAATGAATTAATCAAATTTTCTTTCAATATTACTCCTTGAATCTGTTTATGTGTATAGCTTAACGACGATTTTACAAAAAGAAAGAAGTTTTAAAAATAAGATCTATTAACTGAAAAATCCAACAAATTTGTTAGTTTTTTGCAATTTAACTAATGATCTTATTTTTTGTCAAATAAACCCAACAAATTTTCTAAAATTTTGACAAATCTAATTTTAGTTAGACTATATTATGTACATACTATAATTATTAAAATTAAAATTTTATCAATTTATAATACATATTTAATGTAAATAATTACAATCTACATAAGTATTTTTTGTGTATATATTTAATTACTTTTATAAACACCACATGAAGTCCCTACAAACATCCACCGTACTTGACAATTTAGTATGTTCTTTCAAACTCCGCTAACATTTAAATTTGAATTATAAATTAAAGAGATTTTCTTATAAATAAACTAACATCTCATAATTATAATATTATTTTTCAAATTTATTTGTTGTTCTTTTGATTAATTTATGTGAATTAGTTAGTTCAAAATTAACTCTAGTTAACTTCCTTTCCAAATTTAAATCAAATATTTTAGTATTTGTAAAAGTTTGTTGGGTTTATATCTGAAAAAATAATATGTTAGTTAAAATACAAAAAAAAAATTAAGTTGATTGATTATTTCAGCTAATAACTCTAAAACTATTGATTTTAGAAGTTTTCGAGGCAACAGGCCAAGTCATTTCTAAAGAGTTATTTGTAACAACACGATTTTTCGGACTATTATTTCTAATTACAAAACTTAAATGAAATTAATTCTTTATTCAAATAAACCTAATATTTCTCGAACATCAAAATAGCGGTCAAACTCGATAATTCGAAAAGATTAAATTAGAGACGCAGCTCCACAACTTCAATATTCAATAACAAGAATTAATCTAATAATGCAATAACTCCAATCCAACCATTGCAATAAATCACATGTTCATATCCACATTGATGTCAATAAGCTCCCACAATATACGAACCTGAAATATGATAAAAGAGTGAGTTACACAACTCAACAAGTAACAGATTGACTTACATATCCTCAAAAACAGTGGCTGTTTTTAATAAAACATATTTTCTCAAAACAATAATAATTTTTTAAAACCTTTTGCGATAAATGATTCATCCAAAAGTTTATATATTACAAATTCAAAATTTTAAACAAAACGGAAAAATAGACCACACCTCTTATTCTTATTCTTTCGCCACATTTTGCCAGTGACCGGCATCTAAAGTTCAATAATCATGCGCCCGTACTAGGTATCTAAAGTTACACACTTGTGCGCCTACTAATGGTATCAAGGGCTAGTTCCGGAACTATAGCGAAAATTACGAACGGTTCAAAACGTGAAGACTGAGGGATTCGAAGATTCTCGTATCATATATGTTATACATTTCGAAACAATATCTTATATCTTATATGAAAATCACAATATCAAAATTTTTTCCGAAAATAAAAGTAAGCCAAATTTTTTTACCTCGAA
This sequence comes from Saposhnikovia divaricata, assembly GCA_036435485.1. Lineage (NCBI taxonomy): Eukaryota > Viridiplantae > Streptophyta > Magnoliopsida > Apiales > Apiaceae > Saposhnikovia > Saposhnikovia divaricata. The sequence continues at coordinate 134,093,494 of CM071595.1, forward strand.
GTCGATACTAAATACTGAAAATAATTTGCACAAACAATCCTATAATTTAATTAATGAAACATGAAATCATCGATCATTTATTTGACATAATAAAATATAATATATGTCGAACAATTTTTTTTTATGAAAGGTGATAATTCAATACATAAAAGCTATACGGCATCTACAAGAATGATCGAATCGATCAAACATAGAACAGGATGACACGCTCGTCTTCATAATCAAAATGAGACAAATAAGCAGTGTGAAAAAAGTGATATATCTATAGATACTTGCTCTACGCTAAATATCTTCGCCAAAATCCGTTTGAGCTACCGATCACAAATGCAAATTCGAACAAGCTCTTACCGTTGAACCCGAACCAACTCTCACAAAATAAGGAGAGAAATCCACACCTCTCACCAAAGGAGAGAAATCAAACTGCAATTACAACAAAAAAACCAAACTGCAATTCCAAATAAAACTTAGATCTGCAAAAACGAAATCACAACAAGAGATAATCGGTCCACACACAGATCCAAAACCCGATTGAATCGAAGAGATAAAACTTAACTCAAAATAGTAGATTATTGAATAAAACAGAAACAAAACAAATAAACTAAAGAATTTGGGGTTTTCCATCGGAAAAACAAGTGGAAGCCCCGCCGATTTGATGAGGTGTAGACTGCTGGAAGATGGATGGATGGAAGGGAGAGAGATGAGAGATAGGGATACTAAACTTGTTCCATTAAAATCTAGTACTAAATTTATTATATGTCAACAATTAAGCAATACTTAATTTAACATAACAATTATCAGCAACTACCAATCATGTTGATTATATTCGGATTAAGCAATTGGGATTTAAAACCCCGTATAACATACACACAACCTGATCCAATTAGCATGTAAAACTAAAATAAAAAAATAAAGAAAATAACTCCCTGACTTTTCCTTCCTTTACCTTTAACATGGCATGTAAACTAAAATTGGCCACCTCTTAATACATCCCAGGAACAAATATATTACTAATTGATTTTATAATCTAACATGATTTTTACATAATCACTAGCTTGTTTATTACACTGGACACAGAACAAAACAATAACAATATTCACAAATTCTAAATTAATATAACATTTTTTTGCTAAAATATAACTTTTAAACCTATAATTAATCATAAGCAAAATAATAATAAAAAATTTAATAGCTAACAAAATTCTTAGATTTCAAAACTTCCAGCAATAATGTAGATAATGGGAACCTAAATCTAACGAAGATAAAATAATACACAGGATACAGAAACATGTAGAAAATAATATTTAAATAATACACATCTTTGTAATCATCCTAAAATTCATGTATAGGCATAAAAGTGAATATACTACGAGCATGGTCAAATCTTTGGGTTTAAAACATTATATAAAAACATATGCACATGCATATATACAGAGGTACTTAGGCAAACGACTCGCATACACTTCAATGGTAAAACAGACAAGCCCTTCTCATGATCCTAAAGGTTATACATAACAAGCGTTCGTATCAATTCAATTAATGGTTGAGAAAAAAAATGTATAAATAAACAAAATATAAACTGATGCTTAACGTTTTGTGACATTTCTGTAGGAATTCTTATATAGACATTCAAACCCTAATTTCATTAAGTAATTTCATTAAGGTAATCCTACAGAAGGGATAACCAATTCAATTAATGGTAGAGAAAAAAAAATGTTTAAACAAACAAAATATAAACTGATGGTTAACTAACGTACCTTTGTGGTGAATTCTGTACAATCTATTAATTTCGGTAGGGATTCTTATATAGACACTCAAACCCTAATTTCATTAAGGTAATCTTAAAACTTTCCTCTAAAATATTTGTTACATCTCCAAGTAATTCCTAAAATAAAATATTCTATTCACACCTAATTTACTTAAATAAAAGGGATATCGATTTCTATAAAAATCCTCACACTTCTTTCCACTAATAAAGAATCCTATCTTTATTCTAAATAACTTGTACGGAAAGAAATTTTAAAATCCTCTAAATAAGAATTAATCATATATCAGTGTTTTAAAATTCTAATTCCAATTTTACTAATTATCATAATTTTAGAATTTAATCCGTATTTTAGACAAATTTTTCTAGTTCAATTTTAATTCCTAATCTTTAATAAATTTTTAATCCTTTTTTTTGTATTATTCTATTATTATTATAATTAACAATATTACCGGATATTACATTATTGAAAGTGCATTCCTCTCTACACCATAGAATGGATATAGCAACGTGTAAAATATGTTGCAATATGACCTAAATTCGTTGCAATATGGTCTATGGCGATGATTATGAAAAAATCAAGCCTAAGGCTTGCTCTGGTTGCCATAGGGCCCTTATGGCAACGAATTTAGTACCATATTGCAACGTTGTATTATCCTTGTAATTAGGGTATATGGCAACGATTTAATGGCTAAAGCAACATGTTTAACACCGTTGCAATATCTTGGAGGACATATGGCTTAATTTTTGTAATGATTTTTGTGTGTGTTAATTGTTGCAATACATGGACTCGTGTAACTCTAAGGCAACATATATATGCCCAATTGCAACATATTTTGAATCAAATGCAATCAAATATTTTAAAGAATATGACGTATATGACAACATTTAAGTTGTTATTGAAATGCTGAATAAAATATCTGTCATGCATACCTTTAGATTTTATAAACATCCACCAATTTTAATTCGTATTTCATAACAACCAACCAATCAAGCAATTCCAACATCAATACACAAAATGACCAAGTTCAAGCAAAATAACTAAGTTCAAAAGACAATCTAACTTAGTAATACATAATTAATAGACCAATTTAGTGGCCGGTTAAACATTGCATAAATTGAGTCATCATGGTGCTAGCGCTTCCTCCTCTTCTTCTTCATCTACATCAGTCTCATCTCCATCGTCAACAGAAGTAGTAGCATACATTTCTTTTGCATTGATATTGAGAGTTGGATTCTTCTAGGCCAATTTTGCGAGAATATTTTCCAATTTCATGTTCATTTTGTCCTCCATTTCTGTAGCTAACTCATCTCTTAGCTGTTTAAGTTATGCAGATTTTTTATGTCAATTTTTGACATATCTTTCTTTGTTTTCCTTGTTCTCCCACTCCTTCAACCAGCCAATTTGGTCCATGAGCTGCAAAATTTAGTTCAGGTCCTTCCCCTAGTTTTTGCTGACCCTCATCACCATTGCAAGGTGCATGAATTCTATCTGAACCTTCACCCTGCCAATATTCCAAGTAATCCAGAATGTAGAATTAAAAAATGAGAATTCACGATATTTGATTTTTTTAACTATAATTTTGTACAATAATTTGAAAAAAAATCAACTAATGTGTTACCTCTATATCATGACCGTTGCGGGTTTTAGGGTAAATTTTGCCTTTTCTGGGTGTTGTAATGCTTGTAGGTTTCTTTTTCTAGCATTAAAAAATAGAGCGAGCCGGAAAGAAATTATCTTAGTCATCAATTTTCACGGAAAATAGATAATTTGATTATGAAACAGAATTATTAATGTCCATAATTACCATACCATTTCTTTACCGATCTGCGCAAAACTTGTACGACCAGCAGTGTGTGTATCAGCAACCTTTTTCCGATTTACTGTATTCTTTCCAGTCCTGGTCTGGACACTCTCATCACCCCAGTATTGTAGCAAAACCCAGAACTATTCCAATGGAATTGTTTGAGTCATGTGTTTTAACCTATCCTCATTAGTGTCGTATTTGTTATAATATCTGGCCTTGAAATGACTCTTGTGAAGCCTCCACAACTCAGCCATAGTCCTAAGTGACCAATCCTTACCTTCCTCGGGAATGATATACATTGTCTATAATATAAGCAAAACAGAAAACTGAATTACTAATTGACAATTTACAAAAATCATCAGAAAATAAAGCAATAACTAACAAATTTGGAAAAAAAAGAATACGGCATAAAAGTGACCACATCTGCACATAAATTTATATTGAAGGTACCCTTGGAGTTGCACCATAATTTAATTGAAAAAAGGAATGCGGCATATAAGTGATCATCATAAAAAAACCCAAAATTGAACAAGTACAACTTAACTTAAGAATGCTGGTTTTCACCTTGATAAATTCCCACCAACTATTTTTTCAATCATCAGGAACTACATGCCAACTTATATAGTCAAGTGGCACACATTGTCTTTCTAGTGCCCCTAAGAAACTACTATACTCAGATCTTATTTTGCTACGTTCAGACACTGGTTGAAGCTCATGATTCAAGGTAAGCACCGGTCTATCTTTTATTTTTCTTGTGTAGACAACAATTATTTTCGTAGATCCTCTACGCCTCGTACTTTTATTTTTCTTTATGAGGAAGATAAACAAATACATAATTATGGTCAACATTACCATTACCATTACCATCTACAGCTTCATCGTTACCATCTGCTGCTTCATCATTATGGTCATTATTCATATATGTTTCCGTTTGCTCCTGTTGGGATTTCCGCAATGATAACTATGTAGCCATTGTACCAATTCCAACATTGTCTGCCCTTGTTAATTGTTTGAATTGTTGAAAATTAGTAGGTAATGGCGGGGGAGGTGGTAAATTCTCTTCAACCATGACCTTGCAATAAAATTGATTGGTATTTAAACTTATATAATGAAAATTAACACTTAGAACGAAAAAAAGCCAACGATCATAAAATGCAGAAACATTCAAATATATTTATAATACCTGTGTACTCGTAGCATTCTTTACTATTTGTGAACGGGTTGACCGAGTTGATGGTCCGATGGCAGCATTGACTTTAGTGGTTATCTACGTAATACGATGACTCAATATTCATGGAAAATAGCATAAATAATTATTTAGCAGCCTTTAAAAAAAAAATTATCTAGCACCTTACTTGATTTCCTAGAAATGATCAAATATGTACCTTGGGGCTTCGTCCTCTTCACTATTTGATAGGCTATCATGGCCCGGTTCATATCCCCTATCACAACTTTCCCATTCCTCTTCAAGTATTTTTTTCTTAGTTTTGGGATTTTCAAATAAATCATCTGCAACTTTCTTTAGTCCACTTTTCTCAAAGTACATTCTATTTTCTTCAGCTCTCCTCCTTCTTCTTTCTTCAAAATCCGCAACCTGAAAATAAAATAGAACAGTAAATAACAAATTCATAATAAAAGAATATGGCATATAAGTGACCACATATGCACATAAATTTATATTTAAGGTACCCCAGGATTTGCTTTTTTAGAGTTAGCATTTTCAGTCTCTGCATTTGCATTCTTTTTCTTAATAATTTTCTTAACACGTCTGTTGTGTCCTTCAGCTCTTGCAGGTGGTCCTTCAGCTCTTGTAGGTGGAACTGGAGGCCCTACCATAGGTGCAACTTCTGCACTTTGTCCATCATTAGCCAATTTCTTCTTTTCTCTTTGCTCTTGTTGAAGTCCTTGTACTTTCACTTTTTTGTGTTTCAACTGCTAATCTTTACATACAAAGAAAGAATGGCAAGAACATATAACGATGATCCTAATATAAATGAGGTTGCAAAAAAATAAGTAGGTAAGATTTACCTTCAGGAACTGGAGGCCCTGCCATAGCTACAACTTCTACACTCTGTCCAGACATCTTAGTAACCAGCAGACTTCCATCATTACCCAATTTTTTCTTTTCTCTTTGCTCTTGTTGAACTCCTTGTACTATCACAAACTTGCGTTTCAACTGCAAATCTTTACATAGAAAGAAAAAATGATAAGAACATATACCGATAATCCTAATATATATGAGCGATGTTGCAAAAAAATAATTAGGTAAGATATACCTTCAAAAAAATTTGTACTGGGTCTTATTATAACATGAGGTTGCAATTGCTCCACCGGCTCTATTGCTCTGTCAACAACAGTGTCAATGTAAAGATCTAAATACGCACCATCTGTTAAGCCTTGTACAAGTTCAATAACTTCAGCATCGTTACTAACTATTTTCCAGCCCACTCCTTTTTTGACATAAACTTCTTCTATTCCAGTTTACCCAACGTCATCCTTGAAATAGTCCATAAGTGCTGTGAATGAGAACGTATCAGGATTTATCTCGGTAGGGATCTTTGTGCATGTGCCGCGTAAGTACTTAGTTTTAAGAAACTGTCCCTTGTGGTAAAACCTGAGAAAAAAATACTCTGCCATCCTGAAAATAAAATGGAACCATAAAAATTAGTCAATAAATGAAATATGCACAAGTAAAATATGCAAAGGTAATTAAATATGCAATTACATCAAACTAAAAATATGCACAAGTAAATAGAGCACAAGTACAGAGATTGTCACACGTCAAAATCAAATAGAGCAAATCAAACAGATCTTAACTTAATACCGAATTTCAGTACATTACAAGTACAAAAAGAAGTTACTCTACAAGTAACATCACATATGGAAATACAACATTTTAAGCAATAGAAATATAAGTGGCAGTTCATTCATAAAGTTCTTTCATTTCTTGCTCATCAACAACAAAAACTTGTTGCCTCGGCTCATCATCTCTGTACCAACTAACATCTTCACCTGTGCGATTCTCCATTTCAAAGTTTATCGGCATATCATGCATAGTAGGGCCACTTACTTCTTCAAGTACATCATTTCCTTGTTCAACATCATTGTACTCTCTTGGCATTTTTTTAACAACAAAATATAAAATTTTTTCCGTACAATCTTGAATATAGAAAACTTGTTGCACTTGAGTAGCCAGAACATATGGATCCTCTTTATGATATACTCTATTAAAATTGACTCTTGTTTGTCCACAACAGTCTTTATCCTTTTGATACCAGCAGCACTAGAACAAAACTACGAGCAATGCACCCCAATAATCAACTTCAATGATTTCTTCGATTGCTCCATAGTAAGTTACATCCCCAACTATTGGATTCTGATCTTTTGAACTTGCAAAACTGGTGGTCAGGGCTGTCAAACAGACACCGCTATTTTGTGTCGTGCACTTGGCATCTCTTTGCTTTGTATGGAATTTGAACCCGTTTATTACATAACTGGTGTACTTCCTGGCTACTCCTTGAGGCCCCCTTGCAAGACTTAATAATTCTGATGAACATCCCCCTCTTTTTTCCACCTCCTCATTTAACCAATTATGAAATTCTTTTGCAAGTGTCCATTCTGTTTTGTACATCTTTGACTTTCCATGTTTTTCATAGAGGCTACGATGCTCCCTGAATTTTTATTAAATGGAAAATATATCAATAGTGCTACATATTTGTACATAAACTACACTATAAACTTCTACAAAAACTAGAAAAAAGAACGCACTCAATCAATTTCTCAATTTCCATGTTCCCGCTGTTAAAGAGTATGTATCGATGAGCATTAATCCATACTTTCTCTACCAAATAAATTGGCTAATGATGGACCCAATGGGGTATCCCTGATTTGATTTGCCTTCATCACTTCCCCTCTCATCACTTAAAAATTGAGAACAAAAGGTCAAGCATTCTTCCATCATGTACCCTTTAGCTATAGACCCTTCTGGTTTGCTTCTATTACGAACGTAGGACTTTAATTTACAAAAATAGCATTCAATTCCAAACATCCATCTGAGATGTACTGGTCCTCCTAATTCAACCTATTTACATAAGTGAATCAGCAAGTGAAACATAATGTCAAAAAATGCCGGTGGAAATATTATCTCACATTGGCAAAGTATTTCTATGATTTCTTCTTGCAACTTCGGAACATCCTCCAAATCTATCACTTTGCCACATAAGTCGCGAAAAAATGAACCCAGCCTAATCAAAGGTATTGCCACCTCTGGTTTCAAGGTTTTAATCACAGGAAATTGTAGTACATATTGGAGAACGAAATGTGCATCGTGACTTTTATACCTGAAGACTTTTCTTTCACTCATGTTGTAACACCCCAAGATCCGGGGTCAGGGATTTATGGTAGTCACAATTCATTATTCCACGTTGTACCTGTATTACTCACAATATACACAATCCGCCTGCTCATGACCCCACAATATACATCCCACACACACACAGGTTAGAGTCTCAGAAACGACACACTAAAACATCTGCGGAATAAAATGTTATTATTACAATACCCAAATGTCTTGTTGAATCTGATATCGATGCAACCTCTAAGTGAAGGTACATTAACAACTTAACCCGTTGGTTCTCATGATCCTCTTACATAATTCATACTTATACATAAAGTGAATAACAGAACTGTAGCCTGATCCGAATAGTCCTTACTACTCCCGAGATCACTGCTAGAAACTGCTCAGGGAAAAGCCTTGCGCTTACCACTCGCTTGCGGGTGTGTGCCGTGTCCTTGGCATCCTACTTAGCAGCTATATAATATATAAAATAATAGCAAGAGTGAGTGAAAGCTCAGCAAGGTAATAAAAGAATAGCATAAATCTACCTCTAACTCAAACCCAGAATGAAGCGAGTATAAGACAATAATTGTCAAAATATCTCGATACTGAAATTATTTCCTCATCGGGATATATTCAAAACGGTACTATCATAGTACTTCAAATATCATTTACTATCTTTATATGAAAGATATATGCAACTCACACTTGCCGTAGCAATTTATACTTAATGACATTCTTGAAACATTTGTAACCATGACACTTCAATAGGAGATAGTGCACAGTAATTTCATATGACATGCCCTTGCGTTATTCTATTCCAATCATCTTCCTTCTATTAACTAAGAAGGTTACTGATACAAAATAATTTATTCGATGAAATGCAATATCCTTACAACATTATCGGTAACTGAGCACCTGGGCTTTCATGATAGCGTTGTAGTACAATTCCAATTGGAAGAATAGGGATTATTCTGGAGTACACCCGATATAAGGTGATCAGCCATTGTATCGTACAAAACTTCGCTACTAGTAGACGGGAAGTGATCCTTCTTTCGAGGTCGTGTCCCTGACCGCTTTTGAGTCTTATGATGGACTTGCCCACCTGCAAGCCTCTTTCACTTGTATATATATCTTGATGGACTCGCCCACCTGCAAGCCTCCTACACTTCGATATATGTATATCTGGATGGACTCGCTCACCTGCAAGCCTCTTACACCTTCATCACCCTCCAGTCCCAAGAGTCATTGTAACCAGATTCAAAACGAAACCTTTTTAAAATCTTTACTTCCGGAAGTATTTCAGGAAGCAAGATCATAATGTGGGTTGACCTTAGTCAACAGATCTCCTTAGACAATGCCCTCATTTTGAAAACATACGGGTTAGTTAGTCGGAGTTTTGAAGTACATCCCTCATCTAGTCTAAAATTTTCCATACTTGCAAAAGTACAATATGCAAATATACGTATTTATTAGTCGGAGTTTTGAAGTATATCCCTCGTCTAGTCTCGTATTTTGAAAACATACGGGGCAGTTAGGCAACAGATCTTCTGATATTATACGTATGATTTTATACATTTAATTATTTACTGCCTTTATATTCATACATACAATTAAATGTATTGCACGTATAATTTCAATTAATTTCATTTATCTGATATTGTCAATGAGTTAATTTGAGTATGTTAATTCTTGTTAATTTAATATTTGAGTCTTTTTCCGGTTAAACAATCTCCCTGATAATTTATGCACTTCAAGATTTCAAGTATATATTAGCATCAAACGCTATAACTGAGCCTTATTCATAACATATTGACCACGTATTTGGACTATAAATTCTTAAAAATCCTGTAGATTTTACAACTACATAATTCCCACCATCTTAATTTACAATTACCATTAGTAAACTGCGTTGTCGCAAATATGATCCTACAAATTAAAATTTTATATGTAATGCCGGTCCAGTTTTATCCTTTATGAATCGATAACAAGCCTGAAACAATGTCTTCAGAAGTTTGAAGATCAGTTGCCTGGAAAGGATGCAAATTATCAAATAGCTAGAAGTGGCATTGATAATTACCTGCATATCAATATAAAATCATGCTTGCATGATTTATTAAGCATTTGGAACTGGATTACGGACCCGATATTGTGGATGGAGTCTGATGTATAGGAATTTATTGATGCAGATAGCATTTGGTAAAAAATATCAAGAGCTATTATTGTGTTTAAATAGGTTTCGTGTTTTGACATAACTTGCAAGTTGTTTTAATTGATAAGAGTGATTAACCTCTCATTTTCTTCTTATTTTTTAAAGTATTATGTGGATCATTGCTGTCAATAGATTTTATATATGTGTACATATGTATTTGCAATAATTAAGTGATCTCGTAAAAGGCACCGGAGATACGAGGATGATGAATCTAGCGCTTCCACTAATGGCAGATCTCTCTACGTGGCAGACGATCTTGTTATTCAAACAGTTGACCAAAATGTAGCATATGCACATGCACACCCGAAGGATTTTCAGCTTGCACCTGAGCAGGTTTTTATGTTGGAAAAGTCTGTGTCTATGACGGAGGGAGATGGTGAGCTACCGTCAGACCATCCGTTGAGCATGGGGACTATGTCGGAGTTGGTGCGGGTTATGGTCTATGTGCTTACGGACATCCAAGCACGTCAAAAATCTGATAGCAACAAGGTGAGTTATTTGTTAAACAATAGTTGAGTATACGCATGTTTTTTATCTTTATTAAATGTTGAACTTGTTCTATTGGCATAATGATCTTGTCTTTACAACTTTCTAGGGTAATGGTAAGGATAAGTCCATTATGCATGAGGATGGTTCAAGCTTTGATAGGGATGATACTTGCCGTATGCCTCATTCTCCACAACTTGATCAACGTCGTACAAGGGGGGATTGGACTATAATGAAAAAGGGATAGCTCTGGTAGCATATTTTGATAGTTATTGTGAACTTATGCCGATTATCTTTTTTAATTTTTGGATGATGGATTGCAATTATGATATGTATCTGCTTTTGTTGCAAATGTAGTAACGTGGTTGTAGTTCAGATAATCGGTTCAGAATAGACCATATGATGGTTTTTCAGTATTACATAAAACTGTAATGGATCATTTTGTTGTCGTATTGACAAGTTTAAATATGTTATAGTAGTTATTTGTGGTGAATGAAGATTTTATTTTTCTAGTCTGTTGATATATTAAAATTGTGTAGATTTGATATATTTTGCTGGCAAGGATAATTTCATTATATACAAATGTTTTGTCATGTGTAGTGACCGAAAATTTAAGAAATTTTTATGAGGATTGTGATAGATGATTCTGTCACAATTTATATTTATGATTGATAATTCCGTCACAATTTGTGACAGGTAATTCACGATTCTGTCATAATTTATGACGGATTATCTGTCAGAAAAATTCAAAGGAGTCCACTGTAACTTTGCGACAAAATAAGAATTTGTGACGGAATAGTGAATTTACGACGACGAAATTGTGATAGACTTCTTCCGTCATAAATTAAGGGGATTGCGACAGATTCATTGTTATAATTCCGTCGGAAGTATCTTGTTTTCTAGTGATTTAGATATCAGCAATAAATCAACACAAGTTAGCAAAAAATTTAGAAAAAAATCACCAACAAATATATGTGTTACGGAAGAGCAAATATTGAATTTTCCAGACTCAGTGCGATGATAGCGATGTTTGCATGAAGTAAATATGGTCGAAGTAATTACGGTGATAAATATTTCAGACTGAATTTGGTAAACAACGACGAAAAAAGAGAGAAAGAAGGAGAGATGATGCAAGAGAATGTGCGTGTTTTAATGGAATTAATGGTGTTGGCGACGGTAGAAGGTTGATTGTGGAAGAAGGAGAAAGGAAATTTGGTGAAGGAAAGATAAAGGATGTGGAAAGTTAGAACAAATTTAAAAAATGAATGGTTAAATAAGAATTAATTTTAAAATTACATAACTACCATTAGATCTTATATCGCATATTAGTAAATGTTCTCATATGAGTAATTGCCTACACTACTAGAAAAATGGCTTATAGTGACGGAATTTTAAGCCTAAATCCGTCACAAATAGTCTACTTGTGACAGATTTCGTTCGTCACTTATAATCCTGTCTAAAGTTCAAGATTTTGTCACAAGCCCCGTTTTTTGTCACAAGCTACATGGTTAGTCACAAGTTTAAAGTGGGATCCACAAACCCGTTATTATATTACATAATCTAACTTGTGACAAATAATTCGTCACAAAACAATATATTATTATTTTATTCAACTAATAAAAAATGAATAATATATACTTGTGACGAACTCCATCGTCATAACATATTGAAGAAAAAGAAAATAAAATTTACTTTTGACGGAATATACGTCACTAAAGTTATGAATAAATAAAATGAAAAAATTGTAAAAGATACTTGTGACGAACTTGTTGTCACAACATTGTTGTGACAAACTTACTTATGACGCCTTTGAATGCACCTTTTCTTCAGTACTTGTGACAACTTCCGTCACAACATTGTTGTGACAAACTTACTTATGACACCTTTCAATGCACCTTTTCTTCAGTACTTGTGACAACTTCCGTCACAACTACTGCCATCCGAAATTTTTGCCCTGCTTGTTTTGTGTAAGAACCAACCAATATATGGCTTTTCAATTTTCAAAACCAGCAACCAACTTGGCTTTTCAATTGTCAAGACCAGCAACCAATATGGCTATTCAATAGTCTAAACCACCAACATCACATTTTAATCATAAACCATAATAACAAATCCTATTTAAAAATAACAATATTACCAAACGACATTTAATCCAACATTATGGATATGATACTTGGCATACATATAATCATTCATATAATATACCATCCAAATACATCCGATTTAGCAAAATAAGGCGGATCATCCAACATAACATATTGTATATTAAGAATATGCCCCTCTACCCCTCTGACCAGTACCATCCCCGACTTGATTGGCTTCCACTACGACCTCTACGCTCAACTGGTCTTCATCCAGCCATGAAGAAAACAACCTTGTACATAAGAGTTCATAACCAGGAAATTAGCATGTACTAAATTGAATAAAAATATTACCCACTTACGTAGATATTTCGTTTTACTCGTATACTAAACAGTCTTGAAAAAGTGTGTATAAATATGAAGAACATAAACTATAACCCAAAACAGAAAACATTAACCTAATTCAACCCATTACCCAGTCCTTTATTACCATAATCGATTAGACAAGAGAATGAGAATCCATGATCAGTACTAATACCAATTATGAAACCCCAAGTGTATGTATATGTGTATGTTTGTATGTACATATGTATGACTTTGTGTATAAAGAGATGAACTCTGGGGTTAAATCCACTCAAAAATAACTTGAAATTAAGACAAGAAGATACCTGATGTTGAACTCTGGCATTAATTAAATCCACTCAAAAAGCACTTGAAATACAGAGAGAGGGTTAAAGAAGATAAGAGTAAGAAACATAGAAATGAAATGACACAGATGGTAAGAATTATGGCAATAAAGTGAAATAATTGCTAATTAGTAATTGGCAATAAAGTGAACTAATTGCCCGTTAGTAAAGGGCGGTCAAGTTTAACTTTTCCCAATTGATGGATGTCCAAAAAATTCGAACTAATGACTAAAAAACAGTTTACTTAAAGAAACATATTTTATTTTAAAATACAACATTACTATCAATCTATGTGAATATAAGCTTTAAGCACAATATTTTATTCCATGAAATATAAAATTACATTTATATCATTTATATATACTAGCTTAAAACTTGTGCAATGCACGGATTTCTTTTGATATGTTATAAATTTTATTTTACTTTATAATTATTTTCTTATATAATCATTAAATTTAAAAATTACATTAATATTAATTTAATAAAATTTAAAGTAAATTTAATAAATGATTTACATGATTTAAAATTTATAAAATAAAATTTGAAGTTAAATATGTCGTTGACGAAATTTGAACTATGAATATTTAGTAAATTAATTTAATCATTAAATATATCTTATAATTACATCTAACGGTTCTTATTAATTACTAAAAATCTAAAAGTAATATGGTGTCATATTTTTGGGTATACATTAATGATTGTACATTTATTTTTTAAACTGAAAGGTAATGTATTTATTTAGAAAAAAAATATAAATGATTGGAAGATTATGATTGCAAAAATATGTTTTAAATTAAAAGGTAACGTGTTTTAATTAGAAAAAAATATTAATGATTGAAAGATACAATATTTTAGGTACACATAAAGGATAATATGTTCAATTAAAAATAAATATATTTTAAATTGATTAAAAGATAAGATATTTTAGGTATTTATTAAATATTAGTTAATAATGCAATTATGTTGTTATATAATTATAATTTATTGATTTTTTAAATTTTAATTTAACATAATTTAATATACTCATATTTACGTATTATACTAACATTTTCTTATTATGAACAATGTACATGGATTTTAAAAATATTTTATTAATAATTGAAAATATGGTGTGATATTTTTGGATATATATTAATGATTGTAAGATTAGTTTTAAATAAAAAAAGGTAATGTCTTTTAATTATAAAGGAAATATTAATGATTTAAAGATATGATACAATTGATGTTTTTATAAGAGGTAATATCTTGAATTAAAAGTAAATGTGAAAATGGAACCATTAATTATATTATGTAATTATTTATTTTAATAATTTGGATAAACAAATCGAAAATCAATTATATTAGGTTTTATATTATGTTATTACTTATTTTAGGTGTTATATTTTTCTTAAAAATTATGGTGTGATATTTTCGGGTATATTAATGATTGTTAGATTTGTTTTAAATTAAAAAGGTAACGTGTTTAAAAATATTTAAACACTATTTTTTAAAAATATTTGTTGTTTCTATTTTTTAAAAAATACTTATCGACGATCCAACCGCACGTAGGTAAATATATATCTAATTTAGTGATATTTCCAAGTTTTTAAAAAATAATAAATTTATTTGGATGGTAAAAGTGGTAGTCAATTATCGATTTGACCCGTACTCCTAAATAGTGCTTTGTCCCGGATTGTTGTTTCTATTTTTTAAAAAATACTTATCGACGATCCAACTGCACGTAGGTCAATATATATCTAATTTAGTGATATTTCCAAGTTTTTAAAAAATAATAAATTTATTTGGATGGTAAAAGTGGTAGTCAACTATCGATTTGACCCGTACTCCTAACTAGTGCTTTGTCCCGGATTGTTGTTTCTATTTTTTAAAAAATACTTATCGACGATCCAACCGCAGGTAGGTAAATATATATCTAATTTAGTGATATTTCCAAGTTTTTAAAAAATAATAAATTTATTTGGATGGTAAAAGTGGTAGTCAACTATCGATTTGACCCGTACTCCTAACTAGTGCTTTGTCCCGGATTGTTGTTTCTGTTTTTTAAAAAATACTTAATGACGATCCAACCGCACGTATCTTAATATATATCTAATTTAGTGCTATTTCCAAGTTTTTAAAAAATAATAAATTTATTTGGATAGTAAAAGTGGTAGTCAACTATCGATTTGACCCGTACTCCTAACTAGTGCTTTGTCCCAGATTATTGTTTCTATTGTTTAAAAAATACTTATCGACGATCCAACCGCACGTAGGTCAATATATATCTAATTTAATGATATTTCCAAGTTAAAAAATAATAAATTTATTTGGATGGTAAAAGTGGTAGTCAACTATCGATTTGACCCGTACTCCTAACTAGTGCTTTGTCCTGGATTGTTGTTTCTATTTTTTAAAAAATACTTATCGACGATCTAACCGCACGTAGGTAAATATATATCTAATTTAGTGATATTTCCAAGTTTTTAAAAAATAATAAATTTATTTGGATGGTAAAAGTGGTTGTCCCGGATATAAAGTAATTTAGGTTATATTACTCGATATATATAAAAAAATTATATTATTTTAATATATTTTAAAAATAATAATTCGAGCTTACTCATGTTTTGTGCAATAAATAAAATCAATTATAAGGGTTATTATATTTGACACTTAAAAAAGAAGTCATATATGTGAGAAATTTATAGTAACGTACAATACTCTCAATTGTTGTTGATAAAATTTTATTAATAGATCATAATTTTAAATATTATCCATTTACATAATAATAAAACGATTATAATTATTTGATATTTTATGCAAAAATTAATTAACAGGATTGTTTTTAATGATAGGATTGTTTTTAATGATGAATTATGTGTATTCTTCACGATAGTTCGAATGTTAGATTCAGATTATATTGTTTGGACTTGTAAGATACATATATTCTTCAAGATAGTTCGAATGTTAGATTCGGATTAAACTTAAAATCCGATTAAGATATCATTCAACACAACAATGCTATAGTCAATAATTTTATCTAATATTACCAAACTCTTAATTGATGGTAAAAAGGTTAACCCATCATTTACAAATATAAATTAATTATTTAAAGTTCTTTTACATGTGACAAATGTTTTTCATATTCACAATTCGTCACAACGACGGGGTAGTACTTGTGGCGGACGACGTCACATGTGACAAATGTTTTTCATTAAGTGACAAACATACAACTATATGTCACAAGTTTGCTTTTTCATATATTTAAATATATGAAAATATGTACATTGCCATACAAAAATTATAAAATATTATGTTTGTGACGAATGGCTAACTTCGTCACAAGGTACTTGTGACGGATGTTTGTAGTTGTCAAAACTTATACTGCACCCGAAATCCGTCACAACGTATCGTCACAAGTAACCTCTCGTCACAAGATTGTCGTCACAAGTTTGCTTTTTTGTGTATTTAACAAATATATAAGTAAAGGACCCCATAAAATAATTATAAAATATTATTCTAGTGACGAATGTATACTTTCGTCACAAGTTACTTGTGACAGATGTTTGTAATTGTCACAACTTATGATGTTACCGCAATCCGTCACAACGTATAGTCACAAGTAAGCTGTCGTCACAAGATTTTCGTCACAAATGGCAGATTTTCTAGTAGTGCTATATACATAATTCCTCAATTACATGCTCAATTACATACTATAATTTTCGAGTTGTGAAATTTATTATCATTCTAGTCTCCTGAATCATCTATCCTAAATTTGGATAATAGGCATATGCTTCAAGAGGTAAACAAATTCAATGAAAATTTCAAATGAATTCTAAAACTTTTTTTTAGCATATTTTTGATATTATTGTTTTTCTATATATTTTTAATACTTGAGAATTGAACCAATGAAACAATATCCCTCTACCATTTATCATAATGAGGATATAATTATTATGAATAGGGGGTGGGACTAGAAATGAAATAAAGGCCGGGTATGTTGTTTATCAGAACCAAAATTAGCTTTTTTCAACTTAACTTAACTTAGTGACTTAGGAAATGATTTTCTTAATATAAGGGGGAACCATGACTTGAGAAAAAGAAAGAATCGGGAAATTTACTTTCAGAAAATATCATAATTTTGATTTTTTTTGAAAATTCGATTTCATTAATATGTTAACAGGAATTTTAGATTATAAAAATAATAACATGGACTTCCAACTTTGAATTTCTTTTTGCCAAAACAATTTTACAAGATTTTCGCTGACAATTGGTTGGGAACAACAATGCCAAATGCCAAACTTGCCCACAGCTTTTAAAATAGCCTAAAGAAAAATGGAAATTGGAATCCAATGATAAATGAAAATATCCTTGGCATTTTATTCAATCGAATTGTTCATTTAAAGAGAAGCACTTGTGTTTGATGTTCCGATTCCTGTTCTTCAAGTTCATCAACAAATAAAGGACCCCTATGTTTTCTTCAGGGGTAATTTACCAATGAAGTCGTTGTTGAGACTTCCCAAGTAGAGATTTTCCTCAAACTCCAAAGCAGATGTAACAAACGACATAACCTTCCCGCTATGATCATCCAGCACTTTGACTATCTTCTTATCGTCCCCCACATTCACTACTGTCGATCTTGTTCTTGTGGGGTCGATTAGGTTGATTATTCTGGGAAATGTCATTAGGAAATGTCTGATTGTGTTGGAATGGTGTACAAATCTTAGCTTGCTCGAATATATCTACAAAAGGGAAATATCATTTCACTCGTATATACTTTCAGCAGTAATTACTTCTAAGTCTAGCAATGACCTAAATATACCTGTACAAGAGCGATCCAGAATGAACCATCTGGAGCAAGATTTATGTTGTCCGGTGCACAGAAGGTTTTCAACAAATATCTCTGTTTTGCCTCTTATTTCATCCTTTAGCCAATACTTTAGGCACCTAAATCTAACATGCAAAAAAAAAAAAAAATTATAATAAATGGGAATTGAGGAACTCTACTCTTCTTTTTTCCGCTAAACTAGAGGCACTCTAGTAAGCTTCTCCCAAAACTTCACCTGTATTACTTACTTCCATGTTTCACAAACGACTAAATAATCTTCATTTCTAGAGAGTGCCACACCGTTAGCAAATGCAAGATTATCCAACACTAGAGATGTCTCTTTAGTGGAAGGATCATACTTGAGGAGCTGCCCATAAGGTTTAGCCTCCAGTGCATCAAGGTACCAGTCATGCATTCCATATTTTGTGCTTGCAACACTGAAATATAAGGTACCATCTGATGCTTCAATAACATCATCTACAAAACTGATTGACAAAACTTATTAGTATTGTTTACTTAAGCTCTTCTTAATATGTAAATATACCTACAAATCTAGAATAAATTTTATATATAAGATAATGTTAAAATTAAAATTATTTATCCAACAAACCCTACAAGCTAAATCAGTTTGTAATTATTGGTCAACTTACTAAAGATCACTTTACAGAACTACAAATAATTTAGGTCATTGACGAATTACTAGTTTGTAAGCTAAATAAGTTTGTCTTTGAACGGACACCTATATGTACAAGATAACTATAACCTTGCAATGAAAAGTTACCTTATTTTGGTACCATTAAATTGGTATGCAAGAGCAGTCACACCATCTTCGTTAACTTTAAGCAAACCCTGCAAATGATATAGTTTATATTTCCGTTTGGTCTAACCTGCACTTTTCTTTAACTTCACAAGTTTTTGAGTATTTACTACCTCCACGCCATCGCATGCTATGAGATCATTAGCTGCTGTGATTGTAATTCCAAGTAACGTATTAGTGTTGAAATTCTTCCAGTTCTCCCAGGATCCATTGGTATGCATTCTTTTTATCCATCCATCTCTTGTAGCTGTATACAATATCCCCATCTTGTCGAAACAAACATCTTCTGGATACTTGAGTATTCCTTCTCCAAGTTTGACCACTTCCTGAAAATGAAACAACAAATCTAACTGTATGAGAGGTTGTTTCCGTAAGAAACTGAATAGCATATACTATTCGAGAAATAAAATAAAAGTTAGGCTAGAACATCGAAAAGCGTGAATGCATGCCTGTAAGAGGTTGTTTTGTTGAAAAGAAGCGGATGGTGAAGGGAATTGAAGGGTGTCTGGGAATGTTGGTAAAAAGAAGAAGATTTGAATTGATATTGCCAACAAAGAAGTTAGTACAAAGCCTAAAAATGGTTTTACAAGGGAAGTCATGGCTGCTTCCTTTTTCAGATTTTGTTGATATACTTTAACTGAATAATGTTATCCTCTACGTGACACTAGTCTTTATGTAGCAGCTATGTATAATTTTTTGGTATTGATCATCTTAAGCTTTAGTGTAGCTAATGTTTCAGTAATTTTGTAATAACAGCATGAAGTAGCACATGAGGTGAGATTTTGTAATACACATGTTTTGTTATTGTAAAAATTTTATAAAATAGGTAATTATGGATAAAAGGTAAATAAAAGTAAACAAACAATAATCAAAAAGTAAATAAAATAGAAAATTTTAATTTATATGATACATTAAATAAATTATATTTGTAA
This sequence comes from Saposhnikovia divaricata, assembly GCA_036435485.1. Lineage (NCBI taxonomy): Eukaryota > Viridiplantae > Streptophyta > Magnoliopsida > Apiales > Apiaceae > Saposhnikovia > Saposhnikovia divaricata. The sequence continues at coordinate 134,113,418 of CM071595.1, forward strand.
GTCTTTGCATAAGTATTAGTGCAAGTCCAATATATTTGTAAGTCTTATAAAGAATTAGGTTTAAAATAGTGCTCCAACACCCTCTTAATTTTTCCTTAAAAAGTTAAGAGCATCATTTGCTCCCTTATTTCACTTTTATCAATAAAATATTATTTTTCTTCCTCTTTTCAATTGTTTTCCTCTTTTTTTGTTCTGGCTTTCTTCTTTTATTTATTATTTAATAATTATAAGGATCAATTATGAGGAAGCTTGTTGATATCCTAAATCACTAACAACCTAATATTTTATAATATTTATAAGTAAAACACAATGAGATTATTGGACTTACTCTTATACAAAACAAATTTACCTATTTTAACCCTAACTTTTAGGTAAACTATTAGGTAAACTAAACACCGACCTAAATTTTCACTAACATCTCTAACTATTTCCTAAACATGGATTTATTAAAATCTAAAACATAACTAATTTTATTTTATTTTAGATTTAAATCATAGATGTTCAAAATTCAAATTTACAAAAATTAAAAAATAATAATTTTCTCTTCAATTGTTTTACCTCATACACTTCTCATCACCAAACAATTTTGTTAATGCACTTCTCATCAACATCATATGTTACATGGATCACTTTTCTCCACAAACTTTTTTAAGTCTCACCAGTTTCAATTTGTTGATGCACTTTTCATCAATTTCTATTGTTCTCCATAAATTTTATTTCAAACAAAATTCATGATCACATATGGCATGCTTTCTTTCTCATCATTATCATGACTATTTTGATGCGACTTATTATCTGATCCACTTACCCTTCTTCCTTTGATCGATTCATCTTCAAAAAACTTGATATAAATTAGAGTTGGGTTGCCCTCCATAGACTTAAGTCTCTCATTCTACAAGTCTACTCAACACAGACCAGTTAAGATCATATAATATGTTTTATAAAATAGATAATTATTGATAAAGTAAAAAAGAAAAAAAAAAAAAGGAAAAGTAATGAAAAAGTAAACGAAATAGAAATATTTGAATTATGTGATAAATCAAATAAACTACATGCACAAGTTTTTATATAAGCATTACACAAAAGAAATTTACCTAAAAAAAGGTACCCTAACTATTAGGTAAACTAAACACCCGCCTTATTCTCCACTAAAATCTTTAACTATTTTCTAAATATTAAGATTTATTAAAATTTAAAATATAATTAATATTATTTTAAATTTAAATCATAAATATGCAACCGTTTTTAAATAATTGGGTCTATTTGCAGCTTTCAAGAAACTTTGTTGTTTATGTTTGCATTGATGTCTTGGAAATTTAAATATTGATGTTCTGGGTTTTCAAGATAAGATTAACAAATTGGTACAACTTTTATCTTTATTTACAGTATTCTTTTCCAAGTCTGTATGGGCACCTGAAACCTAGAAAAGTCACGAAGTGCCTCCTAATTAACTTCGTTTAAGTGGTACAATTAAATAAAATAAATTTTTTGATTGTCCACACACCTAAATTTTAAAAAGAAGGGCCTGTTTGGCTAATATAGAGATTTTTATGGTGCCTAGAAGTGCTAAAAGCAGGAACCCCGCGTAAGAAAAAAAAAATGAAATTTTTTACTATTTTGCCCGTAAGGAAAAAAAAAACAAAGCAATGTGAATAGCAAGTCACTAAAATAGGAATGAGCGTGGGCTCGTAAGCACACGTTAATAAAAATGATATAAAACGTAAGTAGATGTTATAATTTTTTATACCAAAAGCATACTACGCAGATTGTAGATTTGCGTGAAGACCGATTTGTTAGCAAACCCTCGGAAGGATATCGCTGGATGATTTTTGCTCAAGAGACTATAGTATCTAGTTGAGCTTAAACTTTGATGTAATTTGATCTGTGTTTTTATGCGACTTAATTTGTGGTCTACGAGCATCTTCAAGAGTACAAGATTCTTAGACTCTATTTACTTGAAGTGAATGGAATTCCCATTTTGGATTGAATAAAAAAATGATTTGTTAGACTGGGCCACATCAAGGGAATGGCTCATTTCAAGTACATTCCTTTTAATTCAAAACAATTAAAATTCATTTTGTCCAAAACATATGGTAACGATCATTCTTTTCCCTCTATAATATTGAAAGAAAATGTCGAACGCCTACATTTTGACGAGCAAACTTTTGGTTTTTTTTAACTAATTTGAACTAAGATTAACGGAGCATTATAACCAGAAAAATACATAAAAAGATAATAAACTTTAGTCGGGGAAAGCTACCACTTCTACTAATTCAAAATCCCTAATCAAAGTTGAAAAATAGTGAAAAAATGGTAAAAAAAATACCGCTCATCAAAGAGGTTATGATTATGTAAATTATTATGTAAATTGCTAAAAAACTTTATACTGTTAAATATATTGTATATTATAATAACTAAGAAATATTTATAGAGAAAAAAAACTAAAGAAATAAGATTTTTATTATATTCAAAGTGATATGGGTTAAAAATAAGCCTAAAGACACATTTAGTGTTGCATTAATTAGACCCGGTATGGTCCGAACGTGGGGCTCACCAACAGGGTCCAAAGTCCTATTTTTAATATTAATTTCGTAATTAATATTAGGGGTAATAAACAGCTCAGCAATAAGTGTCAGATAAGGACATTATCTCTACAAGACTTAGCCTCCAAGGCATCCAATTCGATATGGCAACAGACTCCTACAAGGAAGGAGTCTAGAACTTTCCTCAAGGAGGTGACTTATCTATTAAGTCTCCAACTCCTACCTTAATTCTAAGGCTTCTCAGCCTATATAAAGGGCCTGACCCCTCATTCTCAGAACTACGTTGGCTTGATTCTCTAGCAATACAGAGATACGTAGGCATCTTGAGAGGACCGTTTAGTCTCGAACGCAAGAACAGCCATTAAAGCTCGAAGCTCACCATCCTTTGTATTAAATACATACAAACCCTAGCCGCAATTTATAAACCCTCATTTTTATTCCACAACATTTGGCGCCGTCTGTGGGAAGACAACATCAACCATGGTTCAAACACGAAGAACAACACCAGTTGTAACTGAGGTCGTGCCAATTAGCTCTGCCCCACCTCTCACCAAGCAGACTCCCCCAGCATCTGGGACGTTCATTCAACAGGCTCCCCCAGCATCAGCTGTCATTATCCACTCTCAAGTTTCTCAGCAACCAGGGGTGATCCCCCATGCTGAGAGTACGTTGCCTCTGTCCAATCAGGCAGGACAAGCGACCAACTCTCTCCAGATTGTTGATCCGAACAACCCGCCACTAGGGGTACAGATCCATACTACGGATCTCCCCTTGTACACTAATCCCAGGCACGGTCTGCCCAACTACCCCCCGATGACTCAAGGCTCAGGACCAAGTGGTCATGCCTTACAAATCCGGGACCGAGATTATGATGACTACTCCGGCCCTTATACTGATGATTCATCGTCTGAGGATGATGATCGTGATGAAGCCCCGATGAGGCAACGTGCTAGAAGAGAGCCTCAAGGAAGGACTCAAGGGATCCATGATGGACCTCCACCAACGGCTGAGGAGAGGATTAAGGCTCACGAGGCTGAGATCTAAAGGCTGAAGGATGACATAGCAATGGAGCAAGCAAGACAGAATCAAACTCGACCTCCTCCAACCTCAGGAACGATTGCCATCATTGATTTGGAGAGGTCTTCAAGGAGACGAAGAAAGGTTGATGCCTCATTCGGAAGAACAACCACAAGGATGGAAATTCCCAAGGGAAACCCCAAATATCTGATGCCTCTCGGAGATCCTGATGATCCAACACCCCCGTTCACCGAGGAAGTGATGAATGCTCACATCTCTAGGAAGTTTAAGATGCCTACAATAAAGGCTTATGATGGAACGGGTGATCCCGCAAACCATGTGAGAACATTCTCGAACGCACTACTGTTACAGCCTGCTAGTGACGCTCTCAAGTGTAGGGCGTTCCCTCAAACCCTGTCGGGTATGGCTCAAAGGTGGTACAGCCGTTTGCCTGCAAATTCGATTGGATCTTTTAAGGAATTGAGCACTGCTTTTATCAGCCAATTCATTAGTGGAAGAGTTCATGAGAAGAGCTCTGCGTCTCTTATGTATGTGGTACAAGGAAAGAATGAAAATCTAAGGGATTACCTTAAGCGATTCACTAAGGAGACTCTAAATATCACTGACTTGGAGAATAAGGTGGCCATGGTAGCCCTGGAGCACGGAACCACTGACCTCTTCTTTAATAGGTCATTAGCGAAGCATCCCCCAGAAAATATGGCTGAGCTCCAAAGAAGGGCTGATAAGTATATTAAAGCTGAGGATAGCTTGAAGAAAGAAACCACCGTAGGTGGAGGAGGAGGTAACAATGACTCCAAGAAGCGAAAGCAAGACCAGGACTATGATGATCAAGAGTATGATGCTAGGGACAAGTATCCCCGAACTAGCGAGGACTCCGACTCTGCCCCTAAGAAGAACCAAGGGTCATGGTTCACTGAGTATGCAAGGTTGAATACTCCTAGGAGTCAAATCTTGTTGGACATTGAGAATGATAAGGATTTCAGATGGCCGAAGCCACTCAGGGGTGATCCCGCAAAGAGAAACCAGAATCAGTATTGCAGATTCCATAGAGACGTGGGGCATGACACTGACGATTGTAAGCAACTCAAAGATGAGATTGAGTTTTTGATCCGTAGAGGGAAGCTGAGGCACTTCACTAAGGGTGAAGACCGTGCTAATCAGAGAAGAGACTATAGTAGAAGGGATGACGATCAAGATCGCAACCCACAGCCCCGAGGGCCAGTAATCAACATGATCTCAGGAGGCCCAACTGCGGCCGGGACAACTAGGAACTCTCGAAAGGCTTATGCCCGAGAGGTGTTGCACATAGTAGGAGAGGCCCCGAAGCTTGAAAAAACTGAGGTAGCGATTAGCTTTGATGACTCAGACTTGGAAGGAGTGAAGTTCCCCCATGACGACCCGTTGGTCATAACTCCTGTGATTGGAAACTCGGAGGTGAAGCGAGTCTTGATAGACAATGGAGCTTCCGTTGACATTCTGTTTCATGATGCGTTTGTGAAGATGGGATACACTGATTCTCAGTTGACCCCCAATAACATGCCTATATACGGATTTAATGGAGTAAAATCCAAAGTTGAAGGGACTATTCAGCTGCCTGTAACTATTGGGCAAGAGCCCAAGGAGGCCACTCAGATGTTGAACTTCCTGGTAATCAAGGCGGATTCAACGTACAGCGCTATCCTTGGAAGGACTGGACTTCATGCATTCAAGGCTGTTGCCTCAACCTATCATGTGAAGATCAAGTTCCCTACCAGGAATGGTGTTGGAGAACATAAAGGTGATCAGAAGATGGCACGAAGCTGTTATGTAGCCTCGTTAAGGCCTGACGGAGTCGGGGGGCAGGTCCTTCCGATTGAAGACATGGATGTCCACAGTGGTAAGGAACACAAAGAAAGGTCAGCAGAGGACATCACACAGAAGCCTCGGACAGCCATTGAGGATAAGGCGTTAACTGACTTTGTGGTTGAGTGTACCATTGGCAACCAAGAAGTCGGGGGGCAGGAGGTAGTACCCCAAGCAGGAAGTGAACTTCATAATAAGAATGTGGAGACCAGAAGGAGTGGTGGGTGCCCTATTTTGATGGAGCACCAAAAACAAAATCAAGTGGTGCAGACCTAGTCTTGCAAAGGCTCGATTGGGCTTAAGTTATCCTAGTAGGACTTATCTTCATATTTATATAGTAGAAGTAGAAATAAGGTTCATTAAAACCATTGCAGAGCATGTTGCTCCGAGTAGGACAGTAGTACTCTATGTAAGGGTTGAACCCATTTCCAAGTTATTAATGCAAGTTTGTTTTCCATTCATTGATTGTGATTTTATTTATGTGCTAAGCACCTGATGTGTGAGTCAAAGAAGACCAAGTACCGAAAATAAAAGAATACACGAATGAAAACAAACGAATGCATACCCCGAATGGTAGAGTTAGGTTACAGCAGATAAGAGTTTAAGTCCTTGAAGGACCCTGGATAAAGACAAACGTTGAAGTCCTGATGGAACACCCGCTGAAGAAACATATTGCATAGCCCGAAAGCCAATGGAAGGCTCATCAAGTGGGCAATCAAACTAGGAGAATTCGATGTTAAGTACAAGCCTAGGACAGACATCAAAGCTCAGGCTCTAGCTGACTTCGTGGTTGAATATACCATTGACAACCAAGAAGTCGGGGGGCAGGAGGTAATAAACCAGGAAGGTCAGCACGGTGAGAAACCCCTGGAAGAGAAGAAGGAATATTGGATGCTCTATTTTCATGGGGCATCTAAAACAAAAACCAGTGGTGCAGGTTAAGTTCTGCAAAGCCCCGATGGGTTCACACTTGAGTATGCCTTGAAGTTGGACTTCCAAATAACCTACAACGAGGCGGAGTATGAAGCTCTGATAGCCGACCTAGACTGACAAGAGCCCTGAGGGTCAAGAATCTGAAAGTCTGTGGAGACTCAAAGTTGGTAGTCTCACAAGTCAATGGAGAGTTTGAGGTTAGAGAAAAGAATATGGCCAAATACTTGAGGATTGTGAAAGCTGCGATAACCCAGTTAGATGAGTGCCATGTATATCCCAAGGGAGGAGAATACAAAGGTCGATGCCTTATCTCAATTCAAGGGTCGAGACCCATTCTGGGAGCGTCTACTTCCAAGTCCTGAAGACCCCCACCATCAAGTTGAAATTGGTAGCACCAGTTGATGTAAGCTGAAGGATAGACCCTAAAGCTTATCTTGAGACTGGTTGGCCCCTTGATAATGCCTTGAAGGTACAGAAACTGTTAATGAGAGTGTTGAGATAAGAGGTCCTTTACAGTTCCACACTTGAGGTCTTGAACTTCAAATCTAAAAATTCAAGCCTTGATGGCCAACAAGGTTATCTGCCTCCAAACGAACCTGACAAGAGGCATCAGGCTACTTAAAACCTAGTCAAGGTTCTACAAGTATAAGAAGAAGGTTGGAAACCTAGAAGTAAGATAGATGATTGGCAACCAGCCAAGGCACACCAGACTTAAAGTTGAGTGCTTAGTGGCAAGTGAACTTCTTGAGCGATCAACCGAGAAGCAAGACCTCCACTATATGAAGCAAGGGGGCAAGAACTAAGGGACTTCATCATTCCTACATCTTAGAATGAGAATCAAGGGAATCAAGGGTTGATAATAAACTTAAAACCAAGGTCTCAGCAAATAAGTTAAGGCCCGGAAGGTCACAAGTCAAGGTTCACGAAACCATTTAAGGCATAACAAACACCTCCTATTGACCTGAAACCACGTGTTGGTGATCCAGAACACCAACATCAACCTTAGAATCCAGGCCTTGTGTTATAAATCAAGGGATAAGGAACTAAGTTGAAGCCTAAGAAGGCCAACAAAGCTATCAGATCCAACCTTGGATCAAGAGATTCGTGAACAACTCAAGAATGAGTAACTGAATCAACATTCCAACAAGGTGGTATGAGGTCGGCACCTACGACCTCGCTATGCAATAGGATTTCGAGCTCATTCACATAACCAGAAAATCAACTAAAACATGTCCATTTGAGGCGTGGTTTGAGATCGCAAACTCCAGCTCGAATTTGAATTGAAAAATATGAAAAACCCACACGACCTAGGCCTAACTTGAGGTCGTCTATGTGTTGTGTTGAGGTCGGATTTATACTACAATGAGATTGGTAAATTCTGGTCGTAATTATACTAGAAAGTGTGAAAAATCTGTGCGACCTGGAACCACTTTGAGGTCGTTTCCCCTTGGTTTGAGGTCGCCAGCACGAGGCGAAAATGACTAGAAAAGCCGGGGAGAAGGTCACGACCTGGGTGAAAACTCGAGGTCGTTTCCATACCGAATGAGGTCGTATGAATTAGTTCGAAAATGAACTAAAAAACCTGTAAAACAGCCACGACTTGGCCCTCGTTTGAGCTCGAAATTGAGCTCGAAAACTCCTCGAAATTTCCAGGTCGAAAATGACTTAGGAAACAAGAAAAATGGCTGCGATCTGGAGGTAGTTTGAGCTCGAAATTGAGCTCGAATTTTGTGATTAAAATTCAGAAATTTGAGTCGAAATGATAATTTCTGAATAGTACTAGCCCTTGGAAATAAAATTCAGCTCGACCCCAGCCAGGGGCTCTGCCCCTTGGACCCCGCCAGGGGCTGCCGCCCCTTGGACCCCGCCCGGGGGCTGCCGCCCCCGGACCCCTACTAGTGCCGTTTAGCACCGTTTAGCGCCGTTTAGAATCGCTTAACATTGTTTAAGTGTCGTTCAAGGCTTGTTAGTGCCGATAAGCACCGATTAAGTGCCGATTAGCACCGTTTGTGCCGATAGCACCGATTAAGTGCCGATAGCACCGTTAGTGCCGATAAGCACCGATTAAGTGCCGATTAGCACCGTTAGTGCCGATAAGCACCGTTCAGTGTCGTTTAATGCCGGTTGGCGTCACTTAAACGTTGTTTAAGTGTCGTTTAAGGCTAGTTAGTACCGTTTAGTGCCGTTTTATGCCGTTCAACGTCGTTTAAACATTGTTTAAATGTCGTTAAGGCTGATTAGTGCCGATTCGCATCGAATTAACATTGTCGTAAACGCGTCGGTCGCTCCACGCTTTACATAAAGACAATACTCGTGAAACACTAGTGTATAAAGATGAACCCTGACCCGAGTCTTGGAAAGGACCGTTAAAACTTCAAGGAAAACCTGATCAGTTTTCCTAGAAGTTGGGGGGCAAATGATATGGGCTAAAAATAAGCCCTAAAGACACATTTAGTGTTGCATTAATTAGACCCGGTATGGTCCGAACGTGGGGCCCACCAACAGGGTCCAAAGTCCTATTTTTAATATTAATTTCGTAATTAATATTAGGGGTAATAAACAGCTCAGCAATAAGTGTCAGATAAGGACATTATCTCTACAAGACTTAGCCTCCAAGGCATCCAATTCGATATGGCAACAGACTCCTACAAGGAAGGAGTCTAGAACTTTCCTCAAGGAGGTGACTTATCTATTAAGTCTCCAACTCCTACCTTAATTCTAAGGCTTCTCAGCCTATATAAAGGGCCTGACCCCTCATTCTCAGAACTACGTTGGCTTGATTCTATAGCAATACAGAGATACGTAGGCATCTTGTGAGGACCGTTTAGTCTCGAACGCAAGAACAGCCATTAAAGCTCGAAGCTCACCATCCTTTGTATTAAATACATACAAACCCTCTCCGCAATTTATAAACCCTCATTTTTATTCCACAACACAAAGTGTGTATGCAAACTCAACTTTGAGACCCATTTATAGGTGTAGTACATGAAGGTTACAAGGTGTTTGAAAAGTCAAGAGTCAAATGTTAGAAGAAACTGAAAGATCAAAGTCCATAAGAACTTGAAAGATCAAAAGCCTAATCTAGAAACATCTAGGACATCCAATCTCAACACTCCTCCTTGGATATCCATTTTTCTATAATCGTGCCTCATTAAAACCTTTCTAGTAAAACACTCATTGGGAAAAAAATCCAATTAAAGAAAAAAGGGTACATCGATATTGAAAAATTACTTCAAATCCTTGAAGTCGGCGCATTCCAATCATATGTACCAACTTTTCAAATGTTGTCGGGGGCAAAGATTTTGTAAGAAAATCTGCAAGATTGTCACTAGAACGAAATTATCGAATTTCAATCTATCCATTTTCTTAAAGGTCATATGTGAAGAAGAATTTAGGGGAAATGTGCTTAGTTTTGTCGCCTTTAATGTAACCTCCCTTTAACTACTCAATACATGTTTTTTTGAACTAATCAATACATGTTCTGTTGTCCTCAAACATAACTGTCGGATTGTCCTTTCACGATGCATGCCACATGATTCACGAATATGTTGACGTATTGACCTTAACCAAACACATTCTTAGCTGGCTTCATGGATGGCAAGAATTTCTGCATGGTTAGAAGATGTAGCAGCCAAAGATTGTTTTATAGAACGCCATGAGATGGCTGTATCGAGCTTTATTTGGATCAGATAAATATCTTTCATTTCCATAACCCGTTAGTACTGCTTTGGAATTATTAGAATAAAATAATCCCATATCAGTTGTGCCCCAGAGATATCTAAAAATATGTTTAACTCCATACCAATGTCTCTGTGTTGGAGTACAACTATGCCTTGCTAACAGATTTACAAAAAAAGTTATATCGGGTCGTGAGTTATTAGCAAGATACATCAATGCACCGATAGCACTAAGATATGGCACTTCAGGACCAAGTACTTCTTCGTTTTCCTCTCTTGGTCGAAACACATCTTTTTTCTTATCAAGTGATCGTACAACCATTGGAGAGGTAAATGGATGTGATTTGTCCATGTAAAAACGTCTTAAAATTTTTTCCGTATATGCTGACTGGTGCACAAATATTCCACTAGATAGATGCTCAATTTGCAATCCAAGGCATAGTTTTGTTTTCTCAAGGTCCTTCATTTCAAATTCTGCCTTTAAATAATCGATTATCTTTTGGAGCTCTTCGGGAGTTCCAATAATATTTATATCATCAACATATATAGCAACAATAGCAATCTATTTTCTTTATAAAAACAAGTGGAAAGATAGGATCATTCTTGTATTGTTCCCTTAATAATAATCACTTAATCTCTTATACCACATTCGACCAGACTATTTTAATCCATATATGGATCTTTGTAACTTAATCGAATAAAGATCCCGTGAATGTGACATAGATGTTTCGGGCATTCGAAATCCTTCAGGGATCCTCATGTAAATATCTTTTTCGAGGGAACCATACAAGTATGTTGTCACAACATCCATTAAATACATATCTAATTTTTCAATAACGGCCAGGCTAGTAAGATAATGAAAAGTCGTAGCATCCATTACAGGGGAATATGTTTCCTCATAATCAATATGCTTTGTCTTTGTGTAAATCCTTGAGCAACTAGACGTGCTTTGTATCTCACAATTTCATTTTTATCATTTCTTTTTTGTACAAATACCCATTTATAACCAACGGGTTTCATCCCTTTAGGGGTTCGGACTACAGGTCTAAAAACCATATGTTTATTAAGTGAGCTCAATTCTTTTTCGATTGCTTCTTTCCATTTTGGCCAATCATCTCTACGTCGACATTCATCAACCGATTTTGCTTCAAGATCCTCATTTTCAATCATTATATCATGCGCTACATTATATGTAAAATTTTCGTTGACGATAATATCATTTCAGTTCCATCTCTTTCCTGTGACAACATAATTTATTGAGATCTCTTCATTTTCAACATTTTCAAGTACCCGATCCTCTTCTGGGGTTTCATCTTTCATGTCACAGGTTTCTTCTAGAGTCTTTTCTGGAGATTTAATTTCCTCTATTTGGGCATCGTCGCTCCTTGCTCCTTTTTTCGAGAATTTTTATCTTTGGAACCGATCGGTCTACCACGCTTCATGCGAGGTTTTGACTCATTTGCTCTAATTAATTGTCCTTTCGGGACTTTTATTTTTGTAGGAGCATTTTCAGCTGGAATATATGACTTAGTTACTCTATGTATACCAGTGAATGCATCAAGAAAATGATTTGCAACGCCTTGTAAATGAATTATATTTTCTGAACTTCCAGTTCACATTGATTTGTTCGAGGATCATAAGTATTTTTTGTTAATGCAGTCGATGTAATTTCTTTTTCCAGCTGTTTATTTTCTCCCCCTAATTTAAGGATAACCTTGTTCTCTCCCTTAATCTTGGGAAAACCTTACATCAAAATGACATTCAGCAAATCTTGCTGTAAACATATCCCCTGTCAATAGTTCAAGATATTTTATTATGGAGGGAGATTCATAACCGATATATATTCCCAATCTTCTTTGGGAACCCATCTTTGTTCGCTGCGGCGGAGCAATTGGGACATATACCGCACATCCAAAAGTTCTCAGATGTGAAATATTAGGCACTCTTCCGGAAGTCAATTGTAAGGGAGACAATTTATGATAGCTTGTAGGTCTAATGCATACAAGTGTTGCTGCATGCAAAATAACATGTCCCCAAACTGAAGTGGGGAGATTTGTTCTCATAATCAATGGTCTGGCAATCAATTGGAGTCGTTTGATGAATGATTCTGCGAGACCATTCTGTGTATGAACATGAGCGACAAGATGTTCAACATTAATTCCAATTGACACATAGTACTCATTGAAAGATCGTGATGTGAATTCTCCAGCATTATCTAAATTTATTGTACCAATATTATGATCAGGAAATTGTGCTCTTAATTGAATTATTTTAGCTAGTAGTCTCGCAAATGCCAGGTTATGGGACGATAATAAGCACACATGTGATCATCGAGTAGATGCATCAATTAATACCATAAAATATTTAAATAGTCCACATGATGGGTGAATGGGCCCACATACATCAACCTGAATCCGTTCTAAAAATATCGGAGATTCTGTTCCAACTTTTACGAAAGAAGGCCTGATAATTAAATTTCCTTGAGAGCAAGCAGCACAGGAGAATTCATTCGATTGAAAAACCTTCTGGTTTTTCAATGGATGCCCATGCGAGTTTTCAATAATTCTCCGCATCATAGTTGATCCCGGATGTCCCAACTGGTCATGCCAAAAAATTTCTTGTGTCAGTAAACTTCTGATTTACCATTGCATTTCCCTCTATTTCACGTATATTTTTATAATACAATCCGATATAATTTGGAGGAAAAATTTGGTAGTTGTTCCTTCTTATATTTCTTACCAGAAATAATGCATGTTATACAAAGAAAGTTTTTATTCTCTTTGTTAATTGTTTCAATATGATATCCATTTTTGCGAATATCTTTGAAACTCAACAAGTTTCTATGTGATTTTGGAGAGAACAATGCATCAGTTATAACAAATTTTGTTCCTCCAAGTAATAACAAGTTATCTCTTTCTGAGCCTTCAATTAAATTAATACTCCCGGATATAGTGTTAACATTGCCTTCGTGCTTGTGTAAAGAAGTAAAATATTTTTCATTTTTAAGAATGGTGTGAGTAGTTGCGCTATCTATGAAACAAATATCTTCATCTATTTTATGACCAGCGCGAGAATGAGAAATATTCATCAATTCAAATAAAAGCACAAATAATTAGTAATTTCATAATAATTGAGCAAATAAAGTGACTTACACATAATCACTAAAATTAATAGTGTTTCAACCAACAAAATATTTATATAATTCATTGAATCATTAATTGCCGCTTCCTTCAGGGATTTCATAAAAATCAGACACTTTCAAATGTGTCATATCAGAGGGGTTGTACTCTGGTCCATCACCTTGAAAAGCAAAATTTGCTTCAACTAATTTTTCTTTTTCCTTCTGGATGATTGGTATAGGTCAACCAAGTGTTTGGTCGCACGACATGTACGCGACCAATGACCCTTCATTCCACATCGAAAGCAAACATGCTCAACATTCTTTGGTCCTCTTTTATCTTTCTCCACTTTCTCCAACTTCGGGTTGGAATTTGATCTTTTATGTTTGAGAAAATGGTTGTTTCTCACAAACTTTCCTCCACCGCGTCCGCCACCACGTTCATGCCAAGAAATATAAGATGCAGCATTCACTTCACGGAAAGGGCTAGATCCAGTAGGGCGACACACGTGATTCTTCATCAAAAGCTTATTATTTTGCTCAGCAACAAGAAGACATGAAATGAAATCTGAATATTTTGTAAAACCTTTTTCACGATATTCTTTTTGGAGGAGTACATTTGAGGCCTGAAAAGTTGAATAAGTTTTTAATAACATGTCCGCGTCAGTAATTTTTTCTCTACATAATTTTAGTTGATAAGTTATTTTGAAAAGTGCGTAGTCATATTCACTAATGGTTTTAAAATCTTGGAGCCTCAAATGCATCCAATCATAGCGAGCTTCCGGAAGAATCATAGTTTTTTGATGATCATATTTATCTTTCAAATTTTTCCAAAGTTCAATTGGATCTTTCACCATAGAATATTCAGTTTTGAGTCCTTCGTGGAGGTGGCGGTGAAAAAAAATCATTGTCGTTGCGCGGTTTAATTCGGTATCTTTATTTCTCTCCTTGATTTTGTCTCCAGGACCTTGTGCGGATAAATGGATTTCAATATCCATGATAAAAAGTTCTTTCCGGTAATTTCAAGAGTCTCAAATTCAAGTTTTGTAAAATTTGACGTTGTCACTAATATATAAACATGTTTCAAATCAGTATTAATTTATAAAAACAAGCATACAAAATCAAGGTACCCATGAATTTTGTTAACTGAAAAAGTACATAACCAATTCCAAAAAGGGAATCAAACAGCTCAAAAACAATGAATCCAAAATAATTTATCTAATACCAAAAGTATCCAAAATAGTTTGTTCAATCCAAAAGAGCCCAAAACACTGTATTTAAATCCAAAAGTGTCCAGAGAATCCAAAAGCTTATAAAATCATCATTAATATTTCGTAGGTGTCGTTTAAATATATGCTAAAGAATTTTTATGTGATTCTGAGGAGCAGACTAATAGTATAGTATATTTCATATGTATGTATGTTTACTCATCTAATTCCATTTTGATCCTTTTGATATTTAACATTCAATAAAAAGAAATATCCCAGTACACCTATTTCGATTCTACATATAGGTAAAATTATAACTGTAGAAAAAAATGCTTAACACGAACATTCTATTCATTCACATGTGCATGGTATTCAATAGACCACAAAGAAAGTAGCAGGCATGTATCAAGTACTTGCATGTTTATTAAAACGGCATGAAACATACCTTGATGGGATCTTTAAATTTAAGAGTTGAAATTCGGTCTTTGTGCTGATAACGTGTTAAATATATTGTATATTATAGTAACTAAGAAATATTTATAGAGAAAGAAAAGAAAGAAAGAAGATTTTCATTTTCAACTGTGTATGCAAATTCAACTTTGAAACAGTACATGAAGGTTATAAGGTGTTTGAAAAGTCAAGAGTCAAACGTTACAAGAAAGTGAAAGATCAAAGACCATAAAAACTTGAAAGATCAAAAACCTAATCTAGAATAATCTAGGACATCCATTCTCAACATATAGAATACTTTTGCATCCATTTTTTTTCCTTTGTTTTAATAAATTTAACCAAAGTGAAACACTAAGATCGAAATGATTTAATATTTTCAGTATTTATTATTTAACAAGAAAATTCAGTTAATTAGATATGTTTGCTTTCTTTTAAAATTATTAAAATGTAAAAAAACAAATCTCTTATACATTTAAAATTTATCTAACTTCATGTCAAATACATCAAGTTAAAATAAATTTTTAAGTAAAATTAATTTTGAAATTAAAATTAATTAATATTATTATATATTAAATATGTACTCCTTGTCGTATGCAAGTACCCTAGTGTTGATAAAAATACAATTTATAAATGTAGATAGAAAAAATATTCATGGAAACTAGTTTTAGTTTTTTTCATCTTGAAATACGTATGAAAGTTTATTGCAATATAGAGCAACATACTAGCTCGAATATGGTAGTGTTGATGGAAGATTAATGTTGTTGACTAAAATTTGACTTGGGTTGACTAAACACCATATTATTGAGCCCTGAATTAGATCAATTATGTCAGAGTCGGGGTTGATTATCCTTATTACGGTTCAAATTGGTGATGATTTCTCTTAAATCCATTTATATTAAATTTAGGGTTGGTAACCATATTGATGTTTGATTAGGATTGAATGAAGTTATTAATATTACTTTTTTCGAAAATTAGGCTCGTTTAAAGGTTCTGATACATTCATTAAACCTAGTAAACTCGAGCGTTTAGCGCTAAAATGCAACATTTCTATACAAAAAAAGCGTGAAGCATTGTTTGAAATTTGAATCATGTACGACCATTAATTAAGGTCCAGTTGAGATCACGAAAGACCATTAAGGTCCAGTTGAAATAAGAGATATCATCTCACGAAAGTGAAGCCTCTTCTAATCAGACGAAATGTTTGTTACAAGATGGAAGAGAATCGTCTGTCAAATAAATTTTATTTGTCAAGACAACAATTGCTCAATAAGTGACTAATGGTTGAATGCAACATCGAACCAAGTACTCCCTTTTTCTCCCATTTATATAATGAAAAATTCACCTTGTACCCACTTTTTATTCAATTATGTTAAATAAATTAATAATTAACAAATAATTATATTTTTTTTAAGTAAATTAACATAATTAACACATTATTTACCATTTTAAGTAAATCTTTCTTGTATTAATTAAGTAAATCTTTCTTATTAATTACCATAATTGACATAATTAACACATCATTTGATGATGTAGAGATTATTTAATTTAGGAATAATGACTATAATAATGAGAATAATAGATTTAACTCAAGATGAATGCTTATTAATGGAATGTTTATCTCTCTACAATTAAGAGGTTTTCTCTCTCCATACTTAAATTGCCAACCTTTTACAAGTAAGGCAAAAGGGTTATATTTATAGGGATTCCCTTGTGGGTCCCTCTATTAACTAACTTACTTGCTTGCTAAGTTTATACTAGCGGGATTAAAGGCCCTAACACAATTACAAGGCTTTTGTGGCTAACACAACCTAAGTAAAAAGACTCATCTATATTCTAGGGCCTAACATCTAATACAAATTAAGTGGCTCTTATTTGATTGGGGTTCATGGTCCGACATTTGTCCCCCGGAGAGAATCAACAAAAAGATTTTGTGCTTTATTTTATTTTGTTTTTCTTCTTTTTTTTTTTGCCTACACGTGTGTGTACATATATGTGTAGTTTTTGAACTAATTTTATCTATTCGTCATTGGTGTTGTAATTCGTATTTCTGGACTACAATTTTGAGCCTACAGGGGAAGTCTTATCAAGGGGGATTAATACTCATTTTTCAATCCTTAAGGCGACCTTATCTCTGAAAGGTACATTTTCCGTTCACCTCTATCTTGTATTATTGTTTCCATTTACCAGATATTTGTCTTATGTGCATCTCTTCTCATTTTCTTTTAAGTGAAAATGTCAATTTCGTCTATATCATCACATACCCCAAATTGGAGAAACCCAAAAAAACTGCCTATCAATGAGGAAGAATTAGAGAGTTCTATAAATTTAGACCACTTAGATATTCCTGAGATGGGTTCCGATCACAGTTTCGCTTTTATGGACGAGGAAGAAGGGGCGAGTAAAGAAGTCCACGCGTCACCTCCTCTAAGTCCGCAAATAATAGCGAGATGAGTGAAAGTCGTGGCCGATGCATTGGAAGCCGGTTCGGCAGAATTAGAGGATAAGTCGAATCATAACTATTCAAGTATATTTGCTAATCGTCCTTTGACCATTGATGTAGGAGTCTGGGTTGATTGAAGTAATGGGTATAGGTGTATAGTTCCACTGGCTAGGGGATCGAATGTGGAGGATGCCTGAATATGGTATGCACCGGATCCCTATGATTCATTTTGAGTTGGGATTTCGTTTGTCGATGCACCCATTTCATTTGGATATTTTCGAAGCCGTAGGTTGCGGGGTCGCACAGTTAACCCCAAAGTCAGTGGCCCAAGTAAGTGGGTTTATAGCTAGGTGTGCAGAGTTAGGATATGTGCCTTCCATTCGTTTATTTTTCTCAATATTTGGTATAAAATATTCTTGAGGGCATGTTTACTTTGACAAACTTTCTGGTTGATCAAAACTTGGTCTTCAAACTCAGGGTGGCATGGGAAGTGGATGTGTTACTACGGGCCAGATCTGGAGTTTGTACCTCCTTGTCGAAAAGTTCCTCAGAGCACGACAGATTATTTGACTAATACGGTGAAGTATGATAGTATATTTTTAGATAGGTTTCAGGATGAAAGCCCATTATATGATCATATTTTATTGAAGGCTACGAAGTTTTTGGAGGATCATTATCGTAAGGATTTGAGGGTTCTTTCAATTTTATATGTTTTGTATTTGGTGAAAGGGAATTTATTTTAATTATATTGATTTTACATTTGTACATTCTTGTTTTGCAGTTGCTGAGGAAACTTTAAAGGAGGTTTTAAGAAGTGGGATTCGAGAGGATATGGACAAGGCGATGCTTGTTTTAGCGAAAAGATCTTTTGGGGGTCATACTTCGCAGGTGAGGGATACCCCAAAGGTTGTCGATCCTGTTGTTGTGGAGAAGGTATTAAATGAAAATGAGATATGTTGGGGCTGTTGAGGTTAATACTATTGGAGAGGATGCTAGCGATCGATTGAGTTAGAGGATGAGAGGAGAGGGTGATGAAGGGTCTTTGAGGTGAGTCTTGATGAAGAGAGGTGGTGATCCCCCTCGTTTTGGAGTTGGGAAGTCTCTGACTATCACTGGTATCAACAAGGATAATTTGCCTCCTGTGCTTCAAAGTTGTTCATTGGAGAAGTCGTTGCAGATCGAAGTTAAGTCGAATGAGCGCTAGACGGCTGGGTCGCACTGTCCTTTGCAGGTTTTTAAGTGTTTTGATCTGCCACAAGATATAGGATCGTATGTTGATCGATCAAGGGATGAATTGTGGATCGCTGTTTGGCCCGTGGGGGACGGGTAATTGTTTTCTCCTTGTGATGTTGTACTTTAATCTCTTTTTTTTGTTAGATATTTACTATTTTTCTTTGTTATTTGCTTGTAGTTTCTTTCTAATCTAGCTCACATCGTCAAAGACTATAAAGCTGATGTAGACCGGTAGTGGTGCGAGGGTTCCATCAGCAAGTTGACTGAAGCCAAAGAGAATGCACAAGAAGCCCAACACTACACAGTTGATGCGGAAGGTCGTGGGAAGAAATTGGCGTCTGAAGTCGACATTTTGATGAAGAAAAACCAAGAGCTTACGGGTAAGGTGAAGTTTTGTGAGAGTGAGTTGGTGTAGGCACAAGAAGCCATAGAAACTGAGAAGGGGAAGGTGGTGCCTGTTGGTCCCGGAGTATTGCAGAAGGGGGGGTTGAATGCAATATTGATAACTTCAAATCTTTAACTTAACAACAATAATAAAGATTGTAAAATATCAGTACAAGAATTGCAAAGCACAAGTAGTAACTCAAGATATTCTCAAAAAATAAATATTTTATTTATTTTGCAAAGTGTTGCTACAAACTTGAGAAAAAGTGTTTTCTCAAGCTTCAATTTCTTGAGTGATTATAGAAAGAATGAGAGATGAATCTCTATATCAACTAAACAGCTCTAACATCTTTGTCACATGGTTTGTGGAGCTGCTGTCATTTTCAAGTGGCAGCTCCTTACAATTTGCTCACCCATATGACTTTCCTAAATTGCTATACAGAGTTATCATTATACATAAAGCAATCATGATACTTTCTAAATCAAGCTAACACATTTATAGTAGATGTGGATTTGTCATACTCTTGAATTGACGAGCCTTGTCTTGTGATCTCTCAAGCTTCTGTAGTAGTCTTGCAGGTCTGCTACAATCTTTGACAAGTTGCAACAAATCTATTTCTTGAACATCTAAACTGTCACGGGTTTGAATGAGATAAATCCCAAATTTAAATATTCCACTGAGACAGTAACCTTTGATGCTAAGCCTGCTGTCATGATAATGTACTTTGGATGACAGTATGAATCTCAGCCAATATTGCTGTGAGGAGTTCCAAACTTGCTGTCAAAGTGTGATAATGTTGTTGTCTTCATGCTTCCGCCAATGTTGCTGTCAAATTGGATATTCTGTCATGACTTGCAACATGCTATCTTCTTGTAACCTTACTGTCAGTGTAATTGACAGTATCCTTATTATTGCTGTCGAACTGATGTAATCTTGAGGCTTGAACATTTGAATAAACTTCTTTCAAGATACATATTTATTAAGTTACAACAATTACTTTGGTCACAAGAACATACTCTGGCTGTGATAGTATGTTCTACTTAGCAAAAACTAATTATAATAATTTAGTTAAGTTGTCTCTAAGCTATCACCCATAAATCCCAACAATCTCCCCCAATTTGGTTTTATGGATAATAACTACAAAGTTTCAATTAAAGCATGCTGACAACTTAACTAACCTAGATCAGAATAGTTAAAACTTTATTTCTGATAGATGTGAAGGGGGTCTAGAACATTTCCAAGCATTTAGCATTACATAGGACAATGATCTAAGTAAAACAGGTATTCCTCTAGGTTGAGCAGATATGAAAATTACTTAACTTGTTAGCTGACCTCCTCTTTCTGTCTAGCTTCTTTCTCTCTTTTCAAGTGCTCCTTGGGACTTTCCACTAACTTCTTTTCATCAAGAGATATAGCATCATCTTCTACCTCATCAATGTGCTGTTTGATTTATCGCGAAGAGAACATCTTTACATCTTTCAAATCAAACCAAGTTTCGAAATCATAGGTGTATGTTCTGAATTTTAAGATGTTTTGTTTAGTCTTGAATCTTCTTCCAGGGAAAGAATTCAAGGTTACTCTCCTGTTTCTTTCCAGTTTTGGGTCTTTACCTCTTTTGCTATCAAAAATTACTTCCAATTCCAAGGAACACAACATTTCCAACTTGTAAAATGATCCAACCACTTTCCAGTACAGACTCTTCAATACACTGGTCCTCAGTTCGTGAAAACTATCAACATAGATTTCTTTTCTTCCATCTTTGATCCTGGGGGGATTGTCCAGTACATAGGGCTGATAGTTTGGTTCTTCACTATTCATCTTGTTCACTTTCTTGCAATTTTCTTTCAGTTGAGCTTCCAAGTCATCAGCAGTCTGTTTAGTAGGCTTGGGTGGTTCTTCAGCAGTTTTAAATGCTTCTTCTGCTTGATACGTTCCCAAGTCATGTTTAGGAAAGGATTTTTCTTCATCTGAGCTACCAAATATAATCATCATGATTGTTCTAGTCATCATACCGTTCATAGAATTTTGCATATCTTTCAACATAGTATTTCTGAATATGTTCCATGGCTTTTCTGTGGATATTGTCATAACTCTCCATTCCACCATTCTTTCCAACACAAAGAAGTCAACTCTGCGTTTCACTACTTCAGTTCTCATTTTAAGGCTGTATCTGTCTATTACTGTTGACTCTTTTAATATTGTGAAGTCCTTTTCAACATCCATAAGTCTATCTGTGCCTTGCCAAAGAGTGTATTTGATTACATTCTCCTTATTGTCATCTAGATCCAGAGAGACAGATGTGATATCTCTTTTAACCATTTCTTTCTGGAATTCGAAGCTGTTTGTTTCTCTTCTTCGAATGGGCCTTGTCACATTCATCCCTAAATGCTTTTTCTTCTTTGCTGCTGCAACTGTCTTACCTTTTCTTGGGATTGCACGCTAGGCCTTTGCTTTCATTTTTGTCCTTTTAGAATTGGTTGCCTTAGCAACTTCACCTGTGACAGTTTCTTCATTTGAGGCCTTGACAGTGTCTTCTTTTATAGCAATTTCCTCGATAATAACTTCAACATCCTTGACAGCTTCTTCAGTTAAGCTCTTAACAGTGTTTTCTTCAACTTTGTCCTCCATGACAGTATCTTTCATGACAGCATCTTTCTTGAAAGTAACTTTCTCGACAATACTTCAGCATTCTTGACAGCTTCCTTGTTGACTGTATCTTTTTCAGCATTAAAGCATTCAACTGCAATCTTTAAGATACTTGATTCCAGGGTTTCAAGAATGTCTATCTCCCCTTCATCTTTCATACCAGCATCTTTCTTGTCAGTATTTGGAGTTTCTTCTTTTGTTTCCTCCTGAGTTTGATTTTCAACAATCTCAGCAGTTGTTTTTCCACTTCTTTCAGGTGCACCAGATCCTCCATTTCAATCAAGATAGCTCATCATTATCAAGGGTTTCATCATAAGTGCAGCTTCCTCCTCTTTCACCTCTTTTGGAATTAGCTTCAGAAATTAATTTCTTTACTTGAGAGCTAAGACTCTCATCTCTCTTTGCTAGGATCTTGTGAATGTCTTTGACAGCCTTGACCTTATCCTTGTTTATTTGGGACTTGAGGATCTGTCTTAGTACCACCATGATTGATTCAGTTGTCAGTCTTATTACTCCACTTAAGTTTAGAAAGCCAACTCTCCTTACTCCTGACTTTGTAACCAATCTGTAGCAAACACCATATGGATCATTAATTACTTCTGGGAGCTTTTCTTTAATAATCTTCTCAATTTATGCTAGCAGACTTTCATCAAAAGTTGTTGAGTTGAGTTTCACTTTGGTTCCAAAGATTTGAAGTATTCTTGCTTGCAGACTTTGCAATAGCTCCATTATGATGAATATTGATATGCCAGTTTTGAAATAAACTTCAACAGCCCATCTTTTCTCCAAATTAATCTTCACATAGATACTTGTTATTTTGTCTTTCAGTATTGTTGACAGCCTGCTAAATACTCCCGCTGCTTTTCTTGATGCACTATCCACCACCATACTGAATTCTTCATACTTATTGTTCAAAGTACTCTCCATGTAGATAACCATCATTGATCCTACAACATCTGGGCTAATACTCACTTCCATCAGACCAAGTGATTCCAGTGGTCAAATTTACATACTCAGCCATCTTCTCTTTGCTTTTACCCAGTCTGTTTTGCTCCTCATTTTCTCTCCATAATTTTTGTAGTGGATTTTCCATGATTTCAGGAGTTGGTTCATTAATTTTTTCAGGAGGCATTGTTGGTGTTTTAGATGTCTTAGTTCCTTGTAATTGCTCCATTACTTCTTTGGTTACCAACCTTGGCTCACCATCCATTTCTTGTTCAATTAAGTCACCATCTCCAGTGGGCTTTAATTCTTCACCAAAGTTTCTTTCTTCATTTTCAGTTTGCTCCCCCTTACTTCCATCTCAATCTTTCTCTTCCACTTGCTCCCCCTCACTACTAGACGTTCTCTTGCTTGTAGCTCCACCTTGTTTCTCCTTCTCTACCACCTTCTTTGAGATATTCTGATCTACCACTTTCTCCCCCTTAGTTAAGTTGACAGCACAAAGAGTAGCAGAAAATGATAGCAGAGTTTTGTTGAATCTCAGCAAAAACAATAGCCACCATAATGGACAGATTGTCAATTTTGGCTTCCATAGATGCACATCTGCCCTCAGGGGATTTCAACCTTGAATTAGCTTGTTTAGAAGGACCACCGGACCTGAACCTTTTTGGAGGTATAGGAAAAGGCTGGGGCAAGGAGGTTAGGGGTTTTCTCACACTCTCATTGTTTTTATGAGTGATCTCATCACTCCTCACATTTGAACTCTCAAGGCCTAGAGCCTGATTTGAAGAGTGTCTCTTAATTTCACTCTGGACATGCTCAAGTCCCGCACCTTTTTCCAGCTCATTTGGCTGCCTCTCATTTTTATGCCCACCTCTCTTTTCTTTTATCTCTCTTTTATTTTTCTCTCCCTCACTCATCCTAGATGCATGGGTATGAGCAGTACTAACATTTACTGAAAGAGAAGGTTTAGATTTTACCTTAAACATAGAAGAGAGTGGCAGTTGATCCTCATCTTCCTTATCAAGCTGTGTAGAGGTGACAGCATCTTTATCCAAAATGTTAATGTCAACAGGTGGGGTGACAGCAACTTTTGGTGGGTCTTTGATAGTAGTTGAGGCTGTGATAGCAAATTCTTGAAGGTAAGATGCTCTTTGGAGATCGACCATGATGCTGGTTGTTTCAATATCTGGCAGGATTGCATCATGATCTAGCTCGGTGCTTGAGAAAGTGGTATCCATTACACTTTGAGCAATGGGTTCTTGTGGACCATTAGATGGGGGCTCATCCAAGATAGGAGATGGATGATCAAAACCTGAAGGGTCGAGACTGTCCCCGTCTCTAGGTTGTAAAGAAGAAACAATTAATGAATTATGGAATAAAGAAGGTGAAGGTACAGAAGAGAATGTTGGCTGTTCCACAGAGGTAACTTGTGGAACATCAATAGTAGAGGTTTGATCCTCACTGTGCCCTAACTCCATGTGTGTATCTCCAAGTGGGGGTTCCTCATGAGTTTGTGCATACTCTTTACAGGGTGCCTTGGGAGACATGCCAATTTCAATATATGCCTCTTGTTGAGAAGGGACATCCAGGGATTTGTTTGTTTCCGTTTTATCCTCCACAGCCTTTTGTGAGACTGTGGGGTGGCTGACAGTGGCTTTGGTCCTCTTAGCTCTCTTTTTCTTAGGTTCAACGGGAACCACTATGGTTTCACTTTGACTGACATCCTTATTTGCTGCATCAAGTGCAGTTTCTCCCTCAACACTCTTAGTACTACCTTCAACACCAGTTTCTAAGGGTCTTTTCTTGGATTCTTGTAAAGCTAATTTCATGGCTTTTGGTAGTCTAGATGGTCTGATTTGTATGAATGGAGTAGAATGTGGGTTGGCTGAATTTGGGTCTAATTCAGCCTCATTCTGGAGAGAAAGTAACATACTCATAGGGCAGTGGAAAATCATGGTTGCGCACTTGATCAACCATGTGTTGTGTGAAACAAAGTGGAATATGTGCATTTAAATACTGTGAATTGAGAGTAGTATGTGTGTTTCTCTTTAAAACATTGCACTCCACTATGAGGGAGGCATTTTCATCAATTCCACATGAAGAATTTATACACATCATGAGAAAGCGAGGATAGACATGTACCTTTTTGCTTTAGATAGATTTGAGTTGTCCCATAATCTACTTTCCAAGATCCACTTTGTACCCATGGACAAGAGAATGAGTGAGTTTCTTGATGTATGTGGGAATACCATTCCAACCAGAGGTCTTTGCCAAGAAGACCTTCACCATTGCATCAAAAATCATGATCCATTCTTTTCTTAAGTATTTCCTGTCCATTTCTCCAGTTGGGTACCTTCTTGAAGTTCCTTCTTCAATAATAGGGCCAGAATACCCAATTTTCAAGAAGAACTTCTTCAGGGTTTCATCATCTGCAAG
Organism: Saposhnikovia divaricata; assembly: GCA_036435485.1. Lineage (NCBI taxonomy): Eukaryota > Viridiplantae > Streptophyta > Magnoliopsida > Apiales > Apiaceae > Saposhnikovia > Saposhnikovia divaricata. The sequence continues at coordinate 134,138,312 of CM071595.1, forward strand.
CTCCTGGTACGGTTCATTTGCTTGTAGTCTAGTTCCTAGAGCTTCATTGATGCCTTTGATAGTGAGAATGTTAGTAGTGTTGTTGATTTTGAAGTGAATAGGCTCACTATTTGCATTTCCTTGCACAATTGCAGTTTTCCAAAATTGTTCAAGTCTATCTAGGTCCAAAGATGGAGTTGAAGTGATAGAATGACCTAGATAGGACTTGTTCATGAAGGATACAAGTCCCTTGAAGCCTTCACCAGCATCTCCAACAGAGAGAATGCCAGCAAAGTTAGTTTGAGAAGAAGATTGGTTGGGTGCCATTTGTGTCTTGGGTTTAGAAAGAGAGAGAGAGAGAGAAAGACATAGATGTTTAAGCTTTTGAGAAAAAGAATTGTGGAGAGAGTAATGTGTTTGTGTGATTGACAATTGCTTATATGAGAATGGCAAGCATTTTTTCTGAAAAAGGGGAAAGTAACTTTGTTTCTTAACCCATTTAACAGTCGGTTAGATATAATTGATGTAAATAATAATCAGTGTTTAAGTGTTATAGTGAAATATCAGAGTTTAGCTGGAAGCAGTCAGAGGTTAGTTAAACGCTGACAGATGGAAGCTCGACAAAGTTTGTTAAACTCTGTTTGGAGGAATCGTCTACTGGTCAACAGTGTTTGAAGAATTATTGAAGATAATTATGGAAGCAATATCTTTGAAGATTGGATAGCTGTCAAAGAGATTGAGTTGACTAAGGAGACGTGTAGCAATCATAATTGATTTCAATTATATAGCTAATTTATAGGAATATCAATTATCGATTGTATAGCAGCTGTATATCATATAAATACAGTTAGGTTAACCCTAGAAGGGTGTCGTGCAACGCAATATTATTCATTGTAACCTAAGCAGCTCTCTGTGATATTTTACATCACTGATAGAGGAGTTATTAATTCCAAACAATTTTTAATTGTTTAAACGTGTGTTTTAATTGTTAATCTCTCATACAATCTTGATTATAATTGTGTATTCGGCCTAACACAGTCATGTAGTGTCGTGGGTAGTTATTTTTTAGTGGCTATAAATCGTTGGGTTAAAAATCCCAATTGTAACGGTCCACTAACTTTGACAGTAACCTGTGCACTTGAACAAATCGTCAGTAACTTTTTGGGATGACAGTCAGTTTTGCTTGATTGTAACATCATCACAAAAACATACTGTCACTATTAAGAATTTTAATGACAGTATCTTTTAAATGCTCATGACAGAAGGTTTTTTCCTGCTGTCAAGAAACTGGCTATCAAGACATATCGAGACATCAACTTTTCTTGTTGACAACAGCTTGTGTGGAAATGCTTTTTGTCATAAATTTTAAATCGATCCTGCCTATTACTTAAAATAGATTACCAATTAGCATTTATTCATTTTAACCACATATTTGTTGAAGGCACAGACATTCAAAAACACCAGATAACCAAGTAAGGGAATATAAAAGAGAAAGTATGAACATTAAGGGAGACAAAATGATAGTTATTTTATAAATAAAAACAAAACAAAAACATCATTACATCTCATCATCATCAGAAACCAGTTCATACAACTCAACATTAACAATTTCATCTGTTATCCTATCTGCCTTAAGGCGGGCTTCGACAAAGTCGAGCAACTCCTTCCAGGCAGCAAGATCCTTCTCAGCTTTCTCCTTCTCGGCCTTCTCCTTTTCATCTTGTTCCTCTTTGAGAACTTCATCCATGATAGCGAAGAGGTTCTCAACTTCCTCTTCATGTCCGGGTTCACACCAGATAATAGGCTTGTGCTCGCCTCCATTCTTGTTCTCCATTTTGCTCTCTCTCTTTCTTAAGTGTGTTAAGTAAACAAGGGTTTTGCCTCGTGTTCATTTTATAGCACACTAAGAGTCGTTTCAGTTCCCACACGCTTTTTAATTAATGTTTTTGGCTTTACCAAACAAGATTAATAATTAGACTGGTTAATTTAAATATCCTGATTAATTACTCTTAGCACTCGTGATTTCAAGTTAAAGTCACGTGACTACTAATCACATATATTACGATAGGCATGTAATTTTAATTTTAGCATAGTCATAGTAGACATGCTGTCAAAACAAGTAGCACATAGGACAGTAACTTCTCATGATAGCAACATTGAAGGCTACTGTCATGAGCTACAAATCAATGAGTAATGTAAATACAAACTACTAGAAAAAGTAGAATAGACATCTCCCCTATAACATCGGTTTATGATGTCACCGATGTAAAAGCTATCATGACATCGGTCAAAAAAAAACTGATGTCTTTGATATATTATGAAATCATATTACAAGCCAACTGGTGTTATTGACCTATAATTGACATATCAATGACATCAGTCAAAAAACAACCGATGTCTTTGACATATTAAGACATCGATCAAAAAACAACTGATGTCTTTGACATATTATGACATCGGTCGAAAAACAACTGATGTCTAAAGTAGGCTTAAAAAAATTTGTTATCCGCGCCCACATAAAACTTTTCCCGCTTAATACCCAAAAAATTCACCCCCTAGCCAATTTTTTAGTTCCCCCCTTTTTCTCTTTTAGAGAAAAACAAATTACAATAACCCCTCTTTCTCTGGCGATGCCTCTCTCTCACCCCACGTCTCTCAATAGCCACCATCTTTCTCTGTCTCTCTCTGTCTCTCTCTATCTCTCTCTCCGGCCTCACCCTCTCTCTATCACTCTCTATTTCACTCTCGTGACCCTAATTTCTCAACTGCTCAAGTTAATTAGGGGTTTCTCTAAGTACATTTCAGGTCTCTCCTCTCCTCTCTCCTTCTTATCTATACATACATACATACATATATAGGCACTGTCACCACTCGATTTATGCTTTGGACAAACCTATCCTCGGTATGCCAGGAACGGGCTTCGGTAGCTCCTGCAAAGAGAAGAATGCGAGGGTGTTGCCCCCCGATTCACCTCCGGTGTGAGAATCAGTAAAGTGTGGTGGAAACGTATATGTAAAGCTTATGTAAATCAGTGTATCTCAGTGAGTGTGATTGTGTTTATCACCTGATAATTGTGTCTATTTATATTGTGTCTATGAATAGTACCGTTGATGATCCTCTTGATTCTCAGTTATGGAGGGCGATAAATGGTAAGGCGTTACACTGGCAACGGTCGACTGTTTTTACTGACTTCAGCTGAATGGTTCGGATGGGCCTGGTCCAACCGTATGGTTTTAACGGTCATAAGCCCAAAGGCTTATTGGATCGGGCCCTCTAACGGTCATAAGCCCAAAGGCTTATTGGATTGGGCCCCCAAAGGCTTATTGGATCGGGCCCTCTAACATGTCCTCGGGCTTCGGTCGTTTTGGAAATAAGACCGAAGTCCATCTTGGCCGAAGAGTCTAGTCGATCGGTATCTCTCCCTTGAAGGCGCGTCTTTTGAGGCGACAGTTGTATTCAATTTACATCCCTTTTGTTTAAACGGTCCTCCACGTGTCATTATCTGGGACAAGGGAACTGAACCGTCTATACATCTCATCCATTCATTTCTGTATGTATATTTACGTCCTTGTATTTCGCTAACTCTATTTGCTTTCTGGATTCTTTTTGTGCGAGACCTCAGAGCAATCAACGGACTTTCAACTTCCAACGTCGACAACTCTCTTCAACGAGTAAGTCCCTTTCTGCCGTATTTCTTTGCATATCTTTGATGTTTTTCTTTCAAAAGTACTTTCTCTTTAGATAATGCACTTAGTTTTTCCAATGTGTAAAGTCTGTTCGAGTGTCCAATTTTTTCTTGATTCTGAGTACAAGAACTTCCTTCGTCGTAGTCCTCTTTTTCTTTGTTTTTTTCAATTTATTGTTGGTCTATTCATACTCGGGGATTTCCTTCGGCTATAGTTTATTATTTGATTTTTATCTTTCTGTCCCCAAGTATTGGACTAACGACTCACCTTTCTTTTTCCAAATTCAATGGCAAACCCTGAAACAGGTCCTTCGGGGCATGTCGTGGCCCATGTTCCAGCTTTACTTTTTGAGGATGGCACCGTATATGCTACCGCTAATCTATCTTATGTTTTGAAACAAGAGGACTTGGATAGTTTTAGGGTCAAATTCGATTTTCCTGAAAGTTTTCATTGTTTTTTACCCGATTCTACCGATCATATATACGACACCCCGGGCATATCAGTCAATGATCAACCCGAAGAGATCGCCACAGGTGTATCGGAGACTGCCTTCGTATGTGGACTCCGATTTCCTTTGTTGCCCATTATAAAAGTTCTTCTGAGGGACATGGGTATAGCGATCGGTCAGCTAGACCCGAATGGTTTCATCCACATGAACGTTTTCCAATACCGATGTTTGCAGCGCGAAGTGCCTCCTTTATCAGTTCTCTTTTAGCACCATTATGGCTTTCGAAAAAATGCCAAGTCTCTGGGTTTTTATAATATTACCCGAAGAGTGGGTCACTCCGATTGGGCGGCCACTAATTCAAGCAATAAGAAGACGCACAATCACTGGTGCTATGTTACTGGCCCTGGTCTTCATAGATTTTCGGAGTGGAAGGAAGTTGAGACTGATAGGGTCAAGCTTAAAGCTCTTTCCGATGATGAGAAATTTCTTTATCGAAAACTAAATACTCCTTTGATTCCCGAAGACAAACTCCCATTGTCTACTACTAGAGATGGGGCTTGGCTGAAGAACATGATGGGTACTTTTAGTATTATTTTACTTCTTCGCTTCATGCTTTTTAATAGCTAACCTCCTTTTATTGTTTTTCTTTTAGTGTATTATTTTAGGAAGGCTTTGTTGGCTGGTGGATCCGGGAGCACATCTCAAGGGAACATTGCTTCGACTCTACAAGAGGTAGAGGCTCCCCTGGTGGTGCAAGAGATTACCACAATGCAGGCCGAAGAAGTAGAGATTCCTACCAGTAACATTTTTGCTGTGATCCCTTCGAAATCTCCTACTTTGGATGGAAATAAATCTGAGAAGAAGAGGAGAACCAATGACTCGATTCCTGTCTTGAAAACTTATCGACCTTCATGGGGTGTAGTGGACACTGATTCTTTCGGTGCCCCTGCCCCGAAGCCTATCAAGGAATTATGCAAAGACTTGTGTAGTTCTTTTATTCTTCTGACCGATCGCTTGGTTTATGATGCAACTCCTACTGTGGAGGCTTGTGAGAACATGTTAGGGCACCTTAGTTTGGTAAGTTCCCTTCAATATACTTTATTTTACATATATATTTTTCCCTTTGTTTATATCTCTCCGTTTTGATGCCTTTTATGGTGCATTTTCAGGCCGTTCCTTGGGCCGCAGCTGTCATCGAAAAGGTCAAAGATCAGGCTGCCATAAACGGGGATTTAATGCGGAGATTGGTTCTCTAAAGGATAAGGTTAATCCTTTGGAAAATCAGGTAAAGAAGTTTGAGGATCTTCTGGCGGAGTCTCAACGAAAAGAAGGCCTTCTCCAGCAAGAGAAGAATGATCTTATGCTTCGGAACGACACTTTGATCGAGGAGAAGAAGAAGCTGACCAAAGACAAGGAGGCCGATCGGTTGGAGCTGCGCCGTTTGAAGAAGGAACTGAAGAAGGCGAGGAAGACCATCTCCCGATCCGAAGATAGGGGTTTTGCTGTGGGATATGATGATGCTGTCATTGCTGCTCACAAGGCAGGTTTTGACTATAAGCAAATCCTTTTCAACCCTGAAGACGATCTAGTCCTTCGCCCGGAGATTCCTGATGTGCCTTTGGTGGTTTCCTCCGATCCCAATTCAGAATGAGTTAATTTTTTTTAATGAACTTATGCCATTTTTTTGAAATGAACTTATGTCTTCGGGCTTGTGAATGTAATTTTGCCTTCGAGCTTGCAGTGTATTCTTGCCTTCGGGATTATTTTGCTGAATTTCCCTTAGCTTTTTACTCCATGATCAATTTGTTCTTAAATAACTATCTCAAAGTATTTCTCCAAATATTAATGAATCATTCCTAAAATAACCTGTACACATTTCTCGATAAAAAATATACTCGAAAATAGTTTTCGAGAGTAATTTTCGGAATTCTATGCTTCGGGCGAAGTCTCTTGATGCCAAGACCTTCGGGCGAAGTCTCTTGATGCCAAGACCTTCGGGCTAACTGACCAAGACCTTTGGGCGAAGTCTCTTGATGCCAAGACCTTCGGGCTAACTGAACCTTGTAATTTTTTCTTTATTTGAAGTATTAAGTCCCTTCGGACTCACCTCTGCGGGTTGCCCCCGAGTCGCAGTTTGGCCGAAGGTTTCTTCTTTCGGTTTTGGGCGAATCCTGCCTCCCGAAGACCTTTTGGACGAACTGGGACTTAATTACTTGTGCCATGACAAATATTTTCTCCCCACACATATTTTTTTTTTGACTGTGGAGACTTAGTATTTGCCCCCATTTAATGGCAGTTTGACCGCTCCTTTCTTGGGGAGACATGTGCCTTCATCTCAGGCAGAGGTTGTTCAAGCGGCACTTCATCAGGGCCGTCAATTTCCTTTATAAATATACTTGTAAGTTCAATCGCAGATTACTCTATCTTCAATCTCGCTCAAGATTTCTCCATCCTTCCCCTAATTTCCATCGAACTTCAGTCTCTTTGAATTCATCTTGTGGATAATCAGTAAGTGTGTTCGTTTCTTTCATCTTGATATGTGGTTAATCTGATGTTTTGTAGTGATTAACACTTTTTCTATTTGTTCCAGTGTCGAGTCGATCAGAAATGAGGAGGAGAGCAGCGTAGAGACGTGTTAAAGTACATCAATTGTCGGTTCTTCTGCTCCTCTTTCCTCCCCGAAGGATAATCCTCCGAGCATTTCGGAGAAGAAAGGCCATGTTGAGGGTACGGAGTTTAATGTAAACTCTTATAGACCTTCATGGGCCGTGATGGAGTCAGATTCTCTTGGAGCTCCTGCTTCGGCTGCTTCAAAGAAGATTGTTGGGATATGTACCAGTCCGTAATTCTTCCGAAGGACCGTTCCCTCTATGATTCTGCTGACACGGTCGAAGCTACTGCCAATCTTCTGGGGCATCTTACCCTGGTAAGGAGTTTTTTCTCACCGAAGTTGTTCTTTTTGCCTTATACATAGTTTTTAATTCGCCTCTTTTCTTTTCAGGCTACCCCTTGGGCCGCTGCTGTATCCGATAAAGTGAAGAATCAGGATATTCTGCTTTATCACCAAGGAAAGCAGATTAATCAGACGATTCCTTCGTTGGAGAAGGAATCGAGGAGTTGAAATCCAAGCTTTCTTCTGCTCGGGCCGAAAATGCTGAACTTCTCAAGGAGAATGATGCTTTGTGGCAGCAGAATGACAAGATGATGGCCGATACAGAGGATCTGCTCGACTGGATGGAAAGCCGAAAGGTCAAGCTAAGCCAACTAAGGGAGTCTGAACCGGAGAATGCAGTCCTTTGACTTATTGTATTTTTTTTTCTTTCTTCGCCTTTTTAAGCTAATTTGTAATTTTAAATAATGAAATCAAAGCCTTCGGACACTTTTTTTTTCACATTGTTTATTGGGCAAATATTTGGATTTTTAAGTTACTCTTTTTTCCTATGCATGCGCAATTTTCGGATTTTTTAAGTCATTTGTATTTTCTTTTGCTTAAACAATTTTTTGAGATTTTTTTGGCCATCCTCTTAGAGGTTTTCAGGCTTGGTGTTTCCTATACTCGAAGTAAATTTCGGAAAAGAAACTTTTTCCTTACTTGGAGTAATCATCGGAATTCTATGCTTCGGGCGAAGTCCCTTCGGACTCACCTCTGCGGGTTGCCCCCGATTCGCAGTTTGGCCGAAGGTTTCTTCTTTCGGTTTTGGGCGAATCCTACCTCCCGAAGACCTTGTGGGCGAACTGGACTTGTTTTTCGGAATTTTGTTTTTCCCAGCCGAGTAATGTTTCGACCATTCGGGTTGTATTATCGATAAAAGTATAAATAGGCCAAACAAAATTAAGCCTTTATTGATAATCGAAATTGAAATATTTCTTACAAAAAGCTTACTGATAAAACTTGCGTAATCGGGAAGCATGCCATGTGTTTTTTATCGGACTTCCATCTAGTTCAGTTAGTTTGTAAGTCCCTGGTCGAACGACTTGAGTAATCACATAGGGTCCTTCCCAGTTTGGCCAAAGCTTCCCTTTCTTGTTTGGTATAGAAGTTGCTAATTCTCGAAGGACTAGATCACCGACTTTAAAAGACTTTTTATTTACTCCTGAGTCATAGTATTGAGCAGTCTACTGTTGATACTTGATATTTCTTAGGTATGCCATTTCCCTGGCTTCTTCTAATAAGTCCACATTAGCTCGGAGGCCCAACTCGTTTGTATCGAGATTAAATACTTCGCTTCGGTATGATTCTAGGCCGACTTCTACCGGTACCATTGCATCGGTTCCATACACTAGACTGAAAGGAGTTTCTCCGGTCGAAGATTTTGGTGTGGTGCGATAAGTCTATAGCACATATGGTAACTGTTCAGCCCATAACCCTTTGGTTTCTTCGAGTCTCTTCTTTATCCCATCAAAGATGACTCTATTTGCGGCTTCTACTGCCCCATTTCCTTGTGGGTGACCCACTGAACTGAATTTCTGTTGAATTCCGAAGAAAGCTAGAAACTTCTTGAACTTCTTTCCGATGAACTGGGTCCCGTTATCTGATACACATATTTTGGGAATCCCGAATCTGAGGATTATTTGCTCAAAAATAAATTTCTTGGCTGCTTCCTCGGTAATGGAGGACAAAGGGCGTGCTTCTACCTACTTGATCATGTAATTGATTGCCACAATGCAATATTTGGCTTGTCTGGTGCTGGTAAGTAGAATTCCGACAATATCCACCGCCCACATAGCGAAGGGAATGGGGTCTAAGACAGAAGTCATCTCTTCGGGAGGTTGTTTCGGAACGTTGCTAAAAAGCTGACATTGTTTGCATTTCTTCGCATAACTCAGTGCATCGGCTCGTAGGGTCGGCCAAAAGAATCCCTACCTTAGAATTTTAAAAGCCAAAGAACGGCCTGCCAAGTGTTCTCCATAGATTCCTTCGTGAACTGCTTCTAGAGCTGTTTTTTGTTCTTCAGGAGCCAGGCATCTTAGCAGCGGTTCGGTAGCCGATCTTTGATACATTTTTCCTGCTATAATTGTGTACATGGTGGCCCGATTTTTGATTTTTTTGAGTCTCGGTTTTTGCCAATGGTAGTGTCCCCTTTTCTAGGAATAGTCGAATTGGAGTCATCCAATCTATCCCTTGGTGAATCTCGAAACATACCTTTTTATTGATGGAAGGCGCATTGACTTCAGTGAGGTAAATTGAGCCTGTGAGATTCTGAGTGTCGGCCGAAGCTAGTCTAGATAATGCATCTGCTCGGCTTTTGTTTTCCCTGGCAATAGTGGTTAATTCAAAAGACTCGAACAATAGGGAATTTACTTTTACCTTGGCTGCATAGGCTTTGGTTCGGGCGTCCCATTGTTCATATTCTCCTGAGAAATGCTTTATGACTAGCATCGAATCGCTGAATGCCCGAAGATGTCTGACTTCTAGGTTTCTTGCCAAATTCATCCCACCCAAAAGTGCTTCGTATTCAGCCTCGTTATTGGTTAAGGAAAAGGTGAATCGGATGGCCTAACATATCTCAAAACCTTCAGGGCTTGTAAGAATTAGACCGGCTCCGCATTTACTTCCAGCCACCGAACCATCCACAAACAACATCCAATTGCAAGGAGCTTGTATCAATTTTTCTTCGACTTGCAACCCTTCGGACCTATTGAATGAACACTCTACTATGAAATCTGCCAGGGCTTGTGCTTTTATCGCAGTCCTTGGTACATACTCCAAATCAAATTCTCCCAACTCGATGGCCCAGGCGATAATTCTGCTTGAAGCCTCTGGACTTTGTAATATCTTTTTCAAAGGTTGATCGGTCGTGACTTGTATCGTCCTCCCCTGGAAATAATGTCTCAGTTTTCTTGAGGCCATGACCAACCCATAAGCAAATTTCTCGGCATTCGGGTATCTGGTTTCTGCTTCTTTCAGCATGTGGCTAATGTAGAAAACTGGATATTGGTTTCCATTGTGTTGCTTGACTAAGACGGCACCCAATGTCCGATCATTTACAGCCAAGTATAGTTGTAAAGTTTCTTGTGGAACCGGTCTCATTAGCAACGGAGCCTTCGTTAAATATTCCTTGATATCTTCGAAAGCTTTCTCACATTCTGGACCCCACGAAAAAGTCTTCGTACCTTTTAATACCTCAAAGAAGGGTAAAGCTTTGTCGACCGATTTGGAGATGAATCTTATTAGGGCAGCCAATCTTCCAATGAATTTCTGGATGTCCCGAATTGTTTTCGGAGCTTCCATGTCAATTATCGCTCTTATCTTTTCTGGATTGGCTTCAATGCCTCGAGCACTCACCATATAAACAAGGAATTTACCGCTGAATACTCCGAACGTGCATTTGTTCGGGTTGATCCGCATGTTATTTTTTCTTAGCGTCTCAAAGCACTCTCTTAAATCATCGGCGTGATCCCGAAACAAAGATTTTACTATCATGTCGTCCACGTAACATTCCATATTTCTCCCGATCTGGTTTTTAAAGACACTGTTGATCATCCTCTGAAAGGTGGCCCGCGCGTTCTTCAAGCTGAAAGGCATGACAATGAAAGCATATGTTCCTTTCGGGGTGATGAATGCTATTTTAGGGATGTCTTCAGATTTCATGGGGATTTGATGATAACCTGAGAATGCATCTAGGAAGCTTAGGATTTCATATCCTGATGTAGCATCAATGAGCTGATCGATGTTCGGAAGTGGATAATGGTCTTTCGGGCAGGCGAGATTAAGATCGGTGTAATCGACGCACATCCTCCATTTGCCATTTGCCTTTTTAACCACTACCACATTAGCTAACCATTCGGGGTATTTGATCTCTTCAATAAAATCTGCTTCCAATAGCTTTTCCACCTCTGTCTGAATCACCTTTTGTCTTTCCATGGCGAACTTTCTCTTCTTCTATTTGACTGGCTTGGCCCCTTCTTTCACATTTAGACTGTGTTGGGCAATGCTCGGATCAAGTCCGGGCATGTCTTCAGGACCCCAGGCAAATATATCGTGGTACTCTCGGATCACAGCAATCAATTTCGATTTCAGATCATCGTTTATGTCTCTCCCGATACGGATCATTCGACCTGAAGTGCCTGCATATAATTCGACCTCTTCGGTTTCCACCGCTGGTTCGGCTATAGGGTTTGAAAGATTGTCCCCAAACTTTTCTAGCTCAATGTTCATCGTGTGGTGAATGCTTCCGGCCTGATCGTTCATGCGCCTTTTCTTTTAGCCTTCATCTTCGGTTTCTTCTTCGGATCTATCTAGATCTTCTAGCCTAATGATCCTGGCCCCCTTTTAATCTCCTTTCAATTTGCCGATGCCATGATCGGTAGGGAACTTCAACTTTAAATGGGGTATTGAGGCTATAGCTTGGAAAGCCGTTAAAGTAGGACGCTCGAGGATGCCATTATATGGGCTATCCACTCGGACAACATAGAATTTAACCTGCTTTTCCACAATGCAGGGAGGTTTACCCAATACCATGGACAATGTGATCGTTCCCTCGATTGGAACCGGTGAGTTACCAAAGCCGTAAAGTGGGGGTTCATTGCAAGATTCCAGTTGTTCTCCTCCCAGATTCATTTTTTCATAAGTTCGGTGATACAAAATGTTGACCGAACTGCCACCATCTATCAGTACCTTCCATACCTTATTCTGGTCGATGATCGGATTCACTACCAAAGGATCCTCGTGCGGCCAAATGACATCTTCATAATCTTGTTCAGTAACCATTATGGGCCATGGCTGTTTGCCCTGTGTAGTATGTTGATATAGATTGTAGACTTGACGAGCATACCTCTTTTTGGCCGTTTTGCTACATCGATCCAGTATTGTACCCCCCATGATGGTTCTTACCTCCCCTTTATATCGAGGGGCTTCGTCTCTTTCCTTTTGCCTAGGGTTGTCATCCTCTTCGTTCCTATCTCTAGTTTCTTTCGGACCTGAGTCACTCCTTTTTGGTTCCAAACGATCCCTTAAATCTTTAACAAATTGATTTAGGTCACCTATTTTTACCATCCTCTCTATCAATCTCTTCAGATGAAAACTTTCTTCAGTGTTGTGGCCTTTGTCCTGATGGTAATCACAGTATTTATTCCCATTCTTTTTATGATCAGGTACCCTCAGCTTCCCCGGTTTCTGGAAATCAGACCTGCTTTTGATTTCGTTCAGTATCTTTGAGATGGGAGTGTTTAGTGGAGTAAACACCATGGGCTCCTTTCCCTTCTTTGAATCGTTTCTTCTATCATCCCTTCGGTCACCATCTCGCTTATCATCTCGCCGGGAATCATCTTTCCTTCGGTCGTTCTTCCCCTACTACCCTTTCTTCGACTGTCTTTAGACGATTCTTTGTATCCATCGATAGACTCCATTTTTCTCTTGATACTTTCTCCTCGGATATAGATGTCGTTGAGTGACTTCGGGGGAACATCATACAAGGACGACCGAAGCTTTCTTCCTTTAACTGAGTCGAGGCCAACAGTCATTAATCCTGCCGCCTTGACCTTATCCAGGTTGGTCACCATGCCAGCTTCTTCCTTAAAACGGGCTAGGTAATCACCCAATTCTTCATCAGATCTTTGGCGATAATGAATAAGAGATTCGGTATCCTTCTCTCTCCGACACAGGTGGGAATATTGCCTCAAAAACTTGCTCTTCAGTCGATAATAAGAAGGTATGGATCTAGGCCTCATCGATCGATACCACAAAGAGGCCGAACCCTTCAAATAGGTTTTAAACATTTTGCAAAGTATGATATCGTCATGATCCATTCATGTCATCAAACTTTCATATTTTGCACAATGATCTTCTGGGTCTCCCTTGCCGCTAAATTCAGTCATTTTCGGGAACTGACGACCTGGGGGTGGTCTATATTGTTCAATCTCTTCAGTTACAACGGGCTCCCGACGCATCCTCTTCTGGTCCCCAAACATACATTTCTCCATTTTTCGAAGCCTATCTTTCCCTTGAGAGCATGTTTCTTCCCCCTCTAAGTCCAAAGGATCTTGGGACGGGTGTGAGGAATGTGTTTCGGATTCTGAAGACTCATCCTGGTGAGGTCGGGACCTTTTTTCTCTTCGGCCCTTAGAGACTGTTTTCTGAGGTTCACTCACGAGATCTTCTTCTCCAGTTTGAAGGGCTTCTCGCGCTATCCTTTCTTCCAACTCAACCTCTTCACGCCGGAGTTTTATGGCTTCAAATCTTAACTCGTCTGCCTTCTTCTGCAAGGCTCGTCTTTTTGCCCCCTGGGATCCCTCTTCTTCAGTGGCTTTTCCTTTGAAATTCTGTAGCCTTATTTCTTCGGAAGTAGGAGTTTCTATATTGAGATTTTCAGAATCCTGAGGTAACATGATTCACAAAAGAAGCTTAGACGTTCCCACAGACGGTGCCAAATGTCACGACTCGATTTATGCTTCGGATAAACCTATCCTCGGTATGCCAGGAACAGGCTTCAGTAGCTCCTGCAAAGAGAAGAATGCGAGGGTGTTGCCCCCCGATTCACCTCCGGTGTGAGAATCAGTTAAATGTGGTGGAAACGTAAAGGTAAAGCTTATGTAAATCAGTGTATCTCAGTGAGTGTGATTGCGTTTATCACCTGATAATTGTGTCTATTTATATTGTGTCTATGAATAGTACCATTGATGATCCTCTTGATTCTCAGTTATGGAGGGCGATAAATGGTAAGGCATTACACTGGCAATGGTCGACTGTTTTTATTGACTTCAGCTGAATGGTTCGGATGGGCCTGGTCCAACCGTATGGTTTTAACGGTCATAAGCCCAAAGGCTTATTGGATTGGGCCCCCAAAGGCCTATTGGATCAGGCCCTCTAACAGGCACTTATATAATTCATCCACTTAAATCTATTGCCTCTGATGTGTTTCTTAATTGCAATTGTTCCTCTTAATTGATTTTAAATTTGTACAATATTAACTATGAATTGTTGAATTATTTATAATTAATTGTTGTGATTGAAACTTAGGGCTTAAAACTTAAAACTTTGGTGTACTAGTGTTATTAATTTTAAGATTTGTCCTGTTTTTCACAATTTTTTTGGATGCTTTAGCTGAGTGTGCGATGTTTGTTATTTGATGGATAATTAGTGAATATGTGTTTGTGGTAAGTAATTGTTTTTAAAGATGTCTCGAGTTTATGTCGGAAATTTGGATCCGCGAGTTACTGAGCGGGAGCTTGAGGATAGTTTCGTAAGTATGGAGTTACTAAGCAGGAGCTTGGAAAACACTTAATGATCAGATTATTTTGTTGTCTAAGCGACGTGGAGAGTTGAAATAAGTATGTTTATGTGAACTGTTTGGATTTGATGAGTTATAGTATAGTTAACTGGATTGTTTTGTTGTCTAATCTCTCTCTCTCTCTCTCTCTCTCTCTCTCTCTCTCTCTCTCTCTTACTAGTATGTTGTTTCTTTAAAGATTCAATATTTAAATGGAATTGAGTACAATTAAAGGTGACCCATTTGTGTTTTGTATCAGTTTTTTGCTATAAACTTCTTAGCTTTTATAAATTTCTTAACTGAAAATGTGTGTTTGTATAGACATTACTCTCCCACACACTACACAATGTGATGCTTGTTAAAATAATCAAGTTTTAGATGGAATATAGTATAATTTAGGGTGACCTTTTGTATTTGCATCAATGTTGGCTATTAAGATCTTAGCTTCTGTGGTTTTCTAAAGTTTTAAAGGTATTCACAATTGATTCCAAATATAAGCTAGCTTCACCTACTTTGACTTGTTTAATTTTCAAGAATTTTATTGTCATGCTTTTATTTAGTGGATTCACATTTCTGGTTTGAAATTTGGTGCTTTTACTTATATCAGCCCATATTTCTTTGTTCACTGGTTGTGTACTTGTGTATGATTGAAGTGTATGGATAAGAAGAATAAGAATGATGCTTCTGTTCTGCTTTTAGATTTTAGTGACAGTGGTATCTAGTTAGAGAATTTTACTTTTAATTTTAAGGGTACCTGTTTGCACTATACACGCAAGTGTACGTGGTCATAAGTAATATAGATATAAATCAAGTTTGTTCCGCAGAGATCTGGTTAGGTTTCAATTCAGTAGATGTACCTATGCAACAATGTATGGTTTTAACCCACTGCTAAGACAATTAACGAATTGGGGGTTTTCATTATCTAAACTTAACTAAGATACCAATTATCAAACTAAGAATTAATTAACTAATGAGATTTAAAACTGATTTACTTATATGAGAATAAACATGGGATCCTAACTTCATTAAATACTTCGCTTAGATCTGATGCCTTTAATCACTTTATGCAATGGTTATGATATCTAATCGGATAACATGAAACAAGTACACGCTACCTGTCAGCATACGTATACCAAACTACCCATACATCCACAAAAGAGACAGAAGATGAATAGACACCAATTATGCTTAGACCCTATATGTCTATAGAATTTGAAAACATAACGGTTGAAGAACAGGTTATCCACATTGATCACATAGGGCAACATAATATACTTCTATTTATGCTAGAAATCATGATGTCAAAACATATATAATCATATGCTAGCATGACAAGTTCTAAATCTCAAGATCCACTTTCACTTCACAAGAGATTAACAATTCAATTTAGATGTTAGCTACGCATCTAAAAGCATTAAGAATAACCATACCAGGATATCAATTATACATCACACACAGATCTTTAATGCATCAAGATACTAAAGCTCCATAAATAAATCCGTTAGAATCCCATGACAACGATTAGTTCATAATCGAACCTTTAGTCACCATGGGATTTGATGAAAACATGATATAAGACAAAGTATGAATGAAAGAGGTAATATTATTAAAACAAAGAGTTGAGAAAACAAATCTAGAATCCAGAATATCGCCTAAGAAAAGAATACAAAAGATGAAGTAGATCTAGATCTGTTGCTTGTCACGAGCGTTGAATCTTCCTCTCCTTTTCTCCTTTGCAATTCTAAGTTATATTCGATAATAATCATGTTTGAGGATGCTATGATATGTTTATATAATCCCTTGAAGTCTTCCCCAGCAAGAAAAGTCCAAAAATACCAAATAGATTCAAAACAGGAAAGAATTTTAGACTTTCTAGAACAATTCTCGGAATGGACCGAATGCCCTCGAGGCCGCGGCCTAGAGTACGGGCGCCGCGGCCTAGCACCAAATCTGCCCGCATTTTTTTCCTTTGCTATTTCCTTCGTTTCGCCTTCGTTTTGCCTTCGTTTCCTTCCGTTCTTTTTTGCCAAGGCTTCCATACTTCAATTGCTTGACTCCAAATCTCCCAAGGACTGTATGGAAGACCTCATTCTTCAATAAAAACTCAAAATCCACATCAACTCAATTCTCCCACCATATCCAATGATTTATAACCCTACACAACTACACGAAACACATTAAAAATACAACAAACTTGAGGCCAAGTGAATCAATTTAAGCCGATACGGAACGCTCCAAGTGGATATAAAATCCACTTATCACAACCCCCAAACTTAAACCAATGCTTGTCCTCAAGCATACACAAATATAACTATATAAAACTAATTAGTACCACTTCCGTAGGTGATCACGGTTGCATTTAGCATATGCAACAATACCTTTAAACCCTAGGTAGCCCTAGTGGACGAGTAAGGTCTCGTGAGGGCCTATAGCGAATGTACCCACAAAATCCACCTAACTAACAATGCAATGCATAAATGCAACTAATATGAAAATGCAACGATCCCCTTTAAACTAACCAAAACCAACTAGCAGGCAAATATCTTAAAGAATGCAACTAAATCCAAATAGAGCTCGACTAAGTCCCCGTACTCTAACAATACATGACAGAAACGTACGTGTGTGCTATGCTCATCAGATATACTCCTAACACTAGATCAAAATCATAATTATTCTTCGCCAAGACAATCACAAGTTTATAAATATAATGAATGGTAAACACTTCATAACCTAGCAACACCTCCATCATCATTCGAGTTAGACAGAAACTCATGTTTTATTACTAAACAACAACTATAATACAAACACAAACGCATGCTTATTTGACCGTGCAATGGATGAGACCCCTAAAGGCTTATACAATAATACCCATTTAGCGAGCGTTAGGTTAGTGGATCCCAAACCGGGAAAGTCTTAGGTCACTAGGCACAAAGTCCCCTAGAACTTAATTGCTTGAGTAATAAAGAGCTCACCCATAGTCAGTTTTGCATTAATACATTCACATAACTCTTTTTTTTCTTCTTTTTTTCTTCTTTTTTTTCTTCTTTTTTTTTTCTTCTTTTTTTTCTTCTTTTTTTTTCTCTTCTTTTTTTTTTCTTTCAACGCAATCTGGAATGAGTATTCTCATCCAATCCTAGACTACTCATAAAAATATGAGCCAGCTACTAGCCATTTGACGCCTAGCCATTATTAACAACTAGCATGAAATCCCTGGTTTCCCCCAAATTTATACTTTAATGCTCCTACGCTATCAAGGGAATAACGAAAATTCTAAATATAAAAAAGTGATTAAATCTAAAACAACCAAACAAGCATGACCTCAACCTATCCTAAAAGAAAACGATGAGACCGTGTAAAAATTGTGTTTCTGAAGCATGCAAGTCAATTTCATAAGAACTATAAATCAACCATCTATTCATCATTACCACACTCAAATAGACATCGACCTACTAATCAGAATTACCTCATCCTAAGGGATCATGAAATATGCATGCTATGCAAATGCAACTACATGGAACTCACATGGTATACAAAAACAAATATGCAACAAAATGTCCTACATGAAACAAACATGCAATAATACGAAAAAATATGAATGAATTACTACTAAACATGCAAAATATGATTTCCTACATGAACAAAGACTCTACTACTACTAATCCTCAAATCACCCCTAAACTTAAGATATATAATGTCCTCTTTGAAGGCAATAAAAAGGATAGTAGAAGACTTTTACCTAACTATCGGCAGGGCCACCCTCCTCCGGTGGTGAATTTGGTGATGGATAAGTGGTGTGAGTTCCAAAAAGAGACCAAGTGACCTATACACCCTCCGCACGGAAATAGTAATCAAGAATTATGAAGAATTGGGGAAAATGCTCTTTTATTGAAAGTGGGAAATCCATGGGTTGCCTCCCAGGAAGCACCTTTGTTTAAAGTCTTTAGCTAGACATGGCAATGGCTTTTTCTCTTGAAAATTTCTACACCGTATCTCTATATGGCCATTTAATTATCTTCTCCGGGGCTACATCCTTGATGACAAGTTTCAGTCTTTTTTGCTCCTCAAAAGTGTCAGTAACATTGTTCTTTTCACTACCTTAGAAGTTAGCAACAATAATAATAGGCAAAGTAGATGATTGACCCAAATATGCATACCTCAGGTGATCTAATGGTTTAAGCTCGAGTTTGGAAGCTTCTTCAACATGATGATTTTCATTATTAACTACCAAAGAATGATCAAGATCGAAAATAGACGGATTA
The DNA here is from genome assembly GCA_036435485.1 of Saposhnikovia divaricata. Classification (NCBI taxonomy): domain Eukaryota; kingdom Viridiplantae; phylum Streptophyta; class Magnoliopsida; order Apiales; family Apiaceae; genus Saposhnikovia; species Saposhnikovia divaricata. Next base: position 134,156,892 of record CM071595.1, read on the forward strand.
GGAACAGAAGTGGGTGGTTCACCAACAGAAGTCTTAACAACAGACTAAGGATGAAAAGAACTTTCCTCAAGTTGAATTTCATGCTTAGAACAAATAGCATTCAATTCCTTTAACATCTCATCAGAAGTAAAATTCCTATACAACTCATGAAGATCTTTATTACCCCCAAACTTTAACAAAACATCTTCCTCAAGAAAAGACTCAGTTGCACTATTCTCAAGATTTGACCATGAAACAACCTCATCAATCAGCACCTGAGAATCCCAAAGATCAGCCACCAAGTCATATTTTTCAATTTCTGGTGCTACACATTTTTCAACCTGTTGATTCTTAACTTCATTATCTTCCTTAGCTGCTGATTTCTGATCGGTTGTAACCTTTACGGATCTCAAAGTAACTGATTTCACCTGCTAATGGACTTCCCTCTTGCTTCGATTAGGCTCCGTGTCACTAGCAAGAGTTCCATGTGGCCTATTCAATAATGCATTAGTAATCTGGCCAATCTGATTTTCCAAAGTCTTGATAGAAACTGCTTGGCTCTTGCACATTAACCTCAATTCTTCCAATTCAGATTTTTCAGAAGAAGATTGCCCTGCACTAGCATGAGGCTGTTGTTGAAATCCCGGAGGTTGAAATTGTTGCCTTCGAGCATACTGCTGCTGACAACCTTGATTAAACGGCCTCGCTCCATATTGCTGATAAGGCTGCTGTGGTTGTTGAGCACCTTGATTGTTGCTCCAGCTGAAATTAGGATGATTCATGTTATTCGGATGATAAGTGGCTGGAGCTGGTTGCGACGGTCGCTGAAAATTGATCACAAACTATGCCGATTCAAAAGAGATAGCACACTGATTCGTATCATGTGCGCCCGCACATAACTCACAAACAATTGCAACCTACTGAATTCCATAGTTGGTGAGAGAATCCACCTTCATAGTTAAGGCCTTCAATTGAGCTGCTATAGCTGTAGCTGCATCAACCTCCAAAATACATGCTACCTTGCCTTGAGATAGCCTTTGTGTTGGATTCTTATATTCATTAGTAGCCATCGTCTCGATTAGATCATAAGCCTCCTCGTAGCTCTTAGCCCATAGAGCTCCACATGATGCTGCATCTAGTAAAGGTCTAGATTATGCTCCCAACCCATTATAAAAACCATTAATCATCATCCAATCAGGCATTCCATGATGAGGACACTTTCGAAGCATCTCCCTGTATCGCTCCCAAGCTTCACACAAAGATTCACCAAATTGCTGTGCAAATTGAGTAAAAGCGTTCCTTATTGCTGTAGTTTGAGCCATGGTGAAGAATTTAGTAAGAAACTTCTGAGCAAGATCCTCCCAAGTAGTAATGGAATCGGCTAGTAAAGAGTGTAACCAGCCTTTAACTTTATCCCTTAACGAGAATGGGAAAAGTCTCAATTTGATAGCATCTTCCGACACACCGTTGAACTTGAAAGTGTCGCAGATCTCAATGAAGTCCCGGATGTGCATATTAGGATCTTCCGTTGAAGCACCCCCAAACTGAACCGAATTCTGTACCATCTGGATTATGCTAGGCTTGATTTCAAAGTTGTTAGCTGTAATGGCTGGTCTGACAATACTAGATTGGATGTAATTGATTTTCGGCTGAGAATAGTCCTTCAAAGCCTTAACTACTGCTGCTGCTCCTCCTGCTGGTTCTCCCATCTTTTTAGCTGCTTCAAGTTTTTCTTTTGCCAAATTTTCCTCACGAGTTTGAGAACGTGTTCGCATACACGCTCAAGTACCTGAAACACCATGAAACAAACAACTATGTAAGAAACAATCCGAGTCAGAGAACTCTAATGACCACTGATGACAAGCACATAAACTAAAAATAAAACACCGATGATCCCCGGCAGCGGCACCAAAAAACTTGTTTGCACTAAACACGCAAGTGTACGTGGTCACAAGTAATATAAATATAAATCAAGTTCGTTCCGCAGAGATCTGGTTAGGTTTCAATTCAGTAGATGTACCTATGCAACAATGTATGGTTTTAACTCACCGCTAAGACAATTAACGAATTGGGGGTTTTGATTATCTAAACTTAACTAAGATACCAATTATCAAACTAAGAATTAATTAACTAATGAGATTTAAAACTGATTTACTTATATTAGAATAAACATGGGATCCTAACTTCATTAAATACTTCGCTTAGATCTGATGCCTTTAATCACTTTATGCAATGGTTATGATATCTGATCGGATAACACGAAACAAGTACACGCTACCTGTCAGCATACGTATACCAAACTACCCATACATCCACAAAAGATGTTAGGTCCGATAAGATTGTAGAAGGGGGGGTTGAATACAATCTTTACCTTTTTATCGAAATTTGTCCTTTAAATAAAATTTGATAAAGACAAATTTATGTGCGGAATTATTTAACATAATTTTTCAAGTTGAATATAACTGTATATTAACTTGATGTGGTGTTACAAAATCAGTATAACAACTTATCAAGATGTTAATAACTAATTAGAAAATTCGACATGAACTTTTCTAATTTAGTTAATAATAATCAAGATAAGAACTAGGAAACTTAATTCGCTAGTAGTACAAGAATCACAAATAAACAAGTTCTATCGGATAGAATATTACAAAGATGAAGAACTTGAATTTCTAGGAATTGTTTAAGCTTTGGTGTTCTTGATGTTCTTGAGAGAGAATTCTGTTCTGCTGTGTTTTTCCGTTATGACTTAATCTGCTCTGTTCTGTTCTTTTATATCAGTAACAAGTCTTGCTGGCTTTCTGTAGGATATTTAACTGCTCCAGCATGACTCAAACTGCTTCCAAGACTTAGTTTTCCTTCATTAAGACTTACACAAACCTCCATTAAGACATAAAACTTGTCGGTATGACTCAAATGAATCCATTCACTTCAATGCTATACTGGGGCTTGATCAGATAACTGAATCGTCTTCCAGTGTATGACATCAAAACTATAGATTGACTTTTCTTCTTTCTTCTGACAGATAATACTTCTTGAGATTCCTGTGACAGTTCATATGTATATTTACTTATTACAATTTGGTTTAAGTTGATTAGAATCCTCTAACTACAAATAGGCTGAGTCATATGCCTTTCAATCTCCCCCTATTTGTTTGTTAGACAATAACAAGCAAATTCCTAGAGGATACCTCAACTAATCCAACTTAACCAAAAGAAAGATAAAACTTTAAATACTAAGTAAATATGAAAAAAAGTTCTGGTTTATATTTAACATTTTCCAGATTCAAACATGAAAGATAAATACAAGATAGATGATCCTCTAGACTGATCATATGATACAAATTCCTATCAAGATTTATCTAGGCTCTAAAGATATAACATGTAGATCAATTCTTTTTCTTCAGTTGTCTTCCCTTCTGAATTCTCCTTCTTCTGGCTCATCTGTGACTTGAAGTTTCATGTGTAAATCAGAATCAACAAGACGTTCTCTTCTTGATGACAATCCTTGAGGTAAGACTAAAGGAATTCCAAGCTTCTTTCTCAGTTCACCTTGAAATTTCTTGTAATCTTTTATGTTCGTTTGTGCATAGGATCGAATGTGATCTGCAGCTATTACCTTTTCTTCAGTCAAGAATCCATGATTTCTGAGAGAATATTCAGCATATACCAAGTGTTTTGCATGATGTTCATATAACTCATCTGTCTGGAGATTGATTGAGTGAAGTACCTCTCCCTTAAGAAATTTTACTTGTGGAGGATCCTTAATCACTTCTGGTCCAGCTCTTTCAGCAAATTCTTTGAACTTCTCATGTAACAACACACCTAGCTCAGAAGATGTTCTTACCTTAGGCCTAAGTACCCAAATCTCTGTCAGCGATCTGTCATAAAAGAACTGAATAGATACTCTGAAAGTTCCAACTTTATGACAATCCACAAATATTACCAGCTCATCAGATTTGGGTTCAGATGCAGTAGTTATCCTGATGACTTCTACCTGTAAGGCCTTTATATACATATCATGAATTGGATTTGCCAGTTTGAATTCCTCGAGAATTTGTCCAAGACGACGATCTTCATAATCAGAACTCTGAGGTGAATCAATTGCTCTTTGAGCACGTTCCCATTTGTCACCGCTCTTTAGTCTGATATATGTTTTTCTCTTCTCAACATTTATAGCATGTAATCGTTGTAATGCTTGCTGTTCAGCTTTCTGAAGTTCTTCATTTCGTGCAATTTGCTCTAATGACTTTTGAAGCTTTTCTTCTCTCATCAGTAAATTAGCTTCCCTCTGAGCAAATAATTCTTCAGATTCTTTATCAGCTTGTTGAGCTTCAAATTCAGATGTCACTGGTCCTTCATCTTCCCAGTGACTAAGATCAGGTTCAGGAAGTTCTTCACCTTGATCAGGGAATTCAAGATCAGCAAAAACATCGAAGTTATCTGGTTCACCCATGTAATAATAACCTGTGTTCTTGTCTTGAATTTCTTCTTCAGTTTCTTCAACTACTTTCTTCCTCTTATCTTCACTTTGGTCAGATTTTCCAGATTTTCCCTCAGATTTTCCAGATTTTCCCTCTCCGTCTCCTCCTTCTTTAGTTTTGTCTTGTGAACCCTTTGATTTCTCCCCCTTACTTGAGGAATCCTCTACAGATTTATCAGTTGTCCCAGCTTCAGGATCTTGTTCATCATCATCACCATCCTTACTTGTAAAGAATTCAATTTCTTCATTTGTAGGTTTGCGACTTTGACTTACAAGATTAAATAGATGTCTTAATCCTTTAGCCTGGTGTGCATTTTGCTTTTCGATCTGGTCCAGACGAGAATCAGTAGATTCCTGATTGTGCTGTACCTCTGACTGTAGAGTATCAACTTTCAAGGAAATTTCAGAAATTAACATGTCTTGAGCAACAGTAATATCTCCAGAGTCATCAAGTGCTTTTTCATGAGAGAGTTCGAGAGAATCTATCTTCTTGGTGAAAGATGTCTTTAAGTAGTTTAGCTCCTTCTTGATTACAGCAAGCTGACTGTTGACAGAGGTGGATGAAGAAAATCGCTCACCCACTTGTGCTTTAAGGATTTCTGTTTCAGCCTTGCTGACTGCAAGTTCTTTCTCTAAATCAACTATCTTTTCTAATAATGAGAGAGTGTATGTGTCAGTGTGTGCGCTCACCTGACTTTCACTTTGAGATCCACTCACCTGAAGTGCATGTGTTTCACTCAATTTTATAGTATTCCTCACATCACTCCTCTCAGATTCCTTAGCTGCTTCCAGATTTGTACCTGCATGTAAAATCACCCTAGCCTCCTCTGGGAAGGTCAGTGGTGGTGCAATGGGAGTTCGCAAATCCCTTTCCTTAATCAAATCTACTTGAACATTTGAAATTGTTGACTGAATTGCTTCAGTAGTAGATTGATCAAGTTGCCTTCCACTTTCTCCAGTCGAAACTGCGAGTGGAAAATCCCTTGAGGGAGCCATGAGTGTTTGTCCTGGGAGGGGAGATGATGGTTCTATTAAAGTTGGTTGAGAACCAAGATTTCCCTCTAAAGCCTGTGAAGACTCTTCTACCGTAACTATGGTAGGCACTGTCACATTTTCTACGTGCTCTTCTTGCAGTATGTCTTGAGACTCATTTAAAGGTATGTCTTCCCCCATTGTGAGTAATAGGGGTGGTGTGCTTGACTCACTACAAGGTGCCACGGCCCTATGGCGAATTTCAATAGAATCATCCTGTTGAGAAGATGATTCTAGTAACTGTGTAACGGCCATATCAACTTCCATATCCTGTTGGGAGGATATAGACGGGCTTACAGTTGCCTCATTTTGAGTTCTACTTTTCTTTTCTAGAGGCAGAGCTGTGGGTTCACTCATACTACCACTACTGATTCGACTTCTTTTAACTTGCAATTTCTTTCTGGAGTGAAAAGATATGAGTTTTGTTGGTTGAGTATTTGGCTCTATGACCTTGGTTAGAGGTTGTGGTACTACAACCCCTTGGTCAGTCCTACCAACCACTTGGGTTCCAGAAATAGATTGAGAAGTATTAATTTGAGGAACAGAAGGCAATACCTGGTCAGCTGATTCCGCAACAGTCTCTGATAAGATTGGTTGATCTGATTCAGGTTCAGGGACAGATGCAGTTTCTTGCACTGGATGTTCAACAGCAAGTGCAGCTGGCTGAGGAACAATTTGCTGAGCAGGTTCAACTCGTTGATTGCCTTGATCTTCATTATCAACAAGTATGTTTTCCACTGGTGGTTCAGGGTTTTGTTCAGGTTCTGGTACAGGTTCAATGACAGGTAGTTGTATATAGTTTGACATGTATTGGGTGACAACTACAGGTATGTTTGTGAATTTAGGCTTGTTGCTGTACTCAGTGAACAATCTGGTAGTAGGTTTGCCTGACGCCAGTGATTCTCCATTCAGGAATTGGGCTTGGTTTTCTAGTTCCACAAGATGATTAAAAATCAATGACAAGAATCTTGGATAATAGCATGATACTTTATGTCCATTATCAAAATTCTTCTTTGCATTAATGATTCTTCTAACCATCGGAACACACAGTAGTCTACCAATATTAATTCTTCGGTTGTGTGCAACTGCATATACAATATGCTGCAAGAAGGATGGTAATACCCCGAAGTTCCCTTTAGTAGAATTGGCAAAGACTCTACCTAATGTGTCAAACGGATAATCCCATTCCTGAACAAAGTTCTTTTTATTCCAGACAGTTTGATCAGGACTGTCTTGATAGAATACACCATTCAAAAAATTTATCAATTCTTGATCTGATGGTAATTCTTCAAAATCTTCAGTTGGAAAATTTAAGACAGTATTTATTGTATTTTCATTCACTATGTACTGATTGTCTCCTACAGAGAAGACAAATGATCTGTTATCATTAGAAATGACAGCAGTAGTACACATGATTCGCAAAGGTTCAATTTTCAATGGAGCATCCAATGTCAAAGCAGTGCGAACCAGTGAATTTTCATTTAAAAATCGAATCCACGGTCGAAAACGTTCAACTGAACATTTTTCTGGATCAAAATAACCGATTAAATTATGTTTAATAATTTCAAATCGATCATCCATTTTAATCAAGATTTAATTTCTTTGAAAATTTCAGATTTTACAAAATTATAATTTAAAAATTAATTTTTCGAATTAATAATTAATTAAAAATTCAAAAAAATTAAAAGTTGTTGAAAAATTCTGAAAAATTCACACAATGATCCTCTTACACACACGAACACACGTATATTTTTAGATTTGCAAGAATCGAACCCAGTTTTTCAGAAAAACATATCGTAAAAACGATTTTTCGAAAACTAATATCTTCAAAAACCTAACAAAATCACGTTTTTAAGCAATCAAACTGATGAGAATTGAACAAGGAATCAATTAATCGAGTTTAGAGCTTGATTCCAGTTAGATTCGAGTGAAAAATCCGGCAGCAATTCGACTGTAATGATCGTGTATATATGTATGTATCGGTTTGGTTCTCTAAGACTTAACTTGAGAGAATAACTTAAACTGAGATTATGACTTAACATTACTTAACTACTATCTATATACTTATACCTACGATTATGACTTAAATAAAGCTAAAACTAAATAATACTTATTCTATCATAACTAATATATACATATTATACTTGATTATGACTTAATGTTAACAAGACTTAAAAACTGTTACGATTAAGACTTAACTAAGAAAACTAAGACCTAAATTGAATAAGACTTAAGCTAAAAATAGAAGAATAATACTTAACTTATATACAGACAAGACTTAATTTTAATAAAACTAATAAGACTCAACTGATAAGACTTAACAAATAAGTAATTAAGACTTAATTAAATACAGGTGATTAAGACTTATACATATATACAGACAAGGCTTAAAAATAATATATATATATATAAATTATAATTGATTAAGACTTAATGTAAACAGACTAGCGAATATGACTTAATTTAAAAAAAACTCGGTAAGACTTAATCTGTTTAAGTCATACCGATTTTAAGTTAAGTCATATTGATTATTTTTCCTAATTTTAAGTCATATTTACTTTAAACAAACATTAAAAACACGATAAAATATACAATTAACTTTTTTAAAAATAATAAAAATATTATAGAACATTAAACAAATAATAAAAATAACTATAAATACCATATGCTATCCTATTAACGAAAACAAAGCAATATTAACAGGACAAACATTACAAAACATATGTTAAATTAATTAATAAAATAGAAATAAATATCTACAAATATTCTAAAAATACAGAAGTATGAAGTATTAAATAATATGAATAAACAGAGTGAAAAATAACTAAACAAGCAAGAAAATCAGATGGTAAAATAATTATACAAGTGATTTCAAACAACAAATATTCACAGAATAATCACTTGCAAAATTATTAAAGATCAAATTTCAGATATTAACAGTATTAATTACTAGGACTGTTTAACATACCCAATTCACTAACAATTTTAGTGAATGAGGATTCATTAAGCGACTTAGTAAAAATATCTGCAGTTTGATCTCCAGATCCTACAAATAGTAGTTGTACTGTACCATTCATTACATGCTCTCTTATAAAATGATACCTTATGTCAATGTGCTTTGTCCTTGAGTGCTGCACAGGATTGCTGGCGATTGCTATGGCACTTGTATTATCACATAAAATAGGAATATTATCCAATACAATGCCATAGTCCATTAATTGATTCCTTATCCATAAGATCTGAGCACAACAGTTTCCAGCAGCTATATATTCAGCTTCAGCTGTAGAGTTGGAAACTGTTTGCTGTTTCTTACTGAACCAGGATACCAATCTTCCACCTAGGTATTGACAACTCCCAGATGTACTCTTCCTGTCTACAACACTTCCTGCATAGTCAGAATCTGTATATCCAATTAAAGTAAAACCAGTTTCATTAGGGTACCAGATGCCTAAATTAGGCGTACCCTTTAGATATCTTAAGATTCTTTTGACAGCAGTGAGATGGATTTCTTTAGGGTTCGCTTGGAACCTTGCACACAAGCATGTGGCAAACATTATATCTGGTCTACTAGCAGTTAGGTAAAGCAATGAGCCAATCATACCTCTATAGCCTGTGATATCTACCTTGGCAGAACTTTCACATAAACCAATTTTGACAGCTATAGTTGATGGTGTCTTTGTTGATGAGCACTCCTCCATGTGATATTTCTTGAGGAGCTCCTTAATGTACTTGGATTGACAAATAAATATTCCATCTTGTCTCTGACTTATTTGTAATCCAAGAAAGAATTTCAGTTCTCCCATCATGCTCATTTCAAACCTACCCTGCATTAACTTAGAAAACTTCTTGCATAGAAGCTCATTAGTAGACCCAAATATAATATCGTCCACATAGACTTGGACTAGTATTATATCATTCTTATGTCTTTTAGTGAAGAGCGTTTTGTCTATGACACCTCTTATAAAACCATTTTCTAATAGAAATTCAGAGAGAGTGTCATACCATTTTCTTGGGGCTTGCTTAAGACCATAGATAGCTTTGTAAAGAAAGTAGACATAGTCCAGATGATCTTGATCTTCAAAACCAGGGGGCTGTTCTACATACACTTCTTCATCTAGCTTACCATTCAGAAAGGCACTCTTGACATCCATTTGATAAACTTTGAATCTTGAATAGGATGCAAATGCCAAGAATATTCTGATGGCCTCAAGTCTTGCCACTGGAGCATAGGTCTCGTCATAATCAATGCCTTCAGCTTGAGAATAACCTTTAGCTACCAGTCTTGCTTTGTTTCTTATCACAGTGCCATCTTCATCTAGTTTGTTTCTGAATACCCATCTTGTGTCCACCACTTTTCTATATTTAGGTCTGGGTACCAGCTTCCATACTTCTAGTTGCTTAAATTGATTGAGTTCATCTTGCATAGCAATCACCCAATCAGGATCAGATAGAGCTTCTTCTACTTTCTTAGGTTCCATGACAGACAGGAACCCAGAATAGTTACATTGATTCTGATAAGCTCTTCTTGTTTTCACACCAACATCTGGATCACCAAGAATCAGCTCAAAAGGATGAGCTCTATTCCAAATAGTTTGTCTGGGAAGAATTGATCTTGACGATTCGCCTTGTTCTTCTGTATGATGTTGAGTATGACTTGTTGACCCTTCATTAACTCCCCCTGAGTTGTTGCCAGTTTGACTTATTGATGGTTCAAGAGTATCAGTGGTGTCTTGAAAATTATCATTGTTTTCACTAGCATCACCTTGATCATTACCACCAACATCTGGATTATTATTATCAGCAACAACGTCAGGTTGATTGTCATCATCTGAATCTGAGTTTGACATATCATCAAACTTAAGCTTTTCAGATGGATCTTCATTTTGGATATTTGGGAGTTTTGTGTCATCAAATGTAACATTGACACTTTCCATAGATTTCTGTTGGTCAATAAGATGCACCTTGTAGGCTCTTCTAGTATAACCAATAAATATTGCTTCATGTGCTTTTTCTTCAATTTTACCACCTTGTTCATCTCCTTCTTTCAGCACAAAGCATTTTGTCCCAAATACATGGAAGTACTTGAGAGTTGGTTTCTTGTCATTTAGAGCTTCATATGGTGTCTTCATTAAGTCTTTATTGATAAGTGTACGATTCTGGGTATAGCATGCAGTGTTGACAGCTTCAGCCCAAAAGCTCAATGGAAGCCTTGATTCACTTAGCATAGTACGTGCAGCTTCAATCAAGGTTCTATTCTTTCTTTCAACTACCCCATTTTGTTGAGGAGTTCTGGGAGCCGAGTACTGTCTAGTTATACCCTTTTCAGTGCAAAAGTCATTCAGAACTGCATTCTTGAATTCAGTTCCGTTGTCTGACCTTATAGCTCTTACTGGACGATTAGAATCCAGCTCAATTAACTTAATGTGATCAACTACCAGTTGTGGAGTTTCATCTTTTGAGTTCAAAAATAGTACCCATGTGAATTTTGAGAAATCATCAACAATCACTAGAGCATATCTTTTCCTTGACATAGACATCACACTAACTGGACCAAACAAATCCATATGGAGAAGTTGTAATGGTTCAGTTATTCATGATATGTTAGTGCTCCTGTGAGTTGCCCTTTTTAACTTCCCTTTTTGACAAGCATCACATAGACCTTCCTAAGTAAATTCAATCGAAGGTAAACCTCTCACCAACTCTCTTTTCACTAGAGAATTCATTGTTTTGAAGTTTAGGTGAGAAAGTTTCTTGTGCCATAACCAACTTTCATCAATGGATGCCTTTAAATAAAAACATCTAATTTCTTCTGTGCTTCCAGAGTTCATATTGGCTATGTACAATTTTCCTTTTCTTAATCCAGTCAACTGTGGCCTTTCATTTCTCTTGTGTGATATTAGACAATTCTTCTTGTTGCAATGAACTTCATAACCTTTGTCACAGAATTGACTAATACTGAGCAAATTGTGCTCAAGGCCGTTCACAAAAGAGACATCTTCAACGATAACATTTCCAGCTTCTAATCTGCCATATCCATCAGTTTTACCTTTGCTGTTATCTCCAAAGGTAACGACTGGGCCGGCCTTCTCCACCACATTTGTTAGCAGGGCTCTATCTTCGGTCATATGCCTTGAACATCCACTGTCCAGAATCCACATGACTCGTTCAACCTGTTTCAAACCCTGCAATGACAAATTGGTTAGACTTTCTTCGGAACCCAAATTTGATTGGGTCCGGAGTACTTAAAGAATTGACCTTTATCAGGTAAAGCAACACTTTTATTTTAACAACATTTTCTTCAGGTACTGGACATTTAACCCTGTAAACAGCTTTAACTTGTTTTGGTTTCAGCTTGGGTAACCATGTCTTTACCATATCCTGAGAAGGACTTGGAGCCTAATCTTAGAATTAGGTGATGTTACAGTCCTGGATCTAACATGTTTATTTCTGCTCATATGCTGTCTAGGAACATTCTTATCAACACATGCATGATTACCGTTAAAGTAAGCAGACATTATATTAAAAGCACAAGACATGCAATTAACAGCATCACACTTTTTATGAGCAGTATCAATAACAGGAATAGCATGCATGGAAGATATGTTGTTGCATTTATTCATGTTGTTACTTCTACTACTAGTTTTCAAGGAACTAGTAGACTCACCAACTCTTTCTGTTTTCTTAAACACAAACTTTTTATCTTCATCATTTTTAACAACTTGATTACTTTCTAAGACTACGCCATTTGCTAAATCCTCAATGCGCATCTCTTCCTTAATGATTAAAGATGTTGTATCCAAAGGTTCTGCTATGGATGTCTTAAAGAGTGGGTTACTAACACCCTTAAGCACTAATGGTATACCCCTATCTACAGCACTGACACGATTAGGGGTAATAATGCTTTTTCGTCCAATAGCTTCATTATAATCAAACCCAATTCCTACGGTTTGATTAATAGCTTGTTGGTTAAACAACTCTTTAGCCACTTTACATGAATTAGAAGTAGCACTAACCCTTATTTCTAGCTCAGCTATTGTTTCACGTTGTTGAACCACTATCAACGCTAGAGACCTCTCAAGTTATTTTAGAATTCTTATTTATGATTTTTGTTTATCATGGCAATTTTGTACATCGTGTAATTGTGATAATTGATTACTAAGATCTGTATTTAACAAATTGATCCTTTCAATCTCTCTATTAGCATTACCTAGTGTATCACTAAGTTGATAAATATATTGACTCTCAGTACATGATACCTCAGATGAAGTACCACTGGAGTTATCAGATTTTGCCATCAGGGCAAGATTGACATACTCTTCATCTTCAGAGTCTGTATCATCCCAACTCTTTCCAGTAGCCACATAGGCTTTTCCTGTCTTCTTCTTTTCAGATCCAAAGTCTTTTCTTTGGTTTTGTTTTGGCTTCTGACATTCAGTAGCGAAATGTCCAAGTTCATTACAGTTGTAGCATCTAATTTTACTTCTTTCAACTGTTCCAGTTTTGTAACCTCCTCTGTTACTTGAGGATGAAGAACCTCCTCTCTGGAACCTGTTATAGTTAGATTTGTATCTGAACTTGGGATTTTTCCTGAATCTGAAGTTGCTGAATTTCCTTACCAACAAAGCCATGGACTCATCTTCCAACTGATCTAGCTCTTCTAACGAATAGAAGTCTCCTTCATCTGGACTAGCATTCGTTTGACCAATTTCAACTTCAATCTTACCACTGTCAACATTACAAGGTTGAATAACCTTATCTTCCACTTCCTGTTTGTTCTCAACAATAAGAGCTGTAGAAGTATTAGCAACTCTTCCTTTTCCGTAAATCTCTTTTTGTTGAGATTGTTCCAGTTCATAGGTTTTTAAAACACCAAAGAGTCTTTCTACAGTAATTTCACTTAGATTCCTCGACTCTCTGATAGCTGTAATTCTATGTTCTAGATGAACAGGCATTGACAGTAGAAATTTTCTGTTGATCTCTTTCTGAGTGTAGTACTTACCATGCATTTGTAAATTGTTGACAAGTTTGTTATATCTTTCAAACACATCTTGAATACTTTCATTGTATGCTGATCGAAAGTGTTCATACTCAGATGTCAGAATTTCTAGACGATTCTCCCTAACTTCCTCTGTTCCTTCATTCACAGTTTCAATGGTTTCCCACATGTGCTTTGCAGTCTTGCAGTTAATCACATGACTGTACATCACAGAGTCTAGAGAATCTATTAAGATCAGTCTTAAATTAATGTCAAGTCCAGCTTCTTCTCTTTCAACAAGAGAGTACTCAGAAGAATCTTTGTGTACAAACTTTGCAGGGGAAATAACTTTTCCATCAGTAACAACTTCAGGAATTAATCCAAAAGGTATTATTGGTCCTTTTGATAAGACTTTCATGTATTTAGGATTTGCATATATGGGAATTTTCACAGTTCCAACTTTAGAAGACATGATGAATTTTTTAAGAGAGTTAAAAAATTCGGGGATGATTTTTAATCGAGTAAAATGGGATCTTTGATTTGTATATCAATCAATCGGCTCTGATACCAATTGTTAGGTCCGATAAGATTGTAGAAGGGGGGGTTGAATACAATCTTTACCTTTTTATCGAAATTTGTCCTTTAAATAAAATTTGATAAAGACAAATTTATGTGCGGAATTATTTAACACAATTTTTCAAGTTGAATATAACTGTATATTAACTTGATGTGGTGTTACAAAATCAGTATAACAACTTATCAAGATGTTAATAACTAATTAGAAAATTCGACATGAACTTTTCTAATTTAGTTAATAATGATCAAGATAAGAACTAGGAAACTTAATTCTCTAGTAGTACAAGAATCACAAATAAACAAGTTCTATCGGATAGAATATTACAAAGATGAAGAACTTGAATTTCTGGGAATTGTTTAAGCTTTGGTGTTCTTGATGTTCTTAAGAGAGAATTCTGTTATGCTGTGTTTTTCCGTTATGACTTAATCTGCTCTGTTCTGTTCTTTTATATCAGTAACAGGTCTTGCTGGCTTTCTGTAGGATATTTAACTGCTCCAGCATGACTTAAACTGCTTCCAAGACTTAGTTTTCCTTCATTAAGACTTACACAAACCTCCATTAAGACATAAAACTTGTCGGTATGACTTAATAGAAATTCAATAAGACTTACAACAGCTGGCAACAAGTCGGTAAGACTTAATCAGGTCGGTAAGACATAATCTTGAATTTCAATGCTCGGTATGACTTAACTCAACAGCTGTGTTCGGTATGACTTAACTGATTAGGTCATACCGAATTTTAACCAATAATACATAATCCTTCCAGCTTTATTTAAGTCATTTCATAAGTCATATTGATCCAATTAATTAATTAATGATTAACTAATTCACATTTAATTGATACAATAATTAATTCAAATAAATAAATTAATTCTTCTAGAATTAATTCATTTAATTAAATCAACTAAATGATTTATATCAATTATAAATGAATATAATTAAATCAACAAATAATTAATTTAATTCTTACAAACCACTGAAGGTAGTAAAGAATTACCACTGATTTGTGTTGACGTTCGATGTACTGTCTAGTTCATGAACGACTAACTTCAACGATGCTTCTTCACTTTTGACTTTAGGTTGTGGTTTATTTCTTCTCTCAATTCTCTTGTACTGTAACTGACCTTCAAACTATCACTCGAAAAATCTCTGTCACTGTTCAAATGAATCCATTCACTTCAATGCTATACTGGGGCTTGATCAGATAACTGAATCGTCTTCCAGTGTATGACATCAAAACTATAGATTGACTTTTCTTCTTTCTTCTGACAGATAATACTTCTTGAGATTCCTATGACAGTTCATATGTATATTTACTTATTACAATTTGGTTTAAGTTGATTAGAATCCTCTAACTACAAATAGGCTGAGTCATATGCCTTTCAAAAGAGATAGAAGATGAATAGACACCAATTATGCTTAGACCCTATGTGTCTATAAAATTTGAAAACATAATGGTTGAAGAACAGGTTATCCACATTGATCACATAGGGCAACATAATATATTTCTATTTATGCTACAAATCATGATGTCAAAACATACATAATCCTATGCTAGTATGGCAAGTTCTAAATCTCAAGATCCACTTTCACTTCACAAGAGATTAACAATTCAATTTAGATGTTAGCTATGTTGGTGTATACTGAAAATATTTATTTGAAGTATTTACATTTATTTCTGGCCGGTTTAATTGAGAATCATTTAAATGTTTACATGTTGTCTAAATATTATATATTGTGAATAATCTAGTATCAAATGGGATACAGAATATTAGATTATTAAATACGGTTTATATAATATAATAAGGTTCACAGCACAGGTGGAGTTAGACAATCCACTGGAATGGCTGTAGTATTATTTAGATTAGTTTATATTGACTAATAAATAATACTAGTATACTTTGTGTATATTGAACAGGATCAAATTTAGAATTGTTCCCTTATACTGATTAAGAAGGTGAACTAAGATTCTATGTTATTATTAATGCTTAGGTTCTTAATCCAGATATAGTAATTGACACGTGTATATTATTTACATGCTTTGATTTATATATTAAATAATTCTTTTGATTTATTTCATTATATTTTGGGTGATGAAATAATATATATGGTGAATATTATTTATTGAAGGAATCCATGTCGTGATAATATTCGGGTTAATGATGTCCCCTTGAAAGCTCAAAAAGATTTAATTATGTGAAACCCTGCAGGTGGATTTATTCAAGCATAATTAAATAAAGGTTGAGTGGATGATCAAGGATAAAAGATATTAATTAAATGAATTATCAGTAATTTATTTAATTAATGGACATGCGATATTTTAAACATGGGGAATTTAATAAGCAAATAATATTGGAATCGAATTAATTAATTAAATTACGGTATTAGGGAAGGTAGTGCAAATATTAATTCTTTACTGGATTGAATTAATATTTAATTACATTGGGCTAGGCTCAAGATGTAATTAGAAGGCCCAACCTAATTGTCCATGATCCCTATTGTAGCCTATATATATTCCTATTCTCTTCTTGCTGGGGGCTGGTCAAAAAAATTTTGTAGCCACCCAGGAGCAAGAAGAGAGGTTAACTTGAGAAGACGAAGGCCACACTTCGCTCAAGGGAATTTGGGAATACAATAGAAGAGCGTGGAATCAACCGTTAACAAGGTGATTTTTCTATTCGTACTCGTTAATTTATTGTATCAAAAATCGCAATGCCAAGATCTGATTGTCCCAACAAGCTACGCATCTAAAAGCATTAAGAATAACCATACCAAGATATCAATTATAAATCACACACAGATCTTTAATGCATCAAGATACTAAAGCTCCATAAATAAATCTGTTAGAATCTCATGACAACGATTAGTTCATAATCGAACCTTTCGTCACCATGGGATTTGATGAAAACATGATATAAGACAAAGTATGAATGAAAGAGGTAATATTATTAAAACAAAGAGTTGAGAAAAAAAAAATCTAGAATCCAGACTATCGCCTAAGAAAAGAATACAAAAGATGAAGTAAATCTAGATCCGTTGCTTGTCACGAGCGTTGAATCTTCCTCTCCTTTTCTCCCTTGCAATTCTAAGTTATATTCGATAATAATCATGTTTGAGGATGCTATGATATGTTTATATAAGCCCTTGAAGTCTTCCCCAGCAAGAAAAGTCCAAAAATACCAAACAGATTCAAAACAGGAAAGAATTTTAGACTTTATAGAACAATTCTTGGAATGGACAGAATGCCCTCGAGGCCGCGGCCTGGAGTACGGGCGCCGTGGCCTAGCACCAAATTTATCCGCAATTTTTTCCTTTGCTATTTCTTTCGTTTCGCCTTCGTTTTGCCTTCGTTTCCTTCCGTTCTTTTTTCCAAGGCTTCCATACTTCAATTGCTTGACTCCAAATCTCCCAAGAACTTTATGGAAGACCTCATTCTTCATTGAAAACTCAAAATCCACACCAACATCAACTCAATTCTCCTACCATATCCAATGATTTATAACCCTGCACAACTACACGAAACACATCAAAAATACAACAAACTTGAGGCCAAGTAAATCAATTTTAGCCAATACAGAACGCTCCAAGTGGATATAAAATCCACTTATCTGTACCTTTTCAATTATGGAGTACAATTTACATGTGTTTTTGTTTCTTTTTGCAAATTTAAGCTAAAAAACACAAAGCATGAAGGGTAACGAAGTGTTGAAGTGTATTAGTTCTGTACTATTTTTTTCTCATGTTTATTGGATGAAAGCCAGATTTATAAGAATGTCAAGATTGTGTTTATCAATTGAAAACATAAGCTACAAGGCAAAACGTGGTTCACAAATTGACCAAGACTCCAATTATACCTTAACTTTTGCTAATATTCTATACATATTTATTCTACCCTTTTAATTCAATTTGGTGTGATCTACATTAAAAGCATACTATTTTTTAGCCCATTCAGTTATTTCTTGTAGCTTTAGTCATGTTAGTCTGTTAGTGTTTGACAGAGATTGTAGTTTTATAAAATATAGCTTAACAAAAGTACTTAATCTATTCTGTTTCAGAGTTGTTCTGCAATTGCACTCAAATTTTAGTCAATTGTTGTGTTATATATATTTGAAATTGTGCTTACTGAAATCTAACAATCATATTTAATGAATCTGCCAGAGACTCCAGATTCTGCAGAAAAGAATGCTCATAAAGAATCTTATGATCGAGGTGGGTGTCTGGACATAACTTTCTTTTCCCTATACAGGACTGAATGACATGCAGTAGAATAAACAAGTATATTGATATCTTCAATCAGTTACCATGTTGTATTATTATGACCGAGACTAACATAATATTATATATAGCACATTTAGCATTAGTAAAATTCCATTGGTCTTTAAAAGTAGCTCATGTTAGCAGGATTAGATATTCTAAACCTTAGTTTCCTATGTTGTCAATATCTTCTTAGAACAATTAAGAATCATCAATTAAGAATCATATATTGTTGTGTTATTTATCAAAAGGCTCGAAAGAAATAAAAAATAAGAACCCAGCATAGGAACTGATGCACAGGCATAAGGATACTAGTGAGAATATATGCATGATGATTGTAATGTTTGTAGAATGATGATAATATACCCTCTCAGGGAGAGCTGATATTTTTGTCTTTAAATATTACGGTTCCCACACCAATCATGCATTATAATGTTGTATAATGTATTAGAAGTTCATTTTACTGGAAATGGAAAGTGTGCTTGATATATTTATGTTGTCTGTTTCATAAATAACTTATGACTCTGTTTCGCTATATGTTGGTATTTAGTTGCACTATGTAGTGATGTTTTTGCTATTCTGAGTTTTTTTTACAGGAGCAGCAAAAAAATAGCTTGAGCTGATTCTTGCAATCGCAAAACATGGAAACTTCTTAGAAAGCAGAAATGGACCTAGTTGAGATTAGGACAGTGCAAAGGAAACTCATAAATATATTAGCAATGAGAGCCAAGTATTGGCTAGGATATATATGTTTATAATAATGTAATTTTCATGTAGGAATTTATATATTTGAATTGTTTGGCTTAATATAGTTTCTGGAACCGATTTATCTTATTATAACCAAGTATTTTGGAATGGTTTTGGTTGTATATGCTACTGTTTTGGCTAGCATTGTTATAATAATAATACATCAGTTAAACTCAATGAAACCAATGTTTATAATAAGTAGAAACATCATTAGTATAAATGAAACTAATGTAATTTACACACAGCAACATCTATATACAACGAAAAGTTTATAGAACTGATGTCTGTTACTATGTTTAACATAATTTCTTTCCTTGAGTTGATGTTAATATACATAATACACATCGGTTGGTTTCCAGTAAACGATGTGCCAGATACTATTTAACATCAGTTATTTGCCAATAAACGATGTGTCATATACTCTTTGACATCGGTTAATAACTGATGTAAAAGGGTTGGACCTTTCTCTACACCCAAAAAAACATCGGTTGAAAAATGGCCAAACATCAGTTTTAGCCGATGTTTATTGACGTTTTTCTTGTAGTGCTAGTAAGTTAACATACCAGATTTAGCATTCCCAATTTACCTACCAACCTATTGAAGGTGGCTTCTTCTAGTAGCTTTGTAAAAATGTCTGCAAGTTGCTTTTCTGTATGAATGTAGAACAGTTTCACAGTTCCCTTTTCAACATGCTCCCTTATGAAGTAATGTCTTATATCAATGTGCTTTTTCCTGGAGTGTTGAACAGGATTGTCTGAGATGGCTATGGCACTAGTGTTATCACAGTAGATAGGGATGTTGGATAACTCTAAACCATAATCCAACAGCTGATTTTTCATCTATAGATATGCACAACAACTTCCAGCTGCAATATACTCAGCTTCTACAGTTGATGTAGACACAGAATGCTGCTTCTTGCTAAACCATGACATTAATCTTCCACCAAGAAATTGATAGCTCCCTGTTGTGCTTTTTCTATCAATCTTGCAGTCAGCATAGTCTGATTTAGAATATCCAATTAACTCAAATCCAGTATCTTTAGGATACCAAAGGCCTAGATTTGGAGTGCCTTTTAGATACCTAAAGATTCTTTTGATGGAAATTAAGTGTGACTCTTTTGGATCAGCTTGAAACCTTGCACAGAGACATGTAGCAAACATTATGTCTGGTCTGCTAGTAGTTAGATACAATAGTGATCCAAACATGCCTCTATAGGTGCTAGAGTTCACTTTCTTTGCTTTAGAATCTAGATCCAGTTTGGTTGCAGTGGAGATAGATGTCTTGGCAGGTGATGCATCTTCCAAGTTGAACTTTTTGAGTAGTTCCTTGACATATGAAGATTCTATCACTCTTTTGATAAATTTGCAGACCAAGAAAGAATGATAGTTCTCCCATCATACTCATCTCATATTTGTTCCTCATGAGAGATGAAAACTTTTCACAAAGTTTCTCATTTGTAGAACCAAAGATTATGTCATCAACATAGATTTGCACCAAAATGATGTCCTTGCCATGATGTCTGTAGAATAAAGTCCTATCGACAACACCTCTCATGAATTGATTTTCCAGTAAAAAGGTAAAGAGAGTATCATACCAAACTCTAGGGGCTTGCTTCAGTCCATAGAGTGCCTTGAACAGCTTGTAGACAAAGTCATATAACTCAGAATCTTTAAAGCCAGGTGGTTGTTCAACATATACTTCTTCCTCTAAGTCTCCATTTAGAAAGACACTTTTGACATCCATTTGGAACACCTTGAAGTTGCAGTGTGCAGCATAGTCTAGAAATATCTTTATAGCTTCAAGTTTGGCAACAGTGAAAAATGTCTCATCATAATCTATCCCTTCCTCTTGACAGTATCCTTTGGCTACTAGCCTTGCTTTATTCCTTGTCACATTTCTACTTTCATCCAATTTGTTTCTGAATACCCATTTTGTGTCAACAATTGATTTCCTTTTTGGTCTTGGGACTAGTTTCCATACATTGTTTCTTTCAAATTGATTGAGATCTTCTTGCATAGCTATCACCCAATCAGAATCCAACAATGCTTCATCAATTTTTTTTTGGCTCATTTTGAGATAGAAAACAAGAAAGCATGCTGTCAGGAGAGACATTCCTTCTGGTTCTTACTCCAGAGGTAGGATTGCCAATGATTAAATCAGAGGTGTGATCCTTGTTCCATTTTGTGGATCTGGGTAAGCTTCTATCTTGATTTGTTTGATCAATTCCTCCCTGGGGAATTGATTCTCCACCAGTATTGTTATCTCCTTCATGTTCTCCACTATCTCCAGAATCATCCTCATTTTGATGATTAGATGTTACTGTCTGTGACTGAGCTGGAGTTTGATTAACATCATTGGTGTTGACAGCATCTCTTTCAAATTCAAGGGTTTGAGTACAAGTAGGTTCTTCAGTAACAATTTCTTCTTCTTCTTCCAGGTATCCTTGATTTTCAAATCTAAGAGGCTGCATTTGACCATCTTCCTGCAGTCCTGGAAACTTGGTTTCATCAAATGTGACATTCACACTTTCTTCAATGACTTTGTGTTCTATGACATAAACTCGGTAGGCAATCCTTTCCAATCCATATCCCATGAAAATGCCTTCATAAGCTTTAGCATCAAACTTTCCTTTCTTTTCATGGTTGTCTTTCATCATGAAACACTTACTTCCAAATACATGAAAGTATTTGATAGTAGGTTTCTTTCCTATCAGTAGATAGTAAGGAGTGTTCTCATGAGTCTTGTTAATTAAGGTTCTATTCTGTGTGTAGCAAGCTGTGTTGATTGCTTTTGCCCAGAAATATGTTAGTAACTTTGCATCATTCAACATAGTTCAAGCAGCTTTAATGAGAGTCCTGTTTTTCCTTTCTACCACTCCATTTTGCTGTGGTGTTCTGGCAGCAGAGAATTATTGCACAACGTCTTCATCTTTGCAGAAATTTCAAAGAGTTGCATTTCTAAACTCAGTACCATTGTCACTCCTTAGGATTTGAACTTTTGCATTTGGGGTTCTATCAAGGACTCTGATGTGATCAATGATCTCCTAAGTAGCTTCATCTTTTAATTCTAGGAACTTTATCCAAGTGTACCTAGAGTAGTCATCCACCATGACTAGAGCATATCTCTTTCTTGCTAAGGATTGCACATTTACTGGTCCAAAGAGATCCATGTAAATCAATTTGAGTGACTTGTGCATAGATCTTCTCAATTTTCCCAATTGACAGTCCTCGCATAGTCCTTCTTGACAGAATTCCTATTGAGATAGTCCTCTCACCAGTTCCTTCTTCATCGGCATATTCATGGTCTTGAAATTGAGGTGTGAAAGTTTCTTGTGCCAAAGCATGTTGTCACCAACTGTTGCCTTACTGTAAAAACAATAGACCTTGTCTTTCTTAGCAGAGTTCAAGTCTGCAAAAAACAAGCTTCCCTTTATAACTCTATTCAATGAAAGGCTTCCGTCCTTCTTGTGATAGATATTGCAAACCATCATGTCAAAATCAACCTTAAATCCTCTGGCACTGAATTGACTAACACTGAGAAGGTTGTGCTTCAATTCTTCTACAAGAGCAATATCTTCAATGACAACATTTCCAATTTCCAAACAGTCATATCCCACAGTATAGCCTTTGTTGTTGTCTCCAAAGGATATAATTGGGCCAGCTTTTTCAACATAATATGATAGTAGGGCTTTATCACATGTCATGTGTCTGGAACACCCACTGTCAATGATCTACATGACCGGTTTCTTTTTCTTGCCCTGGAAAACAGATGATATATAATTTGCATCTGGTACCCAATCTTTGTTGGGTCCTGCAGTTACAGTATCACAATTAATATCATCAACATTCACACTTGAATTAACAATTGATTCTCCCTGTTTGACTCCTTTTGGTACCCACTCAGTTTTAGAGTAAGAATTGGTCTTTTTTTAGTGGGCACTACCTTCTTACCAACATTGGCAGGCTCAGAAGTCTCAACAGTTTGTATATAGGAGCATTTTTCAGTAGACAGAATAGGCAGACTAAAACATGTACTCTTGGCAGTGATTTTACATGGCATACAGTCACTGTTACTGCAAACGTTCTATGTAAGTTACCATTAACCTTGGTCACATTAACCTTGTTCTCAGTTGGTTTCTTACATACATGTGCTAAATGTTGGGAAGAGCCACAATTATTGCAAAGTTTTCTAGGAGCATTCTTAACATGAGCATAACCATTTTTCTTATTAAATCCTAACTTGCCATTAATATTCTTTGACTTGTAGGCATCTGTGTTGACAGTATGTCCTGAAGCTCTTGTGGAGTTACCCTTGATAGTACCTTTAGTACCTGTTGTCTTGATAGTAGGTTTGGAAGTTACTGTCTTGGGTACTCTATTGACAGTATCTTTGGAAGTTTCTATCTTATCCTTATTGACAGCCTCCTTAGAACATTCTATCTGATTGCTTGGCAAAGTATCTGTCACAGGAATCTTGACAATATCTTTACCTTCAGTAGATGTGTTGTCAATACACTCATCTTCATGAAGAAGTTCTTGTTTGATGAGCAAGGATTCCTCATCAAATTCTACTTGAACAGTTTTAAAAATTGGTTTACAAACTTTCTTGAGAATATGAGGTTTGACAGCAATATCTCCTGAGCAATCATCAACCACAGTTGCCTTTCCAGGTCTCCTACCATAGTCAAAACCTACTCCAACTTTTTAATTCTCAGTGTGATTCTCATGGTATTCCTGAACTAGTTTAGAAGAGTTTCTTAAGACCTTAAGCTTGAATTCGTTTTCAGCAATTTCTTTTCTTAAAAATTCTTCTATCTCCTTAGCACAGACAATGTCATTTTTCAGTCTTTCATTTTCTTGAGCTAGTGAATCTAATGGACTGGTCTTAAGCAAAAGCATTTCATTCTCAGATTTGAGTGTTTCATTCTGTTCGGTTAACTTAACAACTTCTTCATTAGCAGCGGATAAACTAACATGAATATTGAACATTTCAGCACTCAGTTCCTCAATAGTTTGCTTAAACTCAGCTTTAGACATATCAAGTAAAATGAGAGATGGTACCTGATTTAAGGAGCTTGATGCTTCATCATCAGATCTAGCCATGAGAGCTAGATTCACAAACTCTTCTTCTTCCTTATCATCAGATTCATCCCAGCATTTTCCTTCAGTCACATAGGCTCTTCATTGATTTCTTTTAAACTGACTTCCAGACCCTTTCTCCATTCTTTGATTCTGTTTTGGCCTTCTACACTCAGTGGCAAAATGACCTAGCTTATTGCAGTTGTAACATCTGAACTTTGACCTATCCACCATCCCTGTCTTGTATCTTCCTCTTGTGGCACCGCCAATAGCCTTTGAAGAGTTTCCCTTATTGAACTTAGAGGTCTGACCCTGTGGCTTATATGACTTGTCCCTTCTGAATTTGATATCCTTGAATCTCTTAGCCATATATGCCATGGTTGTATTATCCATGCTTTCAATCTTCTAACGAATAGAAGTCTTCATCTTCAACATCTTTGAGCTGTAGAACCACTTTCTCTTGATCATCAAACACCTCTTCAATTTTCAGAGAAGGCACTTATGTTGGTTATGAACTTTCTGAAGATTCACTTGGTAGAGAAACATGTGGTTCATGGGCTAAAAGGGCACCAGACATGTTTTCCATCTTTCCTTTGGCTCCAGTTTGAATAGCTCTCTTTTGAAAGAGTTCAAGTTTATATGACTTGAGCATACCATAGAGAGTTTCAAGAGAAACATCATTCTAGTTTCTCCCTTCTCTAATGGCAGTTACTTTGTGCTCAAGATGTTCAAGAAGAGTGAGCAAGAACTTGACATTAACCTCTTTTTTATCATATAACTTTCCATGAATCTCTAGCTCAGCTATCAGCTTACTGAATCTTTCAAACATGTGAGTGAGCTCTTCATCAGGCTTAGCCATAAAGGCTTCATATTGTGACATAAGAATCTATCTTTGATTTTCTCTGACCTCTTCACTTCCTTCAGACAGCAACTCTATCTTGTTTCACATCTCCTTGGCAGATTGACAACCCATAACATTTCCACACATGGCCTTGTCCAAGGTGAGAGAGTCAAGCAAGATAAGTTGTAGGTAATCATCTAGGGCTACCTTTTCTTTCTTAGATTCTGTATATTCTAAGAGTCTCTTTGAAACCCAGTGTGCTGCAATAACAGTATCTCCAACTGTGGAGGCTGCTACTTCTTTTCGAGAAATGAAGGGGCCATTCTCAAGGATTCCCAAGTATAGTGGATGTGCAGCTTTGATAAATAACAAAATCTTTATTTTCCAAAAATTATAGTTCTCTTTATCAAATACTGGAATCTTGATACCACTTGATTTCTGTATACTCGTCATGATCTCAGATTAGTATATCAATCTGTTAGCTCTGATATCAGTTGTTGTTCCCGGAGGGGTGAAATGCAACTTTGATAACTTCAAATCTTTATCTTAACAACAATAAAAAATATTGTAAACTATCAGTACAAGAATTGTAAAACACAAGTAGTAACTCAAGATATTCTCACAAAATAAATGTTTTATTTACTTTGCAAAGTGTTGCTACAACCTTGAGAAAAAGTGTTTTCTCAAGTTTCGATTTCTTGAGTGATTACATGTAACACCCCCATATCCGGGGTCCGGGATCCGGTGTTTACGGTTTCCAATTCTGTCCACAACAATTGAACTTTCCTTAACATAAAATAAATTACGTCTCTATGACCCAACACAACAATATAAAACACACCCGTTATAGTCCCAGAGATGAAATCAGAGTAACAATCCAATTTTTATTAATCACATTATGAGTTCTTACAATCCAAAAGAATTTCAATATAAATACATACTCTTTGCCATCCATTTACATAAGTCATACTAGACCATATTCTTGGTACTGAAAGAATAAATATATATCCTACCAATAGCTTCTTCTTCAGCTCTGGTAGTCTCATCGTCCTCGCCCGCGTTGAGTGCGCCTTGTGCGAGTCATCTGGTCTAGCTGTTGTTGTGATATAATAATAAAGCAAGGGTGAGCAATAGCCCACCAACAATAATATATAACTGAACGATAATGTATAACAGTTCAAAAGTATTTTTCAAACCATATGCCATGCATGTACGGAAATGATGCCAGTATAATATGAACGATGAAGTTACAAGGTAACTTAAAGTATTTGTTATTAAGAAGAGGAACTTGCATGAAAAGGTTGCAATTCCAGTTATGACACTTTTCCAGCTCTGCCAACAGTAATCATGTTGCAGGAAATAAATAAGTTTGGATGATGAACCAATGATGGAGTATTCACCGCGCCCGCTGTTCCAATCTTGATGATCAGTCGAGATCGTACAGCTCAATTTAGATTTACTACCGGTAGAAGGAAGAACTGACGGCTTTACTTGTATACCGCCTTACTAGCTCTCCCCGGCCAACGGTTGGGCCAAAGGGGATGGACCGGCGCTACTCGGCCTCTTACACGACTCCTAGTTCAAATAGAATTCATGATTCTGAATGTAATGTTCGTCCCCCTTTCCCCAAGTATAATACTTGTTGATAAGACTCCACAAAGTAGTCGTATCTAGTTGGAAAGGAAAATTTACCAATAACTCCCAAGTTATTACTTGGTAACGGATATCAACTTGTTCCAGTAATCTTACCCCTCGAAAGATGAGAAGGTAAGCAACGACTTAATAAGCCAACAGCACCCGAGTTGCGAGTGAAGGGAAAACTTTATGACCGGGAAGTCGACAAGATAAATAACATTTTCCAAGTAAGGTTCCCTTATTATTAAGGGGATAGACTCAAAGAAGAATGATATCTAAGAACCTTTCTTGATATAAGATTAATAATAATATGACTCCGAAATATTTTCTGTAATAATCGAAGAAGATAAACCTTATCGAGGTTATTCTAAGTATGGAATAAATATTCAGAGAATATTTATTGAGTTAAAATATTTAAGGAATATTTGGGAATATGAAAGAATATCTTTAATCAAAGTGTTTCTCAAAATAATCCCTGAAGAAATATCAGGAGAATATTTATTGCATAATTAAATAATCAAATGAATATTCAAAGTAATATTCATTACTTAATAAGTCCTGAAAGGAATATTTAAAATATTTAAAATAATATTCGGTGATTAAATAGAACCCTGATGAATATTCAAAATAATATTCATAATTAATTAGGAATTTAAATGAATATTGATAAAGTAATATTCATTTAATGAATAATATTCTAAATGAATATCAAGTAATATTCATTTAGTAATCCAAGCTTTAAGGAATATTCGAGATAATATTCGATAATTAAATCAAGCTTCAGATGAATATTAAAATAATATTCATCAAGTATTTAATATCTTAAATGAATATTCAAAAGTAATATTTATTTAATAAAATAATATTCTAAATGAATGTCCACATAATATTCATTTAGTAGTCTCATCTTTAGAAGAGTATTCGAAATAATAATCGATAATCAATTCGACTCTGAATGAATATTGACAAATATTATTCGTCGAATGATCACGTTCAAATAATTATTTGAAGTAAGGATCATTAAAATAAATAATCTCGAACGAATATTCAAATAATATTCGTCGCCTGAATAATAGAAAATATTTACTTAAATATTTTCCTCCGAGGTAATCTCGATATATCAAGGAATATTGACTCCCGGTCTATTTTTGATTAATAAGATGTATACGCCCTTCTATGAGGGTCTTACAATAACCGGCTTATAACTGATATATAACTATCTAGCTTATAAGCCAACAATAACATTCAGGGAACAAGTATATCAATTCAACTTGAAAGTAGGCATGCATGCAATGGCATATGTATATCAGCAATCATATATATATATTTATTCAATCACAACAACAGCCTAAAAGAAGGGAATTGAAACTTGCCTGGTAGTCGAGTAAGGTAAGGGGTAGTGGTAGCGGGTCCCGGTTCAGCTTGGTGATCTATAAATAGCCAAGGCATTCGGGATTAATCACTTAACATATTAAAAGTTAAGTTATACTTAATTCGAAACACGTTCTCGAGTTATCTCGTTATACCCCTTTTAGTGGATTACTTTTATCACTGATCCGACCCGACATTCGTTCGTTAATACGACATGTCATTGTACTTACACTTGGGACATACTTAAGTCATATGAGTTCTAAAGTCGATCGTTACGAACCAATACTATACTCCGAGTTTTATCGCCCGTTTTCTAAGTGTTTTACCGAAGTTATAAAAGAGTCATCTTTTAGGGGTTCGTTCGCGTTTAACCTTGACTCGAACATTTTTAATAAATTGAAAAATGATCCTTTTGACATACGGTTTTCTTTCACACCTTCCTTTTTACCTCTAGTATTTATTTTCCAAGATTCGCCATGACTTTACATATTTTACGAGGGTTCAAATTCAGTTACGAACTTTCGTTTACGGATTCGAACTACTTTTAGTAAATCGGTCATAAATCCTAAACCGTAAGTCCGTTTCACATGATCTTTATATCAAAACGAAGCTTATAACATAAACTATCCTATAATGGCAGAAAAGACTTCTGGACAGTAGGGTCTTGATATGAAAAATGGCACACAAAACATGATATTGTAAAATCGGGCATTATAACGGCTATGTTTACGCGTTTTCCAAAGTTTTCACCTCACCGTGAATCATTCAAGCACTACACCCCATCCATTCTAACACATGACAACATCATGATTATTCTAACATCATCTTATCTCAACCATGTCATGGATCACAATCCAAATAACAACCATAATCAACTAATCACGTAGATCTAAGCATTACATGGCATACTAACACTAAATCATCCATAAAACTCATAACATCTCAAAATGATACCAAGGGTTTTTGAGCTTGTTACCTTCCTTAGAGAGTGATATGGCCTTATCAAGCCTTGATCCATCCTCATGTGACCTTAAGCTAGCTAGATCAATCAAAAGAATCATAAAAATCAAAGGTTAGTTCATACGAACACTATTCACCCTCCTCTTGTTGGATTTTTTTGAAAATGGAAACAAAGGAATTTGAGCTTGAAATTTTTAGGAGATTAGTTTTGTGAAATATAGGACTCACCTTAAAAATTACAAGATCAAATGATGGTTGGAAGTTGATCTTTGGTCTTGGAATTAACCAAAGAGCCGAATGGATGAAGAAGAAATGAATGGAGAGAGTTTGCTTGTTTTCTTGATTTGTTTTGCTCAATTATGCATAAAGTGACTTTTGGTAGATAATATCTCATCTTGGTAGTGTTAGTGGAGTGTGATGTAATGGATGAGGTATTTGGCAAAGCATGTGTCTTGTTTTAAATGGTGGAGAGCTAAGTAATGGTTAGATTTCTAAGTACTACTTCCTTTCCTAAGTGTGCTAGTTACTTGGAGCCACTTGGTTGCTAGATATTATCACTTGCACATGCATGCACCTTGCTTTCTCTGCTTGTTTCTGTGTCCGGTTATTGCCCGTTTCGATTGATCATTCGGACGAATAACTAAGTAGTTTCACCTCTAGGGTTTACCGGGAAATTTCTCGATATTCATAATATCTTCCCCAATCCTTAATATAATCCTCGTGATGACCATGTAGGATATTTAATCTTGATACGAACTTAATCCGTAATCTAGGATTCGTTCGTTTTATTGATTAATCTCGTTATAACGTTTTAGCGGTTTCTAGAACGCTTGTTTCACTGCCTCAGTGGTTTCCTACCTTCATTCTTAAATCAAATATAATATATCCCCAAATATCAAATCCTCAAAGTTAATATCTCAATTCTTGGATTATAATAATATTTAATCCACTGTCCGGTCAAATATTATACCGAAAAAGAATTTGGAATTTCTGAATTCCGATCGTCTCTGCATTCACTTATTTCCTCCGCGTATTACTAATATGACTTCGAAACATCCATATCACGTCCCGTACATAGGGTGGCGTGAAAAGTTTTCCAACTTACCAAATCACTATTCATCCACCAAATTACTATGCACGTACAGGAAACACTGTGCACGTACGGGAAACACTATGCACGTACGGGAAATACTATGCATGTACGGGAAACACTATGCACGTACGGGAAATACTATGCACATACGGGAAACACTATGCACGTACTCATTTCCCTTCAAGGATCCATTAGCTCCTTCCTGGATGGTAGATTATTCTTATCTAGGTCCTCAACCATCGAATTACTCTATTCTGACAATATACCAATGCATCAGGATCATTGTCCAAAGCAATATCCATTCATTACAATCATTGTTCTTTGAAACCACCATTCATTAGAGCTGGTGACCTTGTTGTCGGAATCATTGTTCCTCATTTTATCATTACTTAATAAAAAGTTTTAATTATATCCAAAATTTGGGGTTCTTACAGTCTCCCCTCCTTAAAAGGATTCCGTCCCGGAATCAGGTAGGAAGCAAAGTGTCGTTTACCTGTCGTTCCCTTTTTAGCTTCCCGGTCAATTCTTAGTCGTTCTACCCTTCCTCAGCACATCTTCTAGTGCTACAATCCATACTGCATCCTTTTTCCATCAACGTTGCTACTTTTCGTACAACTCACTATCCGGGTTATACTCTTACTCAGTCTTATCCTTATTGATACTTGCAGTAACATTGGTATCACTATCACCCTACGAATTCGGAGGTAACCTCGCTCGTACTGTGCATTTCCTGATTGCTTTAATCTTCGCAATCTCGATCAATATAGAGAAGTGGAAAGATTTATTGAGAGATCACTATGATCAATTGAACATTTGTTATATTGCATAGTTAGTACAGAAGGGGGCCAGCCTTTAGTACTTGACAAGCAATTAAACAAGTCATGGCATTCCACTTAGACTTCTATCACATAGACAGATAGTCACGTAGCAGTACCTCCCCTCCTAAAAGGGTTGTTCTTCTCAATTCATAAAGAAGATGAATAAGAGAGAAGAAGAGAAAAGAGTTCTAAAGGATTATAGAAAGCTTTCATGGTTGTAGAATATCATACTCAGAATTTACCTCTGAACTATAGAGGTTTATCAAAGAAGAAATTAATCATAATTATATCCAATACTATTTGATCGCAATCTTACGTGTCAACATATCTTGCTGCTTTGTCCATTATTCTCTGGACCTGTACCCTGGTTCCACCTTAGCAACTTTCTTTTGGAAAATCTTTGAACCTTTCAGGTTAAATCTTAGTTTCTCGCTTGACACCATTGTTACTGACATTCCATGTCACGCTACTAGCTTTTTCATATCTATAATATTAACACTATCAGGTTGTCATCCCGAGAATTCATCGGAAAACCCATTTATTAATCCATTCCTAACATTCCTTGCTTCCTATTTCGTTGTTGCTTTCCCCGTCCTTTCTTTATCAATCACATCCTTCTTATTATCTGATTCTTACTCATTTCTATTATTTACTTTCACCTTCACCTCTTTATTGAGACACCTTTTTGCACTTGGTACCTCCTTATCGGTATTCCGTCACATTTATTCTATAATCATCACGTTATTCCAATTTAAACTTTCCGAAATGAATCTGGCCCGATCCCTTTAACTTAGATTCATATAATCTACTTCTGCCAACCTTGTTTCTCATCACTTATTCTCTTCTATCCGTGGTTTTCCACAGGTTGTCTTTCGTAAGTCAGACCAGGTCGTATATCTACCTGCTCGTACTCCTATCATCTGTTGAACATTTGTACTTTACTGGCGTAGCCTGGCCACATGAAAACCCGTTATGACCGTGCTATAAGTTTTGGGGGTAAGGCTGGCTCGAATACTGCCGTCCGAACCCTTTAAACTCTCAGGTGGCCCAATAAGTCTCGGGCTCAACCGCCCTTCCCTCCAAGTCTCATTAATTCTTTCCATGGGAATATCTTTAACATCATGAATCATCAACCTCATATTCTCTATCTTGTTTGCGCAGAAGTACACTAACATAAACTTGTTTGTCATTCATCAACATGCCATTTAGTTAATCAATGGCAGCAATTTCTTTATCTTTACATTGTCATCTATTTTCTTAGAAGAATCATCATCGCTTGTTGTTTACGTAGTGCATTAATAGCTAACCCTACGGGTTTCAATCCTTTAGGGAGACAAAGTAATCACTATTCCTTATCCATAAGGAACACTTCTTGAACTTGATGTAGATATTACATGAAGTAGATAAAATTGCAGAAGAGTTTCAAGCATCGCAGCTAGGTCCGGTTGATGAAACCATCACTCATGCATCTCCCATAAAATACTGGAAACTTAATGGTTTACTTCGTCAATATTGTATCATGGTCCTGGTTTGCCTCAAAACGGGACCTTCTAAGGTGTGTAGTTTGCTTAAGACAATATCGGGAATCGAATCTTTACTTAAACTATTATTACCTTCGATTCTTGCACAATCATCAAAAGGAATGTAACTTCCTCCACTCCAATATGACCTTCAAGGTCTTTCCAAATATCATTTTGTTTTTTTTTTTTTTTTTGGTATGAACATTTGTAATTATTCCTTTATACTTAGACTGTCGGCCACCTCATTGGCCTTTCCTGATAATAATAATTCATAATAATTTCTGGTAATCCTTGTTCTCTGGATATTCCAATTCAAACTTTTCTACCTCATTCCCATCACTGTTGGGTGAAAGCATTCTCCCTTAAGCTCTGCTGATGGAGAAAAATATATTTATCAGTCTTTTTCCATAAGTCATTGCTTCCACCTACCCGTGGAAACTTTATCACGTTTATTCCCAATCCTACTTAGGATACTTCTTTTCTTAGTTCTTTCCTTATCTTAGGATAATCTCAACCTTTATAGGTTCAATCCATACTTCCTCAGGGTTTCATACATGCCTCATCTGGC
Source organism: Saposhnikovia divaricata (assembly GCA_036435485.1). Taxonomy (NCBI): domain Eukaryota; kingdom Viridiplantae; phylum Streptophyta; class Magnoliopsida; order Apiales; family Apiaceae; genus Saposhnikovia; species Saposhnikovia divaricata. Next base: position 134,189,821 of record CM071595.1, read on the forward strand.
ATTATTGTTACTATGTCATACATTCCTTACCAAACTTCCATTTTGAAGTTCGGAATATTACCCTTTTCCTTGTAAGGTTTCATAGGTCATCCTCATCCTTCCTCCTGTATTTTCTGGGTACAGGGTATATCAAAATGTCATTGATCAATACTCTAATAATTCTATCTAGGTTCTTTCCAGAACTCTTTTTAATAATCCTTACCGGTCATTGTTGCCTTAGCAAGTCCAACTCATATCATCTGAAGTCATAATGTCGTTATTAGGGTTAATGCCACCCCTTGTGCATTCCCCAGGGTTTGTCTTAATTTATGGATATCCTATCCTTAATTCAACTACCAAGGAATTCTTGCATCTTATAATTGGCAATCAGATCATGTACCCTTAATAAAGGTCTCTTTTCAATCATTCTCATTTGATAATCGATCGGTGGCTTAATGCCACCCTCTTCTTTCAGATAGTTGTCGCCTATTTGGCCTTCCAAAAGGCAACGTATGCCTATCTGCTCTCTTACAGAACTTGGTAATGGTAGCAAGGATGTTTTGGAAGACATTGGTCGAGTTCAACGTGAATCTCTTAGTACTTATCGTTCTTCTCAAATGTACTTGCCTTAGACAAAATTTCTACAGCATACTGATCCATCTCTGACCATTTCCATACTCTCTTCATAAACCTTCGTTGTTTACTTCCCTTAGTCGTAATATGTTCATGGTATTCATGATACCCTAACATCATACATATACTTCCATTTTTCTCGTAATCTTGGACAACCATATACACATGAGTCACTTTAGCACGGGTTACCCCATCCCAAAAAGGTCTAGTAAATTCCCCATCAAAACATGGGTTGCAAAGGGTTTAGTAGAAGATTCCTACGATCCCATTACTATTTCCTTTATATCAGAAGCCCTTGCAGTCGGTGCTTACTTATAAGCAACCCTGCTTTGTCTTTTCATTGCTGGTCTAGTCACTTTATAGTCCGTTGTGACTTGGCCTCAACTGGCCACACTAAAATAAAAATATATGATTTTAAGGGTTGGCTAATTAGCATTACTTTTCTAGCAATTGCCGGCATAGCGCCTTCTTCTTTGATACCTTTCTATCTTTCCAAAACTTTACACCATATAAGTCTTAATCGACTACTCGGCACCATCTCCGGTCACCTTTCCTCCACTTTTATCTTTTCAACTATTCTTATCAATCCCGCGTGCCACACAAGCTTACCATTCCTGGCATAACAGCCTTTTCATTTAAGTCAATCCTGGAATTTCTCAGTCCGGCTGGTTTCTTACTTACATTTCCTGTTTTCGTCCAATCTCACTTCATCATTTTATCACTACCGTCGATTGTAATGCTCAGGGTCCGTTTACTAACCCATTTTACAGCATCCTTACCCAAATCATAGGGTTTGCTCCAGTTTCTACTCTCTTCCATGACATTCTCTGATAATCAGAAAGACAAGGTTTGCCAAAATTCACCGAATTCCTTTCCAGACTCAGGGAAATTTTGGTCAATCTATCCAACCACCGAAAACACTATGAAGATCAATTTTGAAACCTAGAGAATAGCTCTATGAGCACCCAAGCAGGTAGAATCATAAGCAGTTGTAATAACGGAATTATCGACACAAAGTTGGAAGTTTAACCACTAGAAAGGAACCAAATATATATATATATATATATATATATATATATATATATATATATATATATATATATATATATATATATATATATCCCATAGAAGGGAAATCAAAAGTTTCAAACTGAAACATGCCACCTCTTCCTGATACATATACATCTTAATTGTCGATAATATCAAATGTCAGTCTTCCTAACCACAGGTTTCAGAAGGAACACTACCGTCGGAGTTAGTCGTTTCATAAAAATTGGCACTACTAGGGCCATCCTAGTCTAGTGTACCGTGTTGTTCGAATGCATCCGCAATTACTCTGCCGTGCTGCATAAGCACACCACCTAAACCTGTATGAGATGCATCATAGTGTATCATAAAGTCTTCCTTCTCCCGCTAGGCAACACCAACGCCGGGTCGTTACCAATTTCATCTTAAAACATTCTCTATTACCTCTTAACCACTAATCGCATTACTTGATCCATTTGCAATTCAGTGTCAGAATAAACTTAAGGTAACTACTATAATCTATTCGGGGAAAAGAAAGAATTCAATATTCTTCTGAATCACATGCATCTAACGTTCCTGATTCACCATTTTACTGAGTTAAAATAAACTTATGCTTAGTACCTGATAGTAGTCATATTACGAGTTTATCATAGACCCACTGGTCTTTACCTCTGGTAGTTTCTGAGATCATCGTCTCGCTTACTACTTTATATAACTTCATCCAATCAGGCCATCACTTTCCACTATCTTTACTTTCGAAGCTGGTTCATTCATAATATGGACATTTCGCTGAATAAAACCACATCAACAATCTCAATTTGGTTTCATAAAATATAACCCATGAAATCCGTCTTCTCATGGCGACTTACCATTGACAATACATCCATTTATCCGATAATATGGCACTTGTTGCCTCTATCTCAACTGCTCCTGGGTGCTCCCCGTCCTACATCGACGTCTTTGATAATCATGCATCCCTCTAGCTCTTTCTTTGTTAAGATGAAAATCTCTAAAGATTCTCATCTACCCCCATATAAGACCTCAAGTAACCCTTCTAATCTGTCTTAATTGCTGGTACTACCTCTCGTAGTCCGGCTGTAAATCCAACATAAAATTTTAATTCTCTTAATAATATCTCAGTTCTTTATACTCACTTTTCTGAGCACCATATCTTAATCATCACAGTCATTCTGGCTGCGACCCTCATTACCCATGGGTAAGCTCCTTATCCTAACAGGATTTTCCTTATCTGCTGGAACCTCTTCCGGGTCTCCAGTAGGGTACTCCATCGAATTACCCGCTGATCTTCAGCATATAAAGCATCATCGCGCTGTTGCTCGTATGCCTCAAGGTCAGTCGCCTTACTCGTCGATACGATATCGAGCTAAGTTACTATCATTGTACTTACGAGTTCCCATAAGGGTTTTATATGTCATCACTACATTAAGTAGTCCGACTATGAACTTGGCAAGAGTTCTTATTATCTTATTGAATTTATCGTTTTAACGTCACCTCATCTCTGGGGTTTATAACGTACGCTCTGATACCACTTCTGTAACACCCCCATATCCGGGGTCCGGGATCCGGTGTTTACAGTTTCCAATTCTGTCCACAACAATTGAACTTTCCTTAACATAAAATAAATTACGTCTCTATGACCCAACACAACAATATAAAACACACCCGTTATAGTCCCAGAGATGAAATCAGAGTAACAATCCAATTTTTATTAATCACATTATGAGTTCTTACAATCCAAAAGAATTTCAATATAAATACATACTCTTTGCCATCCATTTACATAAGTCATACTAGACCATATTCTTGGTACTGAAAGAATAAATATATATCCTACCAATAGCTTCTTCTTCAGCTCTGGTAGTCTCATCGTCCTCGCCCGCATTGAGTGCGCCTTGTGCGAGTCATCTGGTCTAGCTGTTGTTGTGATATAATAATAAAGCAAGGGTGAGCAATAGCCCACCAACAATAATATATAACTGAACGATAATGTATAACAGTTCAAAAGTATTTTTCAAACCATATGCCATTCATGTACGGAAATGATGCCAGTATAATATGAACGATGAAGTTACAAGGTAACTTAAAGTATTTGTTTGTAGAAATATCTGCTACATCAAAAGTAAGCGAGATATTCTCATTGTTATTAAGAAGAGGAACTTGCATGAAAAGGTTGCAATTCCAGTTATGACACTTTTCCAGCTCTGCCAACAGTAATCATGTTGCAGGAAATAAATAAGTTTGGATGATGAACCAATGATGGAGTATTCACCGCGCCCGCTGTTCCAATCTTGATGATCAGTCGAGATCGTACAGCTCAATTTAGATTTACTACCGGTAGAAGGAAGAACTGACGGCTTTACTTGTATACCGCCTTACTAGCTCTCCCCGGCCAACGGTTGGGCCAAAGGGGATGGACCGGCGCTACTCGGCCTCTTACACGACTCCTAGTTCAAATAGAATTCATGATTCTGAATGTAACGTTCGTCCCCCTTTCCCCAAGTATAATACTTGTTGATAAGACTCCACAAAGTAGTCGTATCTAGTTGGAAAGGAAAATTTACCAATAAATCCCAAGTTATTACTTGGTAACGGATATCAACTTGTTCCAGTAATCTTACCCCTCGAAAGATGAGAAGGTAAGCAACGACTTAATAAGCCAACAGCACCCGAGTTGCGAGTGAAGGGAAAACTTTATGACCGGGAAGTCGACAAGATAAATAACATTTTCCAAGTAAGGTTCCCTTATTATTAAGGGGATAGACTCAAAGAAGAATGATATCTAAGAACCTTTCTTGATATAAGATTAATAATAATATGACTCCGAAATATTTTCTGTAATAATCGAAGAAGATAAACCTTATCGAGGTTATTCTAAGTATGGAATAAATATTCAGAGAATATTTATTGAGTTATAATATTTAAGGAATATTTGGGAATATGAAAGAATATCTTTAATCAAAGTGTTTCTCAAAATAATCCCTGAAGAAATATCAGGAGAATATTTATTGCATAATTAAATAATCAAATGAATATTCAAAGTAATATTCATTACTTAATAAGTCCTAAAGGAATATTTAAAATATTTAAAATAATATTCGGTGATTAAATAGAACCCTGATGAATATTCAAAATAATATTCATAATTAATTAGGAATTTAAATGAATATTGATAAAGTAATATTCATTTAATGAATAATATTCTAAATGAATATCAAGTAATATTCATTTTAGTAATCCAAGCTTTAAGGAATATTCGAGATAATATTCGATAATTAAATCAAGCTTCAGATGAATATTAAAATAATATTCATCAAGTATTTAATATCTTAAATGAATATTCAAAAGTAATATTTATTTAATAAAATAATATTCTAAATGAATGTCCACATAATATTCATTTAGTAGTCTCATCTTTAGAAGAGTATTCGAAATAATAATCGATAATCAATTCGACTCTGAATGAATATTGACAAATATTATTCGTCGAATGATCACGTTCAAATAATTATTTGAAGTAAGGATCATTAAAATAAATAATCTCGAACGAATATTCAAATAATATTCGTCGCCTGAATAATAGAAAATATTTACTTAAATATTTTCCTCCGAGGTAATCTCGATATATCAAGGAATATTGACTCCCGGTCTATTTTTGATTAATAAGATGTATACGCCCTTCTATGAGGGTCTAACAATAACCGGCTTATAACTGAATATAACTATCTAGCTTATAAGCCAACAATAACATTCAGGGAACAAGTATATCAATTCAACTTGAAAGTAGGCATGCATGCAATGGCATATGTATATCAGCAATCATATATATATATTTATTCAATCACAACAACAGCCTAAAAGAAGGGAATTGAAACTTGCCTGGTAGTCGAGTAAGGTAAGGGGTAGTGGTAGCGGGTCCCGGTTCAGCTTGGTGATCTATAAATAGCCAAGGCATTCGGGATTAATCACTTAACATATTAAAAGTTAAGTTATACTTAATTCGAAACACGTTCTCGAGTTATCTCGTTATACCCCTTTTAGTGGATTACTTTTATCACTGATCCGACCCGACATTCGTTCGTTAATACGACATGTCATTGTACTTACACTTGGGACATACTTAAGTCATATGAGTTCTAAAGTCGATCGTTACGAACCAATACTATACTCCGAGTTTTATCGCCCGTTTTCTAAGTGTTTTAAGGAAGTTATAAAAGAGTCGTCTTTTAGGGGTTCGTTCGCGTTTAACCTTGACTCGAACATTTTTAATAAATTGAAAAATGATCCTTTTGACATACAGTTTTCTTTCACACCTTCCTTTTTACCTCTAGTATTTATTTTCCAAGATTCGCCATGACTTTATGTGACGCCCCCAGATCCACCCTGACAGGGGACCCGGGTCGTCACATTGTCTCAATATCCTGTAGCACAAGTTACGCAATAACAAAGCAAAATATATAATACAACGGAGCATAAAATATCCCACTCCGCAGATCCAAGATCAGTCTCACACATTGTTATCTTACAACATAATACATCTCGGGATAATATTTTACATATGTTACAAAAGTAGGTAGATAAGGATTCCAGCTAGACATTCTAGTTCTCGTCAGCATAGCCTGGAGCTTTCTCCTTTCCCTTGGATCCCTGGTTGGACGTCTCGCCTTTTTCCCTCTTGATAGCTGAATAAAAATGTTGTAAAGCAAGAATGAGCAACTAGAGTGCTCAGCAAGTTCTCTTCTTACTCGGTATATAAATATAATAAGATTTCCCAAAATTAATAGAATATCACAAATCTGGATTTTGACTCAGTACTCATCTTGAAAGCAGAATACTCGAAAAACTCATTACTCATCTCAAAACAGAATACTCGAAAGACTCAATTGATATAACTCTGTTGACTCATGATTTAAGAATAAACTGGTCTTCCACCTCTCGGTATCTCGGTGGGGCGATCAACTAACCGACCGGGAATACCGTTCTCCAATGATATCGCACTTCGCCCGATCACGGCTACAATACGCTATCAACAATATAATATAAAAATATGAATGCTAGCATCATAGGGGTTATTAATTAAACCCTGGCATCATAGTGCCGATATATCTCGTGTCCGCATAACGGTACACAAGTCTCTCTTTCTCTAAAATGGGCCTCTTTCCCAAAATTTGACCAGTAGAATACAGAATTCCCGAATATTTGATGAACAGATAACTCGAAATAATTCTTCCATGAAAACATTTACAAATCTGGCGGACTGCCAGACCGACTCAATTGTTCCACCAATCCGATCAATGGACTGAGGTAAATTCTCAATAATAATATTTTATTGGTTGACACGAACAAGATGCCAACCCTCGACAATAAAGTCAACCATCTCGAAATATTGAGGATAGTCTTAAAATGAAATAAATTGGAGTCGTACTGTACAAATAGTACTCCTCGAATATTTATAATACTCATAATTGATGAACGTTAAACAGAATATTTTTCACTTGATCAACGAGTAAAACTCTAACGATCCTAATTTTTATAACTCTTATTTATTGATTCGAGAGACGAACCAACTAAAAGATAATCAATAATTATTGTCGAATATGTACAATAAATTCGACTGAAAGGAATAAATTTAACTATCTCGAATAAATGAGAATAGTTTCACTGAATCATAATAATAGTCGTCTCGAATTAATGAGATCGACCTGATAGCAACGAAATTAATTCCACGCTTATAAGGAATATAATTCACTAGTTTTAACAGTAACAAAATATCGCAACGAGAAAATGATGCTCAAAGGATAATTAAATCTCATAATTGATAGCTCGAAATTAAATAAGGAATGAAATAATACGAACAGAAATTCAAATCTCTAAGAGTTAGGGTAGGAATGAACTTGCCTCGATTTCGAAGTACAAATGAATGCAGATAAAAATTTATACTCTACCCGTGAACTTGGCGTCGATCTACGGTTCGGGAATTATTCTCTAAAAATGGCAACCAGAAATACGTAAGCGATTCTTCAGAATAAAATACTCCCGATCCGATAATCTAATTAATAATAATAATATATCTCATAAAATCTCCGGAATAAATAACAGAAATCAATTCCGGGATAAATAAATATTTATTCGAACACAGGAATTAAATCTCGAAAATAAATCCTATTTTTAATATCTGGAAATCTAAATTCTTACTCAAAATGAAAAATTCAAACATCCGTTTTTATTCAATTTAAATCCATATTTATTATTCTCATTTTTAAACTAATTATCAAAGAATTCTAATTTTTTAAGAAATCTCACAAATTCTAATTTACTAAACTCATTAATAAAACAAATTTTAAATCTCTAAATTAAATCTGACTCGATCCGGATTATAAAATAATCTGAAAATATTAATAACAGCTTTTCCAAAATAAAATATATTTTATTCTATTTATTTCACAAATATTCTTCTTTTTATCAACGATTTATTAAATCTCTAATTTCCGTCCAAAAATCACAAAATGACTCTTTTTAACAAACTAATAATTAATCCATTTTATTAAACCCTTTTTATTGCAAAATAATAAATATCTAATTTATTTTCAAAATCACATAACAACATTTATTTAATTAATAAATAATAAATTCTAAATCACATCTAAAATCTTATTTAATTAATTAATTAACTAAACCATTTTAAATAAATTATTAATTACTAACCAAATTAATTAATAATCCATTTTTAACGAAACAATTAAATCCCGATTATTATAATATAACGAACCAAAAATACGTTAATAATACATTTTAACAGCAATTTCACATCGATGTGGGTCCCAACGTGTGGGCCCCACCTGTTTCATTCCCTCCCCTGCATCTCTCTTTTCGACTCTCTCCCAGTCTCTCTCTCTCTCTCTCTCTCTCTCTCTCTCTCTCTCTCTCTTTCTCATCTCTCCCAACTCCCTACCGATTCAACACCACCCCAAACAATCTCTCATCCTAATCTCTCCCCGCCGGACCTCTCGGTTTTTTCCGGTTATCCATCCAAAAATCTCGACTCCGCCTCTCTCCCTCTATCCACCTTCTTCGACTCCACATCAATAACAACACCACATAAATCCTCCCCTAAATCTCTCCCTACTCTATCTCCCCGTCTCCCCCATCTCCCTTATCTCTTCACTCCCTTTCTTCCTTATCTCTTCACTCCCTTTCTTCCTCCCAACCTCCCTCTCCACTTGCTCCCTCTCCGACACCAACACAACGTCAATACACACAGCAACACAAGACTCCTCACTCCTTCTCCTGCCTCCCTCAATCCCTCCGACTACTATCACCATCGCAACCAACAAACCCATAACAATGTTGAACCAAACCCACCCAATTACATAATGAAACCACAGCCCAAACAATTACACAAGCCTCTCAATTCAACAAACAATTAAATGAGACGAATTCGAAAAAATAAACAAGGAAAACGAAATCAATTAAGACAATATACGGGAAAAGAATAAGCAAAAAGAAAATAAAACTACTACCTGGGTTTAACTTTGGGTGTATGTATGTATATGGTGAATCGAGTTTTTGATGACAAAGAGGGAGACCAGAGCTACGTTTTGCTCGGTTTCTTGTTATGAAAAATAATGCTAAGTAGTGTTTAGTCTATAGTGATTTAAAAGAGCTGGTTTTATAAACACATGGATATAAACAAAGTTTTATGATTGAATAGAATAATTAGCAAATGGTTCTGAACAGGTAAGTTATAAGTTTTAAACGAATAAAACATGGGTAGAAAAAACGTGGGGACAATTAGAAGTGCCTGAAACTTTGCTCCGTGTTTTATGGAAATAATTGTTGTCCTCTTTTGATTTTAATCATCATTAATAATATTTAATCCATTCCTTCCATGCCGGTCAATAAAAACGAGGCTCTAATTTCGCTTCCGAAAATAAATTCGACTCAAAAATAAAAATCTAATTTTCCTAAATTTCCTAATTTTAACAAATACAAATAAATATAAATAAATAGATATAATATAATATTTATTCACCTATAAATAAATAAAATCTTAAAATCTCACAAAAACACACTAATTAAATATATTAGTGCATCGCTCTTAAATAAAATTTAAATATCGAATGGAAATATTTATTCTAGGATTTACGGTTATTACACTTTACATATTTTACGAGGGTTCAAATTCAGTTACGAACTTTCGTTTACGGATTCGAACTACTTTTAGTAAATCGGTCATAAATCCTAAACCGTAAGTCCGTTTCACATGATCTTTATATCAAAACGAAGCTTATAACATAAACTATCCTATAATGGCAGAAAAGACTTCTGGACAGTAGGGTCTTGATATGAAAAATGGCACACAAAACATGATATTGTAAAATCGGGCATTATAACGGCTATGTTTACGCGTTTTCCAAAGTTTTCACCTCACCGTGAATCATTCAAGCACTACACCCCATCCATTCTAACACATGACAACATCATGACTATTCTAACATCATCTTATCTCAACCATGTCATGGATCACAATCCAAATAACAACCATAATCAACTAATCACGTAGATCTAAGCATTACATGGCATACTAACACTAAATCATCCATAAAACTCATAACATCTCAAAATGATACCAAGGGTTTTTGAGCTTGTTACCTTCCTTAGAGAGTGATATGGCCTTATCAAGCCTTGATCCATCCTCATGTGACCTTAAGCTAGCTAGATCAATCAAAAGAATCATAAAAATCAAAGGTTAGTTCATATGAACACTATTCACCCTCCTCTTGTTGGATTTTTTTGAAAATGGAAACAAAGGAATTTGAGCTTGAAATTTTTAGGAGATTAGTTTTGTGAAATATAGGACTCACCTTAAAAATTACAAGATCAAATGATGGTTGGAAGTTGATCTTTGGTCTTGGAATTAACCAAAGAGCCGAATGGATGAAGAAGAAATGAATGGAGAGAATTTGCTTGTTTTCTTGATTTGTTTTGCTCAATTATGCATAAAGTGACTTTTGGTAGATAATATCTCATCTTGGTAGTGTTAGTGGAGTGTGATGTAATGGATGAGGTATTTGGCAAAGCATGTGTCTTGTTTTAAATGGTGGAGAGCTAAGTAATGGTTAGATTTCTAAGTACTACTTCCTTTCCTAAGTGTGCTAGTTACTTGGAGCCACTTGGTTGCTAGATATTATCACTTGCACATGCATGCACCTTGCTTTCTCTGCTTGTTTCTGTGTCCGGTTATTGCCCGTTTCGATTGATCGTTCGGACGAATAACTAAGTAGTTTCACCTCTAGGGTTTACCGGGAAATTTCTCGATATTCATAATATCTTCCCCAATCCTTAATATAATCCTCGTGATGACCATGTAGGATATTTAATCTTGATACGAACTTAATCCGTAATCTAGGATTCGTTCGTTTTATTGATTAATCTCGTTATAACGTTTTAGCGGTTTCTAGAACGCTTGTTTCACTGCCTCAGTGGTTTCCTACCTTCATTCTTAAATCAAATATAATATATCCCAAAATATCAAATCCTCAAAGTTAATATCTCAATTCTTGGATTATAATAATATTTAATCCACTGTCCGGTCAAATATTATACCGAAAAAGAATTTGGAATTTCTGAATTCCGATCGTCTCTGCATTCACTTATTTCCTCCGCGTATTACTAATATGACTTCGAAACATCCATATCACGTCCCGTACATAGGGTGGCGTGAAAAGTTTTCCAACTTACCAAATCACTATTCATCCACCAAATTACTATACACGTACAGGAAACACTATGCACGTACGGGAAACACTATGCACGTACGGGAAATACTATGCATGTACGGGAAACACTATGCACGTACGGGAAATACTATGCACATACGGGAAACACTATGCACGTACTCATTTCCCTTCAAGGATCCATTAGCTCCTTCCTGGATGGTAGATTATTCTTATCTAGGTCCTCAACCATCGAATTACTCTATTCTGACAATATACCAATGCATCAGGATCATTGTCCAAAGCAATATCCATTCATTACAATCATTGTTCTTTGAAACCACCATTCATTAGAGCTGGTGACCTTGTTGTCGGAATCATTGTTCCTCATTTTATCATTACTTAATAAAAAGTTTTAATTATATCCAAAATTTGGGGTTCTTACATTACAGAAAGAATGAGAGATGAATCTCTGTATCGACTAAATATCTCTAACATCTCTATCACATGGGTTGTGGAGCTGCTGTCATTTTCAAGTGGCAGCTCCTTACAATTTTCTCATCCATATGACTTTCCTAAATTGCTATACAAATAGAGTTATCAATATACATAAAGCAATCAGGATACTTTCTAAATCAAGCTAACACAATTCTAGTAGATGTGGATTTGTCATACTCTTGAATTGACGAGCCTTGTTTTGTGATCTCCCAAGCTTTTGTCGTAGTCTTGCAGGTCTATTACAATCTTTGACAAGTTGTAGCAAATCTGTTTCTTGAACATCTAAACTGTCACGGGTTTGACTGAGATAAATCCCCAATTCAAATATTCCACTGAGACAGTAACCTTTGACGTTAAGCCTGCTGTCATGATAAAGTACTTTGGATGACAGTATGAATCTCTGCTAATGTTGCTGTCGGGAGTTCCAGACTTGCTGTCAAAGTGTGATAATGTTGATGTCTTCATGCTTCCGCCAATGTTGCTGTCAGATTGGATATTCTGTCATGACTTGCAACATGTTGTCTTCTTGTAACCTTACTGTCAGTGTAATTGACAATATCCTTATTCTTGCTGTTGAACTGATATAATCTTGAGGCTTGAACAGTTGAATGAACTTCTTCCAAGATACATACTTATTAAATTACAGTAATTACTTTGGTCACAAGAACATACTCTGGTTATGACAGTATGTTCTCCTTAGCAAATACTAAGTATGATAAAATCTTGTTAAGTCCCAATAGTGTCGGTCAAGGCTGAAACTTGAGGCAGAGAAGGTAGCTGAAGAGATGGCTAATGCGATGGGGTCTAGATATCAGGGGTGTTATGAGAGGTTGGTGAAGGAAAGGATGACTTGACTGGTCACTCCCTGGATGATTATTATGCTGATATAGCGAAGATGTTGACTACGGGAAAAGACGGGGATGGTAGTGCAACGGCATGAAGGCGAGAGATGCCTCGTAACTCTGTAATTTATCGTTCAATTTAAGTTAACTTTGGTTTGGAACTTTTGAATTTGATGGGGGTTTTCGCAAACTTTTATTATCATTCGAGGGTGAAATATGCTTTTACTTATGATGCTATTCGAGGGCATGGGATGAGGATCGGAAACATCAGTTGTGAAGGTTTATGGGAGACTAAGCTGTATAGTTGGCATGATAGGCACTTCTTTACATATTCCTCGCAATCCTTTCGCATCGTAAATCAATTTAGGCCTTGTCTTAAGATTTTGAGTGCTAGGTTTTTACCGCCTAGATGTTCTCCATATATCCCCAAATGGACTTCAATGATTGCGCTCTCCGCCTCTTCTGGAGTGAGGCAACGCAAAAGTGGTTCTGTCAATGATCTTCTATAGAGTTTTGAATCCTTGACGCAATACTTTCTTACCTTGTACATTAGCGACCTTGCCTTATTCTTATCATCTGGGAGTTGGTTCTTGCAGATATAGTTAAGGAAGGGAATCCTCCAATCAGGTTTGGATGAGATATTGTTTATTGTCATGAATTCAATGGTGGGCGAAGGGGGTTTTTCAACTTACACGGGCTCTCCATTCGTGGATGTCGATACTGATGCTAGCTTGGATAGGGCGCCTACCCATTGATTTTCAGCTCTATCGACATTTGTGAGTTTCCATGAAACAATTTTATTCAGAAGTGTTTGGGCTCATTGTAGATAAGAAACCATTTTATCATTGTGGGTTTTGAATTCCCCTATAATTTGTTTAACAACTAGCTGTGAATCACTGAAGATGTCAACCACAACAACCTCAAGGCCAAGGGCGAGACCTAGCCCGATGATTAATGCTTCATATTCAACATCATTGTTTGTTGCCCGAAAATCGAAGGTAATTACTTGTTGTACCTTGAATCCATTAGGGGTGATCAATATAATGTCTGCTCCGCTTGTTTCTGAAGTCGACGACCCATCAACATAAAGTGTCCAAGGTCGAGGGCTAGCTATGTCATCGACGAGATTCAGAGCTTTCGGTTTAGTAAACTGGAATTCAACTACGAAGTCTGAGAGCGCATGTGCTTTCATTGCAGTACGAGGCCAATACTCGATATAAATTTGTCTTAACTCGATAGTCCATGCCGCGAGTCTTCCTGTCATGTCGGGTTTATGGAGAATTCATTTTAGAGGTTGATTAGTCTTGAACTGGATCTCTCGGCCTTGGAAATAATGTCTGAGTTTAAGACTAGCGAATACCAGCTTCTCAACCTGCGGATATCTAGTTTCAGCTTCACGTAAAGTGTGACTGATGTAGTATACCGGCATTTCGTTATCGAGAGTGAGCTTAACCAGGACCATTGCATCGTATGCTGATAGATATTCTTTTAAAGGCTCTTTAGGTCTAGCCTGTGTTAAGATCGCAGGTGAGCTTAAAAACTACTTTAATTTTTCGAGGCCATTTTTGCACTCTTCGGCCCATTCAATTTTTGATTTTTTTTATGCCTTCGAAGAAGGGAGCACATCGTTTGGACGATTGTGGAATAAACCTTCGCAAGGCTGCTATGTAGCCCGTCAATGTTTGCACTTCTTTCAGTGTCGTAGGATCTCGCATATCCCAATGTCTTTGATTTTGATTGGATTGGCCTCGATTCCTCTTTGAGTTTAGAGAATTCTGAGAAATTTTCCTAAGGTCATTTCAAAGGAGCATTTAGCAGGGTTTAAATGCATGTTGTGGCATCGAACATTGTCGAAGGTTTATCGCAGGTCTTTCGCGTGATCTATGGTTTTTTGAGATTTCGCAATGAGGTCGTCAACATAAACCTGAAGATTTTGCCCAATTTTTGAGGCAAAGATAGTGTCCATCATTTGTTGAAATGTGGCCCCTGCATTGATGAGGCCGAAAGGCATGTTTCTAAATGCGAAGACACCTCTGTGGGTGATGAAGGCCTTTTTCTCCCAGTCTTGGCTATCCATTTTTATCTGATTGTATCCTGAAAATGCATCCATGAATTATAGGAGCTCGTGGCCAGCCGTAGCATCGATGAGTTTATCAATGTTTGGTAATGGATTAAAATCCTTTGGATAAGCTCGATTGAGATCGGAGTAATCTACACACATCCTCCATTTACCATTGCTTTTCTTCACCAGCACGGCATTGGCGATCTATTCAAGAAATTGTACGAATTTGATGAATCTGGCCTCGAGAAGTCTATCGATCTCGGCATCGATTGCTTGGTTTTTTCCTCCAAAAATACTTGCTTCTTTTGTTTTACTTCACGTACACCTGGTTTGACATGGAGCAAATGACGGGCTATCGTCTGGGGTATTCCAAGCATGTCCTTTGGATCCCATGCGAAGATGTCAGCATACTTGCAAATGAGACTGACAATCTGTTGATGGAGGTCACCTTTGAGGTCTTTACCGATTCTAGTTACTTTTTCGGGGTTGCCCACTTCAACCTCGACCTTGTTTGTTTCTTCTATGGGAATACAATTCTACTCTGTTGGAGATTCCATTATGGCTCGAGGATCCATTTCAACAATTTGATTGATTGACGTGTCATCGACATGCTTTATTTTTGGCAATACGGTGGATAAATAGCAATTGCGAGCTGCATACTGATCACCTAAGAACTCCCCCACTCCGAACTCGGTGGGGAATTTCATCTTGAGGTAAGGGATAGAGGTGATGGCTTTGAGAGCCGTGAGAGTCGTCCTGCCGAGGATGGCATTGTAGCTAGAGTTAGCGTTGATGACATGAAATTTGACTATTTGTCAAGTCTAGAACGGAAGGGAACCAAAAAGGATAGAAAGGTCGATGGTGCCAAAGACCTTGACTTCGTTCCCAATGAAACCGTACTGAGGCATGTTTACATTTTCTAACTTTCGGTCATCGAGATACATTCTTGCGAAGGCATTGTGATACAGTATGTCGATTGAACTACCATTATCGATGAGAATCTTCTTTATTGTATTTGTGCCTATTTTGGCAGTAATGACAATAGTGTCCTGATGAGATTTGATCATTCCCGAGGGATAATCCTCATCGGAGAATAAGATAATGGGAGTTGGATTGGGTCGGGGATGGTTTGGGGCCTCAGGATTACTGTTGAAAACTTCTCTCACATAGAGTTTCTTAGAATTGTTTGAAGTGCCTCCCACGGCGAAACCGCCAACTATTAACATCAATAACACGATCTTGGTCGCGAGGACGGTCGTTCTGTTTTGCAGTGTCGTGGTCGATGTAGTGAGTCAACTGTTCTCGCTTGATCTTAGCTTCAATAAGATTGCTTAACTGATAGTATTGTTTTGTGGTGTGTCCCATATCCTCATGATATTCACAAAAATGAGAGCTTGGGGGCCTTCCTGGTTTCATCGGCCTCGAGGGTTGATAGTCAGGTTCTGATTTTAGGATAGCAAGAATTGTTGCTCTGTCGACAATGAGTTTTGTGAATTCTTTTTCTTGTTTCTCACAAGTCTTCCAATGCCTAATCGGGGGATCTGATCTCTCATTCCATGAGCTACGGGGACTACAAGAATCAGTCCACTTGGAGTATGAGTCATAACTGCGTTGCGTTTGTATTCTGTTCTCGGTGTTCATCGTCGAGGGCTTCTACTGCAATCGCGTCGAAAAGTTTTACAAGGGGATTGGATACTACCGATGGCCTCCTTTAGGGTCATCCGATGGTCTACGATCTGAAAAGCTGTTTGTAATGTTCGGGGATTTTTCTCAAAAAACACTTCCAACAAAGTCGCGTGACGATGCTTGTCTATTCCGGCGCTAAGTAATTGATGGCCAATTCTTCGATCAAATTTGGTATACCGGCTACCTCGGCTTGAAACAGAGTTAATAAATTACGCAAAAATTCATTATATCGTTGCCTAATCGTCATCAATGAAGCAGTAATTTTTCCTCCCTTGTAATTACTAGAAAATCGAGCTTGAAATTTTATTTTCAATGAGTGCTGTGAATTGATAGAATGAGGGGGGGAGACTATTATACCATCGAAGGGCTGTACCTTGCAGGCATGTGCAGAAAAACTGGCATCTCGCTATCTCTGAATGCCCAAATAATGCCATGCGACCATCAAACATGTTAAGGAAGCCACTTGGGTCTGACGTTCCGTCAAAATGATCTAAAGAGGGCATTTTAAGCGTCCTGTCAATATGAGCGACCTCGATGTCCTTCGACAATGGGCTCTCAGTAGATGCCACCTGACCAAACTGGTTGTGAATAAACTCCATGCATGCGGCAAGGTCATCTTTGATTTTGGCGAAGTCTTTTGGTTAGAACGATTCACTAGACTCGCTATGCCACGACGACTCACTCGTAAATGGAGCTTCTCACCGTTTGCGCGGAGGTGGGCGTGAGTAAATTGACTCTATAGACTCCTCATCATCGTAATCTTCGTACTCATCTCCTGGTTCAGCACCGTCGACGTTGAAATCTTTCTCGTGGGCCGAGATAGAAGTTTGTCTTAATTCTTGATATAGGCGACGAATTTCTCGATGTCGCGCTAGCTTTTCCTCTAAAACCTTTTTTTGTTTCTACAGAGTGACTAGTTCCTCATCAGAATCGTAGAAGTCATCCAGGCCATCGTTAGCAGCCATTTTTTTCCATCGAAATACTTGGATATGTAAACGGGCATCACTTAAGAGGACCTTTTTTTCTGCTGCTGTTGTGACCCTCGTACGAGTGTCGGGCTGAGTTTTTTGATGTCTGTGGGCGTGGTCCGATTTATTGGCGACGCTGGGATCCACCTACTACTTCCTCTTCTGTTGGGGAAATAACTGGCTCGGCTTCAAAGCATAAGGAGGTGTCGTTTGGTCCCCGACTCAGGGGTTGCTAGCATCTCGCTCTTCGTACTTAATTTCTCGATCACCAGATCATTAGTATTTATTTTCGGTTGGAAATTTTAAGAAGGAAGGCTCCTTCTAGCGCCAAATGATGATGTACAGTATTTAATTTAGGAATAATGACTATAATAATGATAATAATAGATTTAACTTAAGATGAATGTTTTGCGACAGATTTATTAGTCCCTCTATCGCAAGGTGTCTTAACGGGAAATTAAAAAAATGCAAAAAAATAATAGCGGGAAATGAAATTGTTAAATTATTACTTGGGCGGTAAATATATTAATAAAATATTAATATTGTGACAGAAATGATTGGTTTCGTCATAAGTTAAACTTGCGACTGAATGTTACTAAAATTCTGTCACAATTGCCCCTTCCCCTTGTAGTGATTAATGGAATGTTTATCTCTCTACAATTAAGAGATTTTCTCTCTCCTTACTTAAATTGTCAACCTATTACAAGTAAGATAGAAGGGTTATATTTATAGGAATTCTCTTATATGTCCATCTCTTAACTAACTTACTTGCTTGCTAAGTTTACTTTACTTTTGGGCCTAATACAACCTAAGTAAATACACTCATCTATATTCTAGGGCCTAACATCTAATACAAACGAAGTGACTCTTATTTGATTGAGTTTCATGGTCCGGCATTATTTTTTAAAATAAATTGACATGATTAACATGTTATTTAATTTTTTAATTAACTAATAATTTTATTATATTTGTAATTTTATAAAATTATTTTTTGAAAGCATAACACAGATTATTATCTAGTATCTCTATATACATTTGCACTACGCTAACCCTAATAGTTGAAGAAACACCATAATTTTTTTTTTTTGATTGTTATTGTAAACACATTACATGTAATAATAATATTTCTCAGAGAACAAATATAAGTTAGAAAAACTAAAATAATGAATTGAAAATAATAACATCAAAGGTTAAAGAATGTGCGTTGCACATGGCTTTTGTTTGGTATGGTCTTTGTGTCTTTGTGGTGTTAAAAAATGGAAAATTATAGTTTCAGATAATATAAATTATTTGAGTTAAAGTTGAGGAGTGTGGTGGAAAGTAAATATATAAAAGGGTATTTACATGAGGTTATGTTCATTTCTAATATAAATGATGAATGACATTTTTATAATAATTTAATTTATTCTCATGTATTTACAAAAACAATTCTGATTTAGAGTGTATTATGTCTTAACAGCAGGATTGTTATCTGAGGACATCTTCATACCCATGATACTCGTACATAAAATATGCACCCAACCGTTTAAGCTTTCTAGACCAATTTTATAAATAAAGAACAGATCCACATGCGGACGATGCCGGAAAAGATTAACATGGTAAGACAAGATTAACATGGTCAAGTTGGCAACTTTGACCTAATATGATAAATAGTGGCGTGCTACGTTTAAATATATGAATGAGCATCTTTTTAGTGTAGCGAGCTTTTTTAACCACTGTACACGAATGTTGTACAATATTATTAACCAAAATACGGATTGGCAGGGTAGCGAGCTTTTTTAACCACTGTACACGAATGTTGTACATGCGTGGGTGGGTACAATAGCGTGTACAAAGTCTGATTGTTTTATTATTATTTTTTTAAATAAAGTTGTTGTATGCGCGTATCAAGCATGCGTGGAGTTTTTAATTTTTCTTTTTTTTTTTGCTATAGTTACAAACTCTATTAAATAATTTATAATCAAATGATCAATTCAAATAGTATTCCTTTACTGAGTTCGGCGGTCTGATTTTTAAAAAATGGGGGCCAGTCCTGATTTTACAAAAATCAGGATAAGTTAGGATTTATGATTTAGGATCTAGGGTTTATGGTTGTAAAATCGTATACGATTTATTCGTCATTCTGAATATTTCTAAAACTCAAAATGCAAATGTTGAATTCCAAAGGTTAACTATTGAACCCTTAAGAAAATACAGATAAAATTTAAAAATTTTAATTAAAAAATTAAAATTTTCTAATCCCAAATGGAAGCGTTGAACCCAAATAAAAACTATTTAACCGTTACCAAATCACTGTACACGCATGTACAACATTCGTGGCTAGCCTACACGCATGTGAAAGGAACATTTACCGGCCACAGGTTAACTTTTTGACCACCAAAGGCATGATTTACATGCGTGGACAAAAAGTAATTGTTGTCTCAGTCTAACAGGGCGCCACTTAATTTTATTAACTACACGCATAACAATTATGTGTAGCCGAAGGATAAAACGACACACATCCCGTTTTCAATACGAATTATGGGCCATTCATTTTCAAGGGTAAGCATTTTGGTCATTTTTTCTTAGATAATGTCTAAAAATCCTATTCATAATTTTTGAAATAAAGTATACAATTTAATAATATTTTTAATTTTCTTTAATCTAATTTAAAAATATATAATATAATATTTTTGAAATGAAATGTCTTACCTGACGACCAAACCATACAATATGAATCGCCTTACACTAATTATATATAGAATATAACATTGAAATTTAATTAGAATTTGAATTTTTATCAAATCAATATATTTTTCATGTATCAATTCATTAACAAAAATATTATTGGGCTTTTTTCATAAATAAATATGAAAAAGTAAATTTTTGCACATTTACTTTTGTTAATAATAGCCATTTGCAATTTTACTAACCCTAACCCTCCCCCTCCCCCCTTTCTGTTGAACGCTACCTACTGTTGTACCTTTTTTTTTTTTTTGGTGGATTTGGGTTGCAATGCCCCGCAGGACATATTCAACTGAATTCAACTACATTCAACTTCTTTTTTTTTAAGGTGGGGAGATTTTTGTGGATTTGGTTTGCAAGGACCCGCAGGGCATATTTAACTGAATGTAACCAGATGTAACTAATTGCAACCACATGCAACTAAATTTCCGATTTCAAGTTCCATTTGCCATTTGTCATTTTCGATCTCATTTTTGAATTATATATATATATATATATATATATATATATATATATATATATATATATATATATGGTGGGTGATATTTTGGTGGATTTAGGTTGCATAGCCCCGAATGGGCATATTCAACCAAATTTGCAACTGAATGCAACCACATGCAACTAAATTTCTGATTTCAAGTTCCATTTTTCAGTTGTCATTTTCGACCTCATTTTTGAACTTTATATATATATATATATATATATATATATATATATATATATATATAGAGTTGCACTCCATAGCAAATACCTTATATAACAAACAATAAAGAACACCTCATATCTCATAAATCCGTTGCCCCTGGCGGGGCCACCCAATACAAAAAGTTCTTATTTTTTTAGGCTCCATCCATCCAAAAAAAAAAAAAAAAATTTTGAAAAATCACTGTTCATCGATGACGTCATGATGACGTCATCAGTGACGTCATCGATGAACAGTGATTTTTCATTTTTTTTTTTTTTGCTGGATGGATGGAGCCTAAAAAAATAAGAACTTTTTGTATTGGGTGCCCCTGACGGGGCCAATGGATCTATTGGAATAAATGATTTTATAGTGTTCTTTATTGTTTGTTATATAAGAGTGTTCTGTATGGAGCAAATGCCTATATATATATATATATATATATATATATATATATATATATATATATATATATACTGAATGCAACCACATTCAACTAAATTTCTGATTTTAGTTGCATTCAGTTGAATATTGCTCCTGGCGGGGCCATCCAACCCAAATCCACCAAAATCACCCTACTTTTTTTAAAAAAAAAAGTTGAATGTAATTGCATTCAGTTGGAATCAGTTGAATATTGCCCCTGGCGGGACCTTGCAACCCAAATCCACAAAAATCACCCTACCTTTTTTTAAAAAAAAAAAAGTTGAATGTGGTTGCATTCAATTGAATATTGCCCCTGGCGGGGCCTTGCAACCCAAATCCGCCAAAATCACCCCACCTTTTAAAAAAAAAGTTGCATGTGTACAACAATTGGCTGGGCATAAAAGGAGGGAGGGGAAGGGTTGACTTAGTATTTTTGCAATTTTGAAACTTGCTTTAGTAAAATTGCAATTTATTAAAGAAGTTGGTATTTTTTTAAATAGAAACTTTGAAGCTAGTATTTTTGATAAATATCCAATATTATTTTATGAACATACTTGCGATTTTCACTAACATTTCTGACTGATTAGCTCAACATTACGTGTATTCACCAACATCTAAATTTTCTCTTTTTTAAAAAGATTTTCAATGCATAAAAATAAGAGAAAACGAGGGTTAAAACCTAGAAAACGAGAAACATGCTTCTAATTTAATCTTATGAATAAGTCAAATATGGATCAAATTTAATAATAAATAACCAACTAAAGTTATAATTTAGAGTATAACATGTTATAATTTTATTATTTATAATAAAATTAATGTATAAATTTAACAAAAGAAAAAATTAATAGACAAAATAAATTAATATATTAATTCATAGACGTTTATATATAAAATTATTTTCTAATTATCTTGAATTCAAAAACTCTTTATAAAATGTTACTTAAATATGTTTAGGAGTATATATATTGGGATTATACAAAAATTCATTCATGAACACAATTCAAACCTGTTAGAAAATTATATTTATGAACATATTCACGAACTAAACTTGTCCGAACTTTAACACTATATAATCGAACTTGTCCGAACTTTAACCTACGCAATATTAAGTACTCATCTTTGAGGCAAATCTCAAATATGTTTGACTGATTTACAAATTAAACCAAACTTAAATTAAATTTTTTTCGAGTCCAACACTAAACTATTGATAAGTGTTTCCACTCATTTATAGTGTTTCCACTCATTTATAGCTCCGACCAATCACTAATGACCCACATGATTCTCCTCCATGTTTAACATATATATATGTATATATATATTTTTTTTTGACAAAAAAGGGAAAAACTTCATTACACTCGAAGATCATTCATCAGTACACAGTGAAACAACATTATCCACCTTCCAACTACGATTAGCAATGGAACAATTGTACCTCGCTAAATAGTGAGCTACTTTGTTCGCTGAACGTTTAACAAATTTAAAACACACGTTTTTGTTAAATAAGCTTACAAGTAAATCACGGCATTCGCACACTACTCTTCCCAGGTAAGAGTAGCAAACAAAGGAACTTCTAATTGCCTGCACAACTTGTAAACAATCAGATTCTAGCACCACATTGTTGTAATCCTTCATTTTCAACCAACTGAAGGCCTCCCTAATGCTCATTGCCTCCGCCAAGTCCGGATTTGGGTTACCTCTTCTGCACTTCGATTCTGCCTCTACTAGTCGCCCTTCATGATCTCTAACAACAAAAGCATGGCTGTACAAGTCTGACTCTTTGAATATGGCTGCGTCAGTGTTGATCTTAACACTATTAACATCCGGTGGGTTCCAGTGTTCATCCCCGTCTTCTTGGGTCATATATCCCATAAAACGGTCGAAAGTTCTATCTTGAACACCTCTCCATTGGTTAAGAACTGAGGTTGCTGACACGATAACTCCAATTGTATCTAGACTGTGTTGATTCCACACTAAGTCGTTCCTGTTTTTCCACAACATCCAACAAACCATTACTATCATGTGAAGGTCTTCCGTGCACTGTTGTTCGAAAACCTTCTGCAGCCACTCTTGGAACAAGCTGAAATCACCGTTAATCTGGATGTTTAGTCGTGACCAGGTAGCAGTGGCAAAAGAGCATGACATCAAACAAGGCAGAGTAGTTTCGTTATGGTTATTGCATATTGGACATATGGGCGAGATATGTACTCGTTTTTGAGTAAGCGCATCTTTGGTTGGTAAACAGTTTGAAGATGCTTTCCAAAGAAAGTTTTTGACTTTTGGAGGGATCTTTAAGTTCCACATCTTTCTCCAAAAACCTGAGTTTGCTTCCAATGATTGATCAGATTTATTCTCTCGAATCATCAAATAAGCGCTCTTGACTGTGTAGTTGCCTAATTTTTGATGACGCCAATACCATGTGTCCTCTACATTGTCATCCAGTGGAATTGATAAGATGATGTTTGCGTCCCTACTGTCAAAAACGTCAATGACAACCTCTTCATCCCAACAGTTTGAGTCGATCCTTAGTAAGGCTAAAACCTTCTGGTTTTCGATGGATTCGTTCCTGGTATGGATGAAAGGGTCATTCGGAACTGGTAGCCATGGATCATTTATAATGCTAATGTTCTGCCCGTTGCCTACTCGACATCCTACACCTTGTTTTAGAATTAAATGAGATTCCATCACGCTTCGCCAGATGTAGCTAGGATTGCTTCCTATTTTAGCGTTCAAAAAAGATCCATTGGGGTAGTATCAGGCTTTGAAAACTCTGCTAACCAGTTTATCCGGGTGTTTCAGTAATCTCCAGCCCTGGTTTCCAATTAAAGCCATGTTAAAGTCTCTAACATTTCTAAAACCCATACCTCCAACTGATTTCTTTTTACTCATGCTATCCCAACTCTTCCAGTGAATACCTCTATTTTTTTTGAGTTTGTCCTCCACCAGTACTTACACATGATTTTTTCGAGGTCTTGGCACAATTGCAAGGGAAGAAGGAAGACACTCATAACAAGGTTTGGAAGGGATTGCGCTACTGTTTTTAGCAGCACTTCCTTACCACCTTTCGAAATAGTTTTTTTGTCCCATCCTTCTATCCTTCACTCAACTTGTCTTTAATGTACCTGAAAATTGAGGACTTGTTTCTCCCCACTATATTTGGTAAACCTAAGTACAAGCTGCGATCGTTGGCTTCTCGAAATTTTAATTTGTGACACAATTCCTGTTTTAGAGAGTTGCAAGCGTTCTTGCTGAAAAAAATTGAGGACTTATCTACATTGATCTGTTGACCTGAAGCCTTCTCAAATAGTGTAATCATTTGCAGAACAGAGTTGGCACTTTCCATGTTTGCCTTGCAGAAGATATAAGAGTCGCCTGCAAAAAACATATGGGATATTGAAGGAGCGGAGCGTGCCACTTTGATACCTTTGATCAAGTTTTGCTTCTCGTAGTCATATATGAGAGCTGTGAGACCTTCCATACAGGTTAAAAACAGGTAGGACGACAGGGGGTCACCCTGTCGAAGACCCCTTGTGGGAATGATCGATCCAAAATTCTGACCTGCATGAGAGATATGATAATTAACTGAAGAGATGCAGCTTGTAAAAAGTCTGACTAGCTTATGATCGAAACCCATTTTCTTCAAAATAGCTTGTAGGAAGCTCCACTCGACTCTATCGTACGCTTTTGACATGTCAAGTTTTAAGGCCATCCAAGCTTCTTTCCCTCTATTCTTTCTCTTCATGTAATGCATGACTTCAAAGGCTACCATTATGTTATCTGTTATCAATCTTCCAGGGATAAATGAACTCTGCGAATCTGAAATCACATTATCTAAGACCTGCTTCAACCTGTTAGCTAAGACCTTTGATATCACTTTGTATATGACATTACAAAGAGATATGGGTCTTAAGTCTGTCATTGGCACAGGATTCTGCTTCTTCGGTATAAGAGCTATGTTTGTAGCTTGGAGTTGATAGTTAATGATACCTGTGTCAAAAAACTGCCTCACTATTTGCACCACATCCTCTTTGACAATTGGCCAGCACTTCTAGTAAAATCCTGGGCTCATTCCGTCAGGGCCTGGGGACTTATCCGGATGCATGCTAAAAAGAGCATCTTTAACCTCCTTCTCCTCGACATCAGCCAGAAGCATAATATTCTGTTCCATTGTTACTTTGTTACGCACACAAGAAACAACATTTTCCCATTCCGTATCTGAGGCTGTGAAGAGATGAGAAAAGTAACCTGTCATAGTTTCTTCCAGACCTGCACCCCACTCCACTCTTTCACCAGAGGTATTATATAACGAAATGATTTGATTTGCCTTTCTTCTCTTCTTCGTTGCAAGATGAAAGAATTTGCTGTTTTGGTCTCCTTCACGAAGCCAAAGTTGCTTAGACCTTTGCCTCCAAAAAACCTCTTGCTGCGCATATACTTCAGCCAACTTATTCCTCTCCTCAGAAACTAATTTTAGAGAGTTTGTATCTCTTCTTCCTTTTAAGGTTTTTAGAATTTTCTTGCACCTGTTTATACGTGCTTTAAAACGTCCTGTGATTTCTTGACCCCATGCTGATAAAACTTGTGTGCACTGCGTTAGTTTCTCAAAGAAAGTTCTATCTGGGTCATGATTCCACACGTCCTCCACAAGCTGGTAACACATCGGCTCCCTCAACCAAGCGTTTTCGAAATGAAAAGATTTATTGAGCTTTACTGTAACAGATACTTGAGTTTCTAACCATAAGGGGCAGTCATCGGAAGTAGAGACTTCTAAATTATTGAGTTTGGCATTTTTGAATATGGATAGGAAAGCCTGGTTCACTAGAGCTCTGTCTAGGCGAACCTCTATACTGTTGGTTGAGTCTGTACCTCGCTCCCACGTGAATTGGTAACCACAAAGCTCCATGTCTATTAGATCACAGTCGTATAGGACATCTTGAAAGCCTTGTAACAAAAACTGAGGGTATGGTCTACCTCCTCTTTATCACTTTGAGAGAGAACGTTGTTCATATCTCCAATCAAGCACCATGGCAAAGAACTGGTCGACGATAGTCTTCTTATCAACTCCCAGGTTTCTTTTCTCTTTGATCTGTCTGGCTCCCCATAGATGCCGGTTAGCCTGTAATGTTGACCTCCTTGCGGCTGAACAATCACGTCAATATGGTTCTTGTTTAGAGACTTCAAAACTACGTCATTTTTATTTCTCCATAACAAAGCCACTCCACCACTGAGACCGTGCGATTCCACAGTCACCTTGCCCTCAAGAGCTAGAACATTTCTGACTCTCTCCACTGTATTCTTCTTACAAATAATTTCACATAAGAAAATAAAGTCGGGTTTCTTTTGGAGTACAATCTCCTTTAGGAATTGTAAAGCCCATGGGGTCCCAAGCCCATGGCAATTCCAGCTAATTATACTCATAATGTTTGGCGAGTACCCCCTTGAGTACCCGCCACTAACGCGTTTTTTGACCCGGTTTCAGTTTCATCATTTCCTTTGTTAAAGTCCTTTGATTCCCTTATTTCCTTATTTAAAGTATCATGTCCCTCTTGTTCCACCACTAAATCCTTGACCATTGCTGTAGTGGGCTGGTCCATTTCATTCCCTACTTGAGTACGTCTTCTTTTGCTTTCCATAATGACCATTCCATCAGTCTGGGTTGATTTGCGATTTCCCGCCTCATTCTCATTTTTCCCGCTCAACAATTCTTGAATCTTGGGATCCTTTTCGTGATTGACTCCGTTATCATCATTACTCTCAGATACATCCATATCTTTCGGTCCTTCACTTTTCCGATCACCTCTTTCAGCTTCTTGATCAACATAACTTCCTTCTGATGGGGCAGCCATGTTATCCCGTAGCCATCGTGCTCCAATTTGTTTGTTTTTTCGTCGATCTGGTTCCTTCATGAAGACTCCATAAGATTTGACAATACTGTTTGATGAATCTTCAAACAGCTTGTGACAAAACCTCTCCGAATGTCCTATAACACCACAAATAAAGCAAAACGTTGGCACTCTCTCATATTTGAAGTTGACCCAGAAACAGTCGTTCTTGTTTCGTTGAATCTTCATCCTCCTTTTTAGAGGTTTATCAATGTCGATTAATACTCTAACTCGTAAGTAATCCCTCCAAGTCCCCATGAAATTTTTTGGACATGAAGCTATAAACTTACCAATGTAATCTCCTGCGACTTTCAAAACTTTTTCTGACATGAAGCCAACTTTGAGATCGTATACTTGCACCCATATCTCCATCTTGTTCAGTAGAATCGTCCGAGGATTTTCTCCTTGTTTAAGTCTTTCAATAACTAGTGGTATCTTATTAAACGTCCATGGGGATCCTTCCACTACTCTTTGAATATCCAGCTCATGAAAGAATTGAA
The DNA here is from genome assembly GCA_036435485.1 of Saposhnikovia divaricata. Classification (NCBI taxonomy): domain Eukaryota; kingdom Viridiplantae; phylum Streptophyta; class Magnoliopsida; order Apiales; family Apiaceae; genus Saposhnikovia; species Saposhnikovia divaricata. Next base: position 134,217,457 of record CM071595.1, read on the forward strand.
ACAAGAACTTGTTAATTTCTAACTCTTTTACAAACAATCCCTTTACTGGTCTCCATAATGATGCCATTACGTTTCTCAACGCATCAAAATCTGCTGGCCTGTCTGACAGGAGTCTACCAACCAAGCACCACCTTTTGTCCACCTCATCTTCCAGCACTTCTGATTCGTCGAATAATACAGGCCCTTCCACCTCCTCGATATGAAATTCGTCCCATCGTTCCCCCAGATCTTCTATATTATGACTACTTAACGCCATGAACCAAAGACTTAGCAAGAAAGATTTGTAAAAAGTGACAGCTTATAGACCTTCAACAACAAAGACTAACTCACAAAACATGTCAAGAAGACAAGACAACATATATTTTTTTTAGTATCACTAATCAACCAACCAAATGTTTTGAGAGAGCATGATGTAAGTATCACTAATCAACCAACCAAATGTTTTGAGAGAGCATGATGTACTTACCTCTACCACCACTCTTTTGTTTTTCTAAAAAATCTAGGCTTGTGTCTATATGTCCAATAACCAATATAATACTTTAAATAAAATAAGATACATCCCGAATAACTTCATTTTTTGATATCTGGAAACTCAAATTTTGGTTAGCTAGGTCTTGCAAGATAAATTTTGATGCATTCTTTTACTAAAAGAAAATTGGGAAAAACAAAAGTATATGTTAATTTTGATTTTTTTGTAAGTATTATTATCTATGTTAGTTGATTAATCATTTTCTCATAAACTGAAAAGACAAAATTAAAATTTTAATACACATACATTTCTCTATTTGATATAATTAAACAAAATTATTACAATAATTTTATACAAATACAAAAAACAAATTATATCATTATATCATTATAGTCTATTATATTCTAATTATTTAAATAAGAGTAGGTCAATGATCCATTCTTTTTTTTGGTTTTATTGGTCCATTCTCACACATAATAATAATAATAATAATAATAATAATAATAATAATAATAATAATAATAATAATAATAATAATAATATGTAATATATAATAAATCATTTCGTTTATTATTTTTACAATATTCTATACGATTTTCATCTAATATACATATATACATATACATACATACATATATATACATATATATATATATATATATATATATATATTAAATTGTAAGATATTCATACACCCGACATATAAGTTTTTCATAAATTAATAAAAAAAATTCTAACAAATTTTATCTAATGTAATATATAAAAAAAATATAAAGAGATAATATGATATTGCAAAAGATCCAAATACCAACAATATAATTAAATACATACACTAATAAAAAATAATTTAATACACATTTATTCCATATGTTTTGTGGATAGACTCATAGTTTAACAATTTTCAAAATTTAACAAAATCATATATATCCTAAATATGTAGTCTAGAATTGCAATGTAAAACTAAAAAAAAAAAAAAATTTAAGAGTTTTTTAACGAAAATTTTTTTTGTCAAGGAACAATAATGGAGTGGAACCAAATCTCCCAACACTATGTTAGGGATCAATGTCAAACATTATAATTATAATAAATTTATCAGTTACATCGTAAAATCTAAAAATTATTTTATTAAAATTGAAAATTGAAAAATTAAGAATTGGTTATAAGAACATAAGGAATAAGGACTAAAAATTGACAAATTAAATAAAATTAGGAGTGCTATACTCATAATGACTAAAAATCAAAGTAATAAGAAAATTCTACTTTCAATTGAATTTTTAATAAAGAGAAAAAGAGAAGTTCATTTATAAAAAATTATATGACAAGTTGGATATATATACATATATGTATAAATGTTTTCTACCTGTACATCAACTAAAAGTCTAAAACTTGTAATATCGAATTAAGAAATTGTACACCTGATATTTATAAAAAATCTATATTGCTCAAGAAACGAGAACAACGCTATAATTTAGAAAAGTAACTCTAAAATTACAAGATATATATTAAATAGAGAAATTACCAAAATTTCTCTTTGCAAAAATATCATCTTCTTTAATTAATTGCATATTTACTATCTTAATTGCAAAAATACTATCTTTCCTTTTCCAACCTAATTTTAATTTTTTTTTAAAAAAATTTTAAAAATAATTCTAATGAACAGTAACCTGCCACGTGGCAGGTTACTGTTCATCAACTTTTTTTTTTTTAAGGTGGGGTGATTTTGGTTGATTTGGGTTGCAATGGGCCATATTCAACTCAATGCAACCACATGCAACTTTTTTTTTAAGGTGGGGTGATTTTGGTGGATTTAGGTTGCAAGGCGCCATATTCAACTGAATGCAACCACATACAACTGAATGCAACCACATGCAACTTTTTTTTTTAAGGTGGGGGATTTCGGTGGATTTGGGTTGCAAACCCCGCCAGGGGCCATATTCAACTCAATGCAACTGAAAAACGAAAGTTACATTCAGTTGCATGTGGTTGCATTAAGTTGCATAAGAAAGTTCTATTTTTCAAGTTCCATTTTTTAGTTGTCACTTTCGACCACTTTTTTGAACTATATATATATATATATATATATATATACACACAAAGTTAGCAGGATCTTTGTATAAGTAAAATTTAATATAAAATGTATAATTGTGTAAGTAAGAAGGGGGGCTCAGCACATGAGCAAGAGAATGAAGGAGAAAGAGGAAATATTATTCAAGCACCTCTGGATTTTTAGTGAAAAATCAAGAATGTTTATTCTTGGGGTTTTGATAATAAAAGATTTAGTAAAAGCCTGGATATAATCCCAATAATTAAAGTAAATATATTTACCTTCTGCTATCTTAATATCCTTTTCTGCATTACGATTTAATCCCCATTCTCTTGTAATGAGAATCTTATTAATATGGCATTTACTAAAATTTATGAAATTATCAGGATTATTATTCTGATAATGGTGAGTAACTGTCACCGATTCGGAAATTGTTAATAAAATTTCTAAATTTTGTCTGGCTTGATTATGAAGCCCTGCATATCCTCTGGATTCGAGATACCTTGATCTTAAAGACCACCCATCAACAGGAGTTGACTGAAGATCTTCATCATCAAGAAAGAGAATATTTTCTGTAACGGGATTTTTGAAATATTCTTTATCCTGAGGAGCGTCAGTGACTGCTTTATCTTTGTAAGTTTTTGACTTACTAGATGAAGAGGAAGGTATATCTTCCTTTTTTGTAGGAGCAGGTAATTGCTGCATTCCTCTGGATCATTAATGCTGAACTGTCCAGTCTCCTATTAGAGGGAGAGTTGATTCTGGATGGGGCAACATATTGTTACTCCCATATCCTCGATCGTGGCCATATCCGCGACCTCTTCCCCTATTAGGGGTTGACATCAATCACCCTATAAAAATTCACGGGTTAAATAATCAACAAGAGAATTATTTTCTTCTTTTATATATTGGATATCAAATTCAAAGGCTGAAAGCTGAGCTTGCCATTCTGCAAATAATTGGTTTGCCACGAGATTCTTTACATCCTTTTCAATAATTGATTTAGCTGAGCTACAATCAATTCTTAACAGAAATTTCTGATTTAGTAAATCACCTTGAAATTTAGTAATACATTTAATAATATAAAGCATTTCTTTCTTAATAGTCGAATGTTTTGATTGAGTAGGATTCCATTTTCCTGATGTAAATCGAACCAGGACTTTTTTTGAAGTTTCAGGAATTACTTGTTTTAGTATTCCTTCATAGCCTAAATTAGAGGCATCTGTTTCAACAATTTTGAAATATTTTGGATTAGCCAAAGATAGGCAAGGTAAACATTTCACCTTAGTTTTAATCTTTTGGACTGCTTGAAAATATTTCTCTATCCATGGCTCAGGTTTTTTCCTGAGTCTAGAATACAGTATTGTTGTATCTTGTGCTAAATCTGAAATATAATTCAGACTTCCTGAAAACCTTTGTAACTGTTTTTTATCAGTTATTGTTTCAGGAAATTTAAAAGCAAATTCAATACTTCTATCTATAGGAATAATTTTTCCTTGATTAATCATATGACCTAAAAATCTGACCTGAGTTTGAAAAAATTTCATTTTTAGGGCAGATATCACTAATCCATTATGTTTTATCAAATTCTTAAATATTTTTAAGTGTTTGATATATTGCTCAATTGTTTTAGAGAATTCTAAAACATCATCTATATAAACAATTATAAACTCAGTATAGGGATTGAATATATAATTCATTATATTCCGAAATTCAGAAGGGGCATTTTTCTGACCAAAAGGAATGACATTCCATTCATAATGACCAAAAGAAACTGTAAAGGCAGGTTTATATCTATCAGATTCATTAATCTGTATCTGCCAATGACCTGATTTCATATCGAATTTAGAAAAGATTAAAGCATCGCTTAATCTATCTAGCTAACAAATCCTTCATATTAGGGATTGGATATCTAATCCATTTTAACACTTTATTAAGAGGTTTATAGTTAATTACTAATCTAGGGACACCTCTTTCTTTTTTAGCAGCATTATTAACATAAAATGTTGTACAACTCCAAGGGGATTTAGACTTACGAATTAAGCCTTTTTTAAATAGAGAATTAATCTCCTTTTTGCATAATTCTAAGTACTCTTTATTCATTTGGGCTGGTCTGGCCTTAGTAGGAATTTGGTTTTCATTAAAACCATCTATATATGGAAGAGAAACAACATGTTTCTTTCTATTCCAAAAAGTATTAGGAAGGTCATTACAAACCTCATCATTGAATTGTTTTTCAATGATCTTTATTTGATTTCTAATATCGGGTTTTTTGAGCTGTTCATTAATGCTCAAAACTTTTATTTCTTCATTAAGAAAACATAATTGGTTTTCTTTGCTAAGAAGACGATCTCTAACTTCATTAAGTATACGAGTTTGGGGGTCGGTGACGAATTCAAATTTTATACTTTTCCCTTCAATAATGGTAGAAATCCCAATTTGATTAACATTGTTGAGGGGCATAATATTGTAAAGGAAAGGGGCATAAATATTATTCTATAGTTAATATTCTTTATTAGAATAAAAGATGTGGGAATACAAATGTCTTTGTTACAAATATAAGCATTTGGCAACTTGTATCTAACTTGGAGCTTGTCTCCAGCAGCATGAGAAATTGATTGTGTAGTTTTTTGAAAATATTTGGTAAGGATTATTCCCTCTTTAATACAATTCAAGTCAGCTCCACTATCAACTAGAGCTATCTCATCTTTGAGGATAAAATCTCTATTTACCACTAAGGTAACCTTAATGTATCATCTTTGAGATGTTACTTGCTCTAAGAGATTCAGGTATTCTGTAATCTCAGTATTACTAGTAGAGGGGATATCCTTGGGTTCTTCCTTTTTAGTAGGGGAGGAAGATTTACCTTCTAACAAAGTAATTCTTTGTGCTAACAGGGTGTTATTTTGTTTAATCTGACTAATTTCAGATTTTAATAAATTGAGTTCTTTTTTCAAGTCATTAATTGAAACAGGAGTCTCCTTTATAGTAGATTGCTGAAATCTATCTATAACTTCATTAAATTGATAAGGCGCCTCTATTACTAGAGGAGCTTCTTTCTCTTTATTGTCCTTAATAAGAGCTTCGAGCATTTGCTTCTTTAAGTCAAAATTCGTAATTGAATCTATAATTTTCAAGGCTCGATCTTGATCAGCCGTTAAGACATTTAATCCATTCATATCTACTATGGATTTGTAATAGTTCAGCTCATTACACTGACAATCATTATCGTCAGAACTAACTGAGTCTGATGAGGACTCATAAATTAAGGATAAATCTTCATCATTAGAAGATTCTCTTTCTTCATCTGAACTGTGAAGCATAACCTTTTCTAATTATGAACGTAATTGTTCATCTTCTATCTCATTAAGGGCTTTCTTCATCTAACATTGATTGGCATAATGGCCAACTTTGCCACATTTATTACAGGTAATATCAATCTTTTTGGTTTTTCTTTTCTTCTTATTACAAAGGGTTTTTCCTTTGATCTATTATAGGATTTTCCTCTGAAGTTCTTTTTATAAGAAATTTTATTGAAAGGATATTTTGATTTATAAGAATTATTATAAGTCTTATTTCTTTTATAAGCAATCTTTTGCCTTTTCTTCTCTTGGTATTTGGTAATTTTCCCTATATCAAAGGCGAATTACAGAATTCTCCTAATTGGTGTTTTTCGGAAAGCTTTTGCTTTTTTAGCTGATTTCTTAAATTTATGTCATTACATAAAGTTAATCCTTCGTTAATACAATTACTAACAATCTCTCCATAGGTTAGAGAGGCGTAATTAATGTTTACTCCATCATTCTTATTTCTTAAGGATTGTCTAACCCTTTCTACGAAGAGATGGGGTAAACCGTCTACAGATTTAGACTTCCAATGAATTGATAGGGTCATTAAGTTGATAAACCCTAGATAAGAAGGTATCTTTATACCATCTAAAATGAGTCAGTGAGGGACATCTAAGGTTTTGAAGAAGCGTACATAACTTCTCTGTAACAAGAACATTGGTTCCTACAAAATGTTGTAGAATGGAGATGCACAGAGTATAAACTGCATCTTCTTCTCCAGTAGTGGTAGTACCATCTTCTATATATTTTGACTATTTTCTTGTGATTAAGAATTTCTAATTTTTGGTTCTGGGTAAGATAATGATCCCACCATCCTTTGATTTGTCCTACAAATCCAGTAGAAATGAAGGACGCTATAGCACTATCATTCTATGTATTACATCAAAAATTTGTTTTTCGTTTAAATCATCAATATTCCATTCATAGATGGCTTTTCCCGAGTATGAAGTTTGGATGTACTCTGGTTCTTCAAACAGAAGATCCTGAGGAGAAGGTCTTTGATAATAGAATTTTTCTAAAGGTTTAGGAGCATAAATAGGGTTTAACTCCGCATGGTTAATTTGTTATTTAGCAAACATGGTTGCTAATTGATTAATGTCATATAGGTCTTCAAAAGGGTCTGAAGCTTCGGATTGTTGGGAAGAGTCATCTTTAGATAATACTGCTAAGTTTAAGTTTTGAAACTTTTGTTGAAGAATTTGCAGGAATTCTTCACCACTAGTTTCTATCTTAAAAACCCTTTTTGGGAAATGGAGGTTGAATCATTGGAATGTTGTCTTTATTAGACGAAGATTCTGGTAAATGGTTTTGAGTCTCTTGTTTCTCAACTGCCTTTTTAAGCGAAACTAGTTCATCTTTTGTGGCTTGCCTAAGAGAAATTATCTCATTTTCTAAGGCTATAAATTGGTCACCTAAACAAGTAAGGAAGGTATTGGTATAATTTTGCAATTTAATTATTGCATTCAAATCTTTTACGGTAGCATGAGTACTCTTAAGTTTTTGAAGGCTTGTATAAGCCGTGGCTTCTGTGGTATTACTTAAACAAATTGTCTGCTCTGGAGGAAATGGAGAATTAATAATATCTCCCTTTGAAGTTTTTCACGGTCTTTGTAACACTAAAATCTCTTTATTTATGTTACTAAGGTAGGTTTTCATAAACCAATAGACAAAAGATATATAATCTTATGTCTTAGTTAAGTAAGAATAATATTCATCTTTGAACCTTTTTAGGTCTTCTGATGAATAATTCTTAAAATACCGTTGCCTAAATTGGGCATGTTTTTCTTGTTGGAATTCCTTATTAAGGATTTTCCTTATTGTGCTTCCTGGGATAAATCAATCATTGATATGGAAGCTCATTTCTGATGGAGTAGGAGATTGCCTACTCTTTCCATAAATTCATTTTGGAATTCTATTTTGGCTAATTCTAATTTCTTCTACAGACTCGACTTCTTCTTTTAATTGAGAAGTAGAGGCTCTAGCTGAGACGCTGGGGCTGTGATTTATTCACTAGCGGTAGAATATCTAGCGGATATAGCTCTAGGGAACCTAATAGTTCTTTAAAAATTAAATTTAATCTCTACATTTCCTAATTATTTGAATAATCTGATTAAAAATGACATGAAATTCGTAATGAGATGATATTATAAATTATTAATAATATTCGTAAGAGGATTTCAAAGTCTTTACTTAAAATCTTTTATGGTATAAAAGATTATGTAAAAATTTCACTAACTCCAATGGTATAAATTTCTTAAGTCTTAACAAAAATTTTATAGATTGTTTATTTTTATTAATTCTCTAGCCAATTTAACCATCCATATTAAAATAATATATTTTATTTACAACATATTATTTTATAACCAAATAACACCCTCATGTAGTCATGTTCACAATATTTTACTTACATATTCTTTTAACCCATTTTAGCCAAGATAACATATAAATTATTGGTAGAGTTAAGTTCTATGGAGACCAACATTTGAGTGGAGATCGTGGAGACCATATACATTATGCACTCAAAATATTACAAAACATATATATTTGCAAAGAATGTTCAATTAACATTATTATTTTATTCAAAATCTTAAAAATCATATATGATTTGCTAGAAGAACATGTTTTGAAGAACAATACGTTCTGCAATATTTTATTTGCAGAACATACATGGTTTTCAAGATTTTTAATGAAATTTGCATGTAAAACATATATGATTTTCAAGATTTTCAATGAAATAAATGCAGTAGTGATTTTCATAGAACATGATTTCAATGAATAGGTTTTTGCAATGTTTTGATTGATATATGATCTCCGGTCTTCATTAAAAAAGTTGGTCTCCATAGAACTTAACTCATCATTGTTAATCATAACTTAAAATTAATATCAAACATATAAAATCGTTGAACATAAAATTTTACTTAGAAATTATGTAAATTAATTAGTTTAAGCTGGTTCCGACTTTGCTCTATACTTATGGCATCACCTTAAGTACGCTATCGCATTCCACTTTCATATAATTTAGAACTCGGGGTCTTCATTTGTACCCAATGGCATCACCAATCCAAAGCTTAGACCAAACACCGGTTGAAAATGGGAACAGGCACACTCTCATCCCATCAAACTATACTTATTTCAAGAACCCCGAAGACTCTTATGCATTGCCGGGTGATAGCATCCCGGTTATTGATTACTCACATTTGATCTCGAATGACCTTGATCAGCAAAATGAATGTGTTAGTGAACTTGGAAAAGCATGTCGAGATTGGGGATTTTTTAAGGTAATGACTGTTTCGCTTCACTGGTTAGGATTAAACTGGTGTCCTTAAGAATGTTTCTTGCATATGTTGCACATTTCTGATGTGCGTGTGTGTGTGCCAGCGTAGTGATTCTATAGAGTTTTATTAGTTACGAGGATACTGATAACGTTGATTGATTCACAGGTAAAGAACCATGGCATATCAGAGAAACTATATGAAACTTTGTTCGAGAAATGGGAAGAATTTAATTCCATGTCTGATGAAGAAAAACAAGAGTTTAAGATGACCAAGGGTATTATGGATCGAATCAGGTTTGGTAGTAGCAATAATTTCTCCTCAAGTACTGATAAAGTACGCTTCTGGAGAGATTTTCTAAAACTCTTTGTGCATCCCGATTTCAACTCTCCTCATAAACCTGCAGGTTTCAGGTATATATGTAGTCATTTTCGATATCGTTCTTCTAGCAAAAACCGATCATTTAGGTATATAAGGCATTTAGGATGTATGACTTTTGCAACTAATCATATACTTTTGCAGTCGGTATCTGGCTATTTAATTAGCTATGGACAATAGAATTGGATTTTGCAATTAAATTATTAGCAACTCTCAATAGTTGTTTTCGGTTCATTATTTGTGATGCCATTAGCTTATATGATGCACATAACAGTGAGATATTGCTGGAGTTGACTACAAAACAGAGAGAGGTGATGAAGAACTTGCTTGGAGGAGTTTCAAAGAGTTTAGGAGTTGAAGAATCCTACCTATACAATATGGCTGAAATGGACAAGGGGGTAGCATTTCTTGCACTTAACAGTTACTTGCCATGTCCCCAGCCTGAACTTGCAATAGGTATACCTCCTCATACGGACTTCGGACTCTTTACTCTGCTAGCTTCAAACGAAGTTGGTGGCCTTCAGATACAACAAAAAGGGCAGTGGTTTAATGTTAGTGCTCAACGGAACCACTTGATGGTTAACCTTGGAGATCAGATGGAGGTAAAGGAACTGCTCAATTAATCAAACCTCGTACACCTAAAACTTTATAAATGAATAGTACTATTAAGACCCGGAAATTTTGTTCATTTATCGAGGTTGAAAATACACCGTCACTACAATGTTGGAACCGGAAAATATATATTCTTTTAGGAAATTATAAGTGAACCTCAGATAACTAGATAAGCATAAAATTGCATCATATTTATGGCCAAGAGGTTCAGATCGATTATCCTACTAAAAATCAGTTGCATTTCATTTTCTTGCTTGCAGATATTGACCAATGGAAAATACAAGAGTGTTGTACACAGAGCCACATTGAATAGTGAGACTGTAAGGTTATCTATGGCCACTGCTTACGGACCTGCTGTGAATAATTTTGTGGTTCCAGCACCCAAGTTTGTGTGCGACAATATTAATCCACCAGCTTATCGGGGAATGAAGTATGGAGATTACATATTTGCCGACCAAAGTAACACCGAAAACGCTGTAACATCATTGGATTTGGTTAGGATCTGAAGCTAAGAATTCTGCAACACGGAGTATCAAAAGTCGCAATTTCATGTAATAATCATGGAATAGCGTTATCTCTAGTGATTCTCTCGAAGAACAAGTGGTTAGAGGCAACCTGTACTTGAACATTTTGTCGTGGTCCAGCTTCTCTGCTAATAAAGGGATTAATTGTTTGCATCTTTTCCATGTACAGGGGCCAAAACATTATATGGTTCCTAGCTACTGTGGTGAGTGATTAAAATTATTACAAAAATGTATTGATTTATACATTTTTATTTTGTATATTAATCATACAACCGACTGAAGAACTAATGTTACATGACGGACGATTAAATTAACTTAGGAGAATACAAATCTTGTCTGTAGTATAATCAAACCTGCCTCTTTGTGCTCAGATATTTAAATTTATTTTTCTGTGCTCTTTGGTTGTTTGTCAAATGGGGAAGACCAAAATAATTAAAATGTTTGATCTTATTCGAAAGATTTAAGTTTATTGTTAATCATCTTTTCCCTGGATATTAGATCTGGTTTTGGATCACTCCTCTATGATTTATGAAATTTAGAAATATTGTTCATTTGTTATTTTCGTGAATTGAGCGTTTATTGGGGAAAGCTGGTTTATTGTCATGCTGGGTATGTGCGATGATCAGCCCTTTATGGTTAATAAGGATATAACAACTTACTTACACCAGTGAAACAAACAAAAAGGCAATAGTAACATCCTGATAATTTGATAGGAATCAATAAGGTGTACCAAGTCACTAAGCAACTGAAAAAGTACAACGTTTTATAGCCTAGAGTAGTGATTACTTCAACCGGCTACAATACGCGATTAAACAATTTGATTATACTCGAACAAACTGTTTTCATGCTTGCAAGATCAAGGTAAATTGCACTGTGTTACTGTGAAAGTTCAAGATCTGAAGCTTCCTTCTTGTTCTTACTATGTTGGAGCTTTCCATAGAAGTAGGACATGAAACCCCAAATACATAGAGTTAGAGAAATCGCCTTCTCAACTTGGAACTTGTCATGGAAGAACAAAACTGCCAAGGTCTCTGTCACTGGCAGTAGGGTCGAAATTATAATGCCAGAAAGCAAAGAAGAGCCACAGAAAATGACTCCTGTTGCTCCCAGGAAGAACAACTGCCAGAGAATTGTGTCAAGGATTAGAATTAAATAATACATCGTTATTCCAAGCTCAAACTCCCTTGCTTCTCTTGAAATTTCCTGCAATTTTACGGCACAAGAAAGGGGAGATAAAATTTGCATAAATCAATATTGGGATTCAGCAAGATATCAACTGTTCTTAATCTACTAGTTATGAGTTATACCGTGAAGTCATGGTTCACAACCATGCCTATTGCACAAACAAGAGTAGCAAAGAATGACATGACCACCTGCATCTCCATGACTACGGAATAATTGATGTTCTGTTTAGCCTTCTTGCACATTAACTCGATTGCTGGTAGTACAAATCCATACAATGCAGCTGCTCCAAGTGTCATAAAGAAGCCTAAGAAGTATTGCTTATCGGACTCGTTAGCAGGACGATCAGAGCTAGTATGAAATGCAAGAACTACAGAACCAACACATAACAAAAATACTGCATTAATGGTAAAGCTGGTGAACTTTTGCTTAACCAGAAGAAACGCAAATCCAGCAGTAAACGCCAACTGTGTAGCAATTATGAGTGCAGAGGTCGATATAGGAAGCAGAGATACGCCATATGAATACATGTAATCATCAGCCCCCGTGAGAATGCCTATAACTGCACAGGGAATGATTAGAGCAGGTCTAATGGATACGAGTTTTGTCCCGGGAATTCCCTTCCTTCGACGATACAAATAAGAGATTATAATTGGGATGAAGAGAAAAGGCCAGCCAGCTGTTTCTAGACAGCTTGACAACCAAACTCTCTTCCCCCCCTTCACAAAGTACAGTCTCTGCACTTGAGGACCTATGCAATTGCCTAGGCCTAACATCAAGCAATTCAAAACCAGGAGGAGTCGCTTCATGGATTTGCTCATTCGTTTCTCATTGTAGTCTATTCGATTGTTCGTAACTGGAATGGCCATTTCGTAAGCTGATTATTTTCCCAACTCGTAAAAACTGCAATGCACAAAAGAAATGTTGAATAGGTATATGGGCTAAACTCACAAAGACAGAATGCTCAGGTAGAAATGACTAATAATTCTGTCACTGACACATTAAATTTAGTGCTACAATCTTCACAAATCACAACTGAATGTGAACAATACTTTGAAGAACTGTAATTGTACAACAAAGTAAAAAGAATTCAGAAGATTGCACCTAAAATTAAATTCTATGAATCAAAATGCGAAAAACAGCAAACTCCATGCAGATTCGTTTAAAAAAAATTATTGACCGTATGATTGCAAATAACAGAGTCCAGAAAATTTAAGACTAAATGCACACATACAGTTATCGTACCTGTTAAACCTCTAAGATCAATTTCAGTCGCCTACAAATTCGTTTAAAAGAAACAGATCAACTGTGGAAGTTGTTAACTTTTCACCTCTTATAAAGCAGTTTATGTTACATATTATAATATGTATATTAAAGTAGTAGAATATTTGTAGAATCTTAAAATAAAATATTGGCTAAAGAAATATTTAACAGAATCTTAAAAGTAAAATAGCTAAAGAATACTTGTTAAAATCTTAAAAATCTATTAAAAGAATTATAGTATTTACCAGAGCTTTATAATAAAAGTACGAAAGTATGTTATATTTTTGTATATAATAAGCATAAAAAAATTCGGGTGGGTGATAAGATGATTAGATCAAAGATATCTTATCCATGATCCCGTACTACCAAAGTGATAAGTGTCGATAGATGAAAATTGTTGGATATAAATATAATATCAAAAATTGTATTTGATTGTTTTGGGAAAAGATTCAGCAAGGTTTCATTATTCCAGTTCACCTTTCTAATGCTGAGCAACCAGCTGATATGTTTCCAAAGGCTATTATAGTGGAGATAGTTACATCAAGTTTTCTATGTAAACAGATTGGATAGATCCAGTAGTGTAGCTATTCATTTTTACTTGTAACAACTTCTTCGTCAGTATGCAGTCATTTTCGATAAGAATCGTCTACTACATTTGTGACAAAAAACTTTACTAATTGAAATGATGCTACTTTGTTCTGTGGATATAAGTAAAAATCCACCGATTTATTAATAAAACCCTTGAAAATGAAAAAAATTAAGATCCAGATCAACAGGCTACACCAACACAAGTACACAATTTGATGTACTCGGGATAAACTGCTTCTATACTTGCAAGATCAACATAAATTGCACCATGTTACTGTGACGGATCAAGATTTGAAGCTTTCTGGTTCTTATTATGTTGGAACTCGCCATAGAAATACGACATGAAACCCCAGAGAGAGAGAGTCAGGGAAATCGCTTTCTCAACTTGAAACTTGTCATGGAAGATCAAAACTGCCAAGGTCTCTTGCACTGGCAGTAGCATCGCAATTAAAATGCCAGAAAGCAAAGAAGAGCCACAGAAAATGACTCCTGTAGTTCCAAGGTGGAACAGCTGCCAGAGGATTGTGTCAAGGACTAAAACTAAATAATATATCGGTATTCCAAGCTCAAACTCCTTTGCTTCTCTTGGAATTGCCTGCAATGTTGTACCACATGAAGAGGGACAAAGAAAAAATATATGTTAATATTAGGATTAGGATTAGACAAACCTTCACCGGTTCTTAATCTACTAGTCATGAGGTATACCGTGAAGTCATGATGCACAAACATGCCTATTGCACAAACAACAGTGGCGAAGAATGACATGACCACCTGCGTCTCCATGACTACAGAATAATTCATCTGCTGTTTAGCCATCCTGCACATTAATTCGATTGCTGGTAGTATAAATGCATACATTGCAGATGCTCCAAAAGTGAAAACGAGGCCAATAAAATATTGTTTATTGGACTCGTGAGCAGGACGATCAGAACTAGTATGAAATGCAAGAAGTATTGCTCCAATGCATAACAAAACGACAGCGTTGATGGTGAAGCTGGTGAACTTTTGCTTAACCAAAAGAAATGCAAATCCTGCAGTAAATGCTAACTGAGTAGCTGATATAAGTGCAGAGGTCGATATTGGAAGGCGAGACACACCATAAGAATACAAATAATCAGCAGCCCCAGTGAGAACGCCTATAATAGTACAAGGAACGATGAGAGCAGGTCTCATAGACACGAGTTTAGTCCCGGGAATTCCCTTGCTTCGACGGTACAAATAAGAGATTATGATTGGGATGAAGAGAAAAGGCCATCCAGCTGTTTCTAGCGAGCTTGACACCCAGACTCGCTTTCCCCCTTTCACAAAGTACAGTCGTTCCAGTTGAGGACCACCACAACCGCCTAGGGCTAAAATCACGCAATTTAAGATGAGGAAGAATCTCTTGATGGATTTGCTCATTTGTTTCTCATTGTTGTCTATTCTGTTGTTTGTAACTGGAATAGACATTTCCTAACGATTTAATCTGTCAGCTCGCAAAATCTGCAATGCACAAAAAAGAGAGTGGTGTAAGAATGGAGCTGGACTTGCGAAAACTGAATGCTTAACTGAACATGACAAATAATTAAATCACAAAATACGTCAAAGAAGTCAAAATACTAGTTAATCTTACGATTAAAGTCAAAATACTAGTTAATCTTGTGATTAAATCAGACTAAATTGATGGACCAAGTTCTACATTCTAAATCTGGGTAATAATTTCGAAATAGCAGTGAGTGGTATGGACTATTCAGTTTATTGGCTAGTTTGGTAATAAGGAAGGTAGACAGACCTCAAAACATGCAAGAAAAAAAAAACAAAAAAAAATTGCAGAGGCTACCACAAAATCCAAATATAATCCATTTAACTAAGAACAAATCTCTTTAATTGCAAACCAAACTTTCTGAAACTAGCAAGAAGTACCTCTTAAAGTAGATGTGTGTGATTTGTACAATAGTAACGAATGTTTGGGAAGAAATGAAAAATGCGAACGACCACATATACTATCATTCGAATTTCATTCCATTCTTTACATTTTCATTCATCCCAGTAGAAATTCTTTACCATCTAACAAATAAATAAAAAGGAACACATGAAAGAACACATAAAAAGTATTAAGCTTAAATAACATAGAGGATTGAAGAAAAAAGCTTGCATGAGAGTAGAATTTAAAGAACTTACAATGAGAGT
This sequence comes from Saposhnikovia divaricata, assembly GCA_036435485.1. Classification (NCBI taxonomy): domain Eukaryota; kingdom Viridiplantae; phylum Streptophyta; class Magnoliopsida; order Apiales; family Apiaceae; genus Saposhnikovia; species Saposhnikovia divaricata. The sequence continues at coordinate 134,233,305 of CM071595.1, forward strand.
ACAAAGAAAAATAAGTTATATGCATCTGTATGATGTTATCATACCTGTTAAAGCTTCAAGATCAGTTTCACCTTCACCTATGAATAAAGCTACCACTTCTTTGTTAACAAAACTGCAAACTAGATTTATTTACCAAAAAGAAAAAAGAAACTGCAAACTTGTCATCTTAGCTGTTGTTGTACTTATTCAGACAAAATATTCCAACTTAATTTTAAGTATTTTCCAGAATCTCAGATGCTAAAAAGAGAAATACTCAACATTATCTTGAAATTTAAGTAATAAAGAAAACTTTTACCTAAAAAAAAAAAGACCTTTTAGTTAGCATTCCTATGGATGATTCTATAGTGTTCTTTGTTGTGTGTTCTTCCTCAAGTAATGGCCTGATATATTATTACAAACTAATTACAATAGAACCTCGAAAAATGAATATTCGATAAACGAACAACCTCATCAAATGAATAAATTTTTCTGGTCCCAACATAACAGAGACAATGTATTTTTGACCTCGATAAATGAACAATCTCGCTTAATGAATAAAATTTTCCAGAGTCCTGAGCGTATTCATTTACCGAGGTTTAACTGTAGTGACAATTTACATGTTTACAAAATATTAATAAATAAATCCTAAAGCAGTATCGATTTGTTAGGTATTCTTTTATTATGAGCTATAGTCTCTCAAAAGAACAATATATTTTCTTTAAAACTTATATTTCAAGATTGGATTCACAGTGTTATCTGATTCAAAGAGTAAGGTAAGATTGACGACGATGAACACATCATCCACGACATACAAACATAGTGCATTGTTTTTGATCTCGATAAATGAATAATCTCGCTTAATGAATAAAATTTTCCAGTCCTGAGCGTATTCATTTATCGAGGTTTAACTGTAATGACAATTTACATGTTTACAAAATATTAATAATTAAATCCTAAAGCAGTATTCGATTTGTTAGGTATTCTTTTATTATGAGCTATAGTCTCTCAAAAGAACAATATATTTTCTTTAAAACTTATATTTCAAGATTGGATTCACAGTGTTATCTGATTCAAAGAGTAAGGTAAGATAGACGACGATGAACACATCATCCACGACATACAAACATAGTGCATTGTTTCATTATCCATAGACTACAATATAAATTATTTTCTATTTACATTAACAAGTAATACCATCACTAATTTGGCAATTTCTGCAGATTTCAGTGAACATCCAAGACAAGTACACAAACTGGTTCTATTAGTGCAAGATCAACGTAAATTGCACAGTGTTACTGTGATGGATCAAGATTTGAAGCTTCCTTCTTGTTCTTAGTATTTTGAAACTCTCCATAAAAGTAGGACATGAAACCCCATAGACATAGAGTTAGTGAAATCGCCTTCTCAGATTGGAACTTGTCATGGAAGAATAAAACTGCCATGGTCTCTGTCAGTGGCAGTAGGCTCGAAATTATAATGCCAGAAAGCAAAGAAGAGCCACAGAAAATGACTCCTGTTGCTCCCAGGAAGAACAACTGCCAGAGGACCGCGTTAAGGATTAAGACTAGATAATATAACGTTATTCCAAGCTCAAACTCCCTTGCTTCTCTAGGAATTGCCTGCAAGAAAAAGTGAAGTATGTTAGTATTAGGATTGAGCCACATTCACCTATTCTTAATCTACTATTTCTGAGATATACCGTAAAGTCATGGTTCACGAGCATGCCTATTGCACAAACAACAGTGGCAAAGAATGACATAACCACCTGCATCTCCATGAGTAGGGAATAATTTATGGGCTGTTTAGCCTTCTTGCACATTAACTCGATTGCTGGTAGTATAAATCCATACAATGCGGCTGCTCCAAGAGTCATAAAGAAGCCTAAAAAGTATTGCTTTTTGGACTCATTAGCAGGACGGTCAGAGCTAGTATGAAATGCAAGAACTACGGCTCCAATACTTAACAAAAAGACAGCATTAATGGTGAAGCTGGTGAACTTTTGCTTAACCAGAAGAAATGCAAATCCAGCAGTAAATGCCAACTGTGTAGCAATAACAAGAGCAGACGTTGATACAGGAAGGCGAGACACTCCATAGGAATACATATAATCATCAGCCCCAGTGAGAATGCCTATAATAGCACAGGGAATGATTAGAGCACGTCTAATGGATACAAGTTTTGTCCCGGGAATTCCCTTGTTTCGACGATACAGGTAGGAGATTATGATTGGGATAAAAAGAAGAGGCCAGCCAGCTGTTTCTAGACAGCTTGACAACCAAACTCGCTTTCCCCCTTTCACAAAGTACAGTCGCTGCACTTGAGGACCACCGCAATCACCTAGGCATAGCATCAAGCAATTCAAGACCAGGAGTAGTCTCTTCATGGATTTGCTCATTCCTTTCTCATTGTAGTCTATTATATTGTTTGTAACTGGAATTGCCATTTCAAAAACTGCAATGCACAAAGAAAAAACTGTTAAGTATGTATGGGCTGGACTCACAAAAACTGAATGCTTAAGTAAACATGACTACTAATCATGTCAATGAAATATTGTAGTAAGTTCTACAATCTTTACAAGAAAATCTAAACAATGCATTGAAAAATTGACATTGTCGACCAAAGTATAAAGAGTTAAAAATATTGCTTTACCACAGAATGTTTATACGTAAAATGGGCTACTCAGCTTGATCAAGCTAATTCTACGGGACTCCGAAAGTCTGTCACTGACTCAACATTCTCACAGAGAAACTAGTATGCCTATACAGTTTTAACTCTTTCAATTGCACCTTCATGTAGTTATTCTTTGTAGTCACATTAAATTGTCTACTCATAAGTGGTACTTCTCATCTTACCACTAGTTAAAAGGTATTCTCCTAAGCAAATTATCTACCACAGAAAGCAGAGGTGGAGTGTGCAATATCCTTAACCCCACATAAACCTGATAAGATAGCTGTTATCAGCTTACTTTGAGAACTACTTTGTTGCAGGGATAGTTGAAGCTTAAAGTTACTTGGCAAAAAAATAACAATAAGTAGTCGAACTTAAAGTCGTTTGTCTGTCACTCTTCTATTTGCCTAGGATGTAACAAATCTTTGGAAGCCTTTAATTTCTACAGTATCCGAATATACATTTGAAGCTTAAAGTACTTAAGATTTGCCGATCAGCTAATATTTAGATATTGCATAGACAATCAGACTGATACTGCGAACGAAAGAAAATTAAATTGAATTTAAACACAGATTGAACTAATTCTGAAACAAATTGAAGTACATTTTTTTCATGTATATGATTGTTGCAGCATTAAAAGTGAAACTAATTTGCATATTGTTGGCATGTTCAGTAATAAAGAAGGTATACAGACCTCACAGAACATATGAGGAAAATCAAGCAAAAAATTGCAGAGGTTGCCAGAGAATCCAAATATGTTCTCTTCATTTAAGATTAAAATCTCTTTAATTTTCAACCACCTATTACCCATCAAATCAAAAAAAAAAAAAAAAAAAGCATCAAACAATCAAATAAAAAGAACACATAAATGAATACATGAATGAAGATCTTTAAAAACAAATACATAAAGTATTAAGCTTAGTTAACATAGAAGAACAAGCTAGCTAGCCATGATTATCATATATTAATATGCAAAAATTTCATCTTTACTGAAGCAATAATCATATACTTATTCACATCACTGGGAGATGAATAATCTACTGTCGTACAACTGAACTGGACTCGATAAGTCTTAGTCCGATATGGAGAATATTCTGTTAATGTTTTAATTCGACATTTTGCAGTTAAATTTGCCAATATGTATATTTAAATTCGACTTAATTTGACTCTACTCGATTTTTTCGAAATGGAGACATAAACAGAGCAGCAGGGATGGGCACTAGCCTCACTTGTGATTGGCAATTAGAAAAAGATGAAAATTGAGGAAGAACTAAAAGATGATCTGAAAGCTTGATGTGCAGGTTTACCAAACCGATATAGTTTGATTGCTTTTATAATGCGCTAACCTTTTTTCTTACTTTCATTACTAGGTTGGTGTTAAACAAAATACAAGAATTTGTAGTTTTTTCCTTCTGAGAGTAAGCTTTTTCACGTCTTTTTTGTGCAATAAATAGTCGTTAATATGATTAAAGTATTTTTTGTTATATGCATTAGTTTGGTATATACTCATAATTGTATAGAATGATCCATTTTACATAACCATAGCAGCAACAGAGCCAACAAGACTCGTCCGCTGTTGCCTTGAAGAGAAAAGTGTCGTGCATAAAAAATGAACGAATTTCGTAAAATTTGGAGGAAATTTGTCGAAAAATTCTACAAAAGCTTGCTGCTTGAATCCATCAAATCAATCCACAATTTCAATGAATTCCGGTAACTTTCTTAATTAATAAGTTTAGCTACTAGGAAATTAAATAAACCGCAGAGTTCTTGTACTGTATAAGTTCAAGTTTAAATCAACCAACACACACGCCCAAACTAAATAAATGAAAATGTCTCATTGTAAAATGTGAGAAACAACGAACAAAACTACATGTTTTTGTTAGTTTTATTTCTGCAATACTATTTCAGGAACATCCCTGAATTGATCTTCAACTTCTGCAACTTGCTCCTGTTTCTTTTCCTCGGTTTCTGCTATGCTTTTCTTTTCCTTGTCTAGTTTATCCTCTTGATAGAAGTAGGATACGGAGCCCCAACAAGCAAGAAAAAGAGAAATTCCCTTTTCAGGTGTAAATTTCTCACCAAATAAAAATACAGCCAGGATTTCCGAAACAGGTAGCAGCGCAGAAATTAGTATTCCAGAGAGTATTGAGTTGTTACAGAAAATTACTCCAATTGCTCCCAGAAAAAACAGCTGCCAAAGAAATGCATCTGCTACTAATACAAAAATATACATCGCTTTTCCAAGCTCGAAAGTCTCTGCTTCTCTTGGAATTGCCTGCAAGAATGAGTAGGTACAGTTGGTAATATGTGTCTGTAAATATTGAAACAGACTCATAGTATACATTCAAACTCATCCAGGTTTACTTAATGGAACTCGTAAAACCCTATGGTGAAGTCTAAGTCCTTGGAAATTAGGAAAAGAAATTTGTGAGGTTTGCTAGAACTGGAAATACTTTTCCAGTTCTTCCATTACATTTTGATCTAAATAATGCTATAACACCGCATTCAAGGAAAGATCTGAACCTTTCGAAGAAAAACTTCAAAAAAAAATTAAATCAGTACTCTCTTGGACACATGTAAGCGAAGGTATAAACGTTTTATCATGCTAGGTATTATGACCAACGAAAAAGGTAGGTCGATCTATTAAGTTCCTTTCAATTTAAATCATTGTTGTTGAGGTTAAACTAAAGAGATGAGATACTGACCTGGATATCATGATTGATACACATCCCAATGAAGCAGAGGATTGTAGCAGAAAAGGATATAATAACCTGCATCTCAATGACCAGAGAATATGTGATTGTCTGTTTAGCTTTCTTGTATATGAGCTCTACCGATGGCAAGACAAATCCATACAAAACAGCAACTCCTAGGGTCATTAAGAATCCTACTACATAAGTCCCTTTGGATTCATTTACAGGAACATCAGATCCTGAATTGAACGCAAGAACTGCAGCTCCAGCTGTCAACAAAATAATTGCATTAATGTGTAAAAAAGTGAACTTCTGCTTCACAAGAAGCCGGGCAAATAAGGCGGTAAACCCCAGTTGGCTGGCTAATACAAGAGAATAAGTGGAGACAGGAAGTTTAGAAACACCAGCAGCATCCATTAAATCATCTAAACCAGTGAGAATGCCAATAACCACACAGTAAAAAGCAACGGTCATCGACATTGTTGTTATTTTAGTCTGCGGACCATACTTTCTTCGACGGTAAATGTAAGAAATCAACCATGGAATCAAGAGAAATGGGAAACCAGCTGTTTCCAAAGTACACATCAACCAAATTCTCTTTCCACCCTTAACAGAATAAAGCCGGTTTGTAAGAGGAGCAATACAATTGCCTATTCCTAGCATCAAGCAGTTGATCAAGAGTAGCCATAATTTCATGTTTTTGCTCATCGCTTTTTCCTCCATCCTGGTAAGGCTGGTTATTGAAAGTACTCAGTCAGCAGTGAATTATAGGTAAACAGAATATCACATGAACAGATTAGAATATAATGCACACACAAAGGATCAACTAGTTCGCATGAATTTTGCTTCAAAATTGGCAGGCAGAGTAATTATTCTTGAAAAGGGGCAGAATGTGAATAGTACAAGTTACAAAAGCCACAAAGGATTGCTTCAAATGCATCATGAAGAAAGTTTAAAAAAATGCAAATGTTTCTTGGTGTCACACTAACTATACCTAAAGACAATCTATACTGAACTTGCAGAGGTATAGAGATATCGCTCATAGACTGATTCTCCATCATTAGCAATCGAAAATTGAATGAGCTTCAGCATATTGATTTTGCTTCTGCTTAAATATAAGAACATAACTGAAGCATGTCTACTACAATTGCATCTATGAAATTATTATAGGCACCAGAATATCTCTTGTAAAGCTCTACAAATCATGCCAACGTTGTTCACTAGCCTATTTTCATGGATGATAACATGATAAATATGCTCTCGAGGTTATCTTCTCATTCGCAAAGTGGAGGCACTCCCTCAAGTTTATTACAATACATCACAATTGTTTATATAATAAATCCATAATTCTCAATAATAGAAATTAACATAATAACAGAACTCTCCGTTTTTAACTAATAATAATATTAAAGGTAAGTCTCTATTTTTTCCATAATAATATATTAACATATATGTCAACATCCCCCTCAAACTCACCATACTCAAAATCGAGAGTTTGCCAAAATTAAAAAAAAATTGAATTTGCTTCAATTAGTAGACCCACTTGAATCATCTTCCTCATCGTGATCATTTTCTTTATATTTGTCCTCGTTATATCTTTTTTCCCAACGTGTCTCTTTCATCGCTTAACTATTTTCCTCAAAATTTCTCTTTTGATCGTTGTTGATTTGTTGATTTAGAACAGTCTCTTACAAAACCATATCATCATCGTCGTTGCATTTTCTGTCATATTTTTTAACTTTTTCACCCATGTACTCTCATAAGTTTTTACCCTCACATCACGAACTCTATTTTTCTCACGAACTTTCGTAGTGTTAATTATTCTCACACCTACCAACTACCAACTCTAGCAGGTTTGATTTTCATGAGTAGCGTATTGAAAAGACTTTCCTTAACCATATAATGCTACTCTAATATATACTATACAGCAATTTAATCTAAATCTTGGGGCGGGCTTATTATCACTGAATTAGAGATAAGACTATAAGATTAATTCAAACACAAAAGTTGGCCTTCAAAGATATCCCTTTAGTAGACATCTTTGATCCTAAATTATTTCCGTAATCTATCATCATAACAGGACACAAATATTAAGCAGAGACGCCTACAGATTCTTCGACTAAGAAACAACATGAACTCGTAACAAGTACTGTTGGACTTTTAAACCTTAACAGTTTGGCATTGTTGTGAGCAGCAAAAATAAATTGCGGAAACACAAACTACGATGGATCTTCCGAATCATAGCAAAACACACCTCAAAATATATACCAAAACAAAATTGAATTTTATGCAACAAAAATAACAAACATAGCCATGTATAATGCCATACAACATACCATAAAATAAATTTTGCATTTAGTCTTATGAAACCACCATTAGCATAGAAAACTAAATTGTAAGAAAGGGAATCAAATTTTTTTTCGAGAATATTAAGATTACCTCAATGGAAGCTGATTCGAAGAACAGATTTCTTTTATTATTCAGAACTTGTTTTAGCGAAACAAGTTCTAGAGAAGATAAAGTGATCGTGATTGCATGACAGTAATAAGTCTATATATGCATGGAGAAGCGGACTTGGTTTCTAAGTAGAAATAGAATTAGAGTGCTAATGAAGCTCCCGCCCGGTATCAGAAGTGTTGTTGAATGTGTAAACAACAAATTCTCTTCGAATGTGTGATAATATAATTACCATTTATATTTTAAGAAATTTATTTAACTCTTTTTGAATTTGTGATAATTTTTTTGTCAGGAATTTGTGATAATTTAAAGTAGCCATTCTATTAATTTAAGTTAATGAATCTCGTATTCTAAATCCAACAAAAAAATTATTATATGTACTCTCTATATATTCAATCACTTTTTCTACTTCCAATAATTCTTTTAACTAGTTGATAAAGCCGCGCTTCGCGGCGGCATTACAAAGTTTTTTAAAAATTAAATATAGATTTTCGTTACATTCAACATATTTTCTAATGACTTATATAATAATTTTTATCCATAAAAATCGAACCCTAAAAATAAAAATAAAAATTATGACATCAGTATCCAATTCTAATAGCTAATACAATCTTTTCTAGTGAGTCGTCTTCCCGTTAAAACATGTTTCGAGCCGCTCTTATTTGGAACCGAAATTCTAACTTCATTAGCACTTATCTTATGAAATAAAAAAAATTTCTTAAAAATTAAAACCTTAAAAGAGAGTAAATTCTAAATTTAACATTCTTTAAACTTTCGAATATTTATGGAGTTTTAAAGATGAAATACATCTTATATTTTCTGTATATCATAGATATTCCTGTATTAATTTACAACTTTCGCATGGAATTATTTTTCTATTATGTTAACACATCAATTTTTTTAAATGTGAAGACTTTCATTAGGGGAATAATATTGAATTTATGGACATATTTTTCTAATGCAAGTATAATTAACTTGTATAAAAAATTAAAATAAAAGAATTTTAGGAAAAAAAGATATAAAGTTTAAAAAATCGTATAAGACGTGCATTTCCATCGTCCTTGTATTCTACTTCCAATGAAACATTTTATTATATATATTATAAAAAAACATATTTTATACCTCCAATTAAATTTTTAATTACATGTATTTTCTATAAATTCAAACTCTTCTTATTTATAAATTAGAACTCATATTTTACTTACAATAAAACTCTTAATTATATGTATTACAAACACTTATTCTACTTCCAATAAAACTTTTAATTATATGTCTTCCGTATAAATTCAAACTTTTATTTTCAAAAAATTTGAACATCTATTATGTTTCTAATATGTTAAAAGATAGTTTTTTAGTTATTAATATTTAAAATTCTAAAATTCTAAAAAAAATTATATATATATTTTTCTATTATATCATCAATATTAAATTTTTATATTCAATACGGTTTTCTTTAATGAACCGCTTTCTCGTCAAACATGACTATTCCTTTTGAATCGTTGTTTCGTTAAGAACAAAACCTTAACTTTTACATATATTACTTGTCCATAAAAATCGAATACTAAAAATGAGATAAAATTTATATCATCAATTTTAAATTCTAATAGCTTATACAATCTTTTCTAGTGAGCCGTCTTCCCGTTAAATACGTTTCGAGTCTCTCTCGTTTGAGATCGAAATTTTAATTTCATTATACAACTTTTTTCCTTAAAATCAAAACCTAAAAATAGTGTGAATTTCAATTTTTATTTTCTCCAAGCTTTCTAAAATTTATGGAGTTTTAAAAATAGAAAAACATCTTAATTTCTCTTTATATTATAGATACTTCTGTATTTATTTAGAGTTCCCACATGAAATGTTCTTTTATTTTGTTAACACATCAATTTTTTTCTTTTTAAATATGAAGACCTTTTTTATGAGATTTATACTGGATATATGAAACTTTTTCCTAATAGAAGTATAAATAACTTGTATAAAAAATATATAATTTTAGAATATCGTAAAAGATGTCACCATTGTTCTTGTATTCTACTTCTAATAAATATTTTAATTATATGTCTCCTCTATATATTCAAACACCCATTCTACTTCCAATAGAACTTATAATTATATGTTTTTTCTAAAAATTCGAACTCTTATTCTCTATAAATTCGAACTCTGATTCTATTTCCAATAGAACTTTTAATCATATGTCTTATAACTACATATTCTACTCCAATAGAACTTCTAATTATATGTCTTCCCTATAAATTTGAACTCTTCTTATCTATAAATTCGAACACATATTCTACTTCTAATATATTAAAAGATTTTTTTTTTTATATTTATTAGTGTTTATTCGAACTCAAATTCTACTCCTAATAGAACTTTTAATCATATGCCTTATAATTAAATACTTATTCTACTTTCCATAGAGCTTTTAATTTTATGTCTTCCCTATTAATTCAAACTCTTCTCATCTGTAAATTCGAACACCTATTCTACTTTTAATATGTTAAAAGATATTTTTATATTTATTAATGTTAATTTTATGGAGTTCTAAAAAAAAACATCTTTTCTCTTTACATTATAGATACTCCTGTATTTATTTAGGATCCCGCATGAGAATGTTCTTTTATTATGTTAACACATCAGTTCTTTTCTTTTTAAATACGAAGACACTTTTTTATGAGATTAGTATTGGATTTATGAAAATTTTTCCTAATAGAAGTATAAATAACTTGTATAAAAAAATATATAATTTTAGAATATTGTAAAAAATGTCACCACCGTCCTTGTATTCTACTTCCAATAAAATTGTTAATTATATATCTCCTTTATATATTTAAACACATATTCTACTTCTAATAGAACTTATAATTATATGTTTTTCTATAAATTCGAACTCTTATTCTTTATAAATTAGAACTCCTATTTTACTTCGAATCGAACTTGTAATCAAATGCCTTATAAATAAATACTTATTATACTTCCAATAGAACTTCTAATTACAGGTCTTCCCTATAATTTTGAACTCTTTTCATCTACAAATTCAAACACTTATTTTACTTTTAATATGGTAAAAGATATTTTTATATTTTGTTGAGTATTGAATATGCCAAAGAGAATACAGAGGGGGGGTGAATGGATTCTCGGCTTTTCTTTTGAATCTGCATAGTCGTGTATGTGTTTTTGTGCTCAAACAAATATAAGTACGGAAATATAAGACACAACAACACAATACTCACTTTAATCTAATGTTTTATTAGATCAAAATGTTGCTACAATCTGAGAACACAATTTCGTATTCTCAGCTTCTTTCTCTCAGAGATATTACTTGTAAAAAACTATTGATCACTCTGTTTGATGCTTGCTAAAGAAGTAGGGTTGTTCACTTATATCATGTGAACAACTTGCTTACAACAAATAAGGTAGCAAACAAATGTGCTTTCTAATGTGCCTATCCTATTTGAGTAAACATCCAAACTTCTACAGATTTGACTTCTTAGAACTCTGTTCAGATCCACTTCTTTAGCTCTTTTGCTCTTGTACTATCTCTCCAAGCTTCTTTGTAGGCTTTCCAACGTGCTTTACAGTATGTGGTCCATAATGCGTCTTGGCTTGTTGCAGGTTTCTGACTTGTACAATTCTTTAGTATTTTGTCTCCAAGATTGCAGTCGAGAAGTAACTCTGTTGATGATTTGAGAACTAGAATTGGCTTAATCGATAACTCTGAGTTCTAGAATAACGTTGAGCTGACATATCGAATCACTTTTCGAATAAGACTTTTCTCCAGGAATCCTTGAGATATCGAATAGAGCATTTTACTTATCGAATCCCTGAGATATCGAATAGCTTCCTGAGTCATTGAGATATCGAATAGAACATTGACTTGTCGACTCCTAGAGAACTCGAATGATACTTTGGCTTGTTGACTTCTTGAGTTCTCGAATAGAGTAGTCGACATGTCGAATCTCTGAGATATCGAACAGTACTATCAGAGATATCGAGCAGTGTCTCTTGAGATGTCGAATCCCTGACTTCTCGAAAGCTAGACTTCTCGAATATGACAACATACTTCTCGAATAGGTACTTAGGCAAATCTTCATTCTTCAAAATCCAATTGTGTTTATTTTGACAGTCTTGTTCTTCAAGCTTGAGGCATGATCCTTGGAACTTCTTTGAAGCATTATTCTCTGACTTTAATTACAGTTACACTGGTAGAATTTGATGCATGTTATAAGTACTACAACAAGTAGAAACTCTACAACTAGAGGTTCCCTCAGTTAAGAGGTCATGTAGGTAATGCAGATCATTACAGTCAATTAGGCTTGTTATTAGATGTATACAAGCATGCCTCTGTGACTAACAATCTCCCCCAAATTTTGAGTAAGACCCTTAGTCACAATTTCATGTCTGATAACAAGCCTAACATACATAAAGATAAAACTTGAAAAGTACAGGTATGTAATTTGATTGAAAATACAAAGAGGCATCCTTACAAGTTATGAAGAATTACTGGCCATATCCTTTTGGATTCATCTCTTGAGCTTTGGCTTGCAGATTCTCATTTTTCTTCTTTTCTTCAGCTTCTTTAGCTTTCTTCTTTGCATTTTCTTCCATAGCAAGAACAATGTCTTCTATAGCAGTGAGTTCCTCAATTAGAGGAGAGCCTAATAGATCTTTAAGAACTTCATTCAGTTGTTTCTTAGAGTAGGAACTGATGTAGTCCATTCTAATCTTCACAGTTCTTCCATATTTCTTGTATTCAATAATGTAAGGATTATACTTGACTCTACACAGACCCATGGCTCTTAACTCATCAGCCTTAGCTTCCATAGCAACAAACTCCTCCTCTCTTTTCTTTAACAGCTCCTCACTTTTCTTTTTCTGTTTTGCCTGGTGATCTCTCTTCATCTTGACAAAGTCAATCAAGTCCAGCTTCCATACTCTTTCAACTCTATCTTTAGAATCCAACATAGAAATAATCCTTTCTATATCATCTAGCTTGCCCCAATGCTGACATGTCCCTTGCCTGAATTTCTTCTGTCTTCCATCAGTATATTTAATTTCAAAGCAGTCATCAACAATGGCAACATGATAGATTCTTTGAGCCCATAGGAAATGTAGTTGGTCTTCATAAAAGTCTTCATCTAGTGGTTGGAGTTTTAATCCTGGAATGATAGTTAGGGTCCTTAATTTAGATGGCTTTACTCTTCTTGCAGCTTGTTTGAATTTGATCTTTTTCACTTGGTTTCTTGGCAAAAACTTGTGACCTTTGCTGGTAGACCATTGTAGTACACCATTAGCAGTTTGCTTTTGGAAACGTACAGATGGTTTCTTGAGTTGAATATCCTTCTCTTTTTGAGGTGGCAAAACAGTTGCAGAAGCCATAGATATAGATTTTGATAGGTCACTACTAACTGTATTCACCCTAGACTTAGAGTCTTGTGTTATGGTGAGGTTACAGTTAGCAATGCCTAAGGCTTGTTGTTTTCCACTTTTCCTCTCATAGACTTTGTCTTGGTCATCATCATCCTTCTTGTCCTTGCTGTCCTTCTTCTTCTTCTTGTCTTCATCACCCTTATCACTCCTGTGATGTCTTCTTCTCCCATCACTTTTGTCTTCATCTTCATCATCCTTATTTCTCCTTCCTTTGGCTATTTCTAGAATCTCATCTGTGGTAATGAAGGTTCTGAGAACGTGAAATGCCCTTACTTCTTCACCAGTTCCTATCCCATTCTTCTTTTGTAATTGATCAATAATGGCAATGATAATTCTGTGATTCTAGAGAGTGAGATCCTTGGGAATGACCAGCTGTTTGATATCCTCAATCTTTGTGCCAGATTGATAGATAATTGTTCTTGGATAAGTACAAACTTCAGGCAACCTAGCTTGTTAACCATTCCTCAGATCAGCATATAGACTCTTGTTGTTCTCTCCCTTCTTCTCTATCAACCCCAGGATAGCATCAATCTCTGTGAATTTTAGAGCCTTCAAGGTGTCATAAGATAGATGCCATATTTTACCACTGGTCACCATCATAATCTCCTTGGGATAGATTTGATTTAGCTTCCTTGGAATCACTGTCAGAAATTTGATTTGTTCTCTCAGACTCCTTCTGTACTCCAATGTATCCCCTCCAACCTTTGCTCGTGAGACTTACAGAAACTTCAAGAAGGCAGCATCATGATAAGTTTCTGAATTTGCTACTTCTATCAGCTTGCCCTCAGTAACTACATCCACTTCAACTAGTTGATCTTCTTCATTTCTGGAGGTTTTAGCTTGCTCAGTTGGCATAGATCCTGCAACCACTGTAGAGGTGATGGTTTGTTTTTGGCCACTTGGGGTAGTGATGTGTACAAGAGGTAGAGTGACCACTGGCAGAGAGGATGGAGGTTCATCAACCTTGGCTTTCCCTTTGCCGGGAACATGAAGTTCATATTTGGAGGTTCTTCTTGATTGACCACCCTCATTTATGGTTATGCCCTTCTCCTTAGGCTTCTCTCCCTTAGTCTGCTGCTCCCCCTTAGGCTTTGGTGTCCTTAAGTTCCTCTTCTCCCCCTTAGGCTTGTTGTCAGGCACAGAGGCTTTGGTAGAGACCCTTGGGTTGGAAGAGGTGGGATTAACAGATTCATCAGGTAGAGGGAGCCCCATATGCTTCATCATAGCAGACAGCATCAGTTGTTGATGTAGAAGAACATCAGCTATTGTGGTGGCCTGAGTGGTTAACTGTTCAGTAAGTGTTGCAACTGAGTTTGTAAGATGAGCATTGGATTGCTTGAGTGATGTCACTTCTTTTTCCAGAGCATCCACCTTGTTGAATAACTCAGTAGATTTAAAGCCAGATAGGGATTGTTCCTTGAGCCTTAGTACCTCAAATTTGGTCATTTCATGAATAGAGACTTCAGTCACCAGCTTATCTCCATATTGATTTGTAAAAAGAGTCCTTAGCATGGCATTTGCATCTGTTGTCTGATTTGTCAGTTTCTCCATTTGAGTGGCCATATTCTTGATAGCACTTTAAGCTAAGACCAATCCATTGTCCATCTTGGTGCAGGTAGCCTTGCATTCTTGAATGGTCTTGAAAACAGAGTTGAGTGAAGGGAACTTGGAGTCAAAATCTCTCTTAATTTCATTTACTTCCTTGATCGTGGCTGCACATACCTCATTAATTTCAGTTTTAAGGCCCTTGCCTAGATGGTGAGCATCCTTCAGAGTTCCCTTGTAGGTATCATCACAGCTTCATACACTTCACTAGGGGTTAAAGATTTGGCATTTGACCCTAATGAAGTTATGTACTCTTCTCTGAGACATTGAAGACCCTCTGATAGACCAATGTCATTCCTGCCTTGCAACCAAGCATCCACATTGCCATATCTCTCAGCCTCATCTGCAATTTTCTCATTCTGTATCTACACATCTTCTTTATGACATAGCAGAATGGCTTCATAATCTGGATTTGACAAATTTGAGGTGACAAGGTATTGGGCAATTTTTAAAAACTTAGGGATCTGATCCACAACTAAGCTTTGAAGTGCTTCAATCGTCAATTGTGGTGGAACAGATCCTTATCCTGAATCACTGTCATGTTGCACAGGCTTCAGCCATTGATTTATGAAGTCAGAGCTAGAGATAGGCAAGCTAGACTCCTCAGTTACAGATGCACCTTCTGCAACCGGATGGATTGACTCTACTACTATTGTCTCCACAGGTGTGGGATGAGTTACAACAGTAGTTGACACATGCACAGAGTCTCTAGTGAAAACTAGTGAATCCTCTGTGTTTGTGATGGTGTCATTAGGATATGCCCCAGCTAGCATTCGTCCCTCACCATCTAAGTGTGGTTCCTGGATGGTGAACAAAGTGTCATGCACTAAGTCACTTGAGTCCATTGGCTCACCAAGAAAAGAGAATACTTGGTGATCAATGCCTTGCTCCTAAATTACTTGAGTTACAGGCTCCAAAGAAATATCATTGTAAGATTCTGAAAGAAGAGTGTCTTGTAGATTGGATTTTGGAAACTCCCCCTGAGAAATAGAGGGAGTTTCAAGTATGATGTGCTCTCCACTCAGTATTGTGCCAGCCTTATCACTCCCAGGTGCTGACTCATTACAAGATAGTGCATTGGGGAGGATGCTTGATTCTATAGATGCACTTTATTAAGAGGGTACATCTAGTGAGCTGTTTGCCCCTGATTTTACAACTTCAGCCATTTGTGTGACTGAAGAGGTGGTTTTAGATTTCTTCTTCTTTGGCCTTAGTAAGGGTGACTCAGGTTCCCCACTTTCTACATCTAATTCTACAACCAATGCTACTACAGTTAAGATATTCAATGGTTCAGAAACAATCTATTTTCTCTTCTTTTTCTCCTTTTTATTAACACCACCCTGTTGAGAGGATGATGCAGGTGGCTCTGTGTTTGGTACAGTGTTTGGTTGAGGGGGTTAGTTAGCAGGCCCTGGGTTAGCATTTTGTTCTACTTGCTTGGGCTGTGCTAACTCAGAACTAGAGGCAAATATTGGCATGTTGTGGGGGTAAGACTCAAATAACCTCTGCATATGAGGGGTTATTACAAGCCAAACATCCACATCATTCCTAGTCTCCAAGTTACCAAAAATGAGTTTGGTCATGGATTTCGGATAACCTATTCTATTTCTATTTATCCCAGGCAATTCAATCAGTTATATTTAAAAAATTAAGAGCAGATTGAATAAAACGAGAGAAGAAAATTTCAGTACCTCTCTTGGTTGAGTTCTTACAAGGTCTCCCATATAGCTCCCGCATAATTAGATTACCCACATTGATTTTCCTATCATATGCCAGGGAGTATGCAATTTGTTGTGCAGGTGCACTGATTTGATCAAAATTCGACTTTTTAGCAGTGAACACCTGTAGCAGTGTGGCGAGCACAAAACTCCATTCCTTTCTGAGACACTTCCGGTTCATTTTTCCAATCTTGATTGTGTCAGCATATCTGATAAAGTCGAAGAATGTACTCAAATCATCATCAGATACCAGAGGGTGATACAGGTCCTGATGAAGTCCTAGTGCTTGATTCATATCCTCTGTAGTGATAGTAACCTCTTTCTCTTGTATTTTGAAATAGATGATATAAGAGGTTATTGCATTTTCGAGAGCAATAACTTCCACAGTGGCTGTCCTCCAAAAATATTCTAGGAGATCTAGGTACAGAGTTGGGTTGGCTGAGAGTGCATCCTTGATGTATGACTCAGACATCCAGCGAATGAAGCACTTGAAATTAGCATTGGGTGCTTCCACATCACTAGTAATAGCAATGAAGTTGGTATGGGTAGGAATTGTGAGTTGAGTATTTGCCATTGTTACACAGAGAGACGAGAGAAGAGAATGTAGGTTGAAGTAGAAATTTAGCTTTTGAAGTTAGGGTTTTCAGAGGTTTTGGAACTTTAGGTGCTTGAGAAATCGAATGAAATGAAACGAATAGATGTAAAACTTTATAAGTATGAAGTACTTGAATTGTCGATTAGATATATGTTTTGTATCGACAAGTCAGGCATTCGAGAAGTAGAAATCAACTATTCGATAAGTCAAGAAAGGCTTAATCGATATCTCAAGCAGTTTGTAACTCACAGCTGGCTATTATCTAACTTAGAAATAATTCCAAATTAAATAAAATAAGTTTTTATGAGTGATTTAAAATTCTGAATAAAAAATCCAAAAATGGTTAAGATTCAGCGAAAATTCAGCCTTTTCAAATGATTCAATAACTCAAATGTTCTATTCGAGAACTCAGTCATTAGAGAACTCAAATGTCCTATTCGAGAAGTCAAGCAAGTCTCTGTTCGATTTCTCCAAAATGCACTATTCGAGAACTCAAGAGTGTTCCAAATAGACTTGTTAGAGAAGTCGACCATAGACATGAAAGTCATTAGAGAGGTCTGACTTATCGAGCTACACTTTCCACTCATAAAAGTTAATTTTTACTATCTTTTCAAGATTCACCAGAATTATTCATTGAAGAATATTCTAACAAATTAAATAGTGATAATCTTAAAATTTCATAGAAATTTCAAGCTAATTCGAATATGATTTTCAACATATGCAACAGATTTGAAATATTTATAAATCATATTTCAGCCGACACTTACTTCAAAAATATTGAGAATTTAGATAAAGTAAGTGTTTACTGCTGCAACAATCTAGTTGATATTTTCACTTACCCAGATTCTGAAGAATTTAGCATTCCAATCTCACTAACCAACTTTGTGAAGGTGGCTTCATCCAATGGCTTAGTGAATATATCAGCTAACTGTTTATCTGTAGGGACATAATGCAACTCAATGGTTCCATTAGTTGCATGTTCCCAAATGAAATGATATCTGATGTCAATGTGCTTTGTCCTAGAATGATTGACAGGATTGGCAACTATAGAGATTGCACTTATGTTGTCACACATGATTGGAATTCTTTCCAACACAAGTCCATAATCTCTAAGCTGATTTCTAATCCAAAGCACTTGAGCACAGCAACTTCCAGCAGCTATGTATTCAGCCTCAGCTGTGGAAGTTGACACAGATTGTTGTTTCTTGCTGTACCAAGAGACTAACCTTTGTCCAAGAAACTGGCAGCTACCTGAGGTGCTTTTCCTACCCATGCACTACTAGAAATATGTCAATAGACATCGGGTAAAAACCGATGTCTATTCTGAAAACGAACCGATGTCTTCGCGTGTGATGTTAAAAGTCTGAAGTTTAAACATCGGTTTTTCACCGATGTCTAATACATATTTACACATCGCTTTTTAGTGTATTTCTGATGTCTTTGCCCTGAATCTTTTACTAGTTTATAATATTTTGTAATATTGGCAACTTCAATATTGTTATATTATCAAGGTTAGAGCCACTTAAGCATGTAATACACAAGTTAAAAATAGACATTAACATCGATAAACAAAACTATAACGATGTCTAAGAGGTTAATTATCATCAGTTCTATTTAAGAACTGATGTTCAAGATACTCTTAGACATCACTTTATTAAAATATCCGATGTAAAATATTTGAAAGACATCGGTTTTACTACTTAATTTTTTAAGAGCGATACTTTTTACATCGGTCTATTATCAGTACCCGTTGTTGAAGTTTGTTTTAACATTGGTTTTCAAATTTGAGCAATGTTATATACCCTTATTAACATCGGTTTTTTGAATTACACTGATGTATTTTTTGCTATAAACATCAGTTTAATCTAATTTTCACATCGGTTTTAAGTAAACTATAGGTTGATTAGACATCGTTTTTTAGTTATTTGTGATGTTAATTTGAATTGTCCCTGCTTTCAACATATGCTTTATAAGCAGCTACTATATAGACATTTATACCAAAAATTTCAAAAAAAATGTACCAAACTAATATTGATCATTACAAAATTCAATGTTCAAGATGAATTCACAAAATAACCAATTCAAGACTTAACCAAATATTCTAAATTTTATCCTGGATAAACTTGATAGCCTCCATGCGCACCTCATCCAACTCCTATGCACTTACTAACTTGATAGGGATGAAGATAAGCATCCCATCCCATCATCATATAGACAAGCCTTTCGAAATGCTGACTGAGTACAATTTGGATCAGCAAAAGTTCACCTTTCGAAACGCTGACTGAGTACAATTTGGAAAATATCCCCGGCCAAGATATGTTCTTTATATGCGTCGCATGACATAGATGAGTTCTTTAGATAAAATAGAGTCCAAGAAAACATGGTAATGGGTTGGCCTTGTAGTGCCCTATTTAGATAAAATATAAACATGTTAACATCACTACATTGACAATGTTGTAAAGATGCACAGCAACAATCAAGCAAACATAGATATCCAACTGTATATCAAGAGGCCAGGGACACCAACAATAGAATTGATGGATTACAATACACGTATCAGACAATTACAGTAACTAAAATATTCGCAATCAGACATTTATCAAACAAGTAAAACACTCACAATCATTCCAGGTTGTGCGCACAAATAAAAATCATTGTTCCTTGGGTGACAGATCTTATTGTCAATAACAGTTCCTGGACAGAAAAAAAATTAGAATGTCATGCACCCAACCTTTGTACTATAACACATTGGAAATTTTTAACTGCCTTAAACATTCTACTAGGGGGAACATTGTCAGGAGATGCTGGCTGGAAAAACTTAGTATGATGATTCTTTTGTGCTATTATGAAACTTGGGGCACCACTTCTCTTCCATGAACTTGCAAGCCTGCAAGTAGATTTTAACAGATCCCCATGAACAAAAGTAACAAGGAATTAATCAACTTTCCTAAAGTACACATACCTCGATTATTTGATTTAGTTCAACATTCAGAACTTGATTAAACTGAGATTCACTGACCCCATCCCTACAATTTATAGTACAAATATTACTAGAGCAAAAAATATAAACTACACAAGAAATATAGCATCAAGCATAAAAATAAATTCAAAACATCTTGCTCAGCAAGTGATTAGAAGGTCAAAGCAAACCTCCTATGTCTCAAGTACACTCAATAGAAACAAGATATCACTACAAATATTTTGTCCATAGAATACACTATAATAGCTATTTAATCAGGAGTACCTAAATATAATGATCTATTCAGGTTTCCTTTTCCCCGAACTCGTGTAAAAGTCCAGTAACAGCTCCCTGCAATTAAACTGTAGCATGTCACATCTGAATAACCCTTTGAATATTTACTGCTAATTATAACATAATAAAAGTCAAAAAGTGATTCAACTAATTGTTATTCCCCTTGCAAGGGGCTTTCAATTTAGATATAAGGATTTCATTAACTAGAACACATAATATAATTATAAGAATATAACATGGAGCAACATGTCATATTTGAATAACCCTTTGACTATTTACTGCTAATTATAACATAATACAAGTCAAAAAGTGATTCAACTAATTGTTATTCCTCTTGCAAGGGGCTTTCAAATTAGATATGAGAATT
This sequence comes from Saposhnikovia divaricata, assembly GCA_036435485.1. NCBI lineage: Eukaryota > Viridiplantae > Streptophyta > Magnoliopsida > Apiales > Apiaceae > Saposhnikovia > Saposhnikovia divaricata. The sequence continues at coordinate 134,254,063 of CM071595.1, forward strand.
TCATTTACTAGAACACAATATAATTATAAGAACATAACATGGATCTGTACCTCATTATCCCATCATCTTTACCATCAGCAACCTTTTTAAATAACGAATCTATCATTTCAACCTTTGGAGACTGAGTACGAACTGACGCCCTATACTTTGAGATCAATGGCCACTGTCTGGAACTAACCACCTGTGACAATTTTATCAAAAGAGAAGCAAAAAAATAGAATACCAAATCAAAATCCCGACATTTATGTTTGCACTAAGCATAGTTCACCATCCATTCATAAAAGGAATGCATCATTTCATTCAAAATAATGCTATTATAAGATCTGAAAAAATAAAATGATTAAAACAAGAAATCACCGCAGCAATAGATGGAACATCAGACTGCCCAGGAGAGCCGTGGGAGACGTCCATCCCAAGAATAGTTGTGGGTATCTTCGATATCAAAGGAATGCTAGGGAAAGCCTCAATTGATAACTTCGAGTTCAGCCCACCTTAGAACTTCGAACCTTCTCTACGTAATCAAACACAATCACATCATCATAGAGTCCAAGATGAACATCAGGAAGGTTTCTGTCATCTTCTGGAGCACTCAAAAAGGGTAGCTTCTTCTTCTGTAAGTAACGTACAGTGTCATATGAGAAATAACCAACCCAGCCACCTATTTAAGAAAGAAAGAGCACTACTGAATCTAGCAACAAGTACCATACACAATTTACTGAGCTGATTAATTATATCGATATTATGTCTAATTCATTTTATGAATCAATGAATGCAGATACACCCAAAAACAAAGCAATTTAAAAAGATAATTGTTTGCACACATGATTTAAATGTAACATATATTTTTAGGCAGAAAAGGGTACTAGCAAATCCAGTTTAATTACTGATGAATGAGTACTAGTCCAAAATTTCGTTACCACAAAATGCTTCAGGAAGCTCATCAATGCGTTGCGGGGTCCAACTCTCCATAATCCTCCTTGAAACAACCATGGGATCTTCTGCAATCTCCTCTGTCCTCTGCCCTTTACGGTGATCCATAATTGTCCTCTCTACTTCAACTGTTTTCAGAAATAGTTTATAAGAAAAATGAAAATTTTGAAAATATACTCAAACTCAAAAGAAAAACTATAAAATTGTGAGATACAACAATTGTGAGAAGAAAAAATAACAAACTCAATTTAAAAACACAAGAAACTCAATAAAGAATATACACAAACAACTTGAACACAACAACAAAAACGAATATACAAAATAACCTCTAACTGGAAGAAGGTAGAGCAAATTTGAAACCCATTTACTAATTGCAAGAAGACATATAGAGCTAATTCGAGCCATCACTCTAACAACTGCTCTTGTAAATAAAATAAGAAAAACAAAGTTAAAAATTAAGGTTTCGAATAAGCTACATACATAGAGTACTGATTAAAGCTTACCCACTAACTAATGTGGGTTTTGGAGCTTTTGGTTCTGAACAAATCGGCCTTATAAGGTTGCTGATTGAGCTTTGAGCTTGTTGATTGATGATGGTGGATTAGCTTAAGCTTGCTTCGAGGTTGAGATTAACAAAGATTAATTAACAGAGATTGAGCTTGCTTCAAGCTTGAGATTAACTAATAGAGGTTGGGGTTGAGAAAAGGGAGGAATCGGGTTAGGGTTCTTAGAAAAGGGGGAATCGCGGGGGGGGGGAGATTAGGGGGAATCGGGGGGGGAGAGAGAGGGGTGTGTTTTAGATTTAGAATGAGAGTGAGAAAAGGGTACATGTATTTTAGTTTTGATTAAGTTTTTATTTTTTAATTTTAATTAACTTGATTTTAGATCGTGAAAAATAAGTTGTGAGAAAAGTGGGGAATCAAGTTATGTTAAAAGCGGGGAATCAAGTTGTGTTTTTTGATTGCTGGGTGGGGGGGAAATTTTAAGTACAAAATTTTGGTGAAATGTTACTGACCGGAGGAGGGAAAGGGAGGTGGGAAAATAATTTTTTTTAAAGAGGTATCTTTAACATCGGTTTCTATAAGAAACGATGTCACATAACTAATAGACATCAGTTTTAGATAAACTGATGATAAAAATAATTTTTAACATCGGTGGGTTTTTAAACAGATATTAAAGGGGGGATGTCTATTCCAGTTTTTTTAGTAGTTCCACTCTGCATCCAGCATAATCAGCAATAGAATAACCAACCAGATTGAACCCTGTGTCCTTAGGATACCATAAACCCAAGTTTGGAGTGCCCTTCAGATATCTAAATATCCTTTTTATAGCAATCAAATGTGACTCTTTTGGATTTGATTGAAACCTTGCACACAGACATGTAACAAACATGATGTCAGGCCTACTTGCAGTGAGATAGAGTAGAGAACTAACCATGCCTCTGTAGACTGGGATATCTACTCTCTTGCCTTTGACATCTTCATCCAATTTGGTGGCAGTGGCCATAGGTGTCTTTGCAGGTGAGCAGTCTTCTAAGTCAAACTTCTTTAATAAATCCTTGATGTACTTGGTTTGACTGATGAAGATACCATCCTTCCTCTGACTAACTTGCAATCTAAGAAAGAATGTTAACTCTCCCATCATACTCATCTTATTTCTGCTTTGCATGAGCTTAGAGAATTTCTCACACAGCTTCTCATATGTAGAGCTAAATATGATATCATACATAGATCCGAACTAGGATAATATCATTACCATGCTTCTTGTAAAACAGTGTCTTGTCCAATGTGCCTCTAGTGAATTGGTTTTCAAGAAGAAATTGTGATAAAGTGTCATACCATGCCCTTGGAGCCTGATTAAGTTCATACAATGCCTTAAGCAATCTGTAGACAAATTCTGGGAAATATGGATCCTCAAAGCCAGGTGGTTGTTGCACATAAACTTCTTCTTCCAACTCCCCATTCAGAAATGCACTCTTGACATCCATTTGATAGACTTTAAAGTTTGAATGAGCAGCAAATGCCAAGAAGATTCTGATGGATTCCAATCTAGCAACAGGAGCAAATGTCTCATCATAGCCAATGCCTTCCTATTAAGAGTATCCTTTTGCAACCAACCTTGATTTGTTTCTTACTATTACACCATCTTCATCCATCTTATTCTTCAGAAACCATTTTGTTCCAACAATGCTTCTGTTCTTTGGTGCAGGCACAAGTTCCCATACTTTGTTTCTTTCAAATTGATTCAGCTCCTCTTGCATAGCAATAATCCAATCTGGATCCAACAGTGCATCATCAAGTTTCTTAGGCTCAATCTGAGATAGAAAGCAACCATAGAGGCACTCATTTTGAGTTTCTCTCCTAGTTCTCACTCCTGCATTTGGGTCTCCAATAATTTGCTCTGCAGTGTGTGACCTATCCCATTTCCTTGAGTGCTCAGTTTGATTTCTCAACCTTGATGTTGCTTCATCGTCCAAGTCATGATCATTTTCATTTCCTCCCCTTGTGAAGTTGCTACTATTCACAGGTGTGTCTTGGATGCTAGCCTCTTCACTGTTAATTAGATCAGATTCTTCTCTTGCTTCATTATTCACTTGAGTTTGTTGAACTAGAGTTTCGACTTCCGTTTCAATCTCTTCATCAGAATCATCTAGATTTTCAAACTTTAATGGATCTCTATCTTCATCATTGGCTTCTTCTAATCCAGGTAGTTTGCTATCATCAAATGTCACATCTGTGCTTTCCATAACTTTCTTTTGACTGATGACATAAACTTTGTATGCAATTCTCTCCATAGAATAGCCAAGAAAAATTCCTTCAAATGCCTTTGCATCAAACTTCCCAACATATTCTGAATTGTCTTTCAGCACAAAGCATTTGCTTCCAAAAGTATGAACATACTTTAGAGTAGGCTTCTTTCCAGTCATCAAATTGTAAGGTGTCTTTCCAGTGTTTTTGTTGATGAGGGTTCTATTTTGGATATAGCATGCAGTGCTCACAGCCTCATCCCAAAAACATGTAGGCATCTTTGCATCAAGAAAAATTGTTCTAGCAGCCTCAATTAGAGTTCTATTCTTTCTCTCAACTACTCCATTTTGTTGTGGAGTCCTTGGAGCTGAGAATTATTGAGAAATGCCATTCTCTTTACAAAATGCTTCAAGTAAGGCATTTCTGAACTCTGTTCCATTATCACTTCTCTATGCAATCACACTTGCATTGTTGGTTTTTGCTTCCTTATCAACTTTCTTTATGTGCTCAATGATTACTTGTGGAGCCTCATCCTTTGATGCTAGAAATTCAACCAATGTATACCTTGTGTAGTCATCAACCATCACTAGGGCATACTTCTTTCTTGAGAGTAACATAATATTGACAGGCCCAAACAAATCCATATGAATTAATTGCAGGGGCTTGGTGATTGATGTCACTGTCTTTGACTTGTGGTTGGACCTTTTCATCTTTCCTTTTTGGCAAGACTCACACACTCCTTCTTGACAAAATTCAAGTGTGGGCATGCCTCTCACTAACTTTCTTTTGACTAGAGAATTAATGGCCTTGAAGTTCATGTGTGATAACTTCTTGTGCCATAGCCAACAATCTTCATTTGATGTTTTTGAGTAGAAGCAACAAACTTTGTCCTTGTTTGCAGAGTCCATATTGGCTACAAACAGGCTTCCTTTTCTTACTCCAAATAGATCAAAATCACCAGTCTTCTTGTGGGTGATCAAACATTCATCTTTGTCAAAATTTACCTTGAATCCTCTATCAGTAAATTGACCAACACTTAGCAGATTATGCTTGAGACCATTGACTAGTGCTACATCTTCAATGATGACATTACCAACTTTTAACTTGGCATATCCCAATGTGTTACCCATGTTGTCATCTCCAAAAGCAACCATTGGGCCAGCCTTCTCCTCATATTATGATAGCAAGGCCATATCACCAGTCATGTGATTTGAGCATCCACTGTCCAAAATCCACATGACCTTCTTTTCACTTTCTTTGCCCTGCAAGCACAAAGGTATTACTTTTTCTTTGGTACCCAAACAAGTTTGGGTCCACTTGGCTTAGAAACAGATTTATCAAAAATAGCATGCTTATCAACTTTCTTAGGACTAGTCTTCTTGTCACTGTTAGAAGTCTTAGAATCTGAATTCTTAGACTTAGATGACAGAGCTACCTTCCTAACTCTAGGAGGACTTGAAGACTCTGGCCTTGTGTAGTGTGTGTGAATGTTGTGACTGATGCAACCATCCATGAATTGTCTTCTCAAATTAAAACAACTAGTCATAACATTCATGTTGCATGGCATACAGTCAAGTTTATCACAAAAAGGTGAATCTCTATGTCTTAAAGGCATAGAGCAATCATAGAAAGGCTTAGCTACACTACCACTTGGTTTCTTGCATGCATGAGTTAAGTGATTAGTGCTAAAACAGTTTTGACAAACTTTCCTAGGGGCATTTGGCACATAAGCATAATTATTATTCTTGTTTATCCCTAGCTTGCCATTCCTATTTTGTTTCTTATTAGCCACTTTCTTCTTGAGATTCATTTTTCCCAGCTGAAACAAACTTCACAAACTTCTCAGGTCTAGGTCTACCTCCTACTGGCTTTTGCCTTGACACTCTCACTCCTAGAGGATGCTGGTTGTTCACTATACTGTGCCTCATCCTCATCATTCAACATTTGCTTAATGAGTAAGGCATCCTCATCAATTTCAAATGTTGGTTCTTTAAAAATTAAAGACTCAGTCTTTTTCAAAATGTGAGGCACTTCATCCTGAACAACTATGTCATCTTCAGTGACAGCATAGTCTTTCCTCTGTTTAAGAGTGCCATAGTCAAGTCCAATGGCATCCTTGGGTTTAGCTTGGTTTTTCTCATGGTAGGATTGCAACAAACTAGAGGAGTTCTTAAAGGTTTTCAGTTTGAATTCATTTTCAGCTAGTTCATCCCCAAGAGCCTTTTCAACCAGACTAGCACATAGAACCTTATTCTGCAGATATTCAACTTCTTTCTTAATGTTATCTACTTGCATAGCAGTTAGCTCAAGTTCCTCATTCTTCTTGTTTAACAATTCATTCTTAGCAGACAGTTTGGCAATCTCTACATTAGCAGCAGTCAGATAGAGATTGTTCATCCTTGGAATCAGCCATCAAGGCATAGTTGTAGAACTCTTGCTCCTCTCCATCACTATCAGAGTCATCCCAACACTTCCCTTCAGCTATGTACACTACGTCAAATTTGGGCTTTCGTCACTCTTTTGTACAGTAAGGGCTTTGACACTTTGGAAAAAACGAGTGGCTAAAAGTCATCGTCCCAAGTTTTAGTCACACAATTATTTTTTGAGTGACTGAAAACACATTTTTTGGCAGATTTAGTCACAATTTAAAAAAGGTGTGACAATTGAGAGATAAAATTGCATGGTTTTTTGTTGACTTTGATCAATTCCAAAATTTTTAGTCATGCTTGAGAGATAGAAGTGTGACAATAACTAGCGACGCTTCTTTGCTGTGTCTAAATGTTACGTAACGGTCACAGTCGTTTTTGGTGATGTGGCTAAATGGGAAATAACCTATGGCCACTACGTTCTATATGTGACTAAAAAGTAGAGCTTTCTGCATATATATTTGTCAGAGCTGTGTTCGCTTAGTGACTATATTATTGTGTGACTAAATCTTTATTATATTGTTAAACTTAACATCCGACTGATCATATCCTTGTTAGAAATTTGAATTTTTTATTACTATATGAATATATATATATATATATATATATATATATATATATATATATATATATATATATATATATATACAATAATAATAAAACATTCAAATTCCATATTCCAAGTATCTGTCGAAAGTAAAAAACTATTTTCAAGCAAATATATTCATACGAACGTCTTGGTTTATTCAAAACATGAGGAGTAAAAACTGGGAGGTGCTTCCGAACGATGTATTACCACTACAATACAACATAGATTTAGTATCACTACAACAGAAATTGAATCATTACATTACATTTTAAGCGCAACTAAAATGATTAGAAGAGTAAATACACTCCACACATATAGATTAATCACCAGATGCTTTCATCTATTGTTTAAGCAATGCATTTGAACAAATTATGCAGCTTATATCCCATTTATCCAGTCCACTGTTCGCATGCTCTTTCAATACTTCTTGTAGTACTCAACACTCCTACGCGATTTTTCTGAGATATATAAACTTTCTGAGATGCTTGAAATTACTCTGAAATTACCCATAATGGTTCATATTTCTCTTGACATAGTGCCCAAAGTTGTCTACCATGAGAGCAATCAACAACTTTGTCTGAAGTACCCTGCATATAAGTGCATTAAATTAAAGATACAAGAACAGATATGAGAACATTATATAACACAGTTAGAAGTTGGAATAATGCCTAAGTCGTCACACATGTCTAGATAATTAATATTTTCACTTGCTTGGAGTCTCAATATATCTATAAATGTGTCATATAAAGCATACAACACACAGTATGTGCAGAGAAATGCAAGTAATACTTGAACATAGAAAATATCAATTATTCTCATATTTGCCATCACCGAACACCAGCTAGACTTGTCGTTCCAAGTTCCTCCATGGCAGCAACAAGCATAATTATCAGGAAGATATGTGGATCATTAGATACATGATTTTCATTATCACGAAGATTTTCAAGGGCCTGAAAACAATCAATGTATAAACATTCAAGCTTAAAATTATCCAAACAGGTAATCGGACTCAAATCTTGATTTATATACATGGTTATATACTGATTAATTTCAAACCCAATAACATATTGCACTGAAATATGCTCTCTAAATATTGAATATTGAATGCATGGAATTTTTATGCATTTCTTATACACTGCATTAAAAGACTTCTCACATTGGTATTTATATTCCCAGAACAATATTGAGTCTTCACAAACTATTAATAAGACTCCTAACTTCAAAAACAGAGCACATAATACCTTTTTAATGTATCAAAATATAATGTTAAAAATCGAGTACTTAAGAAATCTACAATAACAGCTCACCAAGTACGTAAGAATAACATTCAATATGGCTTCTTCATCATCTTCACCTACATGTACAATTTAGAAGAAGCTGAACTGAGTACCTCAATATGTGAGTAAACATAAATCAGATTTAACCATCATGCAAGTCAATATGTAGAACATTCATCCAGTACACATGTTTCTTTCTTGAAATCAAATGCATCTAAGCTACCAATAATTTAATCCCCCAATTAAAATTTTCAAATGAAAAGCCCTAATTTAATCCCGGAACCAAAGCCTGGGTAGGTTAAATATTTAAATGAGGCAGAATTTTCGAATGTTTTTGTACTTGGTGTTAGGAATATGTTGTACTTGATGATAACTTCACAATCAATCAAATTGTTTAAGGTTTTGTAGCTGTCAACGGATGAGGATTTATAACTCTATCCGTTGACAGGTAGCTCATCAACGGATGAGGTTTTGTAGCACACTGCAGTATCTCTATGTTATCAGTTGATAGTGTTTTTATCCACAGTCATGTTGACTATCAACGGATAGGCAGAATAGGGTAGCCAATTGTAAATAAGCTATGCTATGTAATTCTGTCTAAGTGAAAGTGTATCAACGGATGAAGACTAAACTCTATCAACGGATACAACTCAAATCCACTCTATCAACGGATACAGCTCAAGTCCCAATATCAACGGATACTGCTCTATACATCATCAACGGATGTCAGTATACATCATCAACGGATAATCATTGACACTGTTTTCTATGATTAGCTGGAGATTAGCAGTTGATAAGGACATGTTTGACTGACAGATCACATGAGTTTATAGTAGATACAAAAAGCAGTATGGCAGCCATACTTTGGAAACACAGAAGAAAGAAGCATTCCATTTACACTATGAATACAAGAAAGGTGCAGGAGACATGTCTGAACACAAGGACAACCTTTCGGCTACATGTGTATTTGGAGTGTAGTAGCAAGTCAACTAGAATTAGATTAGTATTATCTTATTCCAGTAGTACTTGTAAAACTTGGGATATATAACCAAGTGTAGCAACTCTTTGTAGGTTAAGAAAACAGACATATTTGCTTAGGGTTTCTTGAATATCCTTAGAAGCAAAAAGTTGTAAAACGGCAGCTGTGTACATTTTGTATCACAGAGTTTTCTTCAAATAAAAGCTTCAGGTGGTGCATATTAACCACCTGATTTTATATATGTTTGTGTTTAAATCTTACATTGCAATTATCTCTTCATAAGTTTCTGAAGTTCTTATCAGAAATTTATAAATATCAAGAATTGTATTCAACCCCCCCTTCTACAATTATACAAGTGTGTAATCTGGGAATAACAATTGGTATCAGAGCGAGCTTCTAACATATTTGAAGTTTAAAGATCAACACACTTCCAACATGTCTAAGAAGGATTATGGAGTGAAGATTCCAGTTCTTGATAGAGAAAATTACTTTCACTGGAAAGTAAAAATGCGTCTACATCTCTCGTCTATTGATGAGGGTTTTGTGGATTGCATTGATAAGGGTCCTCACGTTCCAATGAAGACAGCAACAAGAGGTGGCCTGGCTGATGATGTGCCTGACACTTTCATTCCCAAACCTGTTTCTGAGTGGAGTCTTGAAGATATTGCAGAAGTCCACAAAGACAAAAAGGCCATGAATATTCTATTCAATGGTCTAGAAACAGACATGGTTGATAATGTTATTAACTGCACTACCGCCAAGGAAGTATGGGACATTGTTCAAACCCTGTGTGAAGGAACAGAACAGGTAAGGGAAAACAAGATGCAACTACTAATCCAACAGTATGAACATTTTCACTTTAAGAGTGGAGAAACATTGAATGATACATTTAGTAGATTTCAAAAGCTACTAAATGGTTTGAAACTGTATGGAAGAGTCTATCAAGTTAAAGACTCTAATCTCAAATTTCTGAGATCACTACCCAAGGAATGGAAGCCAATGACTGTTTCTCTAAGAAACACTCAAGAGTACAAGACATTTACTCTTGAAAGGCTCTATGGAACTTTAAAGACCTATGAGCTGGAAATGGAGCAGGATGAAGAGATTGAGAAGTCTCAAAAGAAAAGTGGGTCAGTTGCACTCGTTGCCAATTTGGAGCAAAAGGAGGAAAGGACAGAAACTGCTAGTTCTACACCAAACAGGGAGGTTTGTAAAGGTATAGCAGAATCAAGCAGGAGCAAGGAAAAGGTGTCTGAGGAATTGAATGCCCTTCAGCCGGATGAATTGGATGAGATAGATGAGCACTTAGCTTTTCTATCTAGGAGATTCTCTAAGCTGAAATTCAAGAGAAACTCTGGGATGGCCAAGCCATTTAACAAGGATTTTTCCACAAACAACTATGTGGGTAAATCCAAAATTAAATGCTACAATTGTGGGATTGCTGGTCATATGATAAGTGAATGCAGGAAACCTAGATCTGAGAACAAGGGAAAGCCAACTGAGGTTGTTGACTATAAGAACAAATATTTTGATCTTCTCAGGCAGAAAGGAAAGGCATTCTTGACCCAAGAGTATGACTGGGCTGTTGATGACAATCATTCTGATGATGATGCTGAGTTAGTCAACCTTGCTTTAATGGCTGATTCTGGAGAGCAGGAAGCAAGTTCAGCTAGCAATCAGGTATTTTCTACTAATCTCTCTGAGCTCACTAAAGAGGAATGCAATAGTGTTATAGATGAAATGTCTACTGAACTATATCACTTAAGTGTTACTCTTAAATCACTTACTAAAGAGAACAATAGAATTAAAGAGTCTAATCTGTTTTTAAGTGATAGAAATGCTGCTCTAGAATCTCAATTTATAGAATTTGAGAAAATGAGAGTTGATTGCAATAATGCTAAAAGTGAACTTGAAGCTGTGTTAAAAAGAGAACTGATTTTAAAAGACCAGCTTGAAAAAGAACAAGGGATAATTGCTAAATTTCAAAGTTGTAGGAATATTTCTCAAAACATAATAGAAGTTCAGGGAATAGAATCATTTGTGAAGGATACCTGGACTCAAAGGAAAAAGGAGCTAGAACCTGGCCTTGAGGATCTAAAGACTATTTGTGAATCAACGGATAGTGATCATCCGTTGACAGATGAACCGTCAACGGATGAGAGGTATCCGTCGACTAACAAAAAGTCTGTTAGTAAGAAGGAACTTAGGAAACTGGATATCAAGTATGGTCCAGTAAACAAGAATTTTGTTAGTGGTGAGTGCAGCAAAACCAAATCCAGTGGGAAGGCTAAGACAGGTGATTTACACAACAAAAAGGCTGTTGGTAAATCAGACAATGAAAAGGTAAAAATTGAGGGCAAAAAGAAAAAGAACAGAAATGGTAAGATAGGCATCAACAAGAAAAACAATTACTCTCCTGACAAGTTTGCTCCTAGGAAAACTTGTAGTAATTGTAATAGTGTCAATCATTTATCTTCTAATTGCAAGATTGTCAACAAGGCTCCTGTTCATGTACCTCAACCAATGCCATGTATGCCTGCAATGCCTGTTATGCCTGGTTTGTATCAAAATGCTAGTTTTTCAAATCCATATGTGAACATGCCATATGTGTCTAATCCATACTTTCAATCTATGAATGTGCCACAAATGTCATGGAACCTACCTAACATGAATAATATGTATGCCAATTTTCCACACATGCATGCATCCAATATTCATGCAAATGAGCATTTGTCAAACCCCATTACTCAAGCATCTACACCTAAGATGAAGAATGCTAAGAGTGCAAAGTCAAAGGATAACAAGAAAGGACCCAAGGAAGCTTGGGTACCAAAATCAACTTGATTTGTTTTTGAAATGTGTGCAGGGAAACAGAAGGAATCTATGGTACCTAGACAGTGGATGTTCTAGGCACATGACAGGAGATTCAACCCTGCTCACAGAGTTCAAGGAAGGAGCTGGCCCTAGAATTACCTTTGGAGATGACAGCAAAGGATATACTAAGGGATATGGCCTGATTTCAAAAGACAATGTCATCATTTAAGAAGTGGCTTTAGTTGAAGGTTTAAAGCACAATTTGCTGAGTATCAGTCAGATTTGTGACAAAGACTATGAAGTAAAGTTCACAAAAGAAACCTGTGTTGTTTCTGCCAAGGAAGACAACAATGTGGTATTGACAGGCTTTAGAAAAGGAAATGTTTACATAGCTGACTTCAATTCAGCATGCTCAGAATCCATTACTTGTCTCTTCAGCAAAGCAAGTAAGGATGAAAGTTGGTTATGGCATAAGAAGCTGTCACATTTGAATTTTAAAGTTATGAATGATTTGGTAAGAAAGGATCTTGCTAGAGGAATCCCTCATTTGGAGTTTGTCAAAGATGGGCTATGTGATGCCTGCCAATTAGGGACACAAAAGAAATCATCTTTCAAAAGCAAGACAGAGTCATCCATTGTTAAGCCTCTTCAATTGCTGCATATGGATTTATTTGGTCCAGTAAATGTCATGTCTATTTCAAAGAAGAAATACTGTCTGGTGATTGTAGATGATTTTTCTAAGTTCACATGGACTTTCTTCCTGCACTCCAAGGATTGTGCAAGTGAAATCATTATCAATCACCTCAGAATGCTAAACAATGGTTCTGAAGACAGAGTACAAAGGATCAGGAGTGACAATGGTACTGAATTCAAGAATTCCACAATGAAGATTTTCTGTGAAGAGAATGGAATTGTCCATGAGTTTTCTGCTGCCAGAACACCTCAACAAAATGGGGTTGTTGAAAGGAAAAACAGAACTCTCATTGAAGCAGCTAGAACAATGTTAAGTGAATCAAGATTACCAACATATTTCTGGGCTGAAGCTGTCAACACTGCATGCTTTACTCAGAATATTTCCTTGGTCAATCAAGCTAGAGGAATGACTCCTTATCAGTTATTAACCAACAAGAAACCAACTTTAGCTTTTCTACATGTCTTTGGATGTAAGTGTTTTGTGCTAAGGAATCATGGAGATAATTTAGGCAAATTTGAAGCAAAGGCAGATGAAGCTATTTTCGTTGGATATGCAGCAGGGAAAGCCTACAAGGTCTACAATATAAGAACCAACATTGTTATGGAATCTGTACATGTTGTGTTTGATGATCAAAAGATTCTAGGCCTAAATTATGAAGGTTACCATGAAAAGTTGGAATTTGAGAATGAAGGTGAAGGAAGAATGTACTATGGTGATGATGAGGAGAATGAAGATCATGACCACAGAGATCCACCTAGAGCTGTTATACCAACTAGAAGTGATGCTTACACTGAAAATGAAGCATTCGTTGATAGTCATTCTGGAGCATCCGTTGATAGTCATTCTGGAACATCCGTTGACAGTCATTCTGCAACATCCGTTGACACTATTAGAGATGCATCCGTTGACAGAAATTCTCAAGCATCCGTCGATAGGCAAAATGATGCATCCATTGACAGTCAACTTCATAACTCAGCAAGGACAACAAACTCAGGGGGAGTTTCTCAAGGTCAAAATTCAATGCTAAATCAACATGATCATGGAAATGAAGCAACCTCATCAAGATCAAATCTTCCACCTGCAAGAAAATGGACTAGAAATCATCCATTTGAGTTAATCATTGGTGAATCAAATTCAAGAGTCCAAACTAGAAGGGCCACTCAAGCAGAATGTCTATACAGTAGCTTCCTGTCTCAAGAGGAACCTAAGAAAGTGGAAGATGCCCTTCTAGATCCAGATTGGGTGTTAGCAATGCAAGAAGAGCTAAACCAATTTGAGAGAAATAAAGTATGGAAACTTGTGCCCAAACCTGATGATAGAAGTGTCATAGGTACTAAATGGGTTCTCAAGAATAAGACAGATGAAAATGGCATAATTGTGAGGAATAAAGCTAGATTAGTGGCAAAGGGCTATTCTCAAGAAGAAGGAATAGATTTTGATGAAACTTTTGCTCCAGTAGCAAGACTTGAGGCAATAATAATCTTTCTAGCCTATGCAGCACATGCCAATTTCAAAGTCTATCAGATGGATGTCAAAAGTGCCTTTCTAAATGGGGAACTGGAAGAAGAGGTCTATGTCCATCAACCTCCTGGTTTTGAGGATCCAGAATTTCCAGAATATGTATATCTTCTCATGAAAGCACTTTATGGTTTGAAGCAAGCACCAAGAGCCTGGTATGACACTTTATCTCAATTTCTTTTGGAGAACCACTTCACTAGAGGTACAGTAGATAAAACCTTATTTCATAGGGATATTAATGGCTCTTCAATACTTGTTCAAATCTATGTAGATGATATTATTTTTGGGTCTACAGATGAGAAGCTTTGCAAAAAGTTTGTCAAACTTATGCAAAGTAGGTATGAAATGAGTATGATGGGTGAATTAACTTACTTTCTTGGCCTACAAGTAAAGCAAGTTAATGAGGGCATTTTCATAAGTCAAACAAAATATATTTATGATCTCTTAAAGAAATTTGACTTAATGGATTGTACATCTGCTAAAACATCTATGGCCACTGCAACTAAGCTTGAGTTGAATACTAAGGAAAAGTCTGTGGACATTTCAAGTTATAGAGGCATGGTAGGTTCACTTTTATACCTAACAGCTAGTAGACCTGATATAATGTTTTCTACTTGTCTTTGTGCTAGATTTCAAGCTGATCCTAGAGAGTCTCACTTAATAGCTATTAAAAGAATTTTCAGGTATCTCAAGGGAACACCAAACCTTGGCATTTGGTACCCAAGAGAATCTGGTTTTGATCTAACTGGCTATTCAGATGCAGATTATGCAGGTTGCAGAGTTGATAGGAAAAGTACTACAAGTTCCTGTCAATTTCTAGGAAACAGGCTTGTGTCATGGTTCAGTAAAAAACAAAACTCAGTCTCCACTTCTACAGCTGAAGCTGAGTACATTGCGGCTGGAAGCTGTTGTGCACAGATTCTATGGATGAGAAACCAACTCATTGACTATGGTCTAAAAGTTGAGAAGATTCCAATTTTCTGTGACAACACAAGTGCTATTTCCATCACAGGGAATCCAGTGCAACATTCGAGAACCAAGCACATTGACATCAAATACCACTTCATTAGAGAACATGTGATGAATGGTACAGTAGAAATGCACTTTGTGCCAAGTGAAATGCAGCTTGCAGATATCTTCACCAAGCCTCTTGATGAATCCACATTCACAAGATTGGTAGGTGAGCTAGGTATGCTTAACTTGTCATAATTTCTAGTGATATTTGATTTCAATGAATTGAAGCTGGAAATGTGTTTTGATTTACTTGAAAGTTAAAACTTTCAGAAAAATTTTCTGCAGAAATTTTGCCTAAGGCAAAATTAGCTTATCAACGGATATCCTTTTATCCGTTGATAGTATAAACACATTACTAGATTTTTGCATGTCAACGGGTAACAGGCTATCCACGTCATCAACGGATAAACTGTATCTCAACCGTTCATTCTATATCCGTTGATATACATTTTTTTTAACCGTTGGTAACCGTGTATATCTAATCATGGTTGTACTTATTCTCTTTTTATTTATTATCTGACAGTTACTTTTGACCAATGGAGTAATTACTTTTAATTATTTCATTTTTAATTCTTGAAAAATATAAAAGGCGGACTTGTACTCTCACATCTCACTTTTATTCATTTTCAAGCATATCAAAAGTTAACTGCATCTTCTTCCCTAAAACTCTCTGTAACCAAAGTTCAATCACTTCAATGGCGCCTATTGTTAAGATGATGTCCTCCACTAGGTTTACCTATGAGAAGAACAATTTCGCGGCCTTTGTTGACACAGTGAATGCTCCAAAAGCTTACCACACTTTGATGAGTTTCGTGAAGAAATGCAAACTGTCATATGCTATGACGGCTACCACTCCCTTAATCCACGAGGTAATTGAAGAAATGTGGACATCTGCTGAGTACAATGGCACAGACGGTACAATTGCTTTTTCTTTAAAGGGTAAAAACTATGTGGTTAATTCTGATGTAATTACTGCTTGTTTAAAATTGCCTGAGAATAACTGTCTGAAAGTTCTACTGATGCTGAAATTGTTGCCATGCTTAATTCTATTAATTATGCCCTTAGTACTGAAAACTTAGGGAAAATTGCTAGAAAAGGAATGGTTAAAGAATGGAGCTACTTCTGTGATGCCTTCATTAAAACTTTTTCAGGAAAAATTAGTAATTTTGATGCTGTTACCCAGTCCATGCTAACAATGATGTGTATGTTTTTAAATGATAAATTCTATAATTTTGGCACATTAGTTATGTATGAGATAGCTGCAAAGTTGGGTAAAAAGGAAACTAGGAGCAAGAATATCTACTTTGCTAGATTTTTAATGCTCTTAGCACTGCATGTGTCTGAGAATAAGCTATCCATTGCTAACCCGGATAGCAAGTTCCAATGTTTTGTTCAGGAGAAGAGAGTCTTAAGTGACCTGATTCGAATGAACCTCAATGCAGGAGTACAGTTGGTATATCTACCAATTGTTCAGGTAACTATCTCTAACTCTGAAACCCCTATCTCCAACCCCCAAATTTCTTTGCCTTCTAGTGTCACAATGGAGTCTGTAGTTGTGACCAAACAGGCTCCTACCAAAGTGACCAAATCCAGAGTTCCAAAACCACATTCTAAAAGGTAAACCTCAAGTGTCTCTCAAAAGACACCTGTTGTAAAATCTACCAAACCTCTTGAGGGGAGTGTGAAGGTGGTAGTGAGTGGTGAGGGACAGGGTGAACATCAAAGAAGCCCTAAGGATAAGGAAGGAGAGATGAGTGCAACCACCATTTCAGTCTCTCAAAAGACTGCTAATGTAACTACAGGCCAAATTCTAGTTACACTCTCCCAAAAGAGTGTGACTACTGAATCAAGTTCCCCACAAGGAACACTGCACAAGAGGGTTAGGGACACATATAGCCCAATCTAAAAAACCTATGGAAGAAGAGTGAAATCTAAAACCACAGGGGAATCACAGGGTGCACACACTGTACAGGAAACTGTACCTTCTCAAACTCAGTTTGATGTGGCTTCAATAAATGTGGAGTCACAGCCCATTGATCTTAATCTTCAAATCGACACACATTACAATCCACCATCACCAACTCCTTCTCTGGATGTGGATATGATATCTACATCAATTCCTGATTCTCCATCTTTAAGATTCTTGGAGAAGCCCCACTCTGTAATTGGTAGTCATCATCTTTTAGATGATTTGTTGGACCATCAATCTTCCCTTCCAAAATTCTCAACACAGACTGTGGCCTCGAACTTAAAATCAATCTCCACAGATTCAGTGTTGGTTTTCTCTTCAACGGATATAATTATTCCTTCCTCAACGGATATCCTTCATCCGTTGACAAGTGTTTCTCCATCAACGGATGCGCCTCTATCTAGCCATCCGTTGACAGCTATAACTACTCCATCAACGGATATTCCTTATCCGTTGATAACTCACTCTACCACTGCTATATCTGACATTCCAGTGTCAAGTGTAGAGGAGTTCTCAGTAGTTGAAACACTTTTAGGTTTGAGGGAAGGGAGTGAGAGGCTGCCTTGTGAGCAGGCAAAAGGAGAGATAAATAATGAGAGGCTGGCCATTTCTTCCGGTCAGGCAAAAGGAGAGTTTGAGAGTTCCACCTTAGTAGGTGAAGGTGAGGGTGTGAGAGGTGTGAGCCAAGGGGAGCCCTTGATGCAATAAAAGAGAGATGAGGGGAGAGAAGGGACTACAGGAGAGATAAGGATGGAAGAAGCAGCCATTGCTAGTGAGTCAATGGGGGTTGAGGATGCATCCAAGGAAATGGAATTTCAAAGAGAATATCAGTCCATGATTGACTCCATTTCTTTGGATGCTGAAACCTTTACTCACCCTGTTCCTGCCTATCAAATTCTGGCACAACAGGGCAATGTGGAAGCAGAGGAGGCAATGCACCTAGTGCACACCTCACAATCTCTACTTAGAGCTAAGGAATCTATAGCAGCTCTGCCAACCACTGCTGAGAGTGATGAATTTGACAATTCTGAAGATGAAGACAACCAGAGCTCTGAAGATGAAGGTGGTAGCAGTATTCATGATTTTGCATTTGCTCAAAACTACACCTATCATCAACTTGATATGGAAATCATAAGGCAATATAAATCTGCCCTGGCTGAGCACCCAGAAGCAGATTCACAGAGAAAGGTTGTTCTTCAACAGGCAATTGACTCCCTAAAGTTACAAAAGATGCAAATGGTGATTCAGAGATCCAATTTAGAGGAGGTCAAACAAGAAATCAAGGATGTGAAGATCTCTGTGGATTCCAAGCTAGAGCAACTAGATCCTATAACCACTCAGAGGGTGTTGCAACAAAGGTTTCTCAAAGAAGACAACCTGGCTAAATCTGTGTAACTTCTCAATTCAAGAGTGGAAAAGATGGAATCCCAGATGGAGCAATTTCTTCAACATCAGAAACTGCAAACCCAACTGCTAGAAAAGTTAGTTGCAGCCCCAACTTCTAGTCAAACCCTTGATGCTAACAAAAAGGGGGAGAAAGTGGAAGAGGCTGTGGCAACTACAAGTCAAATCTTAATTTCTGAAAGAAGGGAAGCAGCAAGTGAGGGGGAGCAGCAGCCTACCATAGTGGTCAATCCACAAGAATTCATTGTCACAGCTTCCCCCAGCAAATCCAAACCTCTATCTGAAGAGTTTGATCTTTCAAACTTGACAGAAGAAGAAAAGCTAGCCAAAATTGAAGCTCTCCAAAAGATGAAAGAAGAAAACTATGAAAGGATAATGAGGACAGAAAGATTGATCAATCAATCTATTGCATCAACTCTGTTCTCTAGCCAAACCTCAGCTCCAACAATATCTACAACAATTCTGAAGGTGCTCACTCCAGCAATTGTGGCTCCTACATTCTATGATGCTGAGCCTTCTCATGTTAAGGAATTTGAACCCTACATCAAATCAAGACCCTTCTCGCCACCAAAAGCAAATGGGAAGAACAAGTTACAACTGGACTTTCCATTTCCCAAGGATGATGAAGAGAAGTTGATGGGTAAGGCAATCAAGGAATTCAAGGAGAAGACTAACAGTTATGTAAGAGAATGGATGGCTGTAATCATAAGGAATGGAAAAGTTCTAAACATATCCAACAGCCATCCTATATTTGTTGAAGCCAAGAGAGAAGAGACTTCAAGGCTGCTAAGAGAATCTCAACCAAGCACTGAATATCAATATGAAAACTCAGATGAGAAGCAAGCAAGGCTGGCTCAAGAGTTATTGGATGAGGTAGAGGATGAATTGAGGGAACCTAAGGAAGTCCCCAAATTCAAAAAGAAAGGGAAATCAGTCCCCAAATCCAAGAGATTAAAATCACATGCAAGGAGGCCTGTCTCTCCAGAAACTGAAAACAAAGAGACAGTTGGTTCATCACAACCTATTGATGTAAAAGTATTCAACCCAGATGTAAATTTCCATGGTGAGCCTATAGTACCTAAAGAGGAACCAATGAATCTTGACTCCATTGAGGTTCCTTCATTCTTGCTGAAGCCTCAACAGAAGCCTACACAGAAGAAAAGGAAACCAAGGAAGCAACCTTCAAAGGAACCAATTCAAGTTGCTAGGGTACCTGCAATTGTCAGGCAGCCAATCTTGGAAAACAAGGATGATTTTATCTATCAGGCAGATATTGAAGAATACTCTGACATGAATCTTTATCTGGATGAATTGTCAGAAGTAAGAGGAATTGACAAATATAGACATTTGCCTGAAAGATTGGTCTTTGTATACAAGGGAGGAACGGAAAGGACATGGCCACTACAAAGGGTTCTTGGAGAAAATTATCATACCTTAACCAAAGTGTTCTCTGCAATCAAGAGATACACAGGGTTCTCCAAGATAGCAAAAGGGGAGATACTGGACAAAATAGAACAAATAAGGATGGATTGGAACTCACCATCAAGTCTACCAAGGAAAATGAAGATCCCATACAATGGACAGAAAATCCACCTCCAACCTTTCTGGATGATGGAGTTCAGGGATGAAGATGGTAACAGGAGATTCTTCAGGTTAGAAGACCAACTACCAAAGGCTAGTTCTCAATACCTGAGATGGCTACAACAGAAGCTAAATCCAAAGGTAGATGAAGAAGATGCCTTCTATAGGCAACTCCAAATACAGATTGAGTCCAACTCTGCCAAGGAAGGAAAATCAAGGGTGATGCCAACAAGAGGAAAGAAACAGTCCTAATCTGCTCAGTCTAGAGGAGCACTTCTCTGTAAATTTCTCAAACTTTCAGTTTTTAATTATTGTAGCTTAATACAATTTATGTATTGTTCTTTATATATCTTTAGGAATGTTTTGTTATCATCAAGGTCCTGAATTTATGCTTTATTGCCATCAAGTGTAAATTGGGGGAGATTGTTAGGAATATGTTGTACTTGATGATAACTTCACAATCAATCAAATTGTTTAAGGTTTTGCAGCTGTCAACGGATGAGGATTTATAACTCTATCCGTTGACAGGTAGCTCATCAACGGATGAGGTTTTGTAGCACACTGCAGTATCTCTATGTTATCAGTTGATAGTGTTTTTATCCACAGTCATGTTGACTATCAACGGATAGGCAGAATAGGGTAGCCAATTGTAAATAAGCTATGCTATGTAATTCTGTCTAAGTGAAAGTGTATCAACGGATGAAGACTAAACTCTATCAACGGATACAACTCAAATCCACTCTATCAATGGATACAGCTCAAGTCCCAATATCAACGGATACTGCTCTATACATCATCAACGGATGTCAGTATACATCATCAACGGATAATCATTGACACTGTTTTCTATGATTAGCTGGAGATTAGCAGTTGATAAGGACATGTTTGACTGACAGATCACATGAGTTTATAGTAGATACAAAAAGCAGTATGGCAGCCATACTTTGGAAACACAGAAGAAAGAAGCATTCCATTTACACTATGAATACAAGAAAGGTGCAGGAGACATGTCTGAACACAAGGACAACCTTTCGGCTACATGTGTATTTGGAGTGTAGTAGCAAGTCAACTAGAATTAGATTAGTATTATCTTATTCCAGTAGTACTTGTAAAACTTGGGATATATAACCAAGTGTAGAAACTCTTTGTAGGTTAAGAAAACAGACATATTTGCTTAGGGTTTCTTGAATATCCTTAGAAGCAAAAAGTTGTAAAACGGCAGCTGTGTACATTTTGTATCACAGAGTTTTCTTCAAATAAAAGCTTCAGGTGGTGCATATTAACCACCTGATTTTATATGTGTTTGTGTTTAAATCTTACATTGCAATTATCTCTTCATAAGTTTCTGAAGTTCTTATCAGAAATTTATAAATATCAAGAATTGTATTCAACCCCCCCTTCTACAATTATACAAGTGTGTAATCTGGGAATAACACTTGGCATTGAGGAAGCCTGAGTAGGTTTCGTTTTTGCAGAGAGTATAACACACATTAACACATACCACTAAGTCGCTAAAATCATAGAAAAGTTAGATGTTTAAAATAATGTGACATTATAAATAATAAACATTTATCCATAATTCAACAAAATCATTGTTGCCTATAACACATACCAATAATGAAAAATAGAAAAAGACACTATAAATAACAATTGTAGCCACAAGAACTCATGCATAACACTATAAATAACAATTGTTATGATAAAAATCAAAATACTTCCACACACTGTTATGATAACAATTGTCTCCTTACATCATAACACTTGCATAACATTGGGAAAAAATTACAAAAAAATAATAACAAAATTCTAAGAACCAGTCTCCCTCCCTCCTCTGCTTCTCTATCTCGAAGTTCATCAACAGAAACATCCACTCGAGTTCCTGATCATAGGAGAACTCAGAGCTGATGTTCTTTGGAACATCGTCCACTGGAAATCTTGCACCTTCCACTACGATTGTGAAGTTTTCATAGTTGAACAATACATTTGATAGACGTATGGTGAGAGCGTTGAAGGCCATTTGATATATTTGATACAATTAAGAATGTTTAAGAGGATGAGAAAGGGGATTAACTGGGGATGGTTTAAATAGAGGAGTTGTAAGGCATATGAAACAACGCTCATATTAATTGAGAATGTCATAATTGCATGCAGTTTTAGTCTCTTAGATTCCCAATAGACGCAATAAACTCTTTGAGTTTCGGTCAATAGACATATTCTCAAACATATATTCCCAATAAACGCAAGACTAATGAGAAACATCTCAATAGGTACGCATCTTTTCAAAAAATGCAAGACTTAATAGATTTAGAGAGCGAGAGAGAGGGAGAGAGAGGAGTCATACAGGTTCGATTATTGCCGGATATCATCTTCTCCAGAAAGGGGGTGAAAACCTAGGGTTAAAACAGGCCAATTGATCTGAACATTGCCTCCGCTCATCTTAATTTTCAGCTTCTGGGGCTTTGTTTCAATCAAATCTAGAACCAATTGTTGAATAAGAGGGAAAAAAGGATTAAATTATATGTGTGTGAGATTCAGACGAGAGAGACAGAGAGAGAGACAGAGAGAGAGAGAGAGAGAGAGAGAGAGAGAGAGAGAGAGAGAGAGAGAGAGAGAGAGAGAGGAAAAATCTGGTGTAAACTGGGGAACTTTTGATTAAGGGGGGAAATATTTGTACAATTTTTTATTTAATTTACTTTTTGAAAATAAACTTTAAATCATTTATTAATTTGATATTTAAATGAAATAATATTCTAAATTCAAAATCTTGATTTTAAAATCAAGATATCAAAATTAGCTTCATCCCCATATTTTTTAAATAATTTTGGGATCAAAAATGAATTTATTTTGATTTTAACAAGTTTATTCAGTGAATCTGGATCGTGTCTTGTTATAGGAAGTAGCATTTTCACTACGTTTTGCCACCACTAAAATGAGTGTTTAATAACATCCGTACGGTTCGATCGTCGAAAAAAAACCTTCAAAAAAATTATTCAGTGAATCTGGATCGTGCCATGTTACCTGGAAGTAGCACTTTAACCACGTTTTCGTTAAGATCTCGTACAACCAGGCCTTTTTATTTTTCGATTATTTTTTCCCGACACTAAAATGAGTGTTTAATAACATCCGTACGGTTCGATCGTCGAAAAAAACATTCAAAAAAATTATTCAGTGAATCTGGATCGTGCCCTGTTACCACGAAGTAGCACTTTCACCACGTTTTCGTTAAGATCGCGTACATCCAGGCCTTTTTATTTTTCGATTATTTTTTCCCGATGCTAAAATGAGTGTTTAATAACATCTGTATGGTTCGATCGTCGAAAAAAACCTTCAAAAAAATTATTCAGTGAATCTGGATCGTGCCATGTTACCTGGAAGTAGCACTTTCACCACGTTTTCGTTAAGATCGCGTACAACCAGGCCTTTTTATTTTTCGATTATTTTTTCCCGACACTAAAATGAGTGTTTAATAACATCCGTACGGTTCGATCGTCGAAAAACACATTCAAAAAAATTATTCAGTGAATATGGATCGTGCCCTGTTACCACGAAGTAGCACTTTCACCACGTTTTCGTTAAGATCGCGTACATCCAGGCCTTTTTATTTTTCGATTATTTTTTCCCGATGCTAAAATGAGTGTTTAATAACATCTGTACGGTTCGATCGTCGAAAAAAACCTTCAAAAAAATTATTCAATGAATCTGGAT
The DNA here is from genome assembly GCA_036435485.1 of Saposhnikovia divaricata. NCBI lineage: Eukaryota > Viridiplantae > Streptophyta > Magnoliopsida > Apiales > Apiaceae > Saposhnikovia > Saposhnikovia divaricata. The sequence goes on from CM071595.1 coordinate 134,277,710, forward strand.
CGTGCCATGTTACCTGGAAGTAGCACTTTCACCACGTTTTCGTTAAGATCGCGTACAACCAGGCCTTTTTATTTTTCGATTATTTTTTCCCGACACTAAAATGAGTGTTTAATAACATCCGTATGGTTCGATCGTCGAAAAAAACATTCAAAAAAATTATTCAGTGAATATGGATCGTGCCCTGTTACCACGAAGTAGCACTTTCACCACGTTTTCGTTAAGATCGCGTACATCCAGGCCTTTTTCTTTTTCGATTATTTTTTCCCAACACTAAAATGAGTGTTTAATAACATCCGTACAGTTCGATCGTCGAAAAAAACCTTCAAAAAAATTATTCAGTGAATCTGGATCGTGCCATGTTACTTGGAAGTAGCACTTTCACCACGTTTTCGTTAAGATCTCGTACAACCAGGCCTTTTTATTTTTCGATTACTTTTTCCCGACACTGAAATGAGTGTTTAATAACATCCGTACGGTTCGATCGTCGAAAAAAACATTCAAAAAAATTTATTCAGTGAATCTGGATCGTGCCCTGTTACCACGAAGTAGCACTTTCACCACGTTTTCGTTAAGATCGCGTACAACCAGGGTTTTTTATTTTTCGATTATTTTTTCTCAACACTAAAATGAGTGTTTAATAACATCCGTTAAAAATAATATTTTAACTACGGTTCGATCGTCAGTTTAAAAATAATATTTTTATGAATCGGATACGAATTAACTAGATCTATATATTAAAATTCTTTTTCCTCCCCACCCAATATTTCATTTCCCGCTTCCTCTTTCCCTCCTATGTACCTAAAAATTCACTTCTCTCCCTACCCAGTATTTCATTTCCCCATTTTCCACCTTCTTTTTCAGCACACGCATATGTTCACGGCTCAAGTTCAAATCAAACACACACATACAAATTCAAGGGAAACCTTCTTTTTATACATAGTCCCGGCCCCGATCTGTTTGTGTTGGTCAATTGATTTTGCTAGATGTAGGTGTTCGTGATTTTGTCACAAACATAAAGGTGCTTTCATTATCTTGATTATCAATTTCTGTTTGTGACAAAACCAGGGAACACATACATAGAGCAAATCTCAAGCTCTCTCAATCGCTGTTTACTGGTTCAACGTTTTGATTAAATAAAGGTAAATTCACACTCATCGCTGTTTTGAATTGGCTTTGTTGTGTGTACTTTGAATCTTGAGTGTTTGTTTTCAATCGATCTTGTATGCGAAATGATGTTGAGGGTTTTATATTGCCAAGTCAACTCCTCCCTCTAATGGGCCAATATATCTTTGTGTTTGTGTTTGTGTTGCTAGTGATGCAGTGTCTTGTTGATTTTAATGGATAACTATATTTTTGATATTGAGCTGTGATAAATATTGTAGAATTACTCCATTTGAATTACGGATGCTGGAATGTAAATGTAAATGTGGTTTTCACACTGTCGTTATATTTAGCGCCCTCTATTTTTGGATACTGCCTTTTCATTTCTCTAATTGAAGTCCATTGATTCATTTTTTCGAGGGACTGCAAATGCATTTTCTTCGAGGGACTACAAATGGTCTCTGAATCAAGACTTGGCAGGTGAATCAAGACTTTGGCACCCCTGACTTTATGTTAACAACTAAAATCACTTAATTTTATATTTTGGATTTTGGGAATGATGGAAAAGAGTTTGATAGCAGAACAAGAGAAAGTGTGCGCCAACAAAATTGCTCCATTACAGATGCTTGCTAACACATTTCAGCTTTCCATTACAGAAACCAATTATTCCTGAAGATGTGTATAGAGATGTGAGGGATTCGCAACTTATAGGAATGTCAGGTTACTCAAAAGAGGTACTCTTTTACGTGCTTGACATCTTTCTTTTTATCATACGTTAAATGTAAATGCATGAAAAGTGCTTTGAGGTAACTATGGTATTTTCAAGTCAAAACTTACAAGCCTAGTTCTTTGCTTGTCTTGTAAAATATTTCAAGGTCTTCTGGTTGTTTCTGTTGGGGTAGGGCTTAGCACCTATGACAAAGCATCTGTAAGCATACCTTGTTCTGTTTCATCTTCTCAAGCCCAGGTGTAGCAAATAGTAGTTACCATTTGGGCAACTAGAACCTACTATAGCTTCGTTGCGCAGTGAGATAGCCTTTGTCCAAGTATGAAACTTTAAAATTTGAATGATTTTTGTCGTTTCAACTTTGTAGTAATTCAAGAAGAAGTTTTTTGCTATTTTTCAAGTGAGTTACTATTGTTTCTCATCATCTGCATCTCCTGAAGCTGATGAAAAGGATGCTGCAAACAAATCTGAAAACGCTTCTTCAAATGCAAGTGAGCAATGTCAAGTATCTGATCAAAGAAAATCATCTGCGTCTGACCAGGAAGAAGAGCCAGTTGTGATGATTACCAAAGTACTTGCCTCTGTTGTACAAGAAGCAATTGATTTTTTTCCTTCAACAATTCAATAAGTTTGTATCGGACATAATTTTTATGTAGATGTGAATTGATTTATGTATGGCTAAAAGTGTTTGAATTTTAGAATATACCATTGTGTTTCAATTTTGGCATTTTGGTATTATTATTTATTATCGATCATTTATAATACAAATAAAACCCTGTATAATTTAGTAAAGTGTGTGTGGCTATTACTATACTTTAGCCACACTATATATTACAAAAATTCTAAAAAAAATAGGTTTTAGCAAGAACTATAGTTACTATAATTATTAGTGACTAAAATCAGTTATTTAATGTCTATATAACATAGAAACGATCACACAAAAATTATATAATGTGGCCATACCAAAGCTTTTTGCCACGATTTACCAATAAATAGTGTGACCAAAACTAAGCCTTTGATGAATGTTGGTATTTAGCCACGTTATTAACTCTCTTTAGCCACTACGCATCCTGTGGCTGCAAGCTGGTATTTAGTCACACTTTTGAGCTTAAAATGGGGCTGTCAGACCCAATTGGTGGTATGCTTTAGTCACTCTGTTTTGGCTTACAGCCACACAGCTGGGGTGTGGCCGTAGGGGGGCATAAAATGACGAGACCTTAGGTCACACTTTGCTGAAAAATTAAAACGTGACGGAAAGTGCTTAGCCACACATATTTGATGTGACGGAAGCCAAAATTTGACGTAGTGGTAGGCCTTACCTTGTGTTTGCTTTTTCAGAAGGGCCTCATACTTAGCTTCAAGCTCTAGAAACTCCTTAACCTTCTTTTTAGGCTTCTTGCATTCACTGGCAAAATGCCCTTACAGATGACCTATCCACATGGCTGGTTTTGAATTTATTCTTGTTTGCTTTTATATGTGCCTTGCTCTTGTTGAATGAATGGTTTTGGAATCTAGGTTTGAAGGGTTGGTTCCTCTTGAATCTGATGTTTGGAAACTTTCTGGCCATGAAACCATATGAAGTGTTTTCCATGCCATCTAGTTCTTCAAGAGTATAGAACTCTTCTTCTTCCCTCTCCTCAACAGGTTCAGTCACTTCACCTTCATTTTCTTCATCATCTACTATCTCTTCTATCCTCAGCTGACTTGTAGATGCTTCTAGGTCTTGAACAGATTTGCTGATAATCAAGGCACATGATGTGTTTATCATTCTGCCTTGGTTGGCTTGGATAGCCCTCTTCTGAAGCAACTCAAGCTCATGAGTCTTTAAAACCCCATAGAGCACATCATATGTGACTTTGTTCAAATCTCTTTCTCTTAGAGAAATGACACTTTGCTCTAGATGGTTTTGTGAAGACAATAGAAACTTCATGTTCAATTCCTTGGTGCTGTAAACCTTCCCATTCATCTGTAGCTCAGTCACCAGCTTGTGAAACCTTTCAAACATGTCAGTAATGCTTTCCTTGGTCTGAGCCATGAAAGCTTCATACTGTGTGACCAGTATCTGTTTCTTGTTTTCTCTAACCTCCTCTGTTCCTTCACATAACACCTCAATATGATCCCACATCTCCTTTGCTGTTTTGCAAGAGGCTATGTTAGCAAACATTGACAGTTCCATAGAATCTATGATTAATAACATGAGATGACTGTCGAGAGCAACCATCTCCTTTTCTGTCTCTGTCCATTTAGATGGTTCTTTAGCCACATAGGATCTTGGAATGGTTACAGTTCCAACAGTCTTTTCAGGAATCTCCTGTTGTGGAACAAAGGGACCATTCTTGAGTATCTCAGGATATAGAGGGTTGGCAGCTTTGATGAACAACAGCATTTTAATCTTCCAGAGGTTGTAATTCTCTTTGTCGAACTTAGGGATCTTCACTATTCCTGTAGTCTTTGGTGTATTCATGATCTTTTTCTGTTTTTAAATAAATAACCTGCTCTGATACCACTTGTTGAGTATTGAATATGCCAAAGAGAATACATAAGGGGGTTGAATGGATTCTCAATTTTTCTTTTGAATCTGCTTAGTCGTGTATGTGTTTTTGTGCTCAAACAAATATGAGTGCGGAAATATAAGACACAACAATACAATACTCACTTTAATCTAATGTTTTATTAGATCAAAATGTTGCTACAACCTGATAACACAATTTCGTATTCTCAGCTTCTTTCTCAGAGAGATATTACTTGTAAAAAACTATTGATCACTCTGTTTGATGCTTGCTAAAGAAGTAGGGTTGTTCACTTATATCATGTGAACAACTTGCTTACAACAAATAAGGTAGCAAACAAATTTGCTTTCTAATGTGTCTATCCTATTTAAGTAAACATCCAAACTGCTACAGATTTGACTTCTGAGAACTCTGTTCAGATCCACTTCTTTAGCTTTTTTCCTCTTGTACTATCTCTCCAAGCTTCTTTGTAGGCTTTCCAACGTGCTTTACAGTATGTGGTCCATAAAGCGGCTTGGCTTGTTGCAGGTTTCTGACTTGTACAATTCTTCAGTAGTTTGTCTCCAAGATTGTAGTCGAGAAGTAAATCTGTTGGTGATTCGAGAACTAGAATTGGCTTAATCGATAACTCTGAGTTCTCGAATACTATTGAGCTGACATATCGAATCACTTCTCGAATAAGTCTTTTCTCCAGGAATCCTTGAGATATCGAATAGAGCATTTTACTTATCGAATCCCTGAGATATCAAATAGCTTCCTGAGTCATTGAGATATCGAATGGAACATTGACTTGTCGACTCCTAGAGAACTCTAATGATACTTTGACTTGTTGACTTCTTGAGTTCTCGAATAGAGTAGTCGACATGTCGAATCTCTGAGATGTCGAATGAGATATCAAACAATACTGTCAGAGATATCGAATAGTGTCTCTTGAGATATGGATTCCTTGACTTCTCGAAAGCTAGACTTCTCGAATATGACAACATACTTCTCGAATAGGTACTTAGGCAAATCTTCATTCTTCAAAATCCAACTGTGTTTATTTTGACAGTTTTGTTCTTCAAGCTTGAGGCATGATCCTTGGAACTTCTTTCAAGCATTATTCTCTGACTTTAATTACAGTTACACAGGTAGAATTTGATGTCTGTTATAAGTACTACAACAAGTAGAAACTCTACAACTTGTGGTTCCCTCAGTTAAGAGGTCATGTAGTTAATGTAGAGCATTACAGTCAATTAGGCTTGTTATTAGATGTATACAGGCATGCCTCTGTGACTAACATATTTATTAGTGTTTATCTGAACTCCTATTCTACTTTTAATAGAACTTTTAATCATATGCCTTATAATTAAATATCTATTTTACTTCCAATAGAACTTCTAATTATATGCTTTCCTTATAAATTCGAACTCTTATCATCTATAAATTCGAACACCTATTCTACTTCTAAAATGTTAAAAGATATTTTTTTATTTATTTTTTATATTTATTAGTGTTTAAAATCGAAAAATTCTAAAAATTAGAAAAATAGATTGAGACGATCTTAGAGCACCACCTAAGCACCCCGCGTATCCTCCTTTATTCATATATATATTGATTATATATATTTTCTATAAATTTAAACTTTTAATTCCAATAAAAATTTTAATTATATGTCTTACAAACACCTATTCTACTTCCAATCGAAGTTTTTAATTATACATCTTTCCTATGAATTCAAACCCTTCTTCTCTATGAATTCAAACACCTATTATACTTCTAATATGTTAAAGGATAGTTTTTAGATATTAGTATTTAAAATCCTAAAATTCTAAAAAATTAGAAAAATAGATTAACTGCATCTAAAAAAATATTAATATTATATTATATCATCAATATTAAATTTTAATAATTAGAAAAAATAGATGAATTCACATGCAATAATAATAAATATAATTTGAAAATACCTAAATAGTGAAAAAGAAAAAACTAAATAAAATAATTAAAACAAACTTATCTTATAGCCAAGTACGTATGCCATCAATCATCAATATATATATATTTATATATATATATATATATATAAAGGAGGATAGCGGGAGTTTAGGTGGCGCTCTAAGATCGTCTCAATTTATTTTTCTAATTTTTTCAGAATTTTAGAATTTTAAACACTAATAAATATAAAAATATCATTTAACATATTAGAAGTAGAATATGTGTTCTAATTTATAAAGGTGAAGAGTTCGAATTTATAGAGAAGACATATGATTAGAAGTTCTATTGAAAGTAGAATAAGTATTTACAATGCATATGATTAAAAGTTCTAGAGTTCGAATTTATAGAGAAGACATATGATAAGATGTTCTATTGAAAGTAGATTAAGTACTTATAAGGCATATGATTAAAAGTTCTATTGGAAGTAGAATATGAGTTCGAATTTATAAAGAATAAGAGTTCGAATTTATAGAAAAAACATATAACTAAAAGTTAAATTAGAAGTAGAATAGGTTTTTGAATATATAAAGCAAATATGAATTAAATAATTTATAGAAAGTACGGACTTCTTAAATTATAATTTTTTATATAAGTTAATTATACTTCTATTAGGAAAATTTATTAATAAATCTAATACTATTGTCATAAATAAAAGTCATCGTATTTAAAAAAAATTAATTGATGTGTTAACATAATAAAATAACATTCTCATGCAGGATTCCTAAATAAATACAACAGTACCTATAATATAAAGAAAAAATAAGATGTGTTCTCATTTTCTAAAACTACATAAATTATAGAAAGTATGGAGAAAGTATAAATTGGAATTCACTCTATTTTTTAGGTTTTGGTTTTAAGGAAAAAGGTTATTGTGTAAGATACGTATTATCAATAATATGTAATGAAGTTGGCATTTCAATCCCAACAATAACGGCTCGAAACGTGTTTAATGGGAATACGGCTCACTATAAAAAATTGTATTAGCTATTAAAATATCGTATTGATATTATAAATTTTATTTGATTTTTATGGATAAACATTATCATACAAGTGATATATGTAAAAATTAGATTTTTGGTCTTAACGACAGAGCCGATCAATAGTAATAAGCGTGTGTAACGAGAAAAGGGGTTCATTAGAGAAGACCTTATAAAAGATGTTTGAATATACAAGGAATACATAAAATAAAATAATTTATTGGAAGTAGAATACAAGGACAATGGAGACGACTTATAAAATTTTTTAAAAATATATTTCTTTTTTCTAGAGATCCTTCATTTTAACTTTTTTTATACAAGTTAATTATACCTGCATAAGGAAAATATATCCATAACTTTAATATTATTCCCATAACGAAAGTTTTCGTATTTAATATTTTTTTTGATATGTTAACATAACAGAAAGACACTCCCATGCGGAAGCTGTAAATGAATACATGAATATCTATAATATACTGAAAATATAAGATGTATTTTCATATTTTAAAACTCTATAAATATTAGAAAGTTCGAAGAATATAAAAATTGAAATTTACTCTCTTTATATAATGAAGTTAAAATTTTGGGTCCAAATAAGAGCGGCTCGAAACTTATTTAACGGGAAGACGGCTCACAAGAAAAGATTGTATTAACTATTAGAATTTAATACTAATGTCATAATTTTTTTTAATTATTACGGTTCGATTTTATGGAAAAAATTATTATATAAGTATTTATAATATATGTTAAAGTTGAGATTTCGATTTTAACGAAGAGAACGGCTCAATCTAAAAAATCGTGTTTAACAAGAAATCGATTCATTAGAGAAGATTATTTAATTATTAAAATTTAATATTAATATTATAATTTAACGTAAATGTATTGAATTTTTTTAAAAATTATCGACTAGTTTAAATATAGAATGTACAGATATAACGGAATATATAAATATTTATTCAACGTAAAAAAACTATACAATCAAATATATGTATATTATCGTGAATATATAATCTATAAAGGCAGGGAACTATCACTCTAAAATTTAATGGATGAATATGCGATGATCAACATGTTTGGTGTCTTACAATTAAACTTCGTGACCTATTATATATGAGAACTTTCACACTACAAGAACGGTAAGAAGATAGTGAGATTAGAAAACAAAACAATATAATAGGAAGGAACAAAAAATTACAAATCACAAAAGTCCGTGAAAAGTTAATGGGCAATTTTGTTATATAGGCATTATTAAAGTTTTTCATATAAATTCGAACTGTTCTCCTTAATAAATTCGAACATCTATTCTAGATGTAATATGTTAAAAGAGGTCTAATATGTTAAAAGATACTATTCTATTTATTAGTATTTAACTTCCAATAAAATATTTAATTATATGTCTCCTTAATATATTCAAATACCTATTCTACTTCCAATAGAACTTTTAGTTATATTTTTTTTCTATAAATTCGAACTTTTTTTATTCTCTATAAATTCGAACTTCTATTCTACTTCCAATAGAACTTTTAATCATATGCCTTATAAATATTTATTCTATTTCTAATACGAACTCCTATTCTACTTCAAATAGAACTTTTAATCAAATGTCTTATAAATACCTATTCTACTTCTAATAAAACTTCTAATTATATGTCTCCCCTATAAATCCTAAATCTTCTCATGTATAAATTCGAACATCTATTCTACTTCTAATATGTTATAAAATATTTTTATATTTATTAATATTTAAATCCTAAAATTCAAAAAAAATTAAAAAAATAAATTGTGACGATCTTCGAACGCCACCTAAGCGCCCGCGTATCCTCCTTTATATATATATATATATATATATATATATATATATATATATATATATATATACTATTATATTAAAACCGAAACATTGAAAGTTTTGGTTTTCGGTTTGGTTATCCTATTTATTTTGGTTTTCGGTTTGGTTAATTTAATTTTTAATTAATAATAAATATAAAATAAATCAATTTTAATCCGTTATTGGCTATAGTCCTAAAGACACAATAGTATTTTATATTTACACCATTACTAATACAGCTAAACTTAAAACTTTTGGTTTTCGATTTGGTTATCCTATTTATTAAAATAAATAATAATATAATATAATTAATGATAATTAATCGATTGCTTTTTTTATAAACACCTAATAATATCAATCATACCATATCTTCCAATCACTAATATTTTTTTCTAATTAAAACACGGTACCTTTTTTATTTAAAACTAATCTTACGATCATAAACATTGAAAGTTTTAAAAGTTTTGGTTTTCGATTTGGTTATCCTATTTATTAAATTTTCAATTAATTAGTTATCCTATTTATTAAATTTTCAATTAATTTCAAATGTAAAATAAATCAAGTGCGTTAAGGCTTTTAATCAACTTCAAAGTAAAAGTAGAACTCCTAAGTCCTAACACATAACTCTTTTCTTTTAAACCTAATTTGTGTGACTTGATGTTCTCTCTGTCAATACCCAAGCTCCATCAATTCAATAACCAAGCTCCATCAATTCAATACACAACCTTCTTCCGCTTTTCTTTTCTTTTTCAACACCATATCTATATTAATATATTAAAGCCGATTTAAGTGTAAATATAATGATTGTATTATGTTTTTGTATTATCTCCATTTTATAATAATATAATATAATAAATGATAATTAGTCGCTTAATATCTTTTTCACATTTACTTTTAGTTGAAAATACATAAGTAATGGTAATCAGTCGATTGACTTTTTCATATTTACTTTTAGTTGAAGATATTACCATTTATAAACACCTAAAAACATCAATCGTATCATATCTTCCTATCATTAATATTTCCTTTCGAATTAAAACACGTTACCTTTTTAATTTAAAACAAGTCTTACAATCCTTATTATATACTCGAAAATATCACACCATAATTTTCAAGAAAAATATAACACCTAAAATAAATAATAACATAATATAATTAATGGTAATTAGTCGATTGTCTTTTTCACATTTACTTTTAGTTAATTAAAGATATTACCTTTTATAAACACCTAAAACGATAAATCAAATATAACACCTAAAATAAATAATAACATAATAAAATTAATGGTAATTAGTCGATTGCCTTTTTCACATTTACTTTTAGTTGAAGGTATTACCTTTTATAAACACCTAAAAACATTAATCGTATCATATCTTTCGATCATTAATATTTCCTTTCAAATTAAAACACGTTACCTTTTTAATTTAAAACAAGTCTTACAATCATTATTATATACTCGAAAATATCACACCATAATTTTCAAAAAAAATATAACACCTAAAATAAATAATAACAAAATATAATTAATGGTAATTAGTCGATTATCTTTTTCACATTTACTTTTAGTTAATTAAAGATATTACCTTTTATAAACACCTAAAAAGATAAATCAAATATAACACCTAAAATAAATAATAACATAATAAAATTAATGGTAATTAGTCAATTGCCTTTTTCACATTTACTTTTAGTTGAAGATATTACCTTTTATAAACACCTAAAAACATTAATCGTATCATATCTTTCGATCATTAATATTTTCTTTCGAATTAAAACACGTTACCTTTTTAATTTAAAACAAATCTTACAATCACTAATATATACCCAAAAATATAACACCATAATTTTCAAGAAAAATATAACACCTAAAATAAATAATAACATAATATAATTAATGGTAATTAGTCGATTGTCTTTTTCACATTTACTTTTAGTTGAAGATATTACTTTTTATAAATACATAAAAAGATCAATCGTATCATATCTTTCGATCAGTAATATTTTCTTTCAAATTAAAACACGTTACCTTTTTAATTTACAACAAATCTTAAAATCATTAATATATACCCGAAAATATCACACCATATTTTTCAATTAATAATAAAAATATATTAAAAATCATATACGTTGTTTATAATAAGAAAACATTAGTATAATCCGTAAACATGATAATATTAAATTATATCAAACAAAAATTAAAAAATTTATTAAAAATAATGATTATATAAAAACATAATTGAAATATTAAATAAAATTTATAACATAATACAGGAAACACGTGCATTGCACGGGTTATAAGTATTGATTACAATTGAAATTTTTTAAAATGTTTAGTTCAAGTTATATTTCTGCTTAAATTTGCTCACCATTGTACTTGGTTGTCCCGGTAGACTCAAATATTATAGTAAAGGATTTATAATTAATTAAAATATTGCTTTCGATTTAATAATTATACTTTTATATAATAAAACAACATGTCACATTTTATTCAAAATAATTGTACAATCATGTCCTCTAATTTATTTTAATTTTACTTTTACGTCCCTTACAATGAAATATTATATAAAAAAAAAAATTAGGCATTGTTGAGAATTGAATCTATGACCTCTCAATTCAGATGAACTTAAATTTGCCGACAATCTTTGAGCTAGATATCTATTATGTTAAATTTCACAATTCATTAGTGTTTTTCCTATCAACTATTCAGCAATTTTAACTACAATAAAATACTTGATTATAAGCGTTTGGGGATTTGTTTTTTGAGAAAATAAAATGAAGGGCTCACCCAAAAAAATTTATAAAGACAGGAGATTTTGGAAACATGACAAACCAAACATTGTTTAAGAAAGAATGCGATGAACTAAAAAATGTTCATCAATCATAACACGATTAGCTAAATTTAACATTAGAACATGACTAGAATAACAATAACAAATGTAAATTAAAGTATTCTCGTGTCTTGCATAGATATTGAAGGTAGTTAATATGAATATATCAGTCATGAAAGATTTGTTGTAAATTTTAAAATAGAATCAACCGAATATTTTAAGCTTCGAAAAGGAATATATCAAAAAAAAAAAAATTAAATAAGATATTCATTTTTATTATATGATTTATAAATGATAATTAATACCTATAACAATGGAACCTCTTAATCTTTTAATATTTCATATAATAAAAATGAATATCTTATTTAAAAACATGTGTCTAACACCAATAGAACCTCTTAACATATATATACTCCTTTTCGAAACTTATAAAGTTTCGACTGATTCTATTTTTAAAATTCTACAATAAATCCTTGATCACTGGTATATTCATACTGTATTAACTAATTTCAATATCCGTGCAATGCAAAAAAAAAAAAAAAAAATTTCACAATTGTTGTTGTTATTCTAGTCGTGTTCTAATGTTAACTTTAGTTTATCGTGTTGTGATCGATAAACATTTTTTAGTTTATCACATAATTTCTCAAACAATGTTTGGTTTATCCTCTTTCCGAGATCTCCTATTACGAGATCTCCTATTTTTATAAAAGCTTACAGGTGAGCCTTTCATTTTTATTTTTCTCGAAAAAATTCCTTAAACGCTTAGAATCAAGTATTGCATTATATTTAAAACTAGTTGATAAAGCCGCGCTTCGCGGCGGCATTACAATTTTTATTTTTAAAAAAATTCAATACATTTATGTTATATTATAACATTAATGTTAAATTTTAATAATTAAATAATCTTCTCTAATGAACCAATTTCTTGTTAAATACGATTCTGTCGATTGAGCCGCTCTCTCGTTAAAACTGAAATCCCAACTTTTTAACATATATTATAAAGACTTATATAATATTTTTTTATCCATAAAATCGAACCGTAAAAATATAAAAAATTATAACTACAGTATCAAATTCTAATAGCTAATACAATCTTTTCTAGCGAGCCCTCTTCCCGTTAAATACGTTTCGAGCCGCTCTTATTTGAAACCGAAATTCTAACTTCACTATATAAAGAGAGTAAATTCCAATTTTTATATTCTTTAAACTTTCTAATATTTATAGAGTTTTAAAAGATGAAAATACATCTTATATTTTCTGTATATTATAGATAAACTTGTATAAAAAAGTTAAAATAAAGGATTTTTAGGAAAAAAGGTGTATAGTTTTAAAAAAATCGTATATAACGTCTCCACCGTCCTCGAATTCTACTTCCAATAAAACATTTTATTTTATGTATTATATATTTAAACACTTTTTATACGGTCTTATTTAATGAACCGCTTTCTGTTAAACACGGTTATTACTATTGATCCGCTCTCTCGTTAAGACCAAAAACCTAACTTTTACATATATTACTTGTATGATAATGTTTATCCATAAAAATCAAATCCTAAAAATAAAATAAAATTTATAACATCAATATGGTATTTTAATAGCTAGTACAATCTTTTATAGTGAGCCGTCTTCCCGTTAAACATGTTTCGAGCCGATCTCGTTTGGGATCGAAATTCCAACTTCATTACATATTATTGATGATACTTATCTTACACAACAATTTTTTTCCAAATAATCAAAACCTAAAAAATAGAGTGAATTCCAATTTATACTTTCTCTAGACTTTCTAAAATTTTTGGAGTTTTAGAAAATGAAAACACATCTTATTTTCTCTTTATATTATAGATACTCCTGTATTTATTTAGGATTCTTGCATGAGATTGTTTTTTTATTATGTTAACACATCAATTCTTTTCTTTTTAAATACGGTGAATTATGTTAACACATCAATTCTTTTTTTTTTTTTAAAAATACGGTGACTTTTTTTATGACAATAGTATTGGATTTATGAATAAATTTTCCTAATATAAGTATAATTAACTTATATAAAAAATATATAATTTAAGAAGATCGTACTTTCTATAAAATATTTAATTATATTTTTGCTCTATATATTCAAACACCTATTCTACTTCTAGTAGAACGTTTATTTATATATTTTTTCGATAAATTCGAACTCTTATTCTTTATAAATTCGAACTCCTATTCTACTTCCAATAGAACTTTTAATCGTATGCCTTATAAATACTTATTATACTTACAATAGAACTTCTAATCATATATGTCTTCCCTATAAATTCGAACTCTTCTCCTTTATAAATTCGAACACATATTCTACTTCTAATATGTTAATTGATATTTTTGTATTTATTAGTGTTTAAAATTCTAAAATTCTAGAAAATTAGAAAAATAGATTGAGACGATCTTAGAGCGCCACCTAAACTCCCGCTATCCTCCTCGAATTCCTATTCTACTTCCAATAGAACTTTTAATCGTATGCGTTATAAATACTTATTATACTTACAATAGAACTTCTAATCATATGTCTTCCCTATAAATTCGAACTCTTCTCCTTTATAAATTCGAACACCTATTCTACTTCTAATATGTTAATTGATATTTTTGTATTTATTAGTGTTTAAAATTCTAAAATTCTAGAAAATTAGAAAAATAGATTGAGACGATCTTAGAGCGCCACCTAAACTCCCGCTATCCTCCTTTATATATATATATTGATTGATGAATAATCTGTAGAGCACTAATTAATAATTCTAATGTACACATTTACGAAATGGTGAAGGTCCAAAATAATCATTTTTGGGATAAATTTACCCAAATTAATGATTCTGGAAAATTTGGCCCTAAATACTGACGGGATACGGTATTGCGTGCACCGTATCCTTCAAATACGGCGTTCCGTGTGCTGTATCATCATCTGATACGGCGTTTCGTGTGCCGCAACATCGAGATACGGCGTTTGGTGTAACGTATTAGGTTAAAAGTTTAGTACCCCTGGAAGAGTATCATGGAAGAGTATCAGCACTGATACGGCGTTTCGTGTGAAGTATCAACGCTGATACGGCACACCAAACGCCGTATTAGCCACTGATACTTCACACGAAACCCCGTATTAGATCGGTAAATAGGGCCAGTCATGCTCAAATATGATTATTTTGATAATTTTCTCTTTACGAAATCTTAAATTTAAACAAATAGACATCTAGCTCAAAGATTGTAATTGCAAATTTAAATTCATTTGCATTTAGATGTCATATATTCAACGCTCTATAAGGGGTTGAGTTGGCACAGTGGTAAGTGCCTAATTCGTGAACCGTGAGGTCACGGGTTCGACTCCTACCGGGGGTCAAAAAATCGGAAACAATCTCTCTACCTTTGTGTAGGGGCATGATTGCGTACATCCTACCCCCCTCAGACCCTGCTCATGCGGTATATACTGAGTATGTTGAGTTGAGTTGAGTTTATATTCAACGCTCTGCAATGCCTATATATTTTATATATTTTATATTACTTCATTCTAAAGGATGTAATAATAAAATTAAAAGTGATTAAAGGGATGGCAAAAAAACAAGTGATTAGAGGACATTATCGTACATTTTTTTTAATAAAATGTGACATGTTGCTCAATTATGTGATAGGATATTTAGCTCAAAGATTGTAATTGTAAATTTAAGTTCATTTGAATTCAAATGTCATAGGTTCGATTTTTTGTAATGCCTAGATATTTTAAATTTTTTATAATACTTCATTTGAACTTAACAGCAACATTAAAATAGATTAGAGGGCATTATCGTACACTTATTTTGGATAGATTTATTAGATAGAAAGCAATAGTCTAATTTATTTTAAATCTTTTACTATATAATTAATTATATAAATCCATTTGACCCAACATCCATTGATGGCAATTTGATGAACTTCGCGCGGTTAAACTACTTAACAAAACCTTAATTACGTCAACTGATTCTCACAATCACAACCATGTCCTGCTTCAATCGGCCATCAACCATCATTTTAATAAATTTCCAGAAATTTTCACACTTGAAAAAGCTATAGCTACGGTAAAAACCAAAAAAATTGTAAGGTGTTTTCATTGATGCGGAAGTTTTCTTCATGCATTGGTCTCGAATATATCAAAACGAAAAATTTAAATGAAACAATGATAAATACATGCTCTCATTGCGAGAATAAGAGATCCAAATTAACAACGCCCTACCTTATTTCTGTTACTTAATTAGCTGTAGTGCTGCAATGCTATTTATCAAGTTTTACCTCTGTGAACTCATCTTCTTCAACGACACACTTCTTTTTCCCGTCTTTCAATTCCATAGGTTGATCTTCAGCAGCAAGCTTCTTTTTCTTTTCTAAATTATACTCTTCAACGAAGTAAGATATTGAACCCCAACAAGCAAGAAATAGAGACATTGCTTTTTCAACTGTAAATGACTCGTCGAAGAAAAATACAGCCAAGATCTCCGAAACAGGTAGCAGAGCGGAAATTAGTATTCCAGAGAGTAAAGAGCTGTGACAGAAAATGACTCCAATGGCTCCCAAGAAAAATAGTTGCCAAAGAAATGCATCTGCTACTAGTACCAACCAATACATGGCATTACCAAGCTCAAAATTATCAGCCTCTCTGCCCATTGCCTGCAAATACGAGTAGTTAGAACCAATAATATTTATGCAAATTAGATAGTAAAAAAGAAGGTACTAGTCATTTGTAAAAATGAATTTCAATCCAAATTTTTGTCTATCCATGCGAAGTGGAAAAATCCAGAAAAACTATTGAGAATGCACTTTTGATTTTCAAGGGAGCTAATAATCTCTTGATTTATGTCTAACAAAGATATTGGTGTGGAAGGGACTATGTCCTCTGAACATAAGAAAAAGAATCATTAGCTTCACTTCTTTTGTAAGTACTTCAATTTAGAGAAGCCTTCCTTTACATATTTTTTTCCAACCAAAACATCTGTATTTCGGTGCAATATATGGTTTATTCCTGGAAAATAAGTTGTACGTAATAGTTTTCTTTTTATTTTTTTTATCAGTGTAAAGGTTGAATAAGGTATATTTTGCTGTTCGAGAGTTTAGAAGAGATTCTGACCTGAAAATCTTTATTGATAAGCATTCCGACGACGCAGAAGCAAGTAGCAGCGAAAGCCATAACAAACTGAATCTCCATGACAAGAGAATAAGTGATGGCTTGCTTAGCTTTTTTGTACAAGAACTCTACTATTGGCAAGACAAATCCATACAGAATCGCAGCTCCAAGCGTCATAACAAATCCTAAAATGTAATCTCCTTTGGACTCATCATCAGGAATATCAGAACCTGAATGGAATGCAAGGACTACAGCTCCAGCAGTCAACAATAAGATAGCATTAATGTGCAAGAAAGTGAACTTCTGCTTTACAAGAACCCAGGCAAAGAAAGCAGTAAACCCTAATTGGCTGGCTAATACAAGAGAATAAGTAGAGACAGGAAGACGAGCAACACCAGCAGAGTCCATATAATCATCTGCACCGGTTAAAACACCAATGACTACACAAGGAAGAAAGAGGACAGGCGACATTGAAATGAATTTAGTTCCTGGACCTCCCTTTCTTCGACGATAGAGGTAAGATATTGTCATTGGAATCAAGAGAAATGGGAAACCAGCGGTTTCTAAAGCACACATTAACCAAATTCTCTTTCCACCTTTGATGGAATAGAGCCGGTTTGTCATTGGAGCGATACAGTTGCCTACGCCTAGCATCACGCAGTTGGAAACTAGCAGAAACCTTTTCATGCTTTGGCTCATCCCTGTTGCCTCTGGTCGAGGCAACCCATTGTCTGAAATTACACCTTCCTCCATCCAGGTAAGGCTGGTTAATGCACTTGCTAAATCAGCAGTTTACAAGGGATCAGTTAGCACAGACGAGAAAAGTTAATTGATATACAGGGGATCAATTAGTTCGCAAGAAATTTGCTACTTAATCATCAGACAAGCACTAAGTAAATTAAATGCCGATAAAACTACAGATTGGACTCTTTCTAAGTTACAGAAGTCACTTGAAAATATTTCATTATTTTATTTTGAAGAAAACTCAACAAAATACAATTCTTATCACCAATCTAGCGACAATCATAAGTTGCTTATCTACAATAGATCTTTCACACTTTATCTGATTCCTACTTTCTATTGTAAGAATAAAAAGATTAAACCTCTATACTTGACTTGGCACATTGCACACTATATTGTGAAGCTTACATCGAGTTGAGATATATGATAAAAAATTACTGCCGCTAGAAGGAGCCAAAAAATATCTAGGATAATTGATGCAGCTAAGACTTGGTTTTATAGCCAATATGTTTTTGCACAAAGCTTTACAAATCAAGTCCATTTTTCGACTGGCCCCTAATTCACAGATGAGGATATCAAGTGACTAACAACGTAATAACATCTTAGAATTTTGCATGCCATGAAGCTAAAATGACAAGATAACCAGAAATAAGCTGAAATCTACCAAAAATACAGTAATGGCTTTAGCTAATTTTCTACAAATGAAGCTGTCTATCTTGCAATAGTTGAAATGTAGTGGTAAAACTTATTGAGTAAACTCGATATACAGTGGCCTTAATCGAGTGTTTATTAAAGAGTTGCATGCGTAAAAGCGGCTCATAATATCAATATTCACCATCAAGGGAAACAAATCAGCCATAAACAAACATCAGCAAACTAAAATCAGAAAAATTGCAAAATTACATAGAAAACACAAATTACTTCACCAATTAAACAAAACTTTCACATTTTAATAAAAACTAACATTAAACAATTAAGCTAGAAATTAACCTAAATATCGCAGAGAAACGAGATTTGGAACAAGTTAGGAGAACTCATGAAGCCCAAAATTGATGATTCTATCCATTGAAAATCATTAATAACATGCTTAATTAGATGATCAGTGTAGAAATACAAACGTCGTTAATAAAACTTTGAAAAAATTATGTAAAACAGATATATATCCATGCATGCATGCATTCATATGCTACATTAACAAATGTCAGTTGTAGGAAACCCACATTTCAGAATCGAAGACTAATCAAGATTTGAATTGTTATCATCAACTTCCCTCCATTTACGGATAGAATTTCTGAAGAAAATGCTTGTCTAAAGAAGAAAATTTACACTTTGTATTCCATAATCTTAATTTTGTATTCAAAAACTTGTATCTAACAGAAGAAACAAGTTATACTACAGATGATTTCTTGTAGTGTTTCCACTTTTTGTGTTTTTTGAATGGATGAGCTTCTTCCAAAGTAACCACATCTTGTCCTCAAATAGTTTGGTTCTTTATAAAATTATTACTAAAGAGATATGTTACTTTAAATTTCGAACAGCTCATTTTATAAAACTCTATCACATGATCCCGGATCCTCTGTCTGTTTCTTCATGCCCCTTCTGTGTTCCCTGTATTAAAAAATGCCTCTGGCGGGGCCCATTTTAAAAAAAAATATTTTATTTCAATTTTTCTTAAAATGGACCCGCCAGGGGCACCCTTTTTGTACAGGGGACACAGAAGGGGGCATGAAGAAGGGGATAGAAGATCCTCACTGTAAGAACCCAGATTTTTTGGTAGAATTAAAACTTTTATTATAAGTGTAGAAATGAGTAGTGGTTACGACTACGATGTAACAATGGGTTCAACGAATAAACGAATATTTAATGGATTCGGATTCAATTGCTATATGCCATGAAGAATGCTATTGGTTGACAATTCAGATAAGAATTATCTATCTCCTAGGAAATTAAGATTTGGTAATTCCAAAGGAGGAGGTTATTCTTATGTCATCCAAATCGATATCTGTTATTAGTCCAGTGGTTCCGTAAAAGGGTTAAGGAACGCTCGAAAAAGAACGGGGACAATTGTATAACCCTAAGAGAAGAAGTAAAGAAAAAGGGATGAATAGTGTTTTGATAGAATTAGGAATATAATTAGACGACGCTATATAGAAGTACCCGGAATGGATTTCTGAGTCCGTATCGATGATCCAGGGGAAAAAAGAGTGTATGTAAAAGCTGTCGGATTCTGAAAAATAGCACTTTTATTTTCCCCGAGATTTCCCTAGACACTGAATGATTTAAGGATTTATTTAAAAAGATTTGAGAAAGTTGGATTGAAAGATTATAGAGGAGGATTAGGAATAGTAATATAAATATTAAGGAGGTTTCCGGTAAAACCCTAACTAGAAATCCTTGAGATATTCCTCCGAACGATTAGTGAATTAAGCAATAACCGGACAAAGAAACAAGCAGGGGATCAAGATACATGCATGTGCTAGTGGATAACATCAAGTAACTAAGAAGTTACAAAGGTAACTAGCATACTTAGGAACTAACCAAGCAACTAAGCTTACAACATACACCATTCCACCAAAACACAACATTTGTCCATCCAAAGATATCATCCATTGCATCACACCTTTATTAAAGCAACTTTAAGATGAGATATTATCAAAATCCATTCAATTTATGCATTATTGTTCAAACAAATCAACCAAGCAACTCATCTTCTCTCCAAGCATAGCACCATTCGAATTTTCCATAATTCAAGAACAAGAATTCATCTTCCAACCATTGTTTTATCTTGAAACTTTTATGGTAAGTCTTACATTTCATAAAAATGATCTCCTACAAATCTTAGCTTCAAACTCCATGTTTTCCATTTTCAAATAAATCATCCAAGCCTAGGGTGAATAGTGATTTCAAGAACTAACTTTGATTTTCTTGATTCTTTTGGATGATCTAAGCTATGTTAAGGATATATAAGGACTAATCAAGGCTTGTTAGGCTCATATACACACCAAGGAAGGTATAATCAGTTGAAACCCTAGCTCTTGTTTTGATATTTATGAATATTCTTGGATGATTTAGCTTAGTTATGATTATGGTGATGTTATAAGCATGATTAGTTAGTGGTTTAGTGATTTTAGTAATATGATGATTATGATGGTGAAGCATGATATTCTTGGACTTATTAAGATGAGAATCATGTGTATAAGTTGGATATATGCCCAGTGTGGCTTGGTTTTGATGTTACGAATTTAGAAACGCTTGATTTATAGCCGTCGTAATGCCGAAATTTTGTTAACCTTAAGAAATTGTGTTTGTCAGTAGCTATAACTCACTGTCCAGCTTCATATCCTGCCATCATAAGATATATTATGTTATAAGCTTCGATTTGATATAAAAATCATGTGAAACGGACTTACGGTTTAGGAATTATAGTTAAATTCGTAAAAGTCGTTTGAAATCGTAAGTACGAGTTCGTAGTTAAAATTGGACCTCGATAAAATGTGTAATTCGGTGACGAATCTTGGTAATTAAATATTAGAGGCCATAAGGAAGGTGTGAAAGGAAACCACATGTCATTCGGATCGTTTTTCGATTTCATAAAAATGTTCGAGTCGAGGTTAAAAACGAACGAACCCCTAAAATGGATACTTGGTATAACTTTGGAATAACCACTTAGAAAACGAGCGATAAAACTCGAGATATAATCTTGGTTCGCAAACGATCGACCTTAGAACTTATACGACTTAAGTATATACCAAGTGTAAGTGTGATGACATGCCTTAATAACGAGCGGATGTCAGATCCTAACGAAGTTAATAAGAGTTACACTAGAGGGTGCATAATGAGAAAACTCGAAAACGTGTTTCAACTTAAGTTAAGTTTGTACTTAGCCTTTAATAGTATTAAGTGTTTAACCTCGGATATTATGATTCTTTATAGATCACCGGATTGACCCGAGGCACACGACCCCTACAGGATTACCAGACAAGTTTCAAATACTTGGAACTGTTGTTGTGATAATATATATATGACTGTTGTTATACATATGCCATTGCATGCATGCCTGTTTCAATTCATAATGTTATACTTGTTCCTTGATTATTGTTGGCTTATAAGCTAGATAGATCACGTATCAGTTATAAGTCGGATGTTGTTAAGTCCCTTAGAGAAGGGCATATATATCGTATTCGTTGAATATAGACCAGGAGTCAGTACTTCTTGATATATCGTAATTACTTTCGAGGGAAAATGTTTAAGTATATATTTTCCATTATTTGGTTGACGAATATTATTTTGAATATTCGTTCGAGATTATTTATTTAGCGACCATTACTTCAAATATTTATCTGAACGCTATCTATTCAATGAATATTATTTTTCAATATTCATTTAAAGTCGATTCATTTATCGAATATTATTTCGAATATACACTTGGAATATCATTTAAAGTATTCATTTGTTCATTATTTATTCGGTGAATATTATTCAAATATTCATTTGATAATTATTTCTTCAATAAGTATTATTAGTTCGAATATTCACTATTTATTCAGTGAATATTATTTCGGATATTCATTCGAGCTTTATTTATTAAGTACTATTTATTTAAATATTCATTAAATATTTAATGAATATTATTTGTGAATATTTATTCGAGGATTATTCCGAGTAATATTTTATATTGGGATTATTCCTTCAATATTTTTGACTTAATAAATACTCTTTGGAATATTTATTTAATTCTTCAGACTCGATTGAAAATGATTTATTTCATTCGAATATTATCTTCGACCTTCGAATCTTATGAAAGTTATTCCAGAGCTTAATTATTAATATTATTTTATCAAGGAAGGTTCTCAAAAACTCTATTCTTTATTCAATTCTATCTCTCAGATTATAAGGGAACCTTACTTGAGAAATGTTATTTATCTTGTTCACTACCCGGTCATAAATTCTTGAAACCATTCTTTTCACTCGCAACTTGATTGCTATTATTCATTGAATCATGTGTACCCACTCATCATTCGAGGGGTAAGAGTGTTGGAACAAGTTGGTATCCATTAACAAGTAGCAGCTTGGGAAATATTGGTGAATTTTCCTTTCCAACGAGATACGACTACCTTGTGGAGTCTTATCAACAAGTATTATACTTGGGGAAAGGGGGACGGACTTTAAGTTTCAGAGTTATGGATGTTATACGAACTAGGAGCCGCGTAAGTGGTCGAGTGGTGCTGGTCCAGCAATGGCCCAACCGTTGGCTGGGGGGTTCCAGAGGGCGGTAGACAAGTAAATCCGTCGTTGCTTCCTTCTACATGTAGAGAACGAAAGTGGGGAGCATAACCTACGACTGATCATCGTGAATGTTATGTCTCCTGGCGCGTCAATGCTCCAAAATTAGTTCATTTGTCAAAGTGGAATTTTCTGCAACACTATCGGTGTTGGCAGGTAAAAAAGTGATTGAATCTGGAATTGCAATATTTTTCTGCAAGTTCCTCTTTTATGATAAATAATGTTATCTTGCTTATCTTTGACATAGCAGATATTTCCACAGAAGTATATTTTTGAGTTACCTTGTAACTTCATCCTTTACATTATATTGGCATCATGTTCGTTAATGCATGGCATATGGTCTTTTACATATTTCAGAACTGTTATATATAATCACTGTTCAGTTATATTATTATTGGTGGGCTATTGCTCACCCATACTTTATCTATTATATCACAACAACAGCTGGACCGGATGGCCCGCACAAGGCGAAATCGGTGCAAGCCAGTGATAGTAGTCAGAGGATTAACTGCTGAGACCATAACTGCCACTGCTGAGTAAGAAGCTATTGGTAGGCTAGATATTAGCTTTCTAGTAACTAATGTAATTATTTATTTGGCATATGTAAATGGATGGCAAAGAGCTTGTTATACTTAATGAAAATTCTTTGGGTTGTAAGAATTCAAACTTGGGATTAATAAAATTGGTTGTTACTCTGTTTTCATCTCTGGGACTATAACGAGTGTTAACACAAAATCACGCAAGTATACGTGGTCATAATTAATATAGATAAAATTCAAGTTCGTTCCACAGAGATCTGGTTTAGGTTTCAATTCAGTAGATGTACTTATGCAACAATGTATGGTTATAACTCAATGCTAAGACAATGAACTAGTTGGAAGTTTTGATTATCTAATTTAAACTAAGATGCAAATTATCAAACTAAAAATTAATTAACTAAAGTGATTTAAACTGATTTATATATATGAGAATAAACATGGGATCCTAACTTCATTATCTACTTCACTTAGAGTCGATGCCTTTAGTCAATGCATGTGATGGTTTTGATATCTGATCAGACAACACGAAACAAGTATAAGCTACCTCTCGGTATACTAACACCAAACTAAAAATACATCCACAAAAGAGATAGAAGATGAATAGACACCAATTACGCTTAGACCCTATATCTCTATAAGATTTGAAAACATAACGGTTGAAGAACAAGTTTTCTATTAAGATCACATAGGGCAGCATAATATCTCTATTTACGCCACAAATCATGATGTTAAAACATCAACCTATCCTATGCTAGAATGGCAAGTTCTAAATCTCAAGATCCACTCTCGTTTCGCAAGAGATTAACAATTCAATTTAGATGTTAGCTACGCATCTAAAAGCATTAAGATTAACCATACGAGGATATCAAGAATTCACCACACACATATCTTTAATGCAATCAAACTACCAAGTTACATAGATAAATCCGTTAGAATCCCATTACAACGATTAGTTCATAATTGGACCGTTCGTCACCACGAGATTTGATGAAAACATGATATAAAACAAAGTATGAAAGAAAGAAGAAGTAATATTAATAAAACAAAGAGTTGAGAAAATAAATCTAGAATCCAGAATAACGCCTAAGAAAAGAAGACAAAAGATGAAGTAGATCTTGATTCGTTGCTTGTCACGAGCGTTGAATCTCCCTCTCCTTTTCTCTTGCAATTCTATGTTATGCTATGTAATTATCAGTAATAATAATTTACAAGGATGAGATGTGTTTTTATAGACCCTAGAAGTCTTGCCCAACAAAAAATACCAAAATTACATCTTAAATTCGAAACAGGAAAGAATTCCGAGTTTTTAGGAGATAAAATCGATTTTCCAGAATTTCTGCCAGGACATGTCCTAGAGTCTGCGCCATGTCCTAGAGAAAAATCTGTCCAGGCACGCCATGTCTTGGACTCTGCGCCATATCCTGGAGAAAAATCTGTCCAGGCATGATTTCCTTCGTTGTTCGCCGCTTTTCTTCTGCTCTCTCTTGCTCTTTCTTCGAATAATAACATCCTCATTCCTAGAACTCCAAACTTCCCCAAGATTTGTATGATTCTTGGTCTCCAACTCTCCCAAAACTTGTGCAAAACTTCATTAACTCTTGAAATTTACCCAATCAACATGAAAATCGCCAAACCTAACCGACGATTAGTAACCCTGCACAACTCAACGAAACACATCAAAAACACAACAAACTTGAGACCAAGACACCAATTTAAGCCGAAATAGAACGCTCCAAGTGGATATAAAATCCACTTATCAACGGGTGTGTTGTTGTTTTGGGTCACAAGATTGTAATCTCATTTATATTGGTTTTGTTGATGGATATTGAGATCGTAACGACCAGATCCCTGACCCCGGATCTGGGGGTGTTACACTCACTGCTATCACATAGCCTTAGTTGCTTTTTTTTCTTTACGATTAAGGTTTAGGATACTCATTAATATCTGTTCAATAAATATTAATATAGGTAAGAATCGAATCCAAGATCTTGGAGACAACAAACGGATAACTCTGTCACGGAATTACTCTCAACCATGACATAGCCTAGTTGATATTCTCGTGCAATAGTTTTGACACAACTTATTAATTCTCAAATTTCTAATAATTAACTTAATTTAAAGAAAAAGACAAAACTTGGAATAATCTTTTTTTTTTGAATGAGCAAAGAATTAGTGACGAACGAAAATACCTTCGAACTGAGTCCTTCAAATTAGTAATTTATCACAACGCGATGAAATCAGATAAACTCAATGAATTGCCCACATTAGCAAAATTTATCCTTAAAATTTCTCATAATCATAACAGTTCTACATCTATACTCTATATTAATCTACTAGCATTTTAGCCGTGCTACGCACCGAAAGTACAATTTTAAGATTTCAAAATAGTTACAAAAATATATAGTATATCAAAAAATAAATTATTTTGTTATATTTTGTTTTGAGAGTAATGAACTCGATATTCATCTCAAGTAACTTTCCTCAAATTATATGTAATTGTATGGACGCGTCTTTTTTTTTTTTGAAAAATTGTGTATATAAAGAGAAAGATTAATATCAAAATACATTCATTTGATATATGATAAAATTTACCTGAGATACATATCAATTTTCTTATTCCTTTTTATTTTTCCCCAAGTAATTTAACGACATTTTATGCTATTTTTAAAGAAAGTTCGGTTCAATATAATCATGTTTTGAGGATCAGGCGTAGAGAACGATAAAAACATAATTATTAATAGAAAAATAAATCAAATACATATTTTTCATTCTATAAATGCAAACATAATAGGAAATTAGCAATTTTTGGGAGTAATTCTAGAGGTCCCAAAAAATTTCCAAAAAGTGAGTTGTCATTTTTTATTGGTTAGCGTACTACGCACCAAATGATAAAATTTATTAATTAATTATTATAAATATGTTATTTTAATCATTATTTATTAAAAAAAGATAATTTCATTAAACTTTAATTATAAAATTATCGTCAATTTATACCAATTGCATTAATATCAATATTATCAAACAATTATCATAACATTCACATCCCCGCTCAAACATTCTAAGCCCATCTTTATTATTTTTTCTTAATTTTATTTTTCATTTGATTTCTATCATTTTTTAGAATCTTTAAACCAAGTTCATAAGTTTTTTATCCATATTTTAAGTTTTGTTATTTTGAAAATTTGGTATATTTAAATGTGTAGTACAATGGGTTTCTATAATTTTAATTATATTAATATTCAAAATATTTGCAGGGGTCTCGATCAATTTTTTGAATAGATATTAAAAATTCGTAAACACTTATTTCTAACGACCGTCATAAATCATTAGACTGTCTCTCAAAAAAAGGTTGCATGTTTCAGCGATATGAGAAAGGATCACTATTGTGCAAGATCCATTAAACGAACGTAATTATGATAAAGGAAAATTTTCATCTAATCTAGTATCCTATGTGTTTGTTCCATATCAATTTTACAATTTTTATGTGTTTTATTAGTAAATTAATTTACTATAGAAAAATAAACATTATCAATTAATGAATCCAATATATCCCGTTCTTTGAGTAAGATATGACTGTTAGATCATAAAATTGGTTAGTCTATTCAGTATCTTGAATAATTCAAATATATCGTCAAGTCAATTTATTTGTCCCATTAATTCTTGCATAACTAAAAAATATCGATAAGCAAAATGTTAATGGTAATTGGATTATAATTCATTTTTGAATATTTTAATTGGTTGAATTTAGCCTTTTTTTACAATTGATTAATTTAAAAGTTTATATAACTTAAATTTTGAAGGTGTATTTAGAATAGTGTAGTAAATATTTTTTAATTTTAAAAATATTTAATTGAATAAGAGTAGATTGATTCAAATTTGTTTGCACCTTATGATTGTAGATTGAGTGTTTGAGATATTAAAATATTATATTTTATAATATAGATAAAATAGACCCATGCATTAAAATAATATATTTGTATTAAAAATAATTAGTAAATACACAATTTTGGAAAATTGTGTTATATACATAGAGAGTGGCGCAAAGAACATATGTGCTAGTACATAATAATATAATTGTGATTGAATTTTATAAATAATTTAATTTTAATGGTTAATTCTAGTTGACTCTTATATATTTTTAAGAAAATTAATTCGTAATATATAATAATGCATTTATGATTAATTGTAAATCCAAAGAATGGAAAATTTATATTACGAAAATTTCTTAATATTATATATTTGTATAATCCTAATTGATTTTAATTTAAAATATTAATTTATTATAATTTTTTTTTGACATTAAAAAATTATGTAATATATGGATATGTTAAATCAAGTCATTACTATATTTAAATTAGAATTGTTAACTAACCATGGTTAGTACATTAGGATGAGAATGATAAATATGGTAAACTTTTAATATAATATGACTTTTGGAAAATTGCCCTATATACATAGAGAGTGGCGCAAGAACATATGTGCTAGTATATAATAATATAATTGTGATTGATGTTTATAAATAATTTAATTTTAGTGCTTAATTCTAATTGGCTCTTATATATTTTTAACAAAATTAATTCGTAATATATAATAATGCAGTTATGATTAATTCTAAATCAAAATGGAAAATTTATATTGCGCAATCGCTTAATATTATATACTTGTACAATCCTAATTGATTTTAATTTTAAATATTAATTTATTATAACTTTTTTTTGACATTAAAAAATTAAGTGATATATAGATATGTTAAATCAAGTCATTACTATATTTAAATTAGAATCGTTAACTAATCATGGTTAGTATATTAGGATGAGAATGGTAAATAAGGAAAATTTTTAATATAATATGATTGGTCTAAAATTTAGGAATGATCTTTGATTGGTCCTAAAATAATTCATGATTTTTGATTGGTTAACTGTATATCAGGGTAGACTCAGGTATTATAATAAAAGATATATTCTATATTAATGTGCAAAACCATGTTTTAATGGTACACAATAGTACCAAAGTATCAAATTTGGTTATCACTCGATCCGGGGTTCGATTCCTTCCAACTACATAATTATACAAAATTTATTTATTTAATTTAACTAGCTTATACCCCCTGCAAAGCGCGGATTACTTTTAATTTTTTTTATAATTTATTCATTGTATAATATGATATTATAAATATTAATTTTAATATGTTATTGGAAGAATTCGAACCTTAAATCTTTGTATATAATAATTTTTAGTATTAAATATAAATTAATATGTTATTGGCGAGAATCGAACCTTTAATTTTTTATATATTAAATATAAATTAATATGTTGTTGGCGGGAATCGAACTTTAGACCTCTGTATATATAATAACTCTTAATATTTTGTATCTAACGGTCATGATCTATTTGAATTGAAAATCTAACGGTTATGAATAGTTTGGTTAAGCAAACTACAAATTACAAAAGATCTCCAGTTTGCTTATAATAATATAGTATAGATTTCTTGAATTTCATCCCGTGTTCGATTCACTAGAACCACATAATTAAATAGCGTTTATTTGTTATTTACTTTTATCATTCAATTTTCTACAAGTTTATAAATAAAATTTATAAAGGGATTCATGTGTCTGGGGATGACCTCAGGATTCTACCAAGAGTTTTCAATACAAATTTTAGGGTATTTAAGTAAATTACTGAGAAAAAATTTATATTTACAAAAATGCCCATGTGGGTCCAATTATTTTATAGGCTCTTTGTGTTATAACCTAGGAGAGATCCTGAGGACACCCTCAGGCCCATTTTTCTTATTTATAAATTATATTTATTTATTTATCTATTTTAATTTTTTTTAATTTCACCCGTATTAAATTTCCTATAATTACATAATTTAATAATATTTATTTATTAGATATTTTTATCATTCAGTTTTTTACAAAAATATATTTAAATAATATTCATTAATTATATTTATTATCGATAATTTATACTTGTCCGCCCGACCCATGCTTCGCACATGTTAATAGCTAGTAAATAGGTATACATGCTTCTTGTCAAAATAGATCTGATATACGAGATAAAACAAAAAAATCTCTCAAATCGAGCTCCTCATTTTCTCGTCAATCTCTGAATTCATGTTATTACGAATTTTTTTCAAAATTATAATAACATTTTGCGCTATGAGAGTTCAATTTATTATTCGTGAGGATTGAATAATTTTCGAACACAAAACAATTTATAATTCAAATTTGTTGTGCATGGCTATTGGATCGTGTACTTTTATCGTTTGGCCCAGAATAAATGATCTAATTATGTGAACGTACATATTAAAGGCCCAACAAATAGTATTAGAGGAAGTATGTTAACATGTTGTATCCTAAATTTGTAAGACGTAATTTGTAGTAGTTTTGTTTGAGTGATCTTACTTCAAAATATTTTGCTGCCTCTATCAAAAGTCTTCGTAATTCTCAGGCAAAAGTGTGTACCGTTGTTATCATTATAAAGATCAACCAAATCCACATTGAAAATACAGGAATTTATTTGGTACAATTAAACACTGAATCAAATTTATCAAAATGAAAATTTTCGAGAAAATCCCATAGAAAAATGTGTGCAAATTTACTAGACACAAAACGAACAATAATATTAGAGCTGCAGCTACAATAAGTAGTACTACCAATTACCAAACATCCTTGGAGCAGAGGTTCATGCAATCTGCTTCTGTTTTCCGATTTCGAGTTATTTGATTTAGAGTTTAAAGCTGCAAATAGTTCATGCTATAGGCTTCGTTTTCAGATTTGAAGGTGTTCCGGAGTTACTTTATGAACTTTTCGAATCTCAAGTTAAACAAAGTCATGTAGACAAGTAATAGAAGTATAACTGTACAAGTACCTTTGTATCTCTGGGGCAATTCAACCATATATATATTGACAATCATGTTCTTGTGGATACAGTCATACAGAACAACAATGTGAAATTATGTTATATGATAAATAAAAATCTTTTTATTAGCTATAGATAATTCATCAAATCTTCAGCAACAAAATGAATAACCATTTAATACTTTAACAAAAATTGATTAAAACATTCATCAAAATAAAATCAATTAAAGAAATCTCAATGAAAACAATTCCTCCAAGCAATAATTAAGGAAACAAAACACAATCAATGAAATGGAAAACTAGAATGAAAACAGACTTATGCCATGAAAGCACCTAAAATTGCACCAAGACACACCAACCCAACAGACACTCTCTTCAATCCTGCGTTGCTTTCCGGTGCAGGTGCATCTGCAGGAGTCATCCATATCGAAGATGGCTCTGGCGCCACGGAAGGTGGTGATGACGGAGTTTTTGCAGGTGTTGGTGCCGGAGATTCCACAGGAGGAGAAGGCGCCAGAGGTTCTACAGGAGAAGGTGTTGGTGCTACGAAAGAAGCTGGCACTGGTGCCGAAGGTTCTACAGGAGAAGGTGTAGGTGCCAGAGGTTCGACAGGAGAAGGTTCTGGTGCTACAGAAGGAGCTGTTGTTGGTGCCTGAGGTTCCACAGGGGAATCAGGTGCTGGAGGTTGTACAGGAGAAGGTGTTGGTGCCCGAGGTACGACAGGAGAAGGAGCCAGAGGTTCTACAGGAGATGGTGTTGGAACATCAGGAATCAAAGGTGGTTGTGCAGGTGGAAAGAATGGTGATACAACCCGAGAATCCGACACGACAGATCTTACTAAAACAGAGACTAGCATGAGGACAATAACGTTGTGATATAAAGCCATTTTCGAGTTTTCTAGGACTGCAGTTGTGTAGTGCGGGGATACTCTGTAAATGTGAACTACAATGGAAAGAATGTGAGAAAATGAATGGTATATATGGAGTTTTGGAGAATGTAAATGACTGTAAAGAATTATGTATTAGCTGTATAAATAAATAAATAAATATTTGGATGTGGATACCGATTTGATAAGTACTGATTTTCAAGTTGTTAGCTTTGAACGGCTTTGGAGATTTAAGATGAAAACCGGTATCTCGTATAGTTATCCTCCTGTAAATGGAGTAATAAAAAAAAGAAATACTGTAGATATTTAAAAAGCATCACATATCCAACTTCTGGTATACAGATTATCTTAAAAGTAATAATAAAATTTAAGTATTTCCAATAAATAATAATATGATATGGTACTATTAGAATATAATATTATGCTGATATTATTTGGCTGAAAGGATGACTGAAAAAATTATATTTTTTCCTTTAATGTAGATTTCCTTAGCTGGTTATTCTTGGTACCATAAATATACATATATAATATTGTGGTTTTCTTTTCTTTTTCTTTTTTTTCTAAGAACAAAAATGTTAATTCAATAATAAAAAACCGTACGTCATCTACATCAATGATTGAGTCGAACAAACAGTAAATTGTAATAGCCTGTTCTCATAAAAAAATAGTAATGTAAAGAAATGAGAGGGACGGAGGTCAATAAATATGCAATCTAAATAAAATAGTTTTTCAGTCTAACATTACACATTTTTTAAAAATTATGAAAAGTGTATAAATCATGTTATTCGATCAAGATTCTTAGGACATTCACTATTTTTTTTTTTTTTGCTAAGTTAGAATATCCATTATTAAAGACAATCAACTATAAAGTTTATTGGAGAGTAAATATCTTACAATTTAGGCCTTGTTTGGTTCATATACCCCAACACAATAATTCTGACTTCCTTGGAACTTGCACAATTAACATCGTTTGGTTACTTAAAGATTAAGGAACTTATAGTTACGTGGTACTTATAGTTACAGCAAAATATGTAACCCACTTACCTATGTCAGGCGTGATCGCTGGAAGTTACATAGTTGTCTATCAATTATCCTTCATTAAATACTATTTAATATTATACGTATAATAAATTTATTATATCTTTAACTATAAAATATACTTTAAAATCTAAATTAAAAATATATTATATTTACAGTATATATGTTATAATATAAATTTTTTTCTGTGTCAAATTATATATTGCATTTGTTATATATTTATATTATAAAAATTGATCATAAAATTATTTGAAATTTTATATGTGTAAATTATTTACTAATTAAATTGTTAAATTGGACAAGTAACTAGTTATTAAATTAAAATTATTTATGTTTTTATTATATATTTAATCTTATTTTAAGTGTATCATGAAATTTTATTTGTATTATTATTTTATTTAAAACAAGAAATAATAAATTAATATTTTGACTTATTTTAATAGTTATTCACTCATTCCACTGTTGTAAAATCTAGTATTTGCTTTATATTTTGAATGTTGTGTTGAAATTTATCTTTTTTTATTATTGCTTTCTCATAAATTTATTTATTTATTTAAATAAATTACTTTTATTATTAAACAAAATAATTAACCTGTATAATTTGTAGTTACATACTCACAAACCAAATGTTGGATTTTTACTTTCTCATGAACTAAATGTACCATAACCTATTTTAAGGAACCTTAAATTACAATGTAACCATAAATTCTGAGAAATAAACCAGGCCTTAAAGAATCCCTTTTAGTCAAGACTTAGGCTTGTGAGATCTATAATATAATAACACAATAACATATTTGTAAATGTACATGTAATTAGAAAAGATTAGCTTATAATCCGTGCAAAATATAGGTTATTTTTAATTTTCTATAATTTATTTATAGTGTAGTATAATATTATAAATATTAATTTTAATATGTTATTGGAAGAATTCGAAATTTACATTTTTATATATAATAATTTTTAGTATTAAATATAAATTATTATGTTGTTGGCGACAATCGAACCTTAAACTTTTGTATATAATAACTTTTAGTATTATTGTATCAAACGATCGTGATCCATTTGAGTTGAAGAACTAACGGTTGTGAATGAGGGATAATAAAAAATGAGGAGATAACCAAAAATAGAGGGTAATCAAACTACTTTTAGTATTGTTTTATTCAACGATTATGATCTATTATGATCTATTTGAGTTGAAAATCTAACGATTGTCAATGAGGAATAACAAAAAAAAGGGATAACCAAACTATAAATTAATCCCCTTTCGCTTATTATAGTATAGTATAGATAGATATAGTAGATAGATATAGATATTTTTATCTTGCTCTATAAAAGGCTTATGTCATCAGCAGCTGATGATGACCTCATTTTACTAATTTTATTTTATGTCTAATAATTTTCATCAATAGATTTTAAAGAATCTATTATTAACAGTCTTTAAAACCAAATTAAACACTGTTAATGTACATGATCAATTTAAAACCTTAGTCCAGTTTCAAAAAAAGGTTTTAAACCTTAACCAACACATTAATACCTCGTGACTTTACCGTTTTACAGGAGCTAGTTACTCAACAAACACATCTCCCTGTCGTAATTCGTTGATTACCTTACCTTTGCAACAAAGACATAGTTATGAAAAATTTAAAAGTAGCATAAACTACACAGAACAATACCTGACCCACGAATCCTTTATTGTTAGAACAATGCAATTTTTCTCCTAATAAGAATTCTAAATTACGCCGGTTACCTGTGTAACTCACTTTGTTTCTGTCAAAAAAATACATATATTACACAATGCAAGTCCGAAATCAGAACTTCGTATAGCTAACTCGGGTAGGAAGGTCTGTTGTGATAGGTTTCACACTGTAAATCCAAAATCAAATACAACTTCGACTCCATGCCAATAGGTCATGGATGACATCCCATTTAGGGAAAACAATGATGTTTCTGGGCATTATATCGTAAAATTCTTTTCTCGTAAACACAAACTTATTGAATTTAATCAATGAAATTGGGATTATATTACCTTTGGATTGACAATGCATAAAAAACTAACTGAACATCTCAGTCGAGGCCAATTTCTCATTAAGGAGCAAACATGTTATGACTCTGATGTCTTTCTACCTGGCTTACCGTTTTCAGGAATGATATTGCCATCGAGACCATGGCCATAAACATGGCCCATTTTTGCACGTTTTGTTTCTAAATATCTCTTGTTTTCCTTTGTAATAAGGGTTACCAGGGGAACTCTTCCTGAAACTGCTAGACCATAACCCTTGAGCCCTACATATTTTGAAGGGTTGTTAGTCATCAGTTTCATCGTTCGGACGCCAAGATCTCTTAGTATCTGCAATTATCAAGGAGATGGATATTATTAACAATACCCTAGCTGAGAAGATATATAATGGTAACTAGGTAGCCCCTTGTCAACTTTTTTGGGCACATAATCCATTCAAAATATTTGATTCTAACTTACACTTAAAGTTAAAATAATATGTTTGAACGCTGTTTTCAGATATAATTGTGTTTGAAGTGCACCATGTACAACTCCAACTAGTTTAATATAACAGGATTGAGTCAAATATGGTGAAACAAATTAGTAGACAGTACCTGAGCGCCGATACCGTACTCTCTTGAATCGACCGGCAAACCCAATTCTTCGTTGGCCTCAACAGTGTCCCGTCCATCATCTTGCAGGTTATAAGCACGGAGCTTGTGGCCCAAACCAATTCCCCTTCCTTCGTGACCACGGAGGTATACTAATACACCTTTTCCTGCAGCTTCGATTTGTGTCATTGCCAGCCCTAGCTGATTTCCGCAATCGCATCTGGCTGACCCAAATATATCTCCTGTGAGGCATTCTGAGTGTACCCTGACAAGAATATCTAGTCCCTCCCCTACTTCACCCTGTTAAAAAACAAACATTGTGAACACAGACCCAAAGAGAAACTGAAATAGTAAAAAAAAAAATGAAAATAATTTATCTAACAATAGTATTTAACTGTTAATTGCTAGCTGCGTGCATAATGACACAAAAGTGCATGTAGAGTAATTTGGAGACGCCCTAGAAATCTTGAAATATGACTCACCTTGACCATTGCGATATGTTCAATCCCATCGATAATTGACCGATAGCAGTAGGCCGTAAAGGGTCCCCACATGGTAGGTATTCTTGCAGCAGAAGAACGTTCCACTAGGCGATCCCTCTTCCTTCTATATCTACAAATTATTAAATAAGGACTTGTATTGTTAAAATGCACCCAACTTGCAATTACACACACCAAGGTTGTAATAACATTTGAGGTAGAGAGAGGCTAAAGACGAGAAAAGACCACAGAGTAATACCAATAGAACTATAAGTTTATCAAGGCACACATTCGCTCTGCTTATAATCATTACGTTCAAAGATTACAACTTTCGATCAAAAAACTAAAGCAATCAAAAGATAGATGTAATAATGAAGCTTACAACACAGACAGGGTTTAAAGACACCCCTTCCTCTGTGATCAAATATAATTTACCAGAAGTCATAACAAATATAATTTTCTTTTACAAGACGATAAAACGATATGGGGTTCATCTTTTGTACTAAACTTTATCATAGAGAGATTGAGTGCTCTCGTGTCAGCACCATTTTATATCTAATGATTCTCATATTCAGACATGAAAATGAAGGTGTACCATTTGTGTGAACAAAGGCATGCACACCTAAAAAACTTATGGAGGTAGATGGGTAATCAGTCGACTTATATTGTCGATATCAACTGCAGCTCGTTATTACACAGGGAAGCACCACTAGATTTTACAGAATTATTGGCTTCTAGTAAAATGAAACAGGCAGTAAAATTCAAATCTTACACGATAATTCTATATATATCAATAACAGAGGATGTCATACTCACAAAATTTTGTACGGAGATTCAAACAAATTTTGCAATGACTATAATAAAAGCAAGCATGTTCCTGTGCTATGATCAATTCATGGCTTACCTGATAAGATCAGCAATGGATACAATTTTTAAGTTCTCTGCTTTTGCGAATTCCCGAAGTTTAGGTAATCGAGCCATTGAACCATCTTCATCCACAATCTCACATAGAACAGAAACAGGCTCAAGTCCTGCCAGCAGAGTAAGATCAACTGATGCTTCTGTATGACCTGCTCTTTTTAAAACGCCTCCCTCCCTGTATCTCAATGGGAATATATGCCCTGGGCGATTAAAATCCTGTGGTTTTGAATCTTTTGACGCAAGAGTTAGTATTGTTGTTGCCCTATCACGAGCTGAAACCCCTGTAGTTGTACCCCTTTTTGCATCCTGCAGAATCATATTAATAAAATTAAATATAAGTCTAAGCAACATTAACCTTGATTTCTTTATATATTTGTTACAATTAATCAATCATGTGCAAGGTCCAAAAGTTGATTTGACTTCAAGTATAATATTGGTATAGTGAAGCATCAAAACAGAAAAGCCATAACTAACTGTGAACACAATAATAATTTGGAGATCTATTATACTTATTTTGATATGGGCAAAAGGGATTACATACCACAGAAACTGTAAAAGCAGTAGCAAGTTTCTCCTCATTATCTTTATGATTAACCATCTGCGGAAGCTGCAATCTTTCCAAGTCTTGCTCTTTCATGCTCACACAAACAATTCCAGTTCCGTGCTTTACAATAAAAGCCATGGCCTCGGGCGTAACCTT
This sequence comes from Saposhnikovia divaricata, assembly GCA_036435485.1. Taxonomy (NCBI): domain Eukaryota; kingdom Viridiplantae; phylum Streptophyta; class Magnoliopsida; order Apiales; family Apiaceae; genus Saposhnikovia; species Saposhnikovia divaricata. The sequence goes on from CM071595.1 coordinate 134,314,828, forward strand.
TGATGCCGCCATAATTAAATCCCCTTCATTTTCTCGGTCTTCATCATCTACGACCACCACCATCTGCGCAATCATGAAACCATATATATGCGTTGTGTGAAAGGAAAGACTCTAGTACAGACCACTAAATGAGAACTAAATAGGAACCACTGAGATTTAACAGATTGAACATTTAAATCTCCATATAAACATGAGTAACCGTACCCCTATTAAGGGTTGGTGGGGCCCTTTAGGGAATTTAGTACATTAACTAAGTGAAAGTAACATATACAAATAATTTGTGCCCAAGATTAAAATGGTGACCCTTGAGGGGAATTATTACATTAATAAATATTAGACACATGTTCGATTTGTGGAATCTAATTGATTCCAATTTACTTCTCATTCAAGTTGTTCCTGTTTGAGCCTATAAATTTTTGTATTAATACATATGCTTATCTTGTAAAACAAGTGCCCAAAAGGACAGTGTAAAAGAACCAACCTTTCCTTGACGAATGTCTTCAATGGCCTCTGGAATGGACGAGAAACCAACTGTGGGATGATCTAAGTCATATTCATCACTATCAGTAGGAAAATTAGTGCCAGACGGAGTAGTTTCTGCTGAGAGTGTTCCCAGAGCTGCTGAATCAGACTGTATGTCAATCCGAGATGAGGATGAACTATAGAGAGCATTTTTCCTGTTTTTTTTCAGAAGAAAAAAGCTTCCATTTACAGGCAGTAGAGTTGGTTTGAGTTTGCCATCAGCATTCATACTAAAGCCCAATCTACCACCCATCCGACAAGAAGATTCTGATATAATTCCATTTGAATCAAACAGATTCACTAACTGTACACCATTGGACAAAGAGAGGCCCTTTATTGTCCTGTATATACAACACTTGTCAGAACAGATGATAGTACAGCAATGGACGACAACTGAATGATTAAGCACGTTAAAAAATGTGGTGAAGTATTACTGTTACAGTTAATTATCAAAAATAAGAAAGGATGTAAATTCCAATGGTCTTTAAGGATAAAACTTGAAAATGGCCCTAGGTTGCTGTTTTCTAGGAGCAATATCATTTGGGTAGACTTCCACCGATGAATGAAAAAGCAAATGACTTGTCAATTATAAAATCGCATCCACATAAAATCAGTGATAAATCACAACAACAAACACAGAGATGGATAACATATTTCTTCAAACGTAAACCTCTAAAGGAAAGGCAAATCCACATATCTCTATTCCTCTGCGCACATTTGTTTATGCTGATCACATGGTCTTAAAAAGGTGTAAGCTCTGACAAATCACAAAACAATAGCAAAGTTTGTTCGACAGAACCTCTGATTCTCAAATTCTCACCAGCCCATTATCCGAAAATATACTAATACAACTTCGAAAAAATGTTTTGCACCTACAACCCAAGATACACAACAATTTTCCCACCTCATAATCAAACTCAAAGCACATTCTACATAAAACTAACAATTACAACATTCAATAGTAATAAAAATTCAATCAAACAAAAACAAGAGAATGAGATTCATGGCAATTAATACAAATTCAAGAACCCAAAATCAAAATTAACAAAAACAACAAAAAGGGTCATTAAACAAAGACAACATATGCATTTACAACCAATAAAATATAGAAAAAAGATTTAGGAAAAAAAAAAAAAAATATATATATATATATATATATATATATATATATATATATAGAAAAAAATGAACTTACTGTAATCTGGGAAAAGCTGTTGAAGGGCAAGACATGTTCATAGATGCCATGTTCCTGATTCAGTTTTGTAAAAGTTAAGATTTCAGAATCTTGGTGTGTTATAAAATTAGTTGACTGGTTTTTTTAAGGAATTATATGTAATATGTGTGTATAAAATACATAGATACAAAGAAAAGAACAAGGTAGAACATAGAATGATAGAAGTAGTTTGAAACAGGCTACAAGTGGAGGAAGAAAGTTGTGGGGTCATGCAGCCACCAACCAATCATACTTCACCCCAATCTGCCCCTTTCTTGTCTATTCAGATTTTGAGAAAGTAATAAAATTATGGGGTTTCTTGAATGTTTTTAATTTTTTATGTAAAAAATGTGAAAATATGATTTTTATAAAGATCTTTTTGGGAATTATGATTTTTCTTAACTTTCACTTTCAGAAATACAATCTGCATATTAACTTTTCAAAAATTAAAATAAATTAGCTTAAATTTTTTAATATTATATGAATTTTTTTCATTAATTTGAATTAATTTTTTTAAAACATGAATTTTAGAGCCTTAAATTTTTAAATGAGATGATTTGATAATAATTATATAAATGTTATCTGATATTTTTAGAAAATGAGGGATTTTAGTTAGAAAATATAGAAAATGTGATAGGTTTTAGTTGAAAAATGTAATCGGTTAATTATTAGTAATTATAAATTTTTTATTTTATTTTATCAAATAGAATGTCCATGATATAATTGGAAAAAGAGAGATTTTAGTTAAAGTAAATTAAAAAGGTAACATAGGTGAAAAAGGTAATTGATTAATTTATAGTAATTATAATTTAATTATTTTATTTTACTAAATAATATTGCTCGTAATGTTTTTAGAAAATTAGAAATTAATGTTGCACTTGATATTTCTATAAAAAGAGGGATTTTAGTTTATAAAAAATAGAAAAAATGATATATTTTAGCTGAAAAAGGTAATTGGTTAATTATTAGCATTATAATATTATTTTTTTATTTTATTAAATAGAATTGCCCGTGATATAATTGGAAAAGGAGAGATTTTATTTAGAAAAAATAAAAAAGGTAACGTGAAAATTAAAAAGGTGACATGTTTTAGGTGAAAAAGGTAATTGATTAGTTTATAGTAATTATAATTTAATTATTTTATTTTACTAAATGAAATTGTTCGTAGTGATTTTAGAAAATGAAAAATTAATGTTGCCCGTGATATTTATAGAAAAAAGGAATTTAATTATAAAAAATGATACGTTTTAGCTAAAAAGGTTACCGGTTAATTATTAGTATTATAATATCATTATTATTTTTGTTAAATAGAACCGCCCGTGATATAATTGGAAAAAGAAATATTTTAGTTATAAAAAAGAGAAATGGTAACATAGTTTGGTTGAAAAAGATAACTGTCCGTGTGATATAATTGGAAAAGGAGAGATTTTAGTTAAAGAAAAGAGAAAAGGTAACGTGTTTTGACTCAAAAAGGTAATTGATTAGTTAATAGTAATTATAATATAATTATGTTATTTTATTAAACAAAATTGCTCGTAGTGTTTTTAAAAAAGGAAAAATTTTAGTTAGATAAACTATAAAAAGATATTGTATTTTATCTAAAAAAGAAATTATTTAGTTATTGAAAAATAGAATAGGTAATATGTTTAACCTGAAAAAGGAAATTGATTAGTAAGGAAGAAATTTTAGTTAGATAAAATATAAAAGATATTATATTTTATCTGAAAAAGGAAATTATTTAGTTATTGAAGGATTTTTTAAATAATTTCCTTTTAATTGGTACATTTTATGGCCAGGTGCCATTATGATTAAAAATAATATTTAAAGCTTCTGTTACTTGTTCTCATTGTAGTTAGTGGCTATGTATTCGTTATTTCTGATAGTAAATTTGGTGAATTGAAAAAGGAGAGATTTTAGTTAATGAAAATAGAAAAGGTAACGTGTTTTGACTCAAAAATGTAATTGATTAGTTAATAGTAATTATAATATAATTATGTTATTTCATTAAACAAAATTGCTCGTAGTGTTTTTAAGAAAGGAAAAATTTTAGTTAGATAAAATATAAAAGATATTGTATTTTACCTAAAAAAGAAATTATTTAGTTATTGAAAAATAGAAAAGGTAATATGTTTAACCTGAAAAAGGAAATTGATTGGTAAGGAAGAAATTTTAGTCAGATAAAATATAAAAGATATTATATTTTACCTGAAAAAGGAAATTATTTAGTTATTGAAAAATAGAAAAGATAGTATATTTAACGTGAAAAAGAAAATTGATTAGTTAATAAGATGGATTTTATCTGTAATTATGTAAGGGTAAATAAGTAAAATCAACAGGTACCGACCGATCGACCGACCGACCAAACTTTTAATGTTTCAGCTTTTATATAATAGTACTAGCTTAAAATCCGTGCGATGCACGGATTTTTTTGAATATTATATGAATTTTTTTGGTTAATTTAAATTAATTTTTGTAAAAACATGAATTTTGCAAGTTTAAATTATTATATGAGATGTTTTGATAATAATTATATAAATGTTATCCGTGATATTTCTAGAAAATGGGGGATTTTAGTTTGATTATATAGAAAAGATGATAAATTTTTGTTGAAAAAGGTAATCGGTTAATTGTTAGTAATTATAAAATTATTATTTTATTTTATTAAATAGAATGCATGTGATATGATTGGAAAAGAAGAGGATTTAGTTACAGAAAATTAAAAAGGTAACATGTTCCATGTGCAAAAGGCAATTGATTAATTTATAGTAATTATAATTTAATTACATTATTTTACTAAATATAATTGCTCGTAATGTTTTTAGAAAAGGAGAAATTAATATTGTCCGTGCTATTTCTATTAAAAGATGGATTTTAGTTAGAAAATATATAAAAAATCATATGTTTTAGCTGAAAAAGGTAATCAATTAATTATTAATATTATAATATTATTTGTTTATTGTATTAAATAGTTACGCCAGTGATATAATTGGAAAAATAGAGATTTTAGTTTGAGAAAATAAAAAGGTAACGTGAAAATTAAAAAGATTACATGATTTATGTGAAAAAGGTAATTGATTAGTTTATAATAATTATAATTTAATTATGTTATTTTATTAAATAAAATTGCTCATAGTGTTTTTAGAAAATGAGAAATTAATGTTGCCCGTGTTATTTCTAGTAAAAAAGGAAATTTAGTTAGAAAAAATAGAAAGATGATATGTTTTAGTTGAAAGATAATCGGTTATTATTAGTATTAAAATATTATTATTATTTTATTTCTATTAAATAGAAACGCCCGTGATATAATTGGAAAAAGAGAGATTTAAGTGTGAGAAAAGAAAAAAGGTACTCCCTCTGTCTCTTTTTACTTTGCCCATTTGCCTCAAAACACAGGTTTTAAGAAATATATTAAACTATGTTTAACGATGATTGGATGGGTGCTTTTAGAGGGAAATCACATAAGCTTTTAGAGGGAAATCACTATCTGTCTCTTTTTTATTTTTTTTTAACTAACTGGACACAGTTTTTAAGAGTAGTAGAAGTATAGAATATTGTTTTAATGTGGTTTAAAATAGAAAGGGGAAAATTATTTTGAATGTCTCGAAATAGTAAACAGGAAATGTTTTAAGAGACGGAGGGAGTAATGCGTTTTGGCTGAAAAAGGTAATCGTCCATGTATAATTGGAAAAAGAGAGATTTTAGTTAAAGAAAAGAGAAAATGTAACGTGTTTTGGCAAAAAAAAAAGTAATTGATTAGTTACTAGTAATTATAATTTAATTATGTTGTTCTATTCAACAAATTGTGTAGTTTTTTAAAAAGTGAGAAATTTTAGTTAGATAAAATGTAAAATATGTTGTATTTTACCTGAAAAAGGAAATTATTTAGTTATTGAAAAAATAGAAAAGGTAATATGTTTAATCTGAAAAATGAAGTTGATTAATAAAGGGGAAATTTTAGTTAGATAAAATATAAAAGATGTTGAATTTTACCTAAAAAAGGAAATTTTTTAGTTATTGAAAAATAGAAATGATAATATGTTTAACGTGAAAAAGAAAATTGATTAGTTAGTAGTATGAATTTTATTTGTAATTGAGTAAAGGTAAATAAGTAAAATCAACAGGTAAGAAATATTATAAAATAAAACTTAACGAGTTTTATTTAGAAAGAAATATTATTGATTATAAGATACAATATTTTAGGTGTTTATAAAATGTAATATCATTAATCAATTAAAAGTAAACCTCTTTTAATTAAAAAAATGCAATTGGTTATTATCACTAATTATATTATTTTACTATTTATTTTAATAATTAGGATGACCGTGCTGAAAATCGAACCGACAAACTTTCAATTCCCGTGCGATGCACGGGTTTCTTTTATTATGTTATAAATTTTATTTAGTATTACAATTATGTTTTTATATAATCATTATTTTAATTTTTTTATTTTTAATTTAATATAATTTAATATATTCATGTTTATGGATTATACTAATGTTTCCCTATTATAAACAATGTATACGGATTTTTAATATATTTTATTAATAATTAAAAAATATGGTGTGATATATTCGGGTATATATTAATGATTATAAGATTAGTTTTAAATCAAAATGGTAGCATGTTTTAATTAGAAAAAATATATTAATGATTGAAAGATATGATACGATTGATTTTTTAGGTGTTTATAAAAGGCAATATATTCAACTAAAAGTAAATGTGAAAAAAGAAATCGGTTAATTACCATTAGTTATATTATGTTATTATTTATTTTAATAAATTGGATAACCAAACCGAAAACCAAAAATTTTATCTATTATATATTATATATACTAGCTTATTGCCCCTGCAAAGCACGAGTTACTTTTAAATACTTTTAAAATTATATGATTAAATAAAATAGAGTATAATAATTTATTATGGATTTAGTTTAACTTTATAATATTAATTAATAAAATTATTAGCAATAATAATAGTTATTTAATAAATGATATGTATTGATTATAACTAATAATATAAAATCTTAATGTAAATTTGTTGTTGACTGGATTTGAACCTTGAATCTTTAGAAAAGAGATTTAAATATAGAATATTCCTTATTATTAGATTTAACGGCTATCATCTATTTACTAAATATCTAACGGTCACTATTATTTTAGATGGTTGAACCAAACAACCAAATTATACCCATGTTTGCTTATTACAGTAGAACCTCTATATAATAATACTCCATATAAGAATAACCTCCCTATTGTAATAAAAATTTACGGTCCCAACTCTGGCCAATTATATTTAAGAATAAATTCTACATTGTGATATTCCATACATTTTTCAAGTCCATCCTTTATAAAATTTCCTCTATATTAGAATAAATACGCTTAAAATATTTATATATATATATATATATATATATATATCCAATAATATAAAATCTTCTTACATGACCATTTATGATTACTTAAAATATTTTTCTATAGTTGTTTGTGATAATGACTTAATGTCATTGTACATGCATGCATAATGTATATACGGGTTAAATAAATACATATTCATGAATCTTAATACTGTATATGTTTTAAATTCATGCATTTGATATTGTTTTTCTTTGTTTTACAAACTTATCATATACTGTATCTTTTAAATTCATGTATTTATGATATATAATAAATATTTATTAATTAAATTTTAAAATTATAAAATTATATGTCAACCTCTATTGAGGAATAACCTCCGTATAATAATATTTTGTGTCGGTCCCAAGGATATTACTGTATAGAGGTTTTACTGTATATTATATACTAGCTTGTAACATGTGCGATGCACGGAAGATTTTAAATATTTTTATCTTAATATTTAATATTTTTATCTTATTATTCATAATTTTAATATTTACTTTTTAATTATTAAGAAAATAAATTATAGAAGATAATAAAATATAATAATATGTATTTGAGTATTCTAAATGATAGTGTTTTGTTTGTATATTGAAAATAGATAAATAGCTTTTTAAATTTCATATGTTGTTAACGGGAATTGAATCTTGAAAGTTTTGGAGTAGTTTATAATATACTTCCTCTTCCCCTATTTTTACTTTTCAACGTCAAACTAATCGTGTTTTGACTAATAATCAATAATATTGATTAACATATAAATTACAAAAAAATGATCATAAGAAAATTTATTTAAAGTATTATTAAAATTGATTTTTAAATTTGTAAAAATATAAAACAATAAATTGTAATTTACAGTTAAATTTCGTTGAATTTAACTTTGAAAAGTCAAAATGGGACACAATAAGTGGGACGGAGGAAGTAATATAAATGTTTAACAATAATAGGGTGAAAATAGATAATATAAATTTTTAATTAAAATAAGTTGTTGAGGGGAATCGAACCTTGAACTTTTAGGAGTAGTTTATAATATAATATAAATGTTTAATAATAATATGTTGTTGACGGAATTCGAACCTTGAACCTATAAGAGTATTTTATATATTATAAAATCAATATTCTTTTAGCATTACATCAAACGGTTCTCATTAATCTATCTCAAAATCCAACGGTTGCTATTGAATGTACAAAAAAAGTGTACCAAACTACCAACCAAATATACCCTATCGGTTGCTATTGAGTGTACAAAAAAAGTGTACCAAACTACCAACCAAATATACCCTATTCCGCTTATAATAGTATAGTATAGATATATTAGTAATAGTGACACATTTTATTCTATTTGAATTGTCTAAATTGCCCTTACATTTTCATTTTTTTTTAAAATGTGGTAGGTGTGAATCGAACTCAAGTCTTACCATTGATTTGCACACATCCTACCACTACACCACTCAATCATATGTGTTATGAATCATACACATATTATGTGTTCGTGTATGTTCATGAATTAAGAATATTTAGTATTATGACTACTAAATTTTTTATATTATTTTTTTCGTATTACATTTACAAATTTGTATCATGTTATTTTATAGTATAAAATAGTGATTTATAATATGTAGTCAACTTATACTTTTCCAAATCATTCAGTTCAATAAAATAATATTAATAGTAAGATACATATATATATATATATATATATATATATATATATATTACATATTACATATTTAAATATTTTCATTACATTAAATGCATATTATTTCGAAAAATGGTTAATGAACACGTAATAATCAGAACATTTAAATGCAAGTCATTGAACCAATGTAGTTCGACATATTTCAGATTCAAAATCGCAGCATGACTTGATGTTTTAAAAGTACTCAAAATTTTATCATTTTATACCTATGATATTAGCCTTATCCGGTGGGAATTACATCTTCATTTGCAACGGGTTGTAACATTCCACATCGATACGAATTAGTGTATTTGACGTCTCTATAAGAACAAGTTAATATAATGCATATCAAAATTACAATCTTAGTGTGTGGTGGGTTTTTAGGTCAAGAACTTGACAAGATTTTAAAAAATACTTCGAATTTGACCATGATTGTTGCAATTAAACTTAATCAACTCATTTATCACATTTCATAGTTTTTTAAAAAGTTTAAATTAATATCACAGTTTAAAATATTAGCTTATGTCAATTTTAATAATGCTGAATATTTTTTAAAAAGGTTTTTTATTGTCTTGATTTAATATTTAATGCAAATTTAGAATAAAAATTAATCTATTTGTTATTAATTAAAAAGATTTTTCATCGATCAATGCAATTTGACAATCGCATATAAATCCATTAATTTCAAATATAACCTATATTAAAAATATATAGGTTATAGATTACATACAATGTTATTGAATTTATATATGAAACTCGATCATGATCAAAATAATGCTCAAACGATATTAGTACAAATAATTAAGTTTGATACTAGAAAATAGCTCGTTACTCGCATAGGTTCTAAAATATATAAAATTTCAATTTAAGAAAAAATATGAATTCTTAATTTCCCACGAGATCCTCGTATCCCATATGAGACATGGATTAGTTAGCAAAATAATTTTTATTTCTAGAGAGAGATGGATTCAGGATTGTGGGGGACATATCACTCGACGACACGTAATGACTCAATATTTATCACTAACTACCTAATTTGAACTCATTCAATACATGCAGATTACATGTCTTAAACAAGAAAATGTATCATTCGCTTTATGAGCTAAATTACCAACGTATTGCAAATTAGTAATGTCTTACGTACAAATCAAAATTATTGATACTTAATCAACTTATATTCGATATATCTAAAACATCATGCGTATTCTCAATAAACAAATAATTAAGAATGTTATTATTACGTGTTAAACAAAAAATATCTAGAAATTGACCCGTGCCACAAACGGGTTATTATGCTAGTTTTAATAAATAGGATAATCAAACCGAAAACCAACACTTTCAATGTTTCGGTTTTAATATAATAGTATAGATATATATTTTTAATAACTTTTTTTTGTATCTTATTTTATTATAAAACTAAGACTTTTAATCGAGATTTTATTGAAAATTTTAGATTTTTATCCGATTTTTCATTCAATTTTATATAAGATTAAGATGAAATATGAGTTTTTTCGGGTTATTATTCGAATTTCTCATAAAACACACATTAATCAGAATTTTAATTAATCCAAATCGGGCTGGTTTTTATCCAGATCAGGCCTAAATTTGAATTAGGCTTAAATCCAGGTTTGTTTGAGAACAGACTTGGCTAGATTTTTGTGAAAAAGTATGTGGGCCATTTAGACCCGCGGGTTGGATTAATTAGACCGGACATTTTTCGAAGCATTTTTTTCAAAATTTTCCAAATCATATGAGATGGGGCTTTCTGAATTCGGATTTTTTACGCATCTCTTGCTGGATCGATCGAACAACTAGTACCCCTTCGTCAAGACCTATTATGACGTTAGTTTCTTTTTAACAAAAAATAATGATATTTTTACCATATTTTTAATCATTTTTTACCAAAATATCGACGCGCGCAACATATGGTCAAAAGTACCCACCTATTACGTATTTGTCAATTGCTTAAAAAAACACACCTATTACGCATTTGTAACATGCATAACAAAAAAACAATGCCCATGTACCAAATGCGTAATAACTTAATACTCCAATATGAAATGCGTAATAACTATATCACACTTACTACAAATACGTAATACACTTATAATACCCATGTATATAATATTTGGGGTTAAATAGTTTCCTTTCGGGATTCAACGGATTCCAATATTTGGGTTTTAGAAATATTCAATTTTTTAATTAAAATTTTTAAATTTATCTATATTCCCTTACGGGTTTAACGGTTAATCTTTGGGGTTCAATTTTTTCATTTTGGGTTTTAGAAATATTCAGAATGACGAATAAACAGTATACGGACTTAGGGTTTAGGGTTAGGGCTGGTCCCTGATTTTTTTAAAATCAGGTTGCCGGACTCATTAAAAAAACACAATTTGAATTGACCATTTGATTATAGGTTTTTTAATAGTTTTTGTAAACATACATTTAGCATAAAAAAATAAAAAAAAATAAGTATTACCCTATTCTGAAATACATAATAGGTCTTGTTACCTTATTCTGAAATGCGTAATATATATTACCCGTTCCGTAAATGCGTAATAGATATTGTTACCTTATTCTAAAATACGTAATATGTATTACCCCTTCAACAAATGCATAATAGGTTTAGTTTTAACCGCCCCACGCATGATTCGTTATTCTTGTAAGAGGAATTAAAAAATATGGCAATGATGACTTTATCCACAAGAAATAATAGTATCTTCTCGCACTAACGACGATCTTCAAATCATTAATTTATAGTAATTCTTTTATGAAATTATTATTATGCAAATAAAATTATTTATCTTATCAATTCTCATGTGATAATTACAAATCTAACATATTTGATTCTTTAAATGAATCAACGAGAGTTAAATTAGATTTATATTGATGTAGTGATTTTTTATTTTTTTAGATAAGCAAGTCATTGGATTAAACCCTCAAGGGGAAAATTATATAACGACTCAAAGGCCAGAAGCCAAGGAACCACTAAACGTGTTAGGAATATGTTGTACTTGATGATAACTTCACAATCAATCAAATTGTATAAGGTTTTGTAGCTGTCAACGGATGAGGATTTATAACTCTATCCGTTGACAGGTAGCTCATCAACGGATGAGGTTTTGTAGCATACTGCAGTATCTCTATGTTATCAGTTGATAGTGTTTTTATCCACAGTCATGTTGACCATCAATGGATAGGCAGAATAGGGTAGCCAATTGTGAATAAGCTATGCTATGTAATTCTGTCTAAGTGAAAGTGTATCAACGGATGAAGACAGAACTCTATCAACGGATACAACTCAAATCCACTCTATCAACGGATACAGCTCAAATCTCAATATCAACGGATACAGCTCAATATATCATCAACGGATGTCAGTGTACAATATCAACGGATAATCATTGACACTTACTTCTATGCTAAGCTGAGGATTAGCAGTTGATAAGGACATGTTTGACTGACAGATCACATGGGTTGATAGTAGATACAAAAAGCAGTATGGCAGCCATACTTTGGAAACACAGAAGAAAGAAGCATTCCGTTTACACTATGAATACAAGAAAGGTGCAGGAGACATGTCTGTTCACAAGGACAACCTTTCGGCTACATGTGTATTTGGAGTGGAGTAGCAAGTCAACTTGAATTAGATTAATATTATCTTATTCCTGTGGCACTTGTAAACTTGGGATTTATAACCAAGTGTAGCAACTCTTTAGATGCTAAGAAAACAGATACATTTGCTTAGGTTTATTGAATATCCTTAGAAAGCAAAGAGTTGTAAAACAGAAGCTGTGTACATTTGTATCACAGAGTTTTCTTCGAATAAAAGCTTCAGGTGGTGCATTTAACCACCTGATTTTTATGTGTTTGTGCATTAATCTTTTTACAACAATTATCCAAGTATAGATTTCTGGAGTTCTTATCAGAAATTTATAAATATCAAGAATTGTATTCAACCCCCCCTTCTACAATTATACAAGTGTGTAATCTGGGAATAAAAATTGGTATCAAAGCAAGCTTCTAACATATTTGAAGTTTAAAGATCAACACACTTCCAACATGTCTAAAAAGGATTATGGAGTAAAGATACCAGTTCTTGATAGAGAGAATTACTTTCACTGGAAAGTAAAGATGCGTCTACATCTCTTTTCTATTGATGAGGGTTTTGTGGATTGCATTGACAAGGGTCCTCACGTTCCAATGAAGACTGCTACAAGAGTTGGCCTAGCTGAAGATGTGCCTGACACTCTAATTCCCAAACCTGTTTCTGAATGGAGTCTTGAAGATATTGCAGAAGTCCACAAAGACAAAAAGACCATGAATATACTGTTCAATGGTCTAGAAACAGACATGGTTGACAATGTTATTAACTGTACTACCTCCAAGGAAGTATGGGACACTGTTCAAACCCTTTGTAAAGGAACAGAACAGGTGAGGGAAAACAAGATGCAACTACTAATCCAACAGTATGAACATTTCCATTTTAAGAGTGGAGAAACATTGAATGATACATTTAGTAGATTTCAAAAGCTACTAAATGGTTTGAAACTGTATGGAAGAATCTATCAAGTTAAAGATTCTAATCTCAAATTTCTGAGATCACTGCCCAAGGAATGGAAGCCAATGACTATTTCTCTAAGAAACACTCAAGAGTACAAGACATTTACTCTTGAAAGGCTCTATGGAACTTTAAAGACATATGAGCTGGAAATGGAGCAGGATGAAGAGATTGAGAAGTCCCAAAAGAAAAGTGGGTCAATTGCACTTGTTGCCAACTTGGAGCAGAAGGAGGAAAGGACAGAAGCTGCTAGTTCTACACCAAACAGGGAGGTTTGTAAAGGTAGAGCAGAATCAAGCAAAAGCAAGGAAAAGGTGTCTGAGGAATTGAATGTCCTTCAGCAGGATGAATTGGATGAGATAGATGAGCACTTAGCTTTTCTGTCTAGGAGATTCTCTAAGCTAAAATTCAAGAGAAACTCTGGGGTGGCCAAGCCATTTAACAACGATTTTCCACAAGCAACTATGTGGATAAATCCAAAATTAAATGCTACAATTGTGGAATTGCTGGTCACATGGTAAGTGAATGCAGGAAACCTAGATCTGAGAACAAGGGAAAGTCAACTGAGACTGTTGACTACAAGAAGAAATATTTTGATCTTCTCAGGCAGAAAGGAAAGGCATTCTTGATCCAAGAGTATGACTGGGCTGCTGATGACAATCATTCTGATGATGATGTTAAGTTTGTCAACCTTGCATTGATGGCTGATTCTGGAGAGCAGGAATCAAGTTCAGCTAGCAATCCGGTATTTTCTACTAATCTCTCTGAGCTCACCAAAGAGGAATGCAATAGTGTTATAGATGAAATGTCTACTGAACTATATCACTTAAGTGTTACTCTTAAATCACTTACTAAAGAGAACAATAGGATTAAAGAGTCTAATCTGTTTTAAGTGATAGAAATGCTGCTCTAGAAGCTCAATTTCTAGAATTTGAGAAAATGAGAGTTGATTGCAATAATGCTAAAAGTGAACTTGAAGCGGTGTTAAAAAGAGAACTGATTTTAAAAGACCAGCTTGAAAAAGAACAAGGGATAATTGCTAAATTTCAAAGTTGTAGGAATATTTCTCAAAACATAATAGAAGTCCAGGGAATAGAATCGTTTGTGAAGGATACCTGGACTCAAAAGAAAAAGGAGCTAGAACCTGGCCTTGAGGATCTAGAGACTATTTGTGAATCAATGGATAGTGATCATCCGTTGACAGATGAACCATCAACGGATGAGAGGTATCCGTCGACTAACAAAAAGTTTGTTAGTAAGAAGGATCTCAAGAAACTGGATATCAAGTATGGTCCAGTCAATAAGAACTTTGTTAGTGGTGAGAGTAGCAAAACCAAATCTAGTGGGAAGGCTAAGACAGGTGATTTATATAATAAAAAGGCTGTTGGTAAATCAGATAATGAAAAGGTAGAAATTGAGGGTAAAAAGAAAAAGAACAGAAATGGTAAGATAGGCATCAACAAGAAAAACAATTATTCTCCTGACAAGTTTGCTCCTAGGAAAACTTGTATTAATTGTAATAGTGTCAATCACCTATCTTCTAATTGCAAGATTGTCAACAAGGCTCCTATTCATGTACCTCAAACAATAACATGTATGCCTGCAATGCTTGTTATGCCTGGTTTGTATCAAAATGCTAGTTTTTCAAATCCATATGTGAACATGCCATATATGTCTAATCCTTATTTTCAATCTGTGAATGTGCCACAAATGTCATGGAGCATTCCTAGCATGAATAATATGTATGCCAATTTTCCACAAATGCCTGCATCAAATATTCATGCAAATGAGCATCTGTCAAACCCCATCACTCAAGCATCTACACCTAAGTTGAAGAATGCTAAGAGTGCAAAGTCAAAGGCTAACAAGAAAGGACCCAAGGAAGCTTGGGTACCAAAATCAACTTGATTTGTTTTTGGAATGTGTGCAGGGAAGCAGAAGGAATCTATGGTACCTAGACAGTGGATGCTCTAGGCACATGACAGGAGATTCAACCCTGCTCACAGAGTTCAAGGAAGGAGCTGGCCCTAGAATTACCTTTGGAGATGACAGCAAAGGATATACTAAGGGATATGGCCTGATTTCAAAAGACAATGTCATCATTGATGAAGTGGCTTTAGTTGAAGGTTTGAAGCACAATTTGCTGAGTGTCAGTCAGATTTGTGACAAAGACTATGAAGTAAAGTTAAAAAAAAAAGCCTGTGTTGTTTCTGCCAAGGAAGACAACAATGTGGTACTGACAGGCTTTAGAAAATGAAATGTTTACATAGCTGACTTCAATTCAGCATGCTCAGAATCCATTACTTGTCTCTTCAGCAAAGCAAGTAAGGATGAAAGTTGGCTATGGCATAAGAAGCTGTCACATTTGAATTTTAAAGTTATGAATGATTTGGTAAGAAAGGATCTTGCTAGAGGAATCCCTCAATTGGAATTTGTCAGAGATGGACTGTGTGATGCCTGCCAATTAGGGAAACAAAAGAAATCATCCTTCAAAAGCAAGACAGAGTCATCCATTGTTAAGCCTCTTCAATTGCTGCATATGGACTTATTTGGTCCAGTAAATGTCATGTCTATTTCAAAGAAGAAATACTGTCTGGTGACTGTAGATGATTTTTCTAAATTCACATGGACCTTCTTCCTGCACTCCAAGGATTGTGCAAGTGAAATCATCATCAATCACCTCAGAATACTAAACAATGGTTCTGAAGACAGAGTACAAAGAATCAGGAGTGACAATGGTACTGAATTCAAGAATTCCACAATGAAGATTTTCTGTGAAGAAAATGGAATTGTCCATGAGTTTTCTGCTGCCAGAACACCTCAACAAAATGGGGTTGTTGAAAGGAAAAACAGAACTCTCATTGAAGCAGCTAGAACAATGTTAAGTGAATCAAGGTTATACCAACATATTTCTGGGCTGAAGCTGTCAACACTGCATGCTTTCCTCAGAATATTTCCTTGGTCAATCAAGCTAGAGGAATGACTCCTTATCAGTTGTTAACCAATAAGAAACCAACTTTAGCTTTCCTTCATGTCTTTGGATGTAAGTGTTTTGTGCTAAGGAATCATGGAGATAACTTGGGCAAATTTGAAGCAAAGGCAGATGAAGCTATTTTTGTTGGATATGCAGCAGGGAAAGCCTACAAAGTCTACAATCTAAGAACCAACATTGTTATGGAATCTGTACATGTTGTGTTTAATGATCAAAAGATTCTAGGTCTAAATGATGGAGGCTCCCATGAAAAGTTGGAATTTGAGAATGAAGGAGAAGGAAGAATGTACTATGATGATGATGAGGAAGATGAAGATCATGACCACAGAGATCCACCAAGAGTTGTTGTACCAACTAGAAGTGATGCTTACACTGGAAATGAAGCATCCGTTGACAGTCATTCTGGAGCATTCGTTGACAATATTAGAGATTCTCAAGAAGAAGAGATAGATTTTTATGAAACTTTTGCTCCAATGGCAAGACTTGAGGCAATAAGAATCTTCCTAGCCTATGCAGCACATGCCAATTTCAAGGTCTATCAGATGGATGTCAAAAGTGCCTTTCTAAATGGGGAACTGGAAGAAGAGGTCTATGTCCATCAACCTCCTAGCTTTGAAGATCCAGAATTTCCAGAATATGTATATCTTCTCATGAAAGCACTTTATGGTTTGAAGCAAGCACCAAGAGCCTGGTATGACACTTTATCTCAATTTCTTTTGGAGAATCACTTCACTAGAGGTACAGTAGATAAAACCTTGTTTCATAGGAATATCAATGGCTATTCAATACTTGTTCAAATCTATGTAGATGATATTATTTTTGGGTCTACAGATGAGAAGCTTTGCAAAAGGTTTGCCAAACTTATGCAAAGTAGGTATGAAATGAGCATGATGGGTGAATTAACTTACTTTCTTGGCCTACAAGTAAAGCAAGTTAATGGGGGCATTTTCATAAGTCAAACAAAATATATTTATGATCTCTTAAATAAATTTGACTTAATGGATTGTACCTCTGCAAAAGCACCTATGACCACTGCAACTAAGCTTGAGTTGAATACTAAGGAAAAGTCTGTGGACATCTCAAGCTATAGAGGCATGGTAGGTTCACTTCTATACCTAACAGCTAGTAGACCTGATATAATGTTTTCTACTTGTCTTTGTGCTAGATTTCAAGCTGACCCTAGAGAGTCTCACTTGATAGCTATTAAGAGAATTTTCATGTATCTCAAGGGAACACCAAACCTTGGCATTTGGTACCCAAGAGAATCTGGTTTTGATCTAATTGGCTATTTAGATGCAGATTATGCAGGTTGCAGAGTTGATAGGAAAAGTACTACAGGTTCCTGTCAATTTCTAGGAAACAGGCTTGTTTCATGGTTCAGTAAGAAACAGAACTCAGTCTCCACTTCTACAGCTGAAGCTGAGTACATTGCTGCTGGAAGTTGTTGTGCACAGATTCTATGGATGAGGAATCAACTTATTGACTATGGTCTAAAAGTTGAGAAGATTCCAATTTTCTGTGACAACACAAGTGCTACTGTCATCACAGGGAATCCAGTGCAACACTCGAGAACCAAGCATATTGACATCAAATACCACTTCATTAGAGAACATGTGATGAATGGTACAGTAGAAATGCACTTTGTGCCAAGTGAAATGCAGCTTGCAGATATCTTCACCAAGCCTCTTGATGAATCCACATTCACAAGATTGGTAGGTGAACTAAGTATGCTTAACCTGTCATAATTCCTAGTGATATTTGATTTTACTGCATTGCAGCTAGAAGTTTTGATTTACTTGAGAATTAAAAACTCTCAGGAAAAATTTTCTTCAGAAATTTTGTCCAAGGCAAAATTATCTTATCAACGGATATCCTTTTACCCGTTGATAGCATAAACACATTCCTAGATTTTCGTATATCAACGGATAACAGGTTATCCACGTCATCAACGGATAAACTGTTTCTCAACCGTTCATTTCATATCCGTTGATATACATATTTTCTTTTAAATATAACCGTTGGTAAACGTGTATCTATATAGGACTGGTTATATTTATTTTCTTTTATTATTTGACAGTTACTTTTGACCAATGGGTAATTACTTTTAATTATTTCATTTTCAATTCTTGAAAAGTATAAAAGGCTGTCTTGTGCTCTCACTTTTATCGACTTTCAAGATTCTCTTAAGTAAACTGCATCTTCTTCACAAAAACTCTCTGCAACAAAAGTTCAAACACTTCAATGGCGCCTATTGTTAAGATGATGTCTTCCACTGGGTTCACCTATGAGAAGAACAATTTCGCGGCCTATGTCGATACAGTGAATGCCCCAGAAGCTTATCACACCATGATGAATTTTGTGAAGAACTGTAAACTTTCGTATGCTATGACTGCCACCACTCCTTTAATCCACGAGGTAATCGAAGAGGTGTGGGCATCTGCTGAGTTCAATGGCACAGACGGTACAATTGCTTTTTCCTTAAAGGGTAAAAACTATGTAGTTAACTCTGATTTGATAACTGCTTGTTTAAAATTACCTGAGAATAACTGTCTGAAAGTACCCAGTGATGCTGAAATAGTTGCCATGCTTAATTCCATAAATTATGCCCTTAGTACTAATAATTTAGGGAAAATTGTTAGTTAAGGGATGGTTAAAGAATGGAGTTATTTTTGTGATGCCTTCATTAAAACTTTTTCAGGAAAAATTAGTAATTTTGATGTTGTTACCCATTCCATGCTAGTTATGTTGTGTATGCTTCTGACTGATAAATTCTATAACTTTGGCACACTAGTCATGTATGAGATAGCAGCAAAATTAGGTAAAAAGGAAACTAGGAGCAAGAATATCTATTTTGCTAGATTTTTGATGCTCTTAGCACTGCATGTATCTGAGAATGAGCTATCCATTGCTAACCCGGATAGCAAGTTCACATGTTTTGTTCAGGAGAAGAGAGTCTTAAGTGATTTAATTCGAATGAACTCCAATGCAGAAGTACAATTGATATATCTACCAATTGTTCAGGTAACTCTTTCTAACCTTGAAACTCCTATCTCTAACCCCCAAATTTATTTGCCTTCCACAGTCACAATGGAGTCTGTAGTAGTGACCAAACAGGCTCCTACCCAAGTGACTAAAACAAAAGTTTCCAAACCAAAATCTAAGAGACAAACCTCAGGTGCTTCTCAAAAAGCACCTGCTGCAAAAACTACCACAACTCTTGAGGGGAGTGTGAAGGAGGTAGTGAGTGGTGAGGGACAGGGTGCAAGCCCTAAGAATAAGGTAGGTGAGGAAAGTGCACCAAATAGCCAAGCCCAAGTTACATCCTCTCAACAGGGTGTGACTAATAGTTCTACAGCAACTCTGCACAAAAGGGTAAGGGACACTAGCCCTCTCTCAAAAACCTATGAAAGAAGAGTAAAATCTAAAACCATAGGGGAAGCACAGGGTACACACATAGTACATCAAACTGTACCTTCTCAAATTCAATTTGATGTGACTTCAATAAATGTGGAGTCACAGCCCCTTGATCTTAACCTTCAAATCGATACACATTACAATCCACCATCACCAACTCCATCTCTGGATGTGGATATGATATCTACATCAATTCCTGATTCTCCATCTTTAAGATTCTTGGAGAAGCCCCACTCTGCAATTGGTGGTCATCATCTTTTAGATGATTTGTTGGGCCATCAATCTTCCATTCCTGAATTCACAACAACATCTGTGGCCTCATCTTTAAAATCAATCTCCACAGATTCAGTGTTGGTGTTCACTTCAACGGATACTATGATTCCTTCATCAACGGATATCCTTCATCCGTTGACAAGTGTTTCTCCATCAACGGATGCGCCAATATCTAGCCATCCGTTGACAGCTATAACTACTCCATCAACGGATATCCCTTATCCGTTGATAACTCACTCTACTACTGCTATATCTGACATTCCTATGTCAAGTGTGGAGGAGTTCTCAGTAGTTGAAACACTTTTAGGATTGAGGGAAGGGAGTGAGAGGCTGCCTTGTGAGCAGGCAAAAGGAGAGGCAAATAATGAGAGGCTGGCCATTTCTTTAGGTCAGGCAAAAGGAGAGCAAGAGAGTTCCACCTTAGTAGGTGAAGGTGAGAGTGTGAGAGGTGTGAGCCTGGGGGAGCCCCTGATGCAAGAAAAGAGAGATGAGAGGAGAGAAAGGACTACAAGAGAAATATGGTAGGAAGATCCAGCCATTGCAAGTGAGTTAATGGAGGTTAATGAAGCTTCTAAAGAGATGGAATTTCGACAAGAATATCAGTCAATCATTGACTCCATCTCTTTGGATCCTGAAACCTTTACTCATCCTGTTTCTGCCTATCAAGTCATGGCACAACAGGGCAATGTGGAGGCAGAGGAGGCAATGCACCTAGTGCACACCTCACAATCTCTACAAAGAGCAAAGGAAGCTTTGACAACTCAGCCTTCAGATGCTGACAGTGAAGAGTTTGGCAGTGATGACAGTGACAGCACAACAAATGAAGAAGAAGTCAATGTGGCAGATACTCCAGAATGGCTATTTTCTACTGCCACTGTGGCTGGTGACTTCAATGTGGAGATTATGAAACAATATCAATCTGCTAGGGCTGAGCACCAAAATGCAGATCCACAGAGAAAGGCTGTCCTTCAGCAAATAATGGACTCCCTGAAACTTCACAAGATGCACATGGTCATTCAACGAACACAACAGGAGGAGGTCCAAACTGCAATTAGAGAAATGAAAATGGAACTAGATGCCAGGATTGAGGCACTAGCCCTTACTACCACTCAGAAGGTGCTGACTAGCAAACTATTGAAGGAAGATAGTCTGGCCAAATCTGTTCAGCATCTCTCCTCCAGAGTGGATAGTATGGAATCTCAAATGCAGACACTCATTGCCAATCAAGCCAAATAGACTGAGCTACTGGAAAGGCTACTTGCAGCCTCACCTCCAGCCCTTGATGCTAACAAAAAGGGGGAGAAAAAGGTAGAAGAGGTTGCAGCTACTTCTAGTCAAATTCCAGCTTCCAGTAGCAAGATAGCACAAATTGAGGGGGAGCAACAACCAATTATAGTGGTCAATCCAACAGAGTTTACTATAGAGGCTTCCCCTGTGAAGAAACAAAAGGCTTTGCCCGTGATTCCTGACTTATCAGAAATCTCAGATGGTGAAAGGCAAGCCAGAATAGAGGCCTTAGAAAAGATCAATAAGGAGGCAAATGAAAGAATTTTGAGGACAGAGAGAATGATCAATGCTTCAATTGTATCAACTCTGTTCTCTACTCAGTCCTCAGCTCCAACAATATCAACTACAATTCTGAAGGTGCTCACTCCAGAGATTGTGGCTCCTACATTCTATGATGCTGAACCATCTTATTTCAAAGAATTTGAACCATACATAAAAACCAGAGCCTACTCTCCACCAAAGGCAAATGGGAAGAACAAGTTACAATTGGACTTTCCATTTCCCAAGGATGATGATGAGAAGCTAATGGGAAAGACAATCAAAGAGTTCAAGGAAAAGACAAATAAGAGTGTAAGAGATTGGATGGCTGTAATAATAAGGAATGGAAAAGTGTTAAATATATCCAACAGCCATCCTAGATTTGTTGAAGCAAAAAGAGAGGAGACCTCCAAACTTCTAAGGGAAGCTCATCCAAGTGAAGAAAATAAATATGAAAACTCAGATGAGAAGCAAGCCAGGCTGGCTCAGGAGTTAATGGATGAGGTAGAGGATGAAATGAGGGAACCTGAGGAAGTCCCCAAATCAAAACCTAAAAGGAAAGTGAAATCAGTCCCCAAATCCAAACCTAAAAGGAGAGTGAAATCAAAGGGCCTGTCTCTCCAGAAATTGAAAGCAAGGAAACAGTTGGCTCATCACAACCTATTTCTGCAAAAGTATTCAACCCAGCTGTGAATTTCCATGGTGACCCTATAGTACCTAAAGAGGAACCAATGAATCTTCACTCCATTGAGGTTCCTTCATTCTTGCTGAAGCCTCAACAGAAGCCTATACAGAAGAAAAGGATACCAAGGAAGCAACCTTCAAAGGAACCAATTCAAGTTGCTAGGATACCTGCTATTGTCAAGCAGCCAATCTTGGAAAACAAGGATGATTTTATCTATCAGGCAGATATTGAAGAATACTCTGGTATGAATCTGTATCTGGATGAATTGTCAAAAGTAAGAGGAATTGACAAATATAAACATTTGCCTGAGAGATTGGTCTTTGTATACAAGGGAGGAAAGGAAAGGACATGGCCACTATAGAGGGTTCTTGGAGAAAATTATCTGACCTTAACCAAAGTATTCTCTGCAATCAAGAGATACACAGGGTTCTCCAAGATAGCAAAAGGGGAGATACTGGACAGAATAGAACAGATAAGGAGAGAATGAAACTCACCATCAAGTCTGCCAAGGAAGATGAAGATCCCATACAATGGACAGAAAATCCACCTTCAACCCTTCTGGATGATGGAGTTCAAAGATGAAGATGGTAACAGGAGATTCTTCAGGTTAGAAGACCAACTATCAAAGGCTAGTTCTCAATACCTGAGATGGTTACAACAAAAGCTAAATCCAAAAGTTGATGAAGAAGATGCCTTCTATAGGCAACTCCAAATGCAGATTGAGTCCAACTCTGCCAAAGAAGGAAAATCAAGGGTGATGCCAACAAGAGAGAAGAAACAGTTTTAATCTGCTCAGTCTAGAGGAGCACTTCTCTGTAAATTTCTCAAACTTTCAGTTTTTAATTTTTGTAGCTTAATACAATTTTTGCATTGTTCTATATATATCTTTAGGAATGTTTTGTTATCATCAAGGTCCTGAATTTATGCTTTATTGCCATCAAGTATAAATTGGGGGAGATTGTTAGGAATATGTTGTATTTGATGATAACTTCACAATCAATCAAATTGTATAAGGTTTTGTAGCTGTCAACGGATGAGGATTTATAACTCTATCCGTTGACAGGTAGCTCATCAACGGATGAGGTTTTGTAGCATACTGCAGTATCTCTATGTTATCAGTTGATAGTGTTTTTATCCACAGTCATGTTGACCATCAATGGATAAGCAGAATAGGGTAGCCAATTGTGAATAAGCTATGCTATGTAATTCTGTCTAAGTGAAAGTGTATCAACGGATGAAGACAGAACTCTATCAACGGATACAACTCAAATCCACTCTATCAACGGATACAGCTCAAATCTCAATATCAACGGATACAGCTCAATATATCATCAACGGATGTCAGTGTACAATATCAATGGATAATCATTGACACTTACTTCTATGCTAAGCTGAGGATTAGCAGTTGATAAGGACAGGTTTGACTGACAGATCACATGGGTTGATAGTAGATACAAAAAGCAGTATGGTAGCCATACTTTGGAAACACAGAAGAAAGAAGCATTCCGTTTACACTATGAATACAAGAAAGGTGCAGGAGACATGTCTGTTCACAAGGACAACCTTTCGGCTACATGTGTATTTGGAGTGGAGTAGCAAGTCAACTTGAATTAGATTAATATTATCTTATTCCTGTAGCACTTGTAAACTTGGGATTTATAACCAAGTGTAGCAACTCTTTAGATGCTAAGAAAACGAATACATTTGCTTAGGTTTATTGAATATCCTTAGAAAGCAAAGAGTTGTAAAACAGAAGCTGTGTACATTTGTATCACAGAGTTTTCTTCGAATAAAAGCTTCAGGTGGTGCATTTAACCACCTGATTTTTATGTGTTTGTGCATTAATCTTTTTACAACAATTATCCAAGTATAGATTTCTGGAGTTCTTATCCGAAATTTATAAATATCAAGAATTGTATTCCACCCCCTTCTACAATTATACAAGTGTGTAATCTGGGAATAACAAAACGAAACAAACTTAAAGCATGTAGACTTGGAATAAGATTGAAAACCTAATAAATAGGCCACTGTGACAAGCCACAGGTCTACCGGCTGGGGGATAGAGCTACAAAAGTTCCCAGAAAAGCAAACAACATATCAAAAAGCTAGAGCAACACATCAGAGCAGCAGCTAAGGAGGTATGTTTAGTCCACCTCCTGCAAGGGTTCATCGCCAGCAAACACACGACCTGCGTGGAAAGTAACACCACCATGGAAGAAATCTTCATAAACCTCAGCACCTTCCTGAAGAACATCAGCATTGAGGGCCACGTCTAAACTAACAACTTGTGGTGCATCCACCTGCCCTAGGCCCAGGTCACTTATCTGATCAGAAAGGTTGGCTACTATGTCAAAGTTAACCGGGTCCATCACATCAGCAGGGAGGTAAACATTTTGGAAATCAGAATGGTCTATACCTAAACCCATGACCCAGTTTATGAGCTCCTCGACACCACCTACAAGCCTGTTTAAGGTATAGAGACGATCCGCCACCTCAAGCCCAAGCCTTGCTAGAAACTTGGCAACTTTGTTTCTTGTTGGATAAACATACGCCATCTTGCATTTCCATCGCTTGTCCTTCACCCTGATGTCAATATGAGCTGCAATATCATACACTGAAGTCGGGGCACCTATGTTGAAGTTTTTAAGGATTAGGTAGGCTTCTATGTTGTCTGTTTCAAGTTCGACATCATGATAGCCTTCATAAAAAGCCCTTAGCAACTGTAATCAGTTCTAGCTTGCCCTCAGAGTTTCTGTAGATGGAACCAATGCCTAAGTCGTTCCTACTAGGGTTGGACGTGGGGGAGAAGGTCCCGTGGACATTGATTTTCAGGGTGGGGGGATTGGGGGGAACCCAGTGGAAAGCCAGGTTGAAGATTGTGTAGAGAGAATAGACTGAGAAAGGCAAGGGTGGGTGACTACGACTGTTAATGAGGGTTTAAATAGGAGTGTGAGAGTAATCTTGAGATATTAAAGTCCTTCAACCACCTCCATATTTAAGTACTCTAAACTACCACTGCATTTATTTAAGTACCCCATATTTAGTAAGCACTAAATATATGGTATTTGAAATATACCTCAAGATTTTTCGTAAATAATAAAAATGAATCCAGTCGCTTGCAGTATGCTCTCACATGTACTGTGGCCTGCTAAAACTATGAGTGTGATCAGTGAAGATCCCTTATGTCTGGGTGAAGAAATGGAGAGTTAATTCGACTTGCCACTTTTCTATTGATATTGAACCGCATACTAATACAGCTTAGATGTATTAAACCCAACCTACTACCATCGTATCTCTGAACTTCCCTGTCACAGCCAAATTGTCTGCCTCTGAATTAAATGCCCTGTTGATGTGCGCCAGTTTGAGCATAGGTAGAGAGATTAATGCCTGGATAATAGAGTGGATAGCTCCTTGACTTATAACCCCATCTTTGCATGAGTTTATAAGTATAGAAGAGTCTGAGGCTATGATAATAGGCGAAGGTGGCAATCTACGATCTAGTATGGCTTCTAAAAGAAATAACATAGCATGTTCCTCTGTGGCTATAGGGGTCCGCATTGGGCTTGGACCTGAAAATATGAACAAGACCTGACCTTTATTGTCCAATAAGAAGCCACCAATACCTGCTTTCGATGTGCCATCTTGATATTGGGTCCAAGCTCCATCCACAAAGCCCACCATGGAGTGGTTTTGAAACCAACGTTCTAGCAGAGATTTGAGGCCCTCATGCTTGCATCTAGTGAATGCCTCCACAGGGATTACAGCCCAAAGGCTGTTCCACTTTGTTGAGATCAGAATGTTCGCTGAGCACCATTGCCATGCTCGTAATTTTATTAGTTTGCACAAGGTGGTGGCATTAGGCCCTAAACCTCGAAAAAACCACTCGTTCCTTGCCAACCATAATGACCAAATCGTAGCACTGAAACAAATTAATGTTCCGGTTGGTTCTCTAGATATATATAAGAGTTTTAATCCGGGTTAAGTTCCAGTAAAAATTTTCTTAAATGTAAATTTATAATTTTCTTTTCAAAACATATATAACTTGGGTTCAACATCATTTTTTACCTTAAAATTTATTAATACACATAATTCATAACGAAAACACATTTTATAATTTATTAAATACATGTTTGTAACATTTTTTTACAAAAAATTGAAATTTTATTTATAACGAATGTTCAACAAATATATAACCTCAGTTCAACATCATCTGTTAATAATAATTATAATTGTGTTGAATTCAAATATATATACATACATACATATATATATATATATATATATATATATATATATTTATATATATATATATGCCATTGCTCCATGAAGAACACCCTTATATTAAGAACAATAAAAAACACTAGAGAATCAATCTAAACCATTGAATCAATTATGATCTAATGGCCCCGCCAGGCGCACCCACACAATTAAAATGCACCCTCACATACCAGATCAAAAAAAAATTCGGATGAACAGTGCCTGTCACGTGGCACTGTCATGTCAGCAAGTGGTCCCCAATTTGCTGACGTGGCATGCCACATGGCAGATGCTGACGTGACATGTCACATGTCACTGCCACGTCAGCAACTGGAAGACCACCTACTGATGTGGCAGTGCCACGTGGCAGATGCTGACGTGGTAGTGTCACGTGGCAGACACTGTTCATCCGAAAAATATGTATATTTTTTAAAAAAAAATGGGTTTGGTTAGTGTTTGTGTGAAGGTGCATTTAATTGTTTGTGGGTACATTAAATATGTGGTTTAGAAGTATTATAATGGTGTTCTTTATTGTTCTTTATATAAGGTGTTCTTCCTGTAGTGCAACTCATATATATATATATATATATAGGCCATTGCTCCATACAGAACACCCTTATATAACAAACAATAAAGAACACCTTAGATCTAATAGATCCAATGGCCCCGCCAGGGGCACCCAATACAAAAAATTGTTATTTTTTTTATCCTCTATCCATAAAGCAAAAAAAACAAAAAAAATAAAAAATAAAATTTTTTTACTGTTCATGATGACGTCATGTTGACGTCAACAGTGACGTCATCATGAACATCAACTTTTTTTTATTTTTTTATTTTTTATTTTTTTTGCTGGATGGATAGAGGGTAAAAAAATAACAACTTTTTGTATTGGGTGTCTTGTAGGAATTCTTATATTAGATTAGATATGAGATGTTCTTTATTGTTTGTTATATAAGGTGTTTGTTATGGAGTGCAACTCTCTCTCTCTCTCTCTCTCTATATATATATATATATATATATAAATTTGTATTGGTATGATTAAGAAAACCGTACTAAATTAATAATATTTCATATTTTTTTATCCCTATTTGGTATTATTGAACCCCAAAGGATAGTATATCCTAATTTGGTATTGATGAAACCCAAAAGGATAGTTAAAAATTATATGATATTTATTTAACAAATATTTTACTACGGTTCAACATAATGTATGCTAAACAACTAAAATTCATGTTTCTATATCCTATTTGATTGTTGGTGAATCCCATAATTGAAAATGCACACCTAGAGGGGGGTGAATAAGTGTAAAGTCTAACTATATCCAATTTTATTAATTTACCAGAAACAGCTTACTGATTTCAATTTTAACAGATGCAAATTGTACGCTGATTGTAAATGGTAAGCTGAATGCACAAACAGTAAGTAAAGTGCAGGAAAAATAAAGAACACTACAATCTTTTAGCCAGGTTCGATCCCTAATCCCCTATGGTCTACGTCCTGGTCCCTTACCAACTTAGTAAGAGAATATATTATTGATCAATAATGAAACGATTACAAGATACAATAATATATCACCCTATAACCCAGCTGCTGATACAAATGGCATGCTGAATAGACCTGTTTCAGAACCTGCTCTCTAAGCTATACTTCCCAAGTATACTTCTCTAAAAACGTTCACCAAACCCTACTATTCACAGCCAAGTACTCAACAACTAATCACATACAATCAGAACAATACAATAAAGATAGTTACAACTCAAACTATGGATTCTCAAAGTATATAGTACGGATATGATATATAATGAGCTCGAAAAGAATCAAAGAGAAAGATTTTGCAAAGTAGAAACTGAGTTGTTTTGTTCTTGATGTTCTTGGATTAGCAACCGAAAATCTGAACAAGAACAAGTATATAA
The DNA here is from genome assembly GCA_036435485.1 of Saposhnikovia divaricata. NCBI lineage: Eukaryota > Viridiplantae > Streptophyta > Magnoliopsida > Apiales > Apiaceae > Saposhnikovia > Saposhnikovia divaricata. The sequence continues at coordinate 134,343,271 of CM071595.1, forward strand.
AGCTATGCAATTAACGGTCAGAAACAAATCCAACAACTTACCATTTGAATCCAATTCAACGTTCAAGTTTGTTAGGAATGATTTCTAACGTTAATGTATACGTTAGCCAGAAGAAAGAGATAAGATACAACATTAAAAACAACATGTTCTTCTGAGAATAAGAGAAAGAAAATCGTATAGGAGAGTTTGAATAAAAGATAGAGTTTTAAAAGAAATAAACTCCTATAATTAAGGAATAGAGTTTTTGTAGATAAGAAATGATTAAAATGAGCGTATATATAGGGTCTTGCTCAGGTGAGAACCTCCACTTATGATGAGATATAAGATCTAATCCTAGCCAAATATTTTTTTGTATTTAAATTAAATCCTAGCCCCACAATTAATAATTTAAATTTTATTTTTTTATCTTTCATTTAATCCACCACCATCTTCTTCCCTATTCCGATCACCAACTCCGGTCACCATCTCCGGCGACCAATTCCGGCCAACCTAGAAAATCACCACCGGTAAACAGAAAATCACCACACCGCCGCCACCTCCGACCACCACGCCGCCGCCACCACCAACAAAAATCACCACCTTTAAACAGAAAATCACCGCACTCCGTCACCTCCAGCCACCGCACTACCGCCACCACCACCAACAAAAATCACCACCTATGAACAAAAATCACCACGACCAAAACACCACATCACCGCCACCACTAATAAATCACCAACGGAGCCCAAAAATCACCACAAATGGACTGAAAATCACCACAAATAGCAGGAGAGATGACACTTACTAATTCGCAATCACAGATACAATTAACACATTAATCCTTCCACTGTACACAATTTATAACGCAACAAATAACTGAAAATCACCAAAAATTCTCATTTAACACAGTACACCTCGTTTCTTCAATTTTTGATCAAACAATCATAAAAACCTAATCACACAACAATCTAACATTAATAACTCAACACACATACAAATTGTAAGTGTAATCACAGTACATAAATGATTAAACAAAAACCCCCAATTCATCGACACAAAAACTCTCCGATTTTTTGGATTAGCTCGGGCTGTAAAAAAGTTTCCGGTGAAACAAGGAGGCGCTCCGGTGACTCTGATTAGCTGCTGATGAGGAAGCTTCTGGATTAGCTGCTGATGAAGGTGGATTGGTTCCTGTTGAGTCGCAACATGTTGTTGATTTACTTAATCGAGAATTGTCACGGCGGTGGTTTGTGGGTGGAGTGGGGGCAGGTGTTTGTGTGTGTACTACGCGTGTGTGAGTGGGTGCGTGTTTAATGTGTGGCTGAGATTTAAAATTAGTTAAAAATTGTGGGGCTGGGATTAAATCTCAGTTCTCACCAATAATATAGGTTCTCACATGAGCAAAACCCTATATATATATATATATATATAATATACATATTATATATTTAAAATATCCTTACAACTGATTAAAAGTCAAATCCTATAAAATCTCCATGATTTTCCGCACTCCTGGACTTTCTGGACTGTTGACAAATGGCATTCTATTTGTGATCTGTCTCTGCGAAAATGGCTTGCCAAATTGTAACTATATTCCAACTTTGTCTTGTTGTTTTGATATACTAATTTAACAATCATTAAATTGAATTATCCTGCAAAACCAAATTTATGCATACAGAAATATCACGCTATTTTATATCTAAATACCAGTCTTTTGGCTTCCTCTTTGTGATCATCAAAACTATAAAAATATTAAGAATTATTTGTATCTAACAAAATTTTAATTATTATTTGATAATCAATATTGAACAGAAGTTATAAATGTGTTGTACATAAAAAGTTTATAAGTTTGAATTTAATAAAAGTTTGTATTTGGCTCATCAATAACTCTATCAATATTTAATGAAATGGATAACAAATGAATATATTTTGATTTTATTAATGAATTAATAAAAAAATTATATTATTAAATTCGTCAATCTATTAATCCGTTCAAAAAATCAACTACTCCAACTTTTGGACATTTTGAGTTATTTTCAATAACAAAGAAGATATAACATTATTTTGTTATAATATTGTCCAAGAATGTATGGACCATATTTTTCTTGAGATTCTGAAGAATCACCCCTTGACACATGTCCTATCCAAGACCAAGATTCACATCTCTCTCCTGCATGAACACCGACACACTCAAACTCTTCGACAATGCACACCCTTGCAAATACATCTCCGACCACTACCATCACCACTGTCTTATGTCATTCCTCACGCATCCCAATACATCTCCGACCAACCCTCCACTCATTTCTCTCAAACCCCATCTCAACCTCAAAATCTCACCTCACTCTCTGTTGTTCTCAACCCAAACCCACAAAAACCCGTAACCGGAACCGAACCATTTTATCATCCCCTGAACCAACCCAACCCACTGAACCAAACCCACAAGAATCTAAGTTAATACCCTTCATTTTCTCAATCTCAGTTGGCTTATTTGTGAGGTTCTTGATTCCACAGCCTCATGAACTAACATTACAAGCATGGCAACTACTTTCTATATTTGTATCTACTATTGCTGGTTTAGTTTTAAGTCCTTTACCTGTTGGAGCTTGGGCTTTTTTAGGCCTTACTACAAGTATTGTTACCAAGACTTCTAGTTTTTCAACTGCATTTCATGCATTTACTAATGAGGTTATTTGGTTGATTGTGATTTCATTCTTTTTTGCTCGAGGTTTCGTAAAGACTGGTTTAGGTGATAGGATTGCTACTTATTTTGTTAAGTGGTTGGGTAAAAGTACTTTGGGATTGTCTTATGGTTTGACATTGAGTGAGGCTTTGATTGCTCCTGCTATGCCAAGTACTACTGCAAGAGCTGGAGGGGTGTTTTTGCCTATTATTAAGTCGTTATCGTTGTCAGCGGGGAGTGAACCTAATGATCCTTCTGCTAAAAAGCTGGGGTCTTACCTTGTCCAATCTCAGTTTCAGGTAAGCTTTTTGATTGTATTAATCGTAGTAAGTACGTGATTGAATTTTGATTTTTTATTGTATAATTTAGGCCTTTGAGAGTGCCAGTGTATCTGTTGTAAAATCATATGATATGTTGAGTCTATTTTTCCTAACTTGTAGAAATTGTTGGTACTGAATTTGGTGACAATTTTTCGCAAGGCATTGGGGGCGTGGGGATTGTAGTTGGGAATGGGAATGGGGGTAAATGGGAATGAGAATGATATGGAATCCCAAGGGGTGGGGAGGCTATGATTTACCCACCTTGAGTGAATGAGGTTGCCATTCCATACAAAATTAGTAATCCAAACACTAACACATGGGATTGAGGTTCCGATTCAACCAAACACCCCCATTATAATCATCAGCACAGTAGTTATTATTTTAGTGTATTGGCAGTTGAAATAATTTAGGGATCACTGAGTAAATGTTGCAAGTGGTTGCTATTAATTGTTCGATAACTAGGCTATCTCATGTATTAAGTTTTGTAGTTGACTAGTTGCTTGTATATTTGAGTCTTATAAATTACTGTTTTTGATGAATTACAGTCTTCTGGTAACTCTAGTGCACTTTTCCTGACTGCTGCAGCTCAAAACTTATTATGCCTCAAACTAGCCGAGGAACTTGGCGTGATTGTTTCAAATCCATGGGTTGCTTGGTTCGAGGCTGCTAGTTTACCCGCATTTGTATCCCTTCTAGCAACTCCATTGATCTTGTACAAACTTTATCCTCCTGAAATAAAAGATACACCAGAGGCCCCTGCTATGGCAACTAGAAAACTGGAGCTTATGGGTCCAGTCTCAAAGAACGAATGGGTTATGATTGGTACGATGGCTCTTGCAGTCTCTCTGTGGATATTTGGGTATGTAATATTTCTTACTTAATATCAGTTCCCAATTGATGCTTTAAAGTTTTGAAAACCAAAACAAACATAGCCAAATATTTCAAATTCAAATTTGACGAGCTCCAGATTGTTGTATACTTTTCTATACAAGTAGATCATGACATAAAAGTGCATTTGTTTTTATATACAAATATTGTCTTTTTGCCTTATCTGTTTATATTCATGTTCCCTGCAAAAAGCATAAACCACAAGGCTTTCGACCAAACTAGAGTATTGAACCATTACGTCATATTAGCGGACCAACTAGGTTATGTCTGAGGCTTTAGTACAAGAAATATTCGAGAAAAAATATCTTGTGATGAAGTTTGAGCACATGATTGTTTTAAATCTTAATCCTACAATAATGGAGAAAGATTGAGCACTCATTTCTGGATAGCTGTGTGGTTGAGGGCAGATCGAGGCATAATTTAGTGGCAGGATGAGTGCCATAAACCAAAATTAAATAATTTTTTATTGTATACAGTTTAACTCTCTAGAAATAATATACTAGGGACCAGAGACAAATATACAATTAGCAAGGTTATTTCTTTATAATAAATGAACAATTTATTCATTTGTGTATGACAAATATTTATTACCTTCATATGTAGTTTTTAGTATAAAATATATACATCTTATGTGGTGGATGAAATATATTTTGAATTTAGGTAGACTCAAAAAGTTAATTAAAACTCAATGTCTCTAAAAATTAAGTTTACATACATAACTAATGGAAGTGCTTAGTATTTATAAGGAAGATGGTAGGAAGTAATATTATGAGCACAAATACTTACTAGTTATATAAAGTGAAAATCAGTTTTTAAGTGATTAAAGAATGCAGTACTTGAGTGGAAGAGAATCCAGTGGTAGGCCAAAAAGTCCAGAAAAGTTTTTGCATGAAAAGTTGGTATGGGTATTTAGAGGCAGATAATTAACTAAAAGATTTTCGCCAAAATATATTTTTTGTTGTGTCTTTAAGCATTCAGTTGTTTTTGTTTCCTAATGCTTGTAGCAAGACTATTACTTTAGCTCATAGGCCCAAGTCGGGAGAGAAAAAATGATTATATCATCGGACATCACTTATCGAGATTTGACAATAGGTAAAGTTAGTATGGATCAAGGTTTTGGAAGAGTGCTTGTTTTTGGGGAACAACTGGTTTTGCGAACTCGTTTAAAATGTTGCTGCAAATGATTAAACTACTCACTGAAGCAGTGTTCTTATGGCAAAGTGTTTTCAAGACTTGCATAGTTATTGATTTATAGTTTTTATTATTTAGTGAAGCTATTGGTATATCAAGTGTTGTTGCTGCTATGATTGGCTTGTCTATACTCCTATTCTTGCGGGTGCTTGATTGGGATGACTGTTTAAGTGAAAAATCAGCCTGGGACACTCTGGCTTGGTTTGCAGTTCTTGTAGGAATGGCAGGTCAATTGACAGATCTTGGAATCGTAGCCTGGATGTCTGGTAGTGTATCTGAATCACTTCAAGCTCTTTCTTTGAGCTGGCCCGTGGCATTTGTGGTTCTTCAGACAGCGTACTTCTTGATTCATTACTTTTTTGCAAGTCAAACTGGTCATGTGGGAGCTTTATACTCTGCTTTCCTCACTATGCACGTGGCGTCGGGGGCGCCTGGGATGTTATCAGCTCTTGCTTTAGCTTATAACACTAGTCTCTTTGGCGCTATAACACATTATAGCAGTGGTCAGGCTGCTGTGTACTTTGGAGGTATGTTAACCTCCTCGTATCTTTCTCCTTACACACTTTGATTCATAAAGTACTTTTATAGTAAACCATGTCATTTCAATAGTCAATATCCTCACCCTTCGTTCCGAATTCAAGCAGTACGAACTCCTACTGAACATCTACTTGGGCGACTGTGTGACAATTATTTTTTGTTGTTTCGATAACTGAATTCCAACATACTGTACATGCATCACGATTTATGATAATTAACTATATCTAACAGAATTATATACAGCTGCATATTAGAAGTTTAACATAATTATACTCATAGATATACCAACTTCTAAAAAGTACACGCACACAAAACACACACACATGCACTCATAACTCATAAAGGCCGGAGGATAGCATGTAAAAAAAATCTTCTTTATAATAATGACTTCATTCCGTTTTGCAGCCTCCAAATTAAATTGATTTTGACATTTGCATGATTTTTTTTTTGGGTATTGATTACTCAAGAATATTTCGTGTTTTAATTTGTTATGAAGACTAATAATCATGTCCCTGTTTTGTTGTCAACAGCTGGTTATATAGACCTCCCTGATATTTTCAAGATGGGTTTTCTAATGGCCCTTGTTAATGCTTTGATTTGGAGTGTTGTTGGGACCTTTTGGTGGAATTTTTTGGGTTTATATTGATTTCAAGTTGCACACCAGTAAAAGAATGCTGATTTTCTTTTGTAGCAATGAGTCAACATTATGTGGTGTGTAATCCCAAAGCTTGGAAAAACATGTCAAAATTTTAGCTGTTATATATTGATCCCGGCTTCCAAGACATTAGTCTTCTGTAATAGCAGTTTCTAGTGATTTTAAATTTTGTGTAAATGGTAACAACTGTATTTTTATGACGATTTAGTGAAGTATTCGATGCCTCTGGTATATGTGGTGAACTGGTACAAAGATCTATGCTAATTGTGTGAGGGCACACATTTTTCACACAGTAGCACACATTTTAAGCATGTACAGCAGAGTATTAATAGTATAAATAGTGATGACTGGTGCGTCGCAAGCTGAGCGCAGGGCACGATGCCCTCAACACTGTTTTTTCATTTATCTGCAATACACATTCTTAAAATGGTTGTCTAATGCCGCAGAAAGCATATCAAACTCAGACATGTATATCTGCTTTATTTGGTGTACAAACAGTCTAGCTTTCCTTACCTTATGAATTACTGCAACTGCATAATATAACAGACATTTATCAATGGACAAACATAATAAAGAAATCGTTCATTTCTAAGAACATTTGTTTTCGTCAATGACAATTGACCACCACTTTTTCTGTAGTACAAAAGATCATGATACTTTGCCAGTAGCATTTCAGGTGAATACGTTTGCAAAAATCTCAACATGTAATCTGATTCGTGACTGATATACATTTCTGTGTAATACTGTGTGTATGTTGAATCAAATGCTAATAATCCTCGTGCACTTCATTCTTGATATTTAAAGCGTATGAGGTAGTGACACTCTGATCTATACTGTTGGAGATATTTACAATTTGTTAAATTGGGCCAATACATATGAAGGTGTTTGATTAGTTGTAGAGCTATCATTATCTCGAATTTGGCTTGTCGATGTCCATATCATAATCATCATCATCATCGAGGTCAAAACCACTGCTGTACTTTTTACGGTCTCGAGCAGGGCGTTTCAAACTATCAAATATTTCATCCAGGGACTCAGTTTTGAAGGTACCTGGAGATACTTTATTGGTCTTTTCATTTGATTCGCGTAGAGGTAGGAATTTCTTGGCTTCGATATTGGTCTTAATACTTTGGAAACCTGTCTTCATGGTTTCCCAGGTTGCTGCTACCCTAGACTGCGATGCACTTGTTTCACCTGCATCATTTGAACTTTCTGCAGAAATCCTGTTCAGTGATGAATTCGGTTTTATCTCATCTAGCGTCTGATGCGTCCTTATAGCTTTATACTTCTTGATAAAGTCTTCTCCAGAAAGTTTCTCTCCATCCCCATTCAAACTTACATTTGATTTCTTGTCAACCTAGTCAAGGTATAAATAACATGTTAGTCAAAACAATTGACCCAAGTTACCATCTGTTTTTAAATAATCACCAAGGGCAAAAAAACGGAAGCCTAAAAACAAAGCAGAATAAATAATGTGATAAACATTGCTTGTGTAACATGCATAAACATTTTAAAGAAAACTGTAAGAGTCCACACACACACTCACAGAAATATGTTAATGTTGATCACTAACAGATTTAGCACATCTCAAGTTAGTGCAGTTAGAGACTGAATCATGGACGTTTTTGTCAATGATCTTTTCGAAAAGAAATATTGTAGAGCTAAGTTGTAGTATTATCAGCACTCAGCAGTCAGCACATGCTTCAAGAAAGATATTTGGCATACCAATTGTGGAAGAACTTTGAAGTGTATAACTAAGTAAAACAATTGGTTGTTATGTTAGATTCTTGCTGATAAACTGCTATATACCGTGCTGCTACTGGCAGATTCAAGATCCGAGCTTTCATCGTAAAGGATCCTTGCCAACGGAATGACAAGCTCACCAATTTTATACCCTTGTTGAAGCCAAGACCTTTCTGAAAAGAAGGGGAAATGTTTCAATTTGACAATAAGTGTATTTGTAAGATACTAATATTTAGCATATCTAATCATTTTTGACAGGAAGAATTTAGGAAAAATTTTAATTAACCCACAGTCCAGAACCTAGATATGCAGCACAAATAGAAAACAGAACTGGAAATAACATAGCCTTCAAGTAGAAAACTGGAAATAACATAACCTTCAAATAGTCTAGAAAAGACTAAATTGCAATTTGCAACCCTTTGGTTCAGACCAAAGTCAGTTTGGTACTCATAATTTGCATAATTGCACTTTGCATCCCTAAGAATGTTTGGGCGCTGTAAATTGCACCCCTTTCGTGTATTTTTACCAAAAACCCAGGGATAATTTGGTAAATTCAAAATACTTAATTACATTTTGATTCCTAAAATATGAAATGTTCCATACATGAACCCTTGAACAAAAAATTTCGAATTTTCATAAATTTTTTCGAATTTTTCCTAAATTTTTTCGAATTTTCCCGTGCATCGTTTGGAAAAATTCGAAAAAATTTAGGAAAAATTCGAAACTTTTTGTTCAAGGGTTCATGTATGAAACATTTTATACTTTAGGGATCAAAATGTAATTAAGTATTCTGAATTTACCAAATTATCAGGGGCAATTTGGTAAAAATACACGAAAGGGGTGCAATTTGCAGTGCCCAAACATTCTTAGGGATGCAAACTGCAAATATGTAAACTATGAGTACCAAACTGACTTTGGTCCGAACCAAAGGGTTGCAAATTGCAATTTAGTCAATAAAAAATATGACATAATTTGCAAGACAAGTGTGACCAATGCATGCTGTCAACAAAAACATGAAACAAAAAGGAAAGAAAAAAAGCTAACCTTTCCTCAAAATGATTACTCCAGAAGGATCAAACCCGTCTAAATCTTCAGCAGCTTCATTTTGGTAACTAAATATCCTCCAATTTCCAAGATAGTTCACAATATGGTCAAAAAAGTTGGTTGTGATCATTATGGTGTATGTGACCATGATAAGGGGATATATTTTATTAAATCGTCTACCAAAAAAAGGAACAGCATCATCGATATTTCCCATTCTCTGCGATTGTTATAAGATATTAATTAGCACTCACACATCAAATGTTATAACCAGAAGAAGTTTTATAGCAAAACAAAATAATAAGAAAGTGAAAGTGACCTTGTAAATGCCAGGCTTCCTTGTCTATTATGATACACACTAAATGTTTAAATGGATACTACAATTTAATTTAATTTTGTTTGTAGGAATTAAAAGAGAGCAAGGATCAACAGAGAAGGAGTCATGATCAAAGAAGGAATGCATTAAACACCTAAAGATCTTGACTACCAAACTCTAAGACCTTTACTCTGTATTTTAAGGCCTTTACTAGCAAGAAGTGAACTCAAGACCTTTACTAGTTGAGTTCATCACGATTATTAGTCCTGACATCACGAATGCCACTGATTTCTTGATTTCATTTCTCTAACAAACGTTGGTCAAATTCAACTTAAAAAGATAGAGATTAAAATTAGAGTGTAGTAATGTGTGAATATGGCTCAATATGTGTCAGAATCTGGAAGTACCATCAGTTTCGCAAAACTAAAGGAGGCATGCAGATGTTCCCAAAAGAAGTACAGAAAAGTACACTTATAAATGCAGAATTAGAAACTACAAGAACATATAACCTTTTCAAAAACTGTCTTGTGGCTTTTGGCATCTTTAGGGAGCCGAATAAGATTGAGAAAATTGTACGAAATAGGAGCTGCATATCGTGCAACCTGCCTGGAATTCATATGGAGTGACATGACATAAAAACCATACAGTAAGTAGCAATACAAATACTGGATTGGACAAAATGCAACAAGGAAAACACCTACCCACATATCATAAGCAAGCTAACTGAACTTGTTTGTCTCGGCGTAAAAGAGAAAAATGTTAATGTTCCAAATTTGAACAGTGAGTAGTATGTGCAGACACACATATAAATGAGAGGTGTATAAGCAAACCCCTGCAGCAGTAAAAACAGAAGGATGAGAATAACAAATGTATATCATTTGATCTGTTAGTATTTTGCATGGCCAAGATGGAACGCTTGGAGCTGCTTGTAGGCGATAGATTTCAATTTACAACTGTAAGTTGGACATAGTTGGAGTGCAAAGCATCAGGTTTGTAAAAACGGTTCACAACAGTATAGGCAATTACTTGATGCATTCTACTGACATTCCAGTAAATTGACTAGTACGAAAAAATAAAAATTAAAGTCCAACCCGCTAACATTTAAATTATATATCTTCACTTAATTTTTTTTTCTTGTAACCTATTAGACACAAAATTGACTTTACAACATAACAGATGATCTTTTATGCCATCAGTTTTAAACTAGGGATTGTGTCAAATAAGTCAAAAATGGTTGCATTCTTGATTCACAACATTCTCAATAAAATTAAAATATGCATGCACTGATGAAAACTTCTGTTCACAGTGACCCCGAGAAGCGCATCATTCCGTTAAATGCTCCTGCAACTGGTTTATTAAGATTTCTGTTATAATATGCCACTCTCTAGATAGAAAGCGTTGAAGCACCAATTGTACATCTAACCAATTATTAGATCAGAAGTATGTTTAAGTGTGAATATATGCATCTAATTAAGTATCTGAACTAAGACTGTTTAGTATAGTAGTTATTATAGATATGAAACCTAGTAAAAAAGGATATCATGTTTGAATTTATAGCCCCAGACTCCAAAGATGATCATGTCAAAAGAAATGGGGCTTGAAACGGAAGACAAATACTCATATTTCTGAATTCTATATTGTTTAAAAGGACCAGAATTTACAATGTCGATCGTGATAAACCGCTAAAACTGATAGTTTAGGTATTAAACTCATTTTGTTACCAAAAAAATGTGAATAAGTACAACTAAAGCTTAAGTGAAACGCAAAAAAGTTTAGCTTGCAGTTGTATATTTAATCAAAATGAGGCAGAACTCACAATTGCAGCAACGAATGTTCAGTCCTTAGGGTGGTTATTATCTACAATCATTCAACAAATCTCCTGGGTCACATAATCATTTCCACGCAACTTGAAAAAACAAACAACATGCTGTGAGAAGAATTACCTGCACAAGCACCTCATGCTTCCCCGCTCCATGTATAAGATTTGAAAACAGTGACAAGTCTACTCCACTAGGCAGTATAGTGGCCTCGGCTAAGAGAATTGAAGCTGACAAGCAGCCAAGTATGATAGAGAAAAGTTTATCAAGTAGTTTTTGCAAAATACACTTCCAGACCAACTCTGCATGAAATTACCACAATGCTTTTGTAACACAGTTTAACACATATGCAGTTTCCTGGTTACATTACAAATATAATATTTTGTCTACTGTTTCTAAAATATTAATAATCTGTGACAAATGAAGCAGGAAATATGTGAAGTAAAAGATACCTATAATATCTAAGAAAGACCCAAAAGTTCCAGATCTCGCAGTCCTAAAGCTTGAAATGTATTTCCTGAAAACTTATGATGCTAGTCAATAGAGAAACTAAATAATATAATACAACAAAGATGATCAGACAACTTATAGGATAATAGCCCAAGCACAAGTTGAAGATTTTGAGATACTAAATGAATTCAGAATATTTTCTAGAAGTTTTGAACATGTATAATGTCTTATGGGAACAAAAGTGTAAGGTTGTAAAAAGAAAATATAGACAATGTGGAACCATCAATTAGAGTTGGCAACTAAAATGTCCCTCCAAGCAAGATCCATAATTATGGTTTCTGTATGATTGATTAGACAATTATTCCTTACTTCTTCATTCCGGGAGACACACTTGATTGATAAAAACAGTAATTAGGTGATACCCATTAAAGGAAATAAAAGAGTGGATTAAGAGCAAACCATCCGGTTGAATCACGATGCTCATAATTCTTTACAGTATCTTCCAGCTCGAGGGCTTCTGTTACAAAACTTATGTATTCGCTGTGAAAACAATGATTCCAAGGGAAAATAATAGTAAAGTGAGTTAGTAACAGAAACAAACATTAGACCTGAGACTTACACCAGATCATGCACAATTTAAATCTCAATAAGAAGGCAATCTCTATAAGCTATTACAGACATCAGTACGGCAAAGTCAAAAGTGCATGTGAAGGTTTAAGTTTCGCAAGAGACTCAAGCTGTCCCCGAGTTTAACTATTGTTCTATCTACATAAAAAAAAGAGGCACCAAATGAAGACGCACGTGATAAGTCATTGTATAGGCATTTTATATGAATACCAAGCAAAGCACATCAATAATAAGTAACAAATTGCTTGCTACGTACAGCAATTACTAAATCCAGTTCAAATGTAAAAAGTAAAGCAGGAGAGCTAATTTAAAAATTAAATACAAAGTTGGGCTGACTGGTCTGTTCTAATTAGGGTACGTTAGGAATAAGGTTCAGCAATAAGCTTATGAATTTTCTGTAGCTGTGGCGCGATATATTAGGTCACCTGACCAGATGATGGCCTTGATTTTTAAAATCTACAGGAATCCAGTTGCAAAACCCTTGAAATATAATACACAACGGAAGGACATAAAACTATACATTTTTCAATAGTATAATTAATCAATTTTTTAAACGAAAAACCATGTTGAATGCCGATCAATTTACTTGAATACAACAGAAGTAGTAGAATATTCAACGTTGGGACCTTTCAAAATATAAAATTGCAGTCGAATGACTTGCTAATACAACTGAAGTTCCATTCAATAGATAGAATAATTGAACAGTCACCCTGGTTGGCAATAAGTTAGTGGAATAATAGATGAAATTGAATTATTTTGTAAGACTTCATTATAAATGGTAATACTGGATATAGTACAAGGTTTATATGCTCTGTAAATTATGTAACAGATATAACCAATTTACTAACTGGAATTAGAGCCTGGTAAGTTGTTCCCACCCATCAAAGTGCTATATGCATTAATGCAATGTAAATGGATACAGACAGCCTAATCTGTTACTAAAACACAGGATGAGCAGAAATGATATAGAAATCATATCTTTAAGGATCAAAATTGTTTGAATCCTTATAGAGGCAGTGCACAGGGATATGCCAGATGGCTATTGTTTGAATGAAGCTGCTACAACTAACATAAACTACAATGGATGCTGACACAATAGACTATAGAGAAACTCTACATTGTAATTCAGTTGCGAGAAACAACTACAAGGATAATTGTATATACAACCCCAAAACTAGTTGGTTACTTCAGATAGCACATACCTTCTATATCGATAGTATCTCTCTCGTGCTCTCCTTAGATGACGTCTCAGCTGTGCCATACTTTTGACATTTGTATCATAATCCATATCATTTTCACCTAAATTTCCACCTTGGGGTTTGAAAGTGGGATCTTCATTAAGCTGAAAATTTATTACCAGAATGAGTACAAAGGTAAGCAAGTAGGGCAACTTGGGGGGGGGGGGGGAGGGACTCTCTACTCAACTCAGTATTAATCCAATAATATTTGGGGTTGGTTAGGAAGAAATATAGCCATAGGTGGTATAAGAATTCAATAAAGATGATAATAAGAATAACCTCCTGGCTCGTACAAGAAATTTTAAGCACAGCAAAGCAATCACAAGACTACATGCTTAATTACCATTTGTTGCAGTAACTTATCAATGATAGTCATGTAAGGTCTCAAAGGATCACGCCTGGACATCTGCTTTGATGTTGCTTGAGTAACCTAGTTCAACAAAGCATTTGCCAAATAAGAACAATGCAAATACAAACAGAAACAAATGTGTAAGGACTTTATGGGTCCAGAAAATCTATATTATCCCTGTAGTTACTACCCATAGTTTACACATATGATACTGAACACTCTGTTGTTTTAAAATTATCACTTAGCCACACCCACACGCTGTTACAATTTTTGTGTATTCCAAGACATGAACCCTTTAGACCTAAATCCTTTTAACAATGACACTACCTTTTAACAATGACACTGAAAAAAAGTATATCCCTTCCGTATGTATGGCCATACCTAAAGTATCTAATTTACAAATTAAGATAGTGTTATTCTTGAGAGCTTATTCTAATAAAAAATCAAGACAAATATTTTGGCAGAACTATCATTTTTTCATTATTTTCTGCACTTGTATTAGTTAAAAGCTCTCCATTTCTATGACACAGTAAGAGATTTAAAAAGCAGAGAGTATATGACTGCATATTTCCCGCAAATGGCTTGATAGATTATGCCACAGATATGCTCATATCTGTATAAAGCGGTATATTTCAAATAATAAGGGTCTTACAACTATAGCATTTGAAAAATCCTTATGTGCATCATCAAGTTTCACAGCCATCCTAGATACTTTATGAGATAGAACCTTCTGGCGATTGATCCACTTTGCATTTCGCCAGAGGCCCTTTGGAATTTCACTCAAACCAAAGCCGAGCAGAAACGCACCAGTCACGAGTCCAAAAGTATTTGAGCAAGCCATGGCAAAACCAAGAATACCACCATGCCTACAAGTTCAAGCATTAAATGTGAATAAACGAAAACTATAAACACACCCAAAGAGATACTACGAAGAAAAATATTAACATATGAAGTCCAGTACTAATGTAGTTATGGTGGTAGTTGTATGAAATGTTCAATATAAATCTAGGATTACTCTACTCAAATCCTTATGAGAACGTTACATAACAGAAAGATATACAAATCATAACATAAAGTTAAAAATCTAAAATTTTAACAAAAAAATTTAAATTTAAGGGAGAGCTGATAGAGTCAAAACTTGTACATGGTATTTTTATTTCCCAATTTGCACTTTCTCTTTGGTGAGCAAAACTGAGCAAGAAACCAAGGTGCTGCCCCTTGAGCTCCCATATATGCTACCGTCAATTTAAACCTAGTAGTACTTGTATTATCAATTTTATACTTAGTGCAAGTGCAAGGATGTACTACTTTCTAAATTGTCTAAAATCTTAATATAAAATAGAACAATAAGCTTTTTTGAAAGATTCAATTAGAGTTGTGGCTAAATGTTCTGCTATGATTAAGGTAGTCCTATGTAGTCATCAGGGCATTCCATGGTGCGAAGCTCTCCTTTAATGGCACCAGACACAACTACTAATATCTTGTTAAATTCCAAGCACACTGATATGGTGACTAGGAATGGAATCATGTAAAGTAACAGCTAGAAGGTAAACACACCAGTTTGCACGCAAAATAATGAGCAGAATAAGACCACATAGCGCTATAGAACCGACACACATGTGGAAGAATAAATTAGCGTGCAGACTGGTCTTCAATCTTTCTGTCAGTGTGAAGTCCCCGGCATCTTCATAACCCTGAATTATAGGCACCACAGCCCTGCTTAGACAAATAGTTTCATATAAATCTATGTGAACAAGTGCATATTTATGCTGCAAATCACAGATAAGTCATTAAGACATTTTGGCTTAAACTCATACTCAGACAAAATAATAGTAAGTTCGCACAATAACAAAGTTCATTTTAACAGCTTTCTGTGACTAGTACACGGAAATTCAGATAGTCTCTTCTTCTTAGTGTCTGTCACTAAATACATATCATTATCCAACAAAATACATATATATAATACAAGAATAAAACAACAGAGATTATTACTTTTAACTACATCTTAAAAGATTATATAGATATCAAACTGGAATAGGAGTTAAATTTTTGCCAGCATAACAATAAATATCAAATCACCAAGACTGGACTGTCTAGGGCTACATATTCTTAAATAGACAGGAAATGCTAGCCATAATTTAGCTGTTCGATCGTGCAAGTAATTTTCGAGGCCACCATTTTTTGGTAATGCAAGATCAAAGAGGCAACTATAATGGCCTCCCTGGATGAAACTTGGTAGATAGAGACATAATTTGAATAGAGGAGAATAAAATATCATAAAGTATGTTATCAACACAATTGTAAATTTCAAAATCATGAGGGAATCACAATGACTAGTGAGCCGATGCAGGAGTTAGATCTTAAGAAATGATCGAAAAAGACAGTTGGATTAGTACCAAGTAAGTAAAAATGTGCTCCAATATGAAAGAGTCCAGAAGAACGATAATTCTTTTAATTCTTGTCCAACGATTGCCTGCATGAAGGGGAACGTGAAGTCAATAAGCCGCATCAACAATACAGGACAAAATTATTGCAGTAAATATTAAATAATACTATTAATTTCATAAATCACCAAATCATTTAAGTTTCTACAAAAACATATCTGAAAATCCAAAATATTAGACTTCTACTTATGCTGTCACACTCAGTTACATCAATCTTAGCAGCCACTAAACTATGCCGTTCTAATTTGTCAACTCTTCTCACTCTGGCAGATTCAGGGACTTAATTACACTAATAATGTGAAATTTACTGTAAGATATCTTTTAATTTCTGTAAAAAAGGAACTACTAATTTAGGCTTCTTATACATAGATGAATTATATAAATAAGAAGACTATGTGTTGATGGAATAATTTTAGGACTGTTAACTTATAACTTTTTTTAAAAGCTATGCAACCAATTTCACTGCCAAATATTCTAGCATTCAACTCTAAGATATCTGCAACTTTCATTAACACCTTAATTGTTGATATAGTCTTTAAATTACATGTGCATGATTAGCATTTCCCTTTAAACAGTGTTGTATCAAAGATATACCAACACCATCTTGCCGTTCTCCCTCTAACCCTCAATTTGGCATCTACATGCTTCCTTAATTGCACGTTTTTCCGTATATAAATTACTAATACGCACATTAGTAATTACTAACACAATTCAACTGTAAGTAACCAATCATCTAAAATCTTAAGATGTTAAAGAAAGACCTTTAATTTATTAATAATTATTCAACAGTCCCCCTTAATCGTACGATTGAACAAACATACAACACTTGAGCACAAATACCGTTTTAGCTAACCACCTCATCTAAAAAAATGAATTATATATAAATCATTAATTCCTATCAGAAAACCTATCAAAAAATTCGTATACATCATTAATTCCTCCTAAGGCACACCTAAATCACGAGACTAATAATGTACCTAAAACGAAACACTACTTCAGTTCGATGCAAATATCGTTATAAAAGTTATAACAAAACACACCTATGTAAAGAAAATAATGAGCAATACATCATGCAAAACACACACATATATGAGAAATGAAGAAAGAAAGGAACATACACACCAAATGTCAGCTGGAACAAGGATGATAATAGAGATTGAAGAAAACCAGGTATAACCCACGAGAAAAAGAACGTAACGAGGCACATCTGGACCGGCAAAATATCTCAACGTTAACATTACCATCCCCATTGTTAATGGCAATGAGAACATGTAAAATACCCACATCTTTTTTCTTTGTAATCAAATATAATATGAAACTTGAACTATTTGTATTATTGAACAAGAAATGACATGGTTTTGTTTAATATGTGATAATGAACAGACTCGGTTAATGGTAGCTCCAAGTTTTCATTTGGGTTTTTTAGTTTTGCCTCCAAATTAACGGCTGTTTTTTGGTAGACCCGGACATCCATGGATCACTTCAGTTTGGCAGGCCGACCAGCACCAGGCTAATTTTGTCAATGTAGAATCGTAATTTGTTGGAAGAGAAATTTGGGCTAAGATTGTCCTCAGCGAACAACCCCGATGTTAAAAAGATTTTGTTCCTATAAACAAGTGGTCCTGCATGAGCAATTTTGTAAATATAAATTTTTTTACAGTAATTTACATATATATCCTTAAATTTATATTGAAAATCTTTTACAGTAATATTGAAGAATCATGAGGACAATCTCAAACACATCAAGTCCTTTGTTGGAAAAAATTTCTCGATAAATAAATGTGTTTTGAATCTACTCCTCTTCTCGTCTTAGTTTAACTTTTCAAAATAAACTTTACTTAACTTTGAATTATTTAAAAATAATCATTTATAATTTTATAATTTTACAAATTGATTCACAAAATAGAATACTCAAATTTTATCGAAATAATGACCAAAATACCTATAAATCAAGTATTCATTGCCGAAAATACCTACCCGCAAATGTATCGTCCAAAATATCCACTAACCTCGCATTACACACATGCGTGTATCTTTCCCTGTTGCTTTTTGCATTGTTTTCTAATTTAGTGATAGGGTGTTGCAGTGCATGCGTGAGTAATCAACTTTGTACACTGACAAAGCATGTGCAAAAAACGGACCCACATAATATATTGAGTATGTTTACGTAAGTTGTCATACAAATTGTTACAAACACATGTACTATTAGTGCTACGCATGTTTAAATTGTTACAAACACATGTACTATTAGTGCTACGCATGTTTAATATGCGTAGTTCTCCACTACGCAAAAGCTATATGCGTATTCTTAATCAATTAAATAGATAGTATAATTTTCTCGGTACGCAAGATGTAATTGCGTATTCTTGATTACGCATGGTTAATGCGTGTTTTGCAGATACAATAAGTATTGAATTTGTTAAAAGCGTGTGCACGCATGAATCAAATGCGTGTTTTCTGACCACGCATTTTTGTGATGCGTAATCAATGGATATTTTGGACACAGTTTCGCGCGTTTGGGTATTTTGGGATTTCAATTTAAAAATATGGGTAATTTGGGATTTCACCCAATTTTATCATTATATTTTTTTTAAAATATAAATATTATTATATAATGTGCTTTTTTTCTTTGTCAAAATTGATAAATTTGACATTGACTATTCAAACTTAGATAAAAATTATGGGACGAAAGAAGTAAAATATTAATTCATGTTGAAATTATTCATTTACCATGATTACGAAAACATTGTTTCTGTTGACAACCCAATCTGAATACAAGCAAGTGATGCTATTGAATCAGGAGCATCACACAAAATAAAATTTAGGGACACAAAAATTCTATAATTTTAGGGGCACGATTTTTTTATTATACATAGGAAGTGTTATAGCAAAATTTCACTTGGTTGTTTCAGGATGGATTCGGGTTAGTTATGCTTGAAATTGGGAATCAACTGGACGTAATTAGGGAAGGATGGATTCAGGTTAGTTATGCTTGAAATTGGAAATTAACCGGGCGTAATTAGAGATTTGGAGATGGTGAACATGCAAAGGATGTACCACTGCAATACCAATCACTATATATTTCAATCAATAATATTACTTTTTTCTAAATAAAATACTTTACTTTTTAATTAAATCATATTACCTTTTTATAAACACGGTTAAAAATTTCAATTATATTATATGTTTCAATCATTAATACGGTATAGACTAACCAATATAAATTAAAATAAGTAGACTTTAAATATGTGTTAGATTTTATTTTTGCTTATTGGTTTTTCAAAATATGTGTTATATTGGTTTGGTACGGATTCTTGTTTTTTTTGAACCAAATCAATATAAACGGTTTTTCAAAAATCAAAATTGAACCAAACAAGTTAGATGCCAAGACCAAACCAAACCTGACCATAGAAGAACGGATTGGTTCGATTTCGAACCACGGTTTGAACTTTATAATATATTATTTTTTTAATTTTTGTTAAACTTAAAATAAAATTCTGATTTAAATAAATATAAAGTAAAAGTTAATACATATTAATATTATATACTACATATATGTACAGTATTACTATATATATTTATCAATATTTAGTCTGCTGTCTATGTATTACGTTTATATATTTTAATTGAATATATATAAATAGTAAACGAATTAATTTAGTATAGAACTAAAACATATTGACAATAAACTCAATATTATATTTATTAAGTAATTTAATCTATTTATATATACGTATATACATTACATTACATACTATAAATTATAATTTAACTTATAATTGTCTATTAGAATTTTTAACGTATTATTATATAACGGTTCGGTTTTGAGTTTAACCGGTTTTTAGAATATTGAAAACCATAACCAAATCATTTATATATAAACGGTCCGGTTAACCAAATCACTAACAATAATTTTTAAGATTTCGATTTTTATTGGTTCGGATTGTTATGGTCCGATCGGGATCCACAATTTAAGGAATTTTTTGAATACCCGTGTAAACAAAGGTTATCATGCTGGTCATTGCAGAGGTTTTCACAGACGTTGTTACTGCACCAAACCTTGTCATGGATCACATCATCATCTTAATTAAATTTAATCTTGGATGGGCCGCTTAAATATATGATCACATATCTAGAGCAATAACAAGTATTACAAATAAAGTTAGGATATTCCAAATGGTACTACTATACAATTGGCTTTTTCATTTGATACCATCCAATATTTTTGACTTCCAAGTGGCATCATTGTACTTTTGGCTTCATCCATTTTATACCATTCTGTCAAGCAAATGTTAGTCGGACGTTAGATTATTCTTAATGGTACCATTATACAATTGACTCATACGGTGCCATCCAGTATTTTTGACTTCTACATGGTACCATTTTTCTCTCACTAAAATCAAATTTTTCTTGAAATTTTCACAACTTATCTATATGTTTTGCATGTAATAAGTCTTTGATTCTCTAACTATCACTATTTCTGATAAGCAATTAAGTCATTCATTAGACTCGGATCCAATTGTCCAATCATAATAAACTTTGATGAATAGTTCAAAATATTAAATTAATACATAATATAAAAATCAACCCGTATGAACATAAACATATATAATGTGTGCTAAGATCTGTCCAGGAGCTTCCGGAGGGTTTACTTTGACCGATGAAAGCGTTGAAAGAAGTTAATAGTTTGAACTACATATTTTATTATGATAAGACAATAGGATACGAGACTAATTATTGACTTGGAGGCTGATCAGAAAAAGTGAGAGAATCATTGACTTTTTATAGGGTAAAATGTATAGATAAATTGTGAAATTCAGAGGAAAATTTTACCTAAGTGAGAGAAAAATGGCACCATGTAGAAGTCAAAAATATTGGATGACACCGTATGAAAAAATCAATTGTATAGTGGTACTATTTGGAAGCAAAAAATGTTGGATGGTACCAAATGGAAAAGCCAATTGTACAATGGTACCATTTCGAATATCCCAATAAAGTTTTACGTGTTCTCTCTCTTACTCAGCTCCTTGTTTAGCTTGCTCTAAGGGGTCATTTGTGACGCCCCCAAATCCGAGGTCAAAGATTCAGGTCATCACATCACCGTCCAACCATATCATACCTGTATTAACTTTACAACTTAACAATACATCCATCCAGACCTCAATCTTACGCACAAACAAGTTAGAGCCTCAGAAACGATAATCAAAAGTAACACTAAATATTACAATTCATCGGTAGAATCCAGAGTCTTACGCACTTCCACTTATACAACTATACTTGAAGACAAGTCTTACTATTACAGTTGAAAACCTATCAGACTTACTCTGTAGTATTTATCTGGAACTAAATCATCTCCGGGGTAAATCTTCTACTCCTCTCTAGCTGGTGCGGAGTTAACCGACCAAATTCTTCTCTTTCTGAAAAGTTTTTATAAAGCAAGAATGAGCTACATAATGCTCAGCAAGTTCACCATTTTGTAAAATAATAATGTGGTTTATTTCGAAAACATTCCCAACTATTTGGGTATATATCTCAGATTTCAAAACATAATTGGACAATGTATATGTCCGAGTTTGAATAAAACATCTATACTCACTAAGGAGCTTTAAGAATAACATATGAACCCTTTATAAGGTTCCCATTTCAATATATCTCAAGTTTGAAAATATATACATATGAGTATATCATTTTCGGCAAAACACTCTACGATTAACATACTGTACAGGGAATACATCATTGCAAGCCTCTTTCCTTCCATTAGCTTAGAAGGTTTCCCATACAAAAACATTTCATTCCTTGAAACAATTGCAAGAGTGCACTAACACGTGCCAATCTTTATAGAAAATCTTACAGTTCTAGATACTGCACTATGTCAATATTTTTCTTATCAAAAACCACACTATCGGCAACTTGGCACTTAGGCCCAAGAAGCAGTGTTTGAGTATTTTTCCAAAGTGGAGGATGGGACTGGAAGAAAACATAAAAACCTGACAGGGATTGACGATGATCAGTCGCCACATCCAAGTCCAATAATCCGCGGGTCTTCTCTACCGGTAGAAGGATAGAAACTACATCCGTAACTATCCTCGGGTGAAAACTACATCCGTAATCACCCTCGATGAAAACTACATCCGTAATCATCCTTCGGCAACACCTGGGCCGGAATAATAATTGATGGACCGCCTGGCTCACGGCCGCTTACACATCCCGGGAATCGTTCGTCAACGATTCCCACACCTGCCAGAGTCCCTTTTCTTTTTCTTTTAAAAACTTGATTTTGATTGAAAATCGAGTAGTTGAGGTCCGACATCAGTCGACCGATGATTCTTGAAATCACACAAGAAGCAAACCTGACCGGGGGTTTTCGAAAATGTTTTGAGTTCGAAAGAGTTCGAGTTTGAAAGTGCTAAAGGTATCTTGGATTAGCTTTGTCTTTAAAATAATGAACAATAATTAATAAATGATATTTTAAGATTTAATATTAATAATTAATAAAATAATTATTTAATTAAATAAGCTTTTAATCCAAGATAGGTATTTTGAGTATTTACGAAGATATAAAAATAATTACTTGAGTATACGATACTCCCCGAATGACCCTTCGGATTTTCGCAATTTAATTACGATATAATAATATATCGTTCCCCGGTCAATAGTATATACAGACCGCTACGACCTCTATTGCTAGAGTCGTTGTCCGAAGAAAACATTTCATTCTAAGTTCAAGGGGTGCAAACATATATGTACTTATACATCTCAATTTCATCGATACTTCGGTAAACATAAACATTTGATATGATTGAAAACTACAAACACAACAGTGAAAGTCCTTGTATATGTAAGTTTTGAAAAGTAAACTTGCCTTGGTGAGGTTGGGGTGGTCGAGCTTGCGGAGTGGAACGATCTATACATAAGCAATAACCGTTCGTTAGTGCCTTAATCAATATCTCTTTAATTGCGGGGTTTTAGGGGGTACAAAATTAACTTAATGACTTCGTCTTATGACACTCTAGCCCCACTATAGGTTCATGTCGTCACTCGTTTACGCTCGTCACTTATTTGACTTAATTTGGTTACCATATCCGAATCATATCCATTACACCTAAAATTACACTCCATTTACGACTTTTTCCCTTGCGCGAATTTTACTCTAGCATTTTTATAAAATTGAAAAATACATATTTTAATCCAATTCTTTTTGGGTAGCCTTCATCACTGCATTTGCTAGCTTCTCTAATTTTTCCATGATCCTACATAAATTTTAGGGGTTTAAACAAGGTTCACAAGGGGACCATTTAGTGCAGCCCGGAATCCAGAAAAACATTTCACTTCTCAGGCCATAACTCAAAATCTATACATCACCTAGTCATGAACCTTATATTTCTGGAAACTAAATTCAAATACCTTTCCAACAATATATATTAGGACCTCAGGGGAGAAGATTTGGGGGATCTAAACCCTCTTACAAGACAGTTCAAGTTCCTGGAAAAATCTCAGCATGCTTATATCACTAAACCAGCCAAGAATCTTACATCCACATCACAACCAACACCTAAATCACCAAGATCATACTTTATAACATACATGGAAATACATACACTAACCACAAGCTTAAAAATCACAACCAAAACACTTAAACTCAAGATCTACATCATCCATAACTTATATGTCCAAGATTCACACTAACATCCATGGATCTAACATTAAACACCATAAATAATTCATGGCCAAGAGGGGTTAGAGTTTTATACCTTCTTGATGTTCTTACAATCTCAAACAAGCTTGGTTTACCTTGGGGAAGCCTTACTCTATGCTCACCATTTTCAATCTCACCAAAGAAATCAAGAACATGGAAGTGGGTTTCTTGACTGGAAAAACACGCCCCAAAGATCAGCCAAAACGAAGCCCTTGCACTCATTTCCTGGTCGAGGCTCCTGAATGAAAGTTGTAGAGCATCTTCACAGCTTTCTAACCATATAAAGAAAAAAAAATTTCATTGAGTAATGAAGTCTCTAGGCCCGTTTTAGTGAGCTCCTTTCCTGCTGGGCAGAATGGAGTAGTTGGTGTTTGTTTTGTTTGATTAAAGTGATAAAGTGATCAATAATGCTTGATATTCTCACTTGGATGCATCTTATCTTCTTGCCATGTGGTGTCATCTCCTCATTGGTTCATTTGGATTACCTTTATCCATCCATAATTGCAAGAAAGTCCTTTGCTTTATACATATTGTTTCCAAGTCCTTCCTTCCTTTTCTTATTTGCACCAAGGGGCTTCCCTTCTTGTATATTTATTAAATCAATATGTTACAACTTATATGTTGCAATTCATTGTAATAGTGTGGCCCAATACCTCAAACAATCGTTGTGTCCAATTTTCTTTGTATTTTCTCTTTATCTCAGAAAAAAATTCTCGCGGTTTCTCAATTGTTCTCATTTCCTTTAACTCTAGGATTTTATTCTCAATTCCATTTTTCTCTCATAATATATCCTTCCTTGGACTTCTAATATTTACTATTCTCAATTCATGATTCGCTCGCTTGATCGCTTAATCTCGTTATAAAGTCTCAGCAGTTTCTAGAACGTTTGTTTCACTTCCTCAGTGGTTTTCGTTCCAAATTCTCAAATCACTTATAATAAAATTCCAAAATATTAACTCCTCAATTCCTCAAATTAAATATCTCATTTCTTGATATTACTGATATATAATTCACTGATCGGTCAAATATTACACGAAAATAGAATTTGGAATATCCACACTACGTCTCGTACATAGGGGGCATGAAAAATTTTCTTAATCCTCAAAATCACTATTCATCCACCAAATCACTATTCATTGATGCACTTCATCATAATAGGAAAAGTTTTAATTCTACCGAAATTTTGGGTTCTTACAGTCTCCCCTCCTTAAAAGGATTCCGTCCCGGAATCAGTTTAGGAATCACTGGGGTTACTCCTTCTTTGTTTTACTCTTTCAACTTCCAGGTGGATTCTTCCACATCTTGATTTTCTCACAATTCCTTATTAGTTTGAAAACCTTGTTCCTCAGCACCTGTTCTTCTCTATCCATGATTTCCACGGGTTGCTCCACATAGGTCAAGTCTGGTTGTAGGCCCACTTGGTCGTACTCTATCACATGCCGAAAGTCCGTATGGTAGGGTCGTAGCATGGACATATGAAACACATTATGAATTTGCTGCAAGCTTGGGGGCAAGGCTTACTCGTAGGCTAACTTCCCGATACGCCTCAAAATCTCAAAAGGTCCAATAAACCTCAGACTTAGCTCCCCTTCCTTACCAAATCGCATCAATCCTTTCCAGGGGATACCTTTAGCATCAAGAAGTCTCCCACCTCATACTCCTTTGATATCTCACAAAATTTGACCATTCGAAATAATGGGTTTCGTAAAAAAAACTAATGACTTTTACATACACTCGTCTGCACAGTAAAGACGTAATATGAATTCAAAATCTTCATTTAATAATTCGTACATCTCGTGATCGCAAAGATTTCTCATCCACCCATAAAATTTGGGTTATTGCAGTCTCCTCTCCTTAAAAGGATTCTATCTTAAGAACCTAAGGAAAATAGTTGTGGATACAATTCCAACTTTACCCTTCCCAACTCTCAGGTTGACACTTCAACCCTTTTGTTCTCTTACCTTGATCTTACCAACGCTTTAGTGTTGCTTCTCAACGCATGCTCTCCTCGACCTGTATTCCTTATCGGTTGTTCCATGAATGAAAATTTCTATCCCACTACTTATACGTTCCTCTTCTACCTTGTTCATAGTATCCGTGTTGAGTCCTTGTATCGTTGGGCCGTGAATACTTTGTGGTCGTGTTCTATAATCGGAGACAACGTCAATACGCACGGTATTCCTCATTTTCCTTGGCTTGATTAGCACGCATGTGTTGCCTCCCGTCAGTCATTACCACTTGCTATGGATACTGTATAGTCTTCGGTATACGTCGAACCAGTTCAGCTACTATATCCCTCGTTCATTGACTTCTTCGTAACGCAAGAAGAGCGAAACTTCTTCTTTCGTAGTACACTTTACAAGAGACGTCCTTACGTTCGCATGGTGACGATCGTGATAACAACATTCGTTTCATGGATAAGTTTTTATTCTCGACTGCCCCGTGAAATCTAAGGCACGACACTAAATATAAATTCGATCGTCTAGATAATTCTTCTTCCCTGTCCGTCAGCCACAGATCAAATTAGTACATACGCTCAATCTCTTTATTAATTATACTTGAAAGCACCTTCAATATTCGAAGTTTAACCTTAAGTCTCTATTTGACGTAATCACTGCAGAAGTTTTATATTGCACCACCATCTCTTCCGTATATAAATCGATAATCTTCTAAATGGAAAGTCTCTCGTAGGTAAATCACTTGGTCCAGCAATTATAAATCAAGTAGGGCAATCTCTTGGATCGGTCTTCGGCGACCTACTCATGAAATTCATTATAATTCTGTCCACGTTCAAGATTTTCTACGGGCGGAATTGATCCACTAGATCTCTATCATTTTGTTTTTGACATGTTGCGTTTGTACTTAATAGTTTGCCAATACCATTCTTCATATCCGTTTACCAAACATTCTCTTAATTCTCTGTACATCTTTGTCCTTCCCCATAATTTAGTCATTTTCCTCTAACATTATTCTTTATTGTATATACTCTATTTTCTTGGTCAATACTGACTGAATTCCAATTTTGAATAATCCCTTCTATAGGTATCGGCCACCACACTGGCCTTTCCTGGGAAATAACAAATTCCTCCATTATACTCCCTGCTCCCTTTCGTCACCTTCTTTTTCTTATGTTTAGTTCTAATATGAAGATATACTTATGGCACTTGTGGAAAACTTTCACACTTTTCTCATAAAGTTAACGTCTCAGTTTTATGCGTGAACGCCATCATGACTAATCCCAGACTCACGGTTAGTATATCCTATCCCGTAACCTTTATGTTGTTTAGATGTATAGGCTATCATCCCCTTTCTACTGCATCAGCACACCTCTTAAACTCTTGAAAGACGCATCATCGTGACTCTCAAAGTCCTCTTCTCATTATAAAGTATAGCTAACAACGAGGTTGTTACTAATCTCTCATATCATTCTTAAAACTTTATTTATTAACCCACAAGGGCTTCTGACTCACTAGTCAATCCACATGATACTACCAGAATTTATAAGGTTTATATTAATGTGAAATGCCGACTTTGGTGCAGTACAGAGGTCGATCTTGAGTTGGTGAAACCTTCTCTTTAACCTTATCTTTGAAAAACAACTATGCACTTTAACTAGTCAACAATTCCTCCATTTCCGATAAGGGTATATGTTCTCGATGGTATAGGTAAGATGTCATACGCTCGTCCTCTTTCACAACTGGCGCCAATCAGCCTGAGGCCTGCATGCTGCTGCGATTCCCAATAAACTTGATTAGGTGGTAATCTCGAAGGATCATTGGGATATATCCATGCATCCATTTGCTACTAGGGGCCTTTTAAACTTTATGTCTCGCTATGTGCATCAATCCCTTTAAGCTAAGTAAAGCTTCACATTCTTGCCACGATATTCCTTCCTTTCTTGTCCATCTCACTTCCATGTTAGTTTCCTCTAAGGATATGTCTTACATCGCAATCGATTTGAATTTCTTGGATCAGGAAAAGGCTTGGTAACTCCAGAATTCATTACTATAACATCCTGACAACGGTTGGTAGGAGCGTACTCCCAACCACCTCATCATTTCTTATAACTTTCCTCACACTAATATTAAAGGTCTTGTGGTATGCCCCGACATGTTATTTCTACTTTAATAATTACTCGGCATAACGCTCTGGCTGCACAATTACAACATTTGGTTTTTGATCTCATATTGGTGTAACGGTTCATAATTGTACCTCGCGTTCACCTTAGAGTAATCACTTTGAAAGGAATGGTTTCAAAATAACAAGGTCCAATAGATAATTTCAATAAGAATTCCACATTGGATGTTCCAAGAATGTTGATGGTTCCAAATACTAGGAGTCTCGATTTTTGGAGATGTAAGGATGGACCGAAAGAGTACAACAAGGTTTATTCCTTCCCGTCCTGATAATTCTGTAACATGATACCATAGAGAATGTTGCACAAGGCAATGATTGTTGGATACAAAAGTCATAAAGACGGTCTTTATACAATTCTTACATCGGGTGGATACTTTTCCTCCTGTATAATAAGAGGAAATCTAAAGTCGCATTGATGAAGGTCATCCAATAGAAAGCAATTCTACTCCATGACAATTAAAGAATGAAGTAGTTTATCATTCAAGTAATCAGTGGTTTCAAATGAATTCTCATTGTGTGAATGAAAGAATAAAATATTCAAGTGATATAGAGTCTGATACGAAGATGGGTAGAATTCGAGTTGAGTGGGCGACCTCATTAGGTCTCAATCAGGTTATTCGTCAAAACTTTCGTCATCATACTTTACCACATGCAAAATTCATTGCAGAATGAATTAAATTAGGAGTTGGACCAGTGAAACAATAACTAGTCCTTTTCAAGAAACACTAGCAACTAGCTAGACAAAATTTGCTAGTCCACCTGTTTGAGACATCACCACCAGCTAGGACAATTAGCTAGGTGTTCTTCACAACATTTACAATTTTGAGTAGTTAGAACAATCAACTAGTCATTCATATTGACACAACGACTAGCCAGTTTCACTTGGATAGAACGGAATTTCAACATCGTAGCCACTGAAGAAACTTTAGGCTTCTCGGACAACGAATGAAAATAAGAAGTTATTAAGTTTGAAAAAGAAAACTATAAAATCTGAAGAGAATGTTCTAGGTATCGGAACAATCGATAACCTCTCATCAAATATTACTTATCAGTGAAACTGTCCCCCCAAGGGTGCCTCCGTACACATGCTTTATCAGATCCGACAATAGAATTAAATTCGGAATACCACTATCAAAATGATATCCTTACTATGATTTCAATGTACGATGTACAATCTCATCTTGAATAGAAGAAAAGAATTCATGAGGGACGCCTGGACATTAGATCATCCATGTCCTCAGTAATTTGTTGAATATTTATGAGCTCAACTGAAGAGTGCAAGTATGAAAGAAGCAATCAAATATCGATATTCGTTAAGTAGTATTCGTCGATTAATTAAGGAAATATTTGTTGAACATTCCTTGGATAATTGAAAGAAAGTGTAAATACGCCTGAGCCGAACAAGATCATCATAAATTTTTGAATAGAATGTTCATGGATCAAATAAAATTACTTCGGATAAGTCCTGCTTTAGGGAAAGTATCTCACTGGTTGTTGTTCCACAAGTTTGAAGTAGAAAGCTAGAAGGGTTACCCGATATAAACTAATCGAGGTAACATGGTTAGTGAACAGTTTAAAATGAAGTAGTGCACCAGCCGGTAGTTACCAAAATAAGTTAATAATCATTCGTGCATCTCATTATCACCATTATGAGGGTAACTCCATCTCTTCGTCTTCGTAATACAAGACACCAACTAGTGCGTCTCTCAATCATCATCTTAAAGTCATTTATCGAGTTGGGGTTTCACAAATATATCTGTCATTTCCATGCTTTATCTTGAAGACCAAGCTTCACATCATTCCGGGGACACCTGCTAAGTCCATAGGGTCCTACTTCATGCCTTCCGACATGAATCACAAGTGGCCAGTTCCCCCTGGGAACAGATCAAAGAGATCTCTCAGGGATCTCAGTGCAGTCCATAGGTTCAGTGGCGGGTGTGTGTATGTGAACATATACCAAAAATTTTGAGATCTACAATACATATATACGTAGTCCATGATAACGTCTCTATCAAAGGATCCCACTCTACCCACTGGTCTTTTCTTTTGGTAGACTCTGAGATCACTGTATCGCTCGTTGCAACCATATTCAACTTCTCTTGAGTCCTTTTGTTAATTCTACTTGTTTGTTCTCTAAGTTGAACTACCATGCTCTAACGTCCGAATCATGCGCGGAATTACATAGCACGCTCGTCTTATGTTAACATTCTCGTATAACATATGTACAATTCGCCATCAAGGGTAATGAAATCCACAACGGCATAGTAACCACCTTTCAGTTAAACCCGTTACTTATCGAAAATCGGATCTTATAGCCAAAGTAAAAGGCTTTCATTTTTCCTAGTACTAAGTACCCTTAATTATGTAGGGAAGTCTAAACTTCTTGATTCTTAAAATGCCGCCTCCTAAACTGTGAAGGACTATGGGCCACAAAATTTATGCCGGCCTAGTCATCCGATCATATTGGCAATATTGCCTCTACCTCAGCTGCTCTTGAGATTTCGCTAGGGCTGGCAATTTTCGACCCGCGACCCGAACCCAACCCGAACCCAACCCGCATGGGTCGGTTTCGAGTTTATATTTTTCGGGTTCGGGTCGGTTTTGGATTGACCCTAACTTGACCCGAAAAAATCGGGTTGGGTTCGGGTCGGGTTCGGGTTACCCGAAACTGACCCGAATATATATATATTAAAAATAATTATATATATATATAATTATTTTTAATATATATATATATATTATATTATTTTTAATATATATATATATGTTATTAATATATATATTTTTTAATTAATATATATATATATATATATATATATATTATTTTTAATATATATTATTTTTAATAAATATTATTTTATATATATATATATATATTATTTTTAAAATTTTCAAAAATTAAATTTCGGGTCGGGTTACCCGAAACCCATTCGTGTCGGGTTCGGGTTGAGTACCTGTACCCATTACATTTTCGGGTCGGGTTCGGGTTGGGTCAAAAATACGACCCGAGTCTGTTGACCCGACCCGAACCCGACCCGAAACCCGAAATTGCCAGCCCTAGATTTCGCTCTGCTTCCTATATCATTACCAATGATAGGTCATGTACGACTCTCAAACCTCTATTCATCATTCTGAAGGTCTCTAAGGATTCTATCGACCCTAGTATAATACCTCCAGTAAACACTCCAGTCCATTCTACTCACCGGTACCTCTTCCGGTAGTCCAATAATAAGTTTACTACGATCTCTTATGTCATTCTCCTACTTAGACTTAACTCTCAACACTCTCATTTCTGAGTACTGTAACTTATTGCTCTGATACCATTTCTGTGACGCCCCCAAATCCGAGGTCAAAGATTCAGGTCGTCACATCACCGTCCAACCATATCATACCTGTATTAACTTTACAACTTAACAATACATCCATCCAGACCTCAATCTTACGCACAAACAAGTTAGAGCCTCAGAAACGATAATCAAAAGTAACACTAAATATTACAATTCATCTGTAGAATCCAGAGTCTTACGCACTTCTACTTATACAATTATACTTGAAGACAAGTCTTACTATTACAGTTGAAAACCTATCAGACTTACTCTGTAGTATTTATCTGGAACTAAATCATCTCCGGGGTAAATCTTCTACTCCTCTTCTGCTGGTGCGGAGTTAACCGACCAAATTCTTCTCTTTCTGAAAAGTTTTTATAAAGCAAGAATGAGGTACATAATGCTCAGCAAGTTCACCATTTTGTAAAATAATAATGTGGTTTATTTCGAAAACATTCCCAACTATTTGGGTATATATCTCAGATTTCAAAACATAATTGGACAATGTATATGTCCGAGTTTGAATAAAACATCTATACTCACTAAGGAGCTTTAAGAATAACATATGAACCCTTTATAAGGTTCCCATTTCAATATATCTCAAGTTTGAAAATATATACATATGAGTATATCATTTTCGGCAAAACACTCTACAATTAACATACTGTACAGGGAATACATCATTGCAAACCTCTTTCCTTCCATTAGCTTAGAAGGTTTCCCATACAAAAACATTTCATTCCTTGAAACAATTGCAAGAGTGCACTAACACGTGCCAATCTTTATAGAAAATCTTGCAGTTCTAGATACTGCACGACGTCAATATTTTTCTTATCAAAAACCACACTATCGGCAACTTGGCACTTAGGCCCAAGAAGAAGTGTTTGAGTATTTTTCCAAAGTGGAGGATGGGACAGGAAGAAAACATAAAAACCTGACAGGGATTGACGATGATAAGTCGCCACATCCAAGTCCAATAATCCGCGGGTCTTCTCTACCGGTAGAAGGATAGAAACTACATCCGTAACTATCCTCGGGTGAAAACTACATCTGTAATCACCCTCGATGAAAACTACATCCGTAATCATTCTTCGGCAACACCTGGGCCGGAATAATAATTGATGGACCGCCTGGCTCACGGCCGCTTACACATCCCGGGAATCGTTCGTCAACGATTCCCACACCTGCCAGAGTCCCTTTTCTTTTTCTTTTAAAAACTTGATTTTGATTGAAAATCGAGTAGTTGAGGTCCGACATCAGTCGACCGATGATTCTTGAAATCACACAAGAAGCAAACCTGACCGGGGGTTTTCGAAAATGTTTTGAGTTCGAAAGAGTTCGAGTTTGAAAGTGCTAAAGGTATCTTGGATTAGCTTTGTCTTTAAAATAATGAACAATAATTAATAAATGATATTTTAAGATTTAATATTAATAATTAATAAAATAATTATTTAATTAAATAAGCTTTTAATCCAAGATAGGTATTTTGAGTATTTACGAAGATATAAAAATAATTACTTGAGTATACGATACTCCCCGAATAACCCTTCGGGTTTTCGCAATTTAATTACGATATAATAATATACCGCTCCCCGGTCAATAGTATATACGGACCGCTACGACCTCTATTGCTAGAGTCGTTGTCCGAAGAAAACATTTCATTCTAAGTTGAAGGGGTGCAAACATATATGTACTTATACATCTCAATTTCATCGATACTTCGGTAAACATAAACATTTGATATGATTGAAAACTACAAACACAACAGTGAAAGTCCTTGTATATGTAAGTTTTGAAAAGTAAACTTGCCTTGGTGAGGTTGGGGTGGTCGAGCTTGCGGAGTGGAACGATCTATACATAAGAAATAACCGTCCGTTAGTGCCTTAATCAATATCTCTTTAATTGCGGGGTTTTAGGGGGTACAAAATTAAATTAATGACTTCGTCTTATGACACTCTAGGCCCACTATAGGTTCATGTCTTCACTCGTTTACGCTCGTCACTTATTCGACTTAATTTGGTTACCATATCCGAATCATATCCATTACCCCTAAAATTACACTCCACTTACGACTTTTTCCCTTGCGCGAATTTTACTCTAGCATTTTTATAAAATTGAAAAATACATATTTTAATCCAATTCTTTTTGGGTAGCCTTCACCACTGCATTTGATAGCTTCTCTAATTTTTCCATGATCCTAGATAAATTTTTAGGGGTTTAAACAAGGTTCACAAGGGGACCATTTAGTGCAGCCCGGAATCCAGAAAAACATTTCACTTCTCAGGCCATAACTCAAAATCTATACATCACCTAGTCATGAACCTTATATTTCTGGAAACTAAATTCAAATACCTTTCCAACAATATATATTAGGACCTCAGGGGACAAGATTTGGGGGATCAAAACCCTCTTACAAGACAGTTCAAGTTCCTGGAAAAATCTCAGCATGCATATATCACTAAACCAACCAAGAATCTTACATCCACATCACAACCAACTCCTAAATCACCAAGATCATACTTTATAACATACATGGAAATACATACACTAACCACAAGCTTAAAAATCACAACCACAACACTTAAACTCAAGATCTACATCATCCATAACTTATATGTCCAAGATTCACACTAACATCCATGGATCTAACATTAAACACCATAAATAATTCATGGCCAAGAGGGGTTAGAGTTTTATACCTTCTTGATGTTATTACAATCTCAAACAAGCTTGGTTAACCTTGGGGAAGCCTTACTCTATGCTCACCATTTTCAATCTCACCAAAGAAATCAAGAACATGGAAGTGGGTTTCCTGACTGGAAAAACACGCCCCAAAGATCAGCCAAAACGAAGCCCTTGCACTCGTTTCCTGGTCGAGGCTCCTGAATGAAAGTTGTAGAGCATCTTCACAGCTTTCTAACCATATAAAGAACAAAAAATTTCATTGAGTAATGAAGTCTCTAGGCCCGTTTTAGTGAGCTCCTTTCCTGCTGGGCAGAATGGAGTAGTTGGTGTTTGTTTTGTTTGATTAAAGTGATAAAGTGATCAATAATGCTTGATATTCTCACTTGGATGCATCTTATCTTCTTGCCATGTGGTGTCATCTCCTCATTGGTTCATTTGGATTACCTTTATCCATCCATAATTGCAAGCAAGTCCCTTGCTTTATACATATTGTTTCCAAGTCCTTCCTTCCTTTTCTTATTTGCACCAAGGGGCTTCCCTTCTTGTATATTTAATAAATCAATATGTTACAACTTATATGTTGCACTTCATTGTAATAGTGTGGCCCAATACCTCAAACAATCGTTGTGTCCAATTTTCTTTGTATTTTCTCTTTATCTCAGAAAAAAATTCTCGCGGTTTCTCAATTGTTCTCATTTACTTTAACTCTAGGATTTTATTCTCAATTCCATTTTCCTCTCATAATATATCCTTCCTTGGACTTCTAATATTTACTATTCTCAATTCATGATTCGCTCGCTTGATCGCTTAATCTCGTTATAAAGTCTCAGCGGTTTCTAGAACGTTTGTTTCACTTCCTCAGTGGTTTTCGTTCCAAATTCTCAAATCACTTATAATAAAATTCCAAAATATTAACTCCTCAATTCCTCAAATTAAATATCTCATTTCTTGATATTACTGATATATAATTCACTGATCGGTCAAATATTACACGAAAATAGAATTTGGAATTTCTGAATTCCGATCGCATTTACATACACTTATTTACTCCGTAGATTACTAGTATACCTTCGGAATATCCACACTACGTCTCGTACATAGGGTCCATGAAAAATTTTCTTAATCCTCAAAATCACTATTCATCCACCAAATCACTATTCATTGATGCACTTCATCATAATAGGAAAAGTTTTAATTCTACTGAAATTTTGGGTTCTTACATCATTTGTTAATAACTAAATGAGAGGATTTGGACAGGATGATTCTGTATTTTGTGTTCAGATTGTTTGAGTGTTATACCCCTGTTGTGGAATAAAAACGAGGGTTTGTACGTATTTAATGCAAAGGGGTTGTTGAGCTTCGACCTTTAATGGCTGTTTCCGTGTTCAAGCCAAGACGTAGTTCTGAGAATGAGGGGTCAGGCCCTTATATAGGCTGCGGGAGCCTTAGAATTATGGTAGGATTCGGAGACTTGGTGGGCAAGCCACCTCCTTGAGGAAGGTTCTAGACTTCTTCCTTGTAGGAATCAGTTTCCATGTTGAATTGGGTACCTTGGAGGCTACTCCTAATGATATTGTTTCCTTTTTTGACTCTTATTTGCTGAGCTGTTTATCACCCTTAGTATTAATTATGAAATTAATATTTAATTAAGGTTTTGGACCTTGTAAATGGGCCCCACGTTCGGACCTTACCGGGTCTAATTAATGCTACATTAAATGTGTCTTTAGGGCTTACTTTTATCCCATATCATTTACCCCCCAACTTCTAGGAAAACTGATCAGGTTTTCCTTGAAGTTTTAATTGCCTTTCTCGAGACTCGGGTCAGGGTTTATCGTTATACACTAGTGTTTCATGAATACCGTCTTAATGTAAAGTGTGGAGCGACCTACACATTTACGATGATTTGCCTTATTCGAGGCTAACTGAAAGTATTTTTGTGACGTCCCTAGATCCGGGGTCAAGGATTCAGGTCATCACGGTCCAATTTCCGATCAATATCCATATCTCTTGAGTCTTTTTTTTTACTTAATACTTAAACAATTGACCCCACACTAATACACACACACACACACCAGTCATATGCTCATAGAACAACATCCACAATATTAACAGTTTAAAGTTAACAGTTATTACAAACCCAGAATTCTACTAAGTACATTGTTGAATAATACTTCTACAGGAAGCATTTCAACAACCAAAAGTTTTTTACAAACTTACACACTTAATTTACATAAGTCTACTAAGCCCCTTTCGCTTGTCACTACCTCGAGAATGGTCGCCAGCACTCGCTCAAAAGGTCGCCTTTCCCTTACCCTCTTGCGGGGTGTAGTGCGTAGAATCGGCATGGGACCTAGATGCTATATACATAAGTGGCAAGAGTGAGCTATAATAGCTCAGCAAGATAATATTGTAAACTGGAATTTTAAATGCGAACAGGTATACATATATATGCATATATAAGTAGAAACCCATTTATAATCCTTAAGGAAGAATAAGGCTCTTATTTAATAATACATCATCCACTTACTATTATAAGAAAGAAATCTAAAATAATATAATATCAGTTTTTCTTCATCTGTAACCATAATTCCATCATCTCATATCATTATTCTGTTTTCAGTATAGAAATCTGAAAACCATTGTCAACACTTTCTTTTCAAAAACATTGGGGATATCTGCTGTCGCCTGATACGTTAGGACGATGATCAGTCGCCTAATCGTACCTGCTCTCTTTTTACTACCGGTAGAAGGATGAAGATCATCCCTGGAGGAAGGCCACCTGCTAACATCCTCCCTTGGCATCTTCGTGCCGTAATAAAAATAATAAATACTGGACTGTGTCGCACACAGCCCTGACACAACCACTTACGCAAGTCTGTTACAATCCCCCCCTTTTTTTTCAATCAGTATTCCATTTATACCAATACCATTCCACATTTTTCCTTTAAATTTCCATTTCCATTCGCATATATCATTTCCATTTCCATTTATCATCACCTTTAAAAATACATATGTCATAATACTTTGATTATGACTCAGACATCTTCTCTGTGTTTACTGGAATCCAATACACTTACATATATATAAAATATTCCATTCACATTTTCATTCACATTTATCTTTTTCATCATTTCCATGTATCATCACCTTTAAAATATATATATATATATATATATATCATAATACTTGGATTATAACTCAGACATCTCCTCTGTATTCAATGAAATCCAATAAACTCTTATAAAATATTCCATCTATTTTAAAAAGTATTAAATAAAAAAAATCAAATAATATTTATTAAATCACAATTGCTTAGAAAGAATATTTTTAACATAACGTTATAAATTATATAACCCTAGCGAACAACTGATACCATTCTTCATATAACTCTAGATAACAACTGATACCATTCTTCATATAACTCTAGATAACAACTGATACCATTCTCTTTCACCTCTCTTTACCATAAAGCATATTCGCTCCATTCATAATCATATCCACATTCATATTTCATAATTTATATCCATTTCACTTTAATTCCAATATCAGGGAAATAATTCTTAGCAATATAGCAAACATAGAATAACATATATATTCCATGAAACCATTTACTTTGAAAATAAAATAGTTTTCCAAGGTAAAGATAGAAGAAATCTTGCCTCGATCTCTGTATCCTGGAAGTATGGCTCGTGGCTCTCCCGAAGTTTCTATAAACACAAAAAGGACCGTCGTTAGAATACTACATCCCTTTCTCACTTCACCTTTATATAACTACACCCTTAATGCTTACTATGTGAATAACATGCTATTATAACCCAAGTGTTCCAAGAACCTAACCATTTTAGGTTAAATCAAGGTTTTCTATGTTTGTTCACCATTTCCCTTAACAACCACACTTGACTATAAAAATTCTCAGAAAATAAAGATTTTGAATTTTACTACAAGGTCAACTGGTAATGACTCTTTGACTACCTTACTACAATATTCCAAAATTTTATAATTTTTAAAAGTGATTAAGTATGGTAGTTATAGCCTCAAAGTTGGTACAACTACGTTTTCTCGACTATCGAACGTCTTTCACTAAAACTGACTTTTCTCCTAAACCGTTCATCAGATTTTAACGCACTTTATATCAAAACGATCTACGAACTATGCTCTATCTCATCATGGTCACTTGGGGGTCTGGACAGTAAGGTGCCGTACGGGTATAGTGCCCAAAAACAGGGAAGTTTCTAATTCTAACGAAAATCGGACATTATAACGGCTATATTTCGGACATTCCAAAAACCATTCCATCACAACCAAGCCATATAATCATCCACCACTCCATACACATCAATATTACATCCTCACAATCCATATAATCAGTGGTGAGGCCTCAATACCATCACCCAACAATCAATCAAAATTTATGCTAGCTAACATCACAATAATCACTTTTAACCACACATCATTCATTAACATCACTAAAACTCACATAATAAAAAGGGGTTAGGGTTTATACCTTCCTTGATGCTCTTATAACCACAATCAAGCTTGGTTAACCTTGGTATGGCCTTGGATGGTCCTTGGGAGGCTTTAGATGGATGATCTAAACATGGGAATTCAAGAACACTTCCTGACTAGTAGAACACGCAACATTGATTGGCCAACACGAAGCCCTTCTGCTCGTTTTCTGCTTGAGGCTCCTGAACGAAAGTTGTAGAGCATCTCACAAGGTTTCCAGAAAGCTAAAGATCGCCCAATTTCATTGAGAATTGAGTGAGATATGGCTGTTTTACTGAGACTGATCTGTTTTGGCCGAATTTGCAAGAAATGGAGGGGGAAAGATTTTGCTCTTGATTTTTGATCTTATCTTCCTTAATCTTGTAAATTGTAGAGTCTTGTGGAATGGTGTAGATATTTACCTTGATTAATGACTAATCTACCCCTTAATTAAGTGTTAGTGGAAGGTGATATCACTGCTTATGTCATAG
Organism: Saposhnikovia divaricata; assembly: GCA_036435485.1. Taxonomy (NCBI): domain Eukaryota; kingdom Viridiplantae; phylum Streptophyta; class Magnoliopsida; order Apiales; family Apiaceae; genus Saposhnikovia; species Saposhnikovia divaricata. Next base: position 134,382,369 of record CM071595.1, read on the forward strand.
AAGAGTATCTTGTAAGCTTGGTTATTTAACCTTAAGTAAATACTAATAACCTTTGTAAATACTAATGTGGTAAATCTCCTTATTATTTACTAACCTTGGTTACTTGGTTTCCATACTTGTTTAATCACGATTCGTCTCGAATACGCCTCGTTATCTAAGTGGTTCTAAATTGTTTATCAATCCAAATTCCTTTGGCATTTCCTTAACTTAATCACTCCTTGGTTTAACCTGATTTTAATATTTCCCCAAGATATAAACCCTTTAACATTTTCATACTCCTTAATATCATATCGATAGAGCCTCAATTGAAATCGAAAATCCTTAAAATCCATACTCAGGAATTTCTGAAATCCGACATCGTTTCAAGTCACTTATTTTCATAGTACATCACTATTATGGTTTCTGTTTACTCATTTTCTATTTCACTTATAGAGTACCCACATACCATTCCCATAAATCCTCAAAATCACTATTCATTTAGGTACTGTAGCATTACAAAAGTTAGGGTTATTACAGTCTTCCCCCCTTAAAAGGATTCCGTCCCGGAATCATGTTGAAGATATTGACGAATACCTTTCTCACATTACACCTTTTAATTCTCATATTACTTCCTCCATCCTTTTGCTCTTTCATAACATCTCTATCTTGTCTGAGCAAAATACACCAATATAAACTTGTTTGTCATTCATCCATATGCCATTTAGCTTATCAATAGCAGCACTTTCACTATCTTTTTCTTGCAAATCCCTTCCTGTATTCAGTTATTCTATATTATCTCATTTCTCCTTCCTCTTTCGACTAAGGGTATCGGCCACCACATTGGCCTTCCCTGAATGGTAGTGTATCTCACTATTGTTTAACTATGTTTTGATCTCTATCATGACATAAAATATTAATACTCCAACATTTGTATATATCACCTCTGTAAAATTTTCCAGAAAATAAGTTATAATAATATTCCTTGAAACAATTGTAAGAAAATATTATCTATAATATATATTTCCTGTTCATACTTATACAAACATATATTTTCCTTTCATCCTTGAAAAATATTCTCGCGCTTTCCCCAATACTCTTAATCTCCTTTTTATAGAGTTCTTTGACTCTTAACAGATATTGATTTGGATGACACAAGAATAACTCACTTTCTTATATCACCATAGTTTACTTTCTCACAGATAGATTATTCTTATCTATATTATCAGTCCATTTACACCATTCATTGACTTAGTCGATCCCTAACCAAACATTTACACTTAAGAGGTTAAATTAGAGCGTACCTGCAATTTCCTCCGGATACCTTATCCCAGATGTCTATTGTTCACTATACGCTCTTTACATCTTGCTGATCCACCTTAGTTCCTTCATGATATACTATCTATTCCACCTCTGAAATTTCCCTTAATTATTCTCATCAAAATCTTTACCTCAAGTTTTACTCATTCACACCTTTTGGATTAATCCTTTGAATACTTAACATCTTTAATCTCTCTCTGCTACTTAGGGTATTAGTCACAATATTGACCTTCCCCCACTAAAAGTTATTGCACCTCGAATCTTTCATTAATTATCCCCAAAATACACCTTACTTTCAATAGTAAATCTCAATTATGCCTTAAAATTCCTCATTTTCTTTTCTCTTACTAATCATCAAATATTCCCATTTCTTCTCACGAAATTCCTTTCTCTCTTATATTGAAACGCTTCTAGCTCTAATTATCTCTTATTGAAATTTCCCTTGGAATCTCAAGTTCCCTTTTATAATCACGTATACTCTAAACCTTGCTTCCATTATCCCATCCATTAATGAAATCATCTATATTCGAAACAATTTATAGAATTTAAAAAACTTTGAATTGAAACGAACCCAGAAACAAGCAAGGGCCCCACAACAATTTATAAGATTAAGAGTTTTAAATAGCTCTTATTCGAAATAAAAGAATATTTGGGAAATCAATATGATAGAAGAACCCGTACGTCACACAAGTGAGGGCGTCCCTTCCGACTTTCTATCACACAGACAGATCGTCCTTGTGTATACATATAGGGCTGTTCCTCTTAGTTGGAGTAAGAAATATAGAGGGAAATTTAAATCACAATGATAAATACCATCTTCCGAAAATAATCTTAGAGGAATATTTTGACTAATACAATTTTGAAACACATTTCAAGGGTACCAAAAAGTTTTGAAAAGATACCGGCCCTTAATAAATAATTACCCACTAGTGGAGGAAAATTTGAAACTCGATAATATAATTTAGCAGGGCTTTAGGAGCTTGAAAATAGGTACTGTTAATAGCCTCTTCCCAATTAAAAATCCCAATAATGGAAGGCTTTCCTCAAATACTGTTTATATCTTAGACTGCGTACTCTCCAAAATTTCTTAAATTTGGCACTCACCATGAAGCCTCAACCTATCGTCTGCTATTCCCAATTATCTTCATTTACCTAGTCGTGACTTGGCTCGATACTCTCTGCCTTTATCCATAATAGAACACAACCTTCTAATCGTAATATCGATCGTCTTGGCCTAACATTGCTCTAGTATCAAGGACCCATCAACTATACTTCTATATTGTATAATCTAACATACCCTATATACTGACGAGGTTATCTAACGTACACTTCTCAATACATCAAGTATCCCCTTTCTCATATCGATCCCCTGTACTATATAAACTTAACACTTTTGGCATAATAACCTTTTCATTTAAGTCAATCTCGGAATGTCTCAGTCTGTCTTGGTCCTGTATATCTTGGCTTTACCGACCAACCTCAGTTTCACCCTTTTATCTCCACAAACAATCAGTGTCTATTCACCGATCCACTTACAATATTTCTTCAAACTCCCTTAAACACAAGAAGACTTTAAGTACCCTTAACTTTGGCTCACCAATCTCCTCTCCCTATACTAAAACATAAACTTTTATTAGTAATAATCTATAAAATTATAATCACTACTTAGAATAAACGCTTTGTTCGATAAACCACCCTTGAACTCGATGTGAGTTCACAATTTATATTATTACTGATATATTTATTATTATCACTCTTGTTCCTGAGAATTATGACTCTAAGCTCTGATACCATCTGTGACGTCCCTAGATCCGGGGTCAAGGATTCAGGTCATCACGGTCCAATTTCCGATCAATATCCATATCTCTTGAGTCTTTTTTTTTACTTAATACTTAAGCAATTGACCCCACACTAATACACACACACACACCAGTCATACGCTCATAGAACAACATCCACAATATTAACAGTTTAAAGTTAACAGTTATTACAAACCCAGAATTCTACTAAGTACATTGTTGAATAATACTTCTACAGGAAGCATTTCAACAACCAAAAGTTTATTACAAACCTACACACTTAATTTACATAAGTCTACTAAGCCCCTTTCGCTTGTCACTACCTCGGGGATGGTCGCCAGCACTCGCTCAAAAGGTCGCCTTTCCCTTACCCTCTTGCGGGGTGTAGTGCGTAGAATCGGCATGGGACCTAGCTGCTATATACATAAGTGGCAAGAGTGAGCTATAATAGCTCAGCAAGATAATATTGTAAATTGGAATTTTAAATGTGAACAGATATACATATATATATATATATATATATATATATATATGCATATATAAGTAGAAACCCATTTATAATCCTTAAGGAAGAATAAGGCTCTTATTTAATAATACATCATCCACTTACTATTATAAGAAAGAAATCTAAAATAATATAATATCAGTTTTTCTTCATCTGTAACCATAATTCCATCATCTCATATCATTATTCTGTTTTCAGTATAGAAATCTGAAAACCATTGTCAACACTTTCTTTTCAAAAACATTGGGGATATCTGCTGTCGCCTGATACGTTAGGACGATGATCAGTCGCCTAATCGTACCTGCTCTCTTTTTACTACCGGTAGAAGGAATGAAGATCATCCCTGGAGGAAGGCCACCTGCTAGCATCCTCCCTTGGCATCTTCGTGCCGTAATAAAAATAATAAATGCTGAACTGTGTCGCACACAGCCCTGACACAGCCACTTACGCAAGTCTGTTACAATCCCCCCCCTTTTTTTCCAATCAGTATTCCATTTATACCAATACCATTCCACATTTTTCCTTTAAATTTCCATTTCCATTCGCATATATCATTTCCATTTCCATTTATCATCACCTTTAAAAATACATATGTCATAATACTTTGATTATGACTCAGACATCTTCTCTGTGTTTACTGGAATCCAATACACTTACATATATATAAAATATTCCATTCACATTTTCATTCACATTTATCTTTTTCATCATTTCCATGTATCATCACCTTTAAAAAATATATATATATATATATATATATATATATATATATATATATATATATATATATATATATATCATAATACTTGGATTATAACTCAGACATCTCCTCTGTATTCAATGAAATCCAATACGCTCTTATAAAATATTCCATCTATTTTCAAAAGTATTAAATAAAAAAAATCAAATAATATTTATTAAATCACAATTGCTTAGAAAGAATATTTTTAACATAACGTTATAAATTATATACCCTAGATAACAACTGATACCATTCTTCTTATAACTCTAGATAACAACTGATACCATTCTTCATATAACTCTAGATAACAACTGATACCATTCTTCATATAACTCTAGATAACAACTGATACCATTCTTCATATAACTCTAGATAACAACTGATACCATTCTCTTTCACCTCTCTTTACCATAAAGCATATTCTCTCCATTCATAATCATATCCACATTCATATTTCATAATTTATATCTATTTCTCTTTAATTCCAATATCAGGGAAATAATTCTTAGCAATATAGCAAACATAGAATAACATACATATTCCATGAAATCATTTACTTTGAAAATAAAATAGTTTTCCAAGGTAAAGATAGAAGAAATCTTGCCTCGATCTCTGTATCCTGGAAGTATGGCGCGTGGTTCTCCCGAAGTTTCTATAAACACAAAAAGGACCGTCGTTAGAATACTACATCCCTTTCTCACTTCACCTTTATATAACTACACCCTTAATGCTTACTATGTGAATAACATGCTATTATAACCCAAGTGTTCCAAGAACCTAACCATTTTAGGTTAAATCAAGGTTTTCTATGTTTGTTCACCATTTCCCTTAACAACCACACTTGACTATAAAAATTCTCAGAAAATAAAGATTTCGAATTTTACTACAAGGTCAACTGGTAATGACTCTTTGACTACCTTACTACAATATCCCAAAATTTTATAATTTTTAAAAGTGTTTAAGTATGGTAGTTATAGCCTCAAAGTTGGTACAACTACGTTTTCTCGACTATCGAACGTCTTTCACTAAAACTTACTTTTCTCCTAAACCGTTCATCAGATTTTAACGCACTTTATATCAAAACGATCTACGAACTATGCTCTATCTCATCATGGTCACTTGGGGGTCTGGACAGTAAGGTACCATACGGGTATAGTTTCAAAAAACAGGGAAGTTTCTAATTCTAACGAAAATCGGACATTATAACGGCTATATTTCGGACATTCCAAAAACCATTCCATCACAACCAAGCCATATAATCATCCACCACTCCATACACATCAATATTACATCCTCATAATCCATATAATCAGTGGTGAGGCCTCAATACCATCACCCAACAATGAATCAAAATTTATGCTAGCTAACATCATAATAATCACTTTTAACCACACATCATCCATTAACATCACTAAAACTCACATAATAAAAAGGGGTTAGGGTTTATACCTTCCTTGATGCTCTTATAACCACAATCAAGCTTGGTTAACCTTGGTATGGCCTTGGATGGTCCTTGGGAGGCTTTAGATGGATGATCTAAACATGGGAGTTCAAGAACACTTCCTGAATAGTAGAACACGCAACATTGATTGGCCAACACGAAGCCCTTCTGCTCATTTTCTGCTCGAGGCTCCTGAACGAAAGTTGTAGAGCATCTCACAAGGTTTGCAGAAAGCTAAAGATCGCCCAATTTCATTGAGAATTGAGTGAGATATGGCTGTTTTACTGAGACTGATCTGTTTTGGCCGAATTTGCAAGAAATGGAGGGGGAAAGATTTTGCTCTTGATTTTTGATCTTATCTTCCTTAATCTTGTAAATTCTAGAGTCTTGTGGAATGGTGTAGATATTTACCTTGATTAATGAATAATCTACCCCTTAATTAAGTGTTAGTGGAAGGTGATATCACTGCTTATGTCATAGAAGAGTATCTTGTAAGCTTGGTTCTTTAACCTTAAGTAAATACTAATAACCTTTGTAAATACTAATGTGGTAAATCTCCTTATTATTTACTAACCTTGGTTACTTGGTTCCCATACTTGTTTAATCACGATTCGTCTCGAATACGCCTCGTTATCTAAGTGGTTCTAAATTGTTTATCAATCCAAATTCCTTTGGCATTTCCTTAACTTAATCACTCCTTGGTTTAACCTGATTTTAATATTTCCTCAAGATATAAACCCTTTAACATTTTCATACTCCTTAATATCATATCCATAGAGCCTCAATTGAAATCGAAAATCCTTAAAATCCATACTCACGAATTTCTGAAATCCGACATCGTTTCAAGTCACTTATTTTCATAGTACATCACTAATATGGTTTCTGTTTACTCATTTTCTGTTTCAGTGTACCCACATACCATTCCCATAAATCCTCAAAATCACTATTCATTTAGGTACTGTAGCATTGCAATAGTTAGGGTTATTACAATTTTATGTCTTACAGAAAGTTATAAATAATTTTCTTGCATTTTTCTTGTACCCACGGGTATTTTTTTTATCATTGTGGATCGTTTTACCAAAAGTGTCTAATGGTGCTTTCAAGCATAAAATAATTTAAAAATTATTTATCTTCTATCTGGGATTAATATCTAATTTTCCCTATTTTCCATGATTATTAGCTTATTTTCAGAATTTTCAAGGATTTAATTCCTTAAATAATTCCAGAAAAATGGCTTGCAAAGTGAAATAGTGTCCTGGGCGTGGGTACCCCCGCCAAGGAGATCTTTTCCTTAGCCACGCCAAGGAAGTTTGGTTTCCTGGGCGTGGGTACTTTCATGCCTTTAACTTTCAAAGTTAGTCTGGGCGTGGGTACCCCCGCCAAGGAGGCCATATCCTTAGCCACGTCAAGGAAACATGGACTCCTGGGCGTGGGTTCTTTTATGCCTTTAACTTCAAAGTTAGCCTGGGCGTGGGTACCCCCGCCAAGGAGACCATATCCTTAGCCACGCCAAAGAAACATGGACTTCTGGGCATGGGTACTTTCATGCCTTTCATTAGTTTGTCCAGCCTTGGCGTGGATAACCCCGCCAAGGAGGTACTTTACGTATAAACGCCCAAGAGATATTGTCTTCTGGGCGTGGGTTCTTTAACACCCTTCATCTGTTGCTTCAGCCTTGGCGTGGGTATGCCCACCAAGGAGATACTTTATGAAATAACGCCTAGGAGATATAGCTTCCTGGGCGTGGGTTTTTCATGACCTTTAACGTGTAACTCCAACCTTGACGTGGGTATCCCCGCCAAGGAGGTACTTTACAAACTGGCGCCTAGGAGATTTAGCCTCCTGGGCGTGGTTTTTTTAAGCTTCAACCCTTTGGGCCACCTTTTTGGTTTATTGGGCTTCCAGCCTCATTTTCTTGAATTTATTTTCGTATTTCCTCGTTTGTTTTTTTAGGAATGTTGTAGAATTCTCTAGAAGAGTAGAGTGTTTTTCATTTCTTCACACTTCATTTTCTCAAAGTTACTCTACAAGAAATTTCTTAAACCTCGCTTAAACACTTTCTAAAAGCTCTACTAGGGTTCTGTCGTGAGGCGATTTCCGGTGTTAATCACCACCTTATTTTCTCAGTTCCCGTTTGAAGATCGTTGAATCTTCATCTTCTACGGCCATTATTAAGAGTTTTTCTGGGTTCAAGCCTTCAAGCGAAGAACATCAACGGAGAATTCGAGTTCGTCCAACCAATCGCAACTAGCTCAGACCGCCTCTACCACCGCTCCTAAGGCTTCAAGGGGTAAGAACCCTAAAACATCTCTTGTTCATGTCAATGTTTTTTCCCTTAGAGATCTTTTAAGTGAATTTGGCCAAGATTTTTCAAACTTGTTCACTTAGATGCTTATGAATATAAATCGAAGTATAAGCAACATAGGTTAGATATTTTAGCCCAACTTTTTCATATTAATGGGCCTTATAGGGCCGTTGTTCCGGCCCCAAACGAAAGGGCCTGCCACCCAAAGCCTGGAGCCATTAGGATATATGAAGAAACCTTTTACGCGGGTTTTTGCCTTCCACCTCCCCCTTTTGTGTGCCGTCTTTTAGTAGAAGCTACGGTTTGTCCAACCCAAGTTATGCCAAACGCATGGCATTTTATATACTGTTTCATGGTCCAATGTAGAAAACATGGGCTCGAGCCCAATATTTTTATTTTTCGTTACTTGTTCAAGTTTGTCAATACTCCCAATAACTCGGGTCGGGTCAAAATCCAACACCGATCCTTGGCCCGTTCCTGTTTCATTTCTGATTCCACCCCTGATTCTCTTCCTGATTGGAAGAAAGAATGGTTTTATATTTTTCTGGAGGGAGATAGTTGGGACAACTACTTTCGGCCCAATTTCTGCAAAGCCATTGATGGGCCTATCAAAAGTTTGAAATTGGGTATGGACGAAGAAGCTGCCATAGCTCTATTAATGTCTGATAATTTACATCACTGTGTAAATTTGATTTCTGAGGATTCACTGCAAGCCCATGGGCTTAGTTATTTGGGCCCCAAGGGTAAATAACTTGAAATCCCCATTTTTTACCTATTTTTTTTCATACCATACATGTTTTCTAACTCTTAGCTTTCATTTTGCAGCTAAGGCAGCCCTGGGGGCCATTTTTAAAAGAAGGGAAGCTACTGCTGCTATTGGGGTAGTAACGAAGAGAGAGAGGGCTAAAAGGCCTAGGACTGAGGACACCACTCCCGTAGTGGAGCGCGTACCCACCTTTCTTCAGGAAAGGCCCGTTCCTGTTATGAAGATCTCACCTCTTTCACTGTGGATTGGGGGTTATGCAATAGGGATACAGCTGTGGGTGACTCTAGGGCCGCAGCTGAATGGTCCAGGAGTGTGGTCACTCCGCGGGATAGGGCCTACATTGTTAAGTCTTCCAATGACTTCCAGATCGAGCTCCTGGGATCTCAGGCCGTTGCTGCAGTAAGCCTTTTTTCTCTTTTGCTTTTATTATGATTGCATGTTCTTTCTCTTATTCCTTTGCTTTTTTAGTTGATTCCAACATTTGTTTTGCAGATGAATACTTATCTCCAGGTTGTTATCCACAACCTTAAGGCAGTGCGTGCTGACTTGACGGTTACGGAGAGGGACAGGGATAGGTATTTTGCCTCTTCAGAGGCAAACTTTGCTCGTTTTAGGGAGGTGGAGAAGGAGTTGGCTGAGGAGAAGGAGACGAACAAGAGGCTGCGGTTGGAGGTGCAGCAGAATATGGAGCATATCATAGCTGACTACAAAGCTTCTAAGGAGTTTGAGGATCTCCTGAATGCAGAGTACGATGCTAACTTCCCTACCACCTTCAAAGAATGCTGGGAAGAGATTATTGAGGAGCTTAGCGGGAAGATTGAGGGTGTGTCCCTGGAGAGGTTCCCTGTTCCTGCTATCCTTGGACTTGCGCCCACCATTCAGGAGGTGGCTACAGAGACAGCTGCAGGTGTGGACTCCCAGCCTACTTAGGATCCACCTTCTTCTCCTTTAGTGGAGGAGTTAGATGATTCTGCTAGAGGGACAGATCCCCCACTTATTCAGGGGAACGATATTATTGATGACTTGGACATATAGATGGCCCTGCGTGGCTTACTTTTGTTTTTATCCTTATTTATTCTGAACTTTTACCCTTCGGGGTTATGTAACTTAACATAACTATTTATTTAGTCAGTTTCCTTCGTTTCTTCATTCTTTTCTTTTGCTTATTGTTTGCTATGCCTTGGAGTTTTCCTTGTACTTGGCCCTTTGGCTTGTACTAAACTTATGCATTGGTACATCATTTATCTTTCGTGCTTAAAATAACAAAAACAAAAGAAGTAACTCAAGCAAAAACAAACTTTATTAATAATCAGACAAAGAATGTCGATAACATGGGTTCAACCTTCAGATAGATACTATATTTTCTACTGGGAGCAACATGCTCTGCAATGGTTTCATCGAACCTTATTTTTACTTTCACTAGATAGACAAAAAGCCAAGTCCCTAGTAGGATAGCTTAAACATAATAGACCTTCAGATTTAAGGCATGCCAAGTACGGGGCACCTCATTTCCATCCAAGGTCTCCAGCTTGTAGGATCCTCGTCCTATTGTCTTCTTGACTCGATATGGCCCTTCCCAGTAGGGGGCTAGCTTTCCTTTCTGACCAACTCCAGAGGCCTTTATCTTCCGTAGAACCAAGTCGCCTTGTCAAAAGTACCTCTCCTTAACCCTTTGGTTGTAGTGGAAAGATGCTTTCTTCTGATGCTCTTCATTCCTAGCATTTGCTTCATCCCTCACCTTATCAATTAGATCGAGGGCGAGCCTCATGCCTTCTTCATTAGTCTCAGGTTCAAATGCTACTACCCGTGGTGATGCATGTGTAATCTCCAAGGGCACAACTTCCTCGGCTCCATAAGCCAGCAAAAATGGGGTTGATCCAGTCGTCACTTTGTAGGTGGTGCGATATGCCCAGAGTATAGGCAGCAACTCATCCACCCAAGAGTTTCTTAAGCGTTCGACCCTCTTTTTAAGTCCATCAAGGATAATATGGTTTGCAACCTCCACCTGGCCATTAGCTTGAGGATGAGCCACCGAAGTAAAGCGAAGCTCGATGTCATTCTCCTCACAATATTTCTTGAACTCTTCATTGTTGAACTGTGTCCCATTATCTGTCACAAGGATTCGAGGGATACCATACCTGCAGATTATGCTCTCCCAAAAGAACTGAGCGACTTGCTTGGTGGTTATCTTGGCTAAAGGTTTAGCCTCAATCCACTTAGTGAAATAGTCGATGGCCACTATCAGGAACTTTCTTTCTGCTGTGGCTACGGGAAAAGGTCCAAGTATGTCCATTCCCCACATTGCGAATAGGATAGGAGAGTTAAACGAGGTTAACATCTCAGGCGGCTGCCTTACAATCGGAGCGTGCTTTTGGCACCTGTCACACCTCTTGACATAATTCTGTGCATCGGCCAACATCTCCGGCGAATAGAATCCCAAATGAGTGATCTTGTGAGCTAGGGCTCTGCCCCCCAAGTTTTGCCCACAGATCCCTCTATGAACTTCCTCTAATGCTTCCTTTGCCTCTTGGGGCCTCAAACATCTCAAGTATGGGATGACAAAAGACCTCTTGTAAAGGATGCCTTCAATCAAGGCATATCTCAATGCTCTCACTGACAGCTTTCGTGCCTCCCGGGTAGCGTCAGGGAGCCATCTAGTTTCTAAATGAGCTTTGATTGGATCTATCCAACAGTTCCCTACATCAATTGGTGCCACCAATTTCGAGTTGATGGCCGGGGCCTTCAAGACCTGGAAGTAAACACTCCCTGCATAGTTCTCTATCTCTGAAGAAGCGAACTTGGCCAGGGCATCAGCTTTAATGTTCTCTTCTCTCGGAATGTGCTCCACATAGCACTCATCAAACTGAGTCATAATAGCTTTCACAACTCACAAATATTTTGCCATAGTTTCATCCTTAGCTTCAAATTCACCGTTCACTTGCGAGACTACCAGTCTTGAATCTCCACAAATTTTAAGGTTTTTGACCCTCAAGATTCTGGCCAAGCCCAATCCGGCTATCAAGGCTTCATACTCAGCTTCATTGTTGGTTGTTGGGAAGTCCAACTTCAAAGCATACTCAACTGTGAACCCATCAGGGCTTTTCAAAACCATTCCTGCACCACTAGATTTTGTTTTTGATGCTCCATCAAAATAGAGCACCCAATATTCCTTCTGATCTGGTAATAGCTCTTCATCTTTATCCTTACCTCCAGGGGTGGGTACTATCTCCTGCTCCCATACTTCTTGGTTGCCATTGGTACATTCAACCACGAAGTCAGCCAATGCCTGAGCTTCGATTGTTGTCCGAAGATTGTACGTGATATCATATTCTATAAGTTCGATTGCCCACTTGATTAACCTTCCACTGGCCTTCGGGCTATGAAAAATATTTCTCAATTGTTGGTCCGTCAAGACTTCGATCTTGTGCGACTGGAAGTATGGTCGTAGCTTTCTCGAAGCTGTTATTAACGCCAAAACAAACTTCTCAGTAGTAGAGTAATTCAATTCAGCTTCGTGCAACACCTTGCTTACATAGTAGATAGGTTTCTGAACCTTGCTCTCTTCTCGAATGAGAACAGCACTCAGGGCTTGTTCACACACAGCCAGATACAGATACAAGGTCTCCCCGGGACTAGGTTTGGCCAACAACGGGGCTTCAGTCATGTTCTTCTTCAATTGTTCAAAGGCCTCTTGGCTCTCAGGAGTCCACTCAAAATTTTTCACCTTCTTCAATGCTTGGAAGAAGGGCAAGCACTTGTCTCCAGACTTAGAGATAAATCTCCCCAGGGCTGCTACTCTGCCTGTCAGCTTCAGTACATCTCGTATAGAACGGGGTGGTTCCATGTCTAAAATTGCCTTGATCTTATCGGGGTTGGCTTCTATGCCTCGCTTTGAAACCATCAGACCAAAAAATTTTCCTGATCCAATGCCAAAAGCACACTTGGTTGGATTCAACATCATCTTATGGTGCCTCAGCACTTCGAATGCCTCTCTGAGGTGCTGAATATGATATGCCTTGATTAGGCTTTTGACTAACATGTCATCAACATAGACCTCCATGGTTTTCCGAATCAGATGGGCGAATATCTTATTCACTAATCGTTGATAAGTGGCTCCTGCATTCTTTAGTCCAAAAGCCATAACAAGATAACAGAAAACACCAAAGTCAGTTATGAAAGATACCTTTGGGATGTGATCCTTATGCATCTTAATCTGATTATAGCCACTGAAACCATCCATGAAGCTCAACATCTCTTGCCCAGCTGTGGCATTTATCAGCGTGTCAATCCTTGGTAGCGGGAAACAATCCTTGGGACATGCATCATTCAGATCGGTGAAGTCTATACACATTCTCCATTTTCCATTCGCCTTCTTGACCATCACAGGGTTAGCCAATCACTCGGGGAACTGAATCTCTTCAATAAAGCCAGCTTCTAAGAGCTTGTCTACCTCTTGCTTAATGACCTCTTGCCTTTCAGGAGCGAAATTTCTCTTCTTCTGCTTTACTGTCTTTCGCTTTGGATCGACATTCAGCTTATGAGTTATGAGTTAGGGATCGATCCCTGGCATGTCAGCTGCTGTCCAAGCAAACACATCACTGTTCTCTTATAAGAAAGTCATCAATCTACCCTTCAAGGGTTCTTTCAAAGAAGCTCCAATATACGTAACCTTTTCGGGGTCTCCAAGATCTAGAGGTATAGGAACTAAATCTTCTGCCGGCTTCCCTCGGTGTTCATCATCACCTCGGACATCCATGTCTTCAATCGAAAGAACCTGCCCCCGATTCCATCGGTTCTCAAAGCAGTTACATAGAAACTTCTAGCCATTTTCTGATCTCCTCTCTATTCTCCAACACCATTGCGGGTTGGAAACTTAATCTTCATGTGATAGGTAGAGGCCACAGCCTTAAACGCATGAAGCCCAGTCCTTCCCAGGATTGCATTATATATTGAGGCTGCCTTGATTACTAAGAAGTTCAGCATCTGAGTAGCCTCCTTAGGTTCCTGCCCAATTGTTACAGGCAGCTGAATGGTTCCTTCAACCTTGGATTCAACTCCATTAAATCCGTAGATCGGCATGTTGGTGGGAGTTAGCTGAGACTCATTATATCCCATCTTTATAAACGCATCATGAAACAAAATATCAACAGAAGCTCAGTTATGACCAACGGGTCGTCATGGGGGAACTTTACCCCTTCCAGGTCTGAATCATCAAAACCAATTACTAGCTCAGTTTTCGCACGCTTCGGGGCCTCTCCCACGATGTGCATCACTTCTCTGGCATAAGCCTTTCGAGAGTTCCTTTTCGTGCCGGCTATTTTCGGGCCTCCCCATATCATATTGATAACTGGCCCTCGGGGCTGTGGGTTACGATCACGGTCATTATCCCTACGATCATTGTTCTTCCTATCATAATCCCTTCTTTGATTTCCACATTCTTCACCCTTCGTGAACTGGCTTAGTTTCCCTCTTCGGATCAAGAATTCAATCTCATCCTTGAGTTGTCTACAATCGTCGGTGTCATATCCCATATCCTTGTGAAACATACAATACTGATCCTTGTTTCTCTTTGAGGGATCACCCCTAAGTGGCTTCAGCCATCGGAAGTCCTTATCCTTCTCAATATCTAACAAGATCTCACTCCTAGGAGCATTCAACCTTTCATATTCAGAAAATCTTGGTCCCAGACTCTTCTTAGGTGTAGAGTCAGAGTCTTTACTAGTCCGGGGATATTTGTCCCTAACATCATACTCTTGTTCTTGTTTTCGCTTCTTAGAGTCGTTGTTGTTCCTTTCATTACCTACTATGGCCTCTTTCTTCATGTTATCCTTAGCTTTAATATATTTGTCAGCCCTTCGTTATAGCTCAGTCATATTCTAAGAGGGATGTTTTGCCAATGACCTCTTAAAGAAAAGATCAGTAGTTCCATGCTCCAGGGCTACCATGGCCACCTTGTTCTCCAAGTCAGTGATATTCAGTGTTTCCTTAGTGAATCGCTTAAGGTAATCCCTCAGATTCTCATTCTTTCCTTGTACCACATACATAAGAGATAAGAGATGCAGAGCTTTTCTCATGAGTTCTTCCGCTAATGAATTGGCTGACAAAAGCGGCACTCAACTCCTTAAAGGAGCCAATCGAATTTGCAGGTAATCGGCTATACCATCTTTGAGCCATGCCCGACATGGTTTGAGGAAACGCCCTACACTTTAGAGCATCACTTGCAGGCTGCAACAGCAGTGCGTTTGAGAATGTCCTGACGTGATTTACGGGATCACTCGTTCCATCATAATCCTTAATTGTCGGCATCTTGAACTTCCTAGAAATACGAGCATTCATCACCTCCTCAGTAAACGGGGGTGTGGGATCATCAGGATCTCCAAGAGGCATTAGATCTTTGGGGTTTCTCTTGGGGGTTTCCACCCTTGTTGTTCTTCCACTAATGGCATCAGCCCTTCTTTGCCTCCTTGAAGACCTTTCCAAATCAATAAGGGGAATCCCTCCTGTAGTCGGAGGAGGTCGATTTTGATTTTTTCTCGGTTGCTCTCTTGCCATGTCATCCTTCAGCTTTAAGATCTCGGCCTCAAGAGCCCATATCCTCTCAGCAGTTGTAAAAAGGGGTCCATCATGGATAGTTTGTGTCCTCCTTCGAGGTTCTCTGCTAGGGCGTCTCCTCCTCGAGGCTTCATCATGATCATCGTCCTCAGATGACGAGTAGTAAGTATAGGGGCCAGAGTAGTCATCATATTCCTGATCTCGGCCCAACCACCTATTATAAGGAGGCTCCTGAATTAGCAAGGCATGACCGCTTATTCCAACACCTCGAGAAGCAGGAGGGTAGTTAGGCAGACATACATCAGGTTGGTATTTGCGGGGAGATCCGTAGTATGGATCCGTACCCCTGGGGGTAGCGTACGATTAACGTTATCAAGAGAAGAAACCACCATCTAAAGAGGTTTAGCTTCTTGGCTTTGATGGACGACCACCGGTAGAGTTCCCTCAACACGGGGAATCGTCCCTGGGGGTTGAGCTTCGAGCTTTAATGGCTGTTTCCGTGTTCGAGACTAATCGGTCCTCACAAAGTGCCTACGTATCTCGTTATTGAGAATCAAGCCAAGACGTAGTCCTGAGAATGAGGGGTTAGGCCCATATATAGGCTGCGGGAGCCTTAGAATTATGGTAGGATTCGGAGACTTGGTGGGCAAGCCACCTTAAGGAAGGTTCTAGACTCCTTCCTTGTAGGAATCAGTTTCCATGTTGAATTGGGTGCCTTGGAGGCTACTCCTAATGATATTGTTTCCTTGTTTGACTCTTATTGCTGAGCTGTTTATCACCCTTAGTATTAATTACGAAATTAATATTTAATTAGGGTTTTGGAACTTGTAAATGGGCCCCACGTTCGGACCTTACCCGGTCTAATTAATACCACATTAAATGTGACTTTAGGGCTTACTTTTAGCCCTTATCAACCCCCTACGTTTCGAAATAATTTAAACTTTTGATTTTTTAAGTCAAATTGACCAAATTTTAACTCAAATTCATTTATTACATCGTCAGTCCCAAAATAAGTGTAGCTTTGACTTTTTGTATGTATTTTAAGATGAAAAAAAAAGTGACCTCCACAAATCATTTTCTCAATTTTCTTTTTTTTTTTGAATAAAAATATAATATTTAAATTTTTATTCAAAAAAAGAAAATTGAAAAAAATAATGTGCAGAAGTCACTTTTTTTTTTGCACCATCAAAACAATACTTATTTTGGGACGGAGTAAGTATATGATTGAAACAAAAAATAAAATATTATATAATTAAAAATTGTATGTAATTTTCATTAAAATATATTTTTTTGTTTTCTAAAATTGTAAAAGAATAATTTTTAATATTCGGTCAAAATTTAGTCAATTTGACTGAAAAATGTCAAAAGTAAGCAACTATTTTGAACATGGAAAGTAATATTTAAAATAATAAAATAAGTAACTATCACCATTCAGAAAATTTGAAAACTATTTATCAAACGACACCAATTATTCAACATTCATATTTATCACTCATTCAGAATCTTAATTGTTCATATTTAACAAATGACACTAATTTTCGATCTCATACCTGAACAAATCAGAGTGAATAACCATCAACGAAGCCCAATAATATAAAAAAAATACTAACAGGAGTAATATGTTTACAGTCCCAATAATTAATTAATTATACATGTCTATTTGAGTATCAAAACTAGCTCTTCAAGTGGGAGCTACATTCTGATCCAGTGGCGGATGGGGAGAATTTTTTCTCTGGGGACACTATCTACCTAAGTGAGTTATGTCATGAATCATAGGGTTTGTGTCACAATTACAAATATTTTGATCAATTTTAATATATATTTTTGAAATTTTAATGCTAAAAATTTGGTTCTCCAATCATTTAATCACCAATTTATGATCATATAATTGTAAACAATTTAAATTATAATTCAATCACTAACATTAAAGGGGCACTTAACATTTTCTAATGAAAGAACTTCATAAAATATACAAAATTATATCATAAATTTTTAATAAAAAATTTACTAATTTTTATTTTTCTAAGACACGTGTTCCCATAAACCGCTTATACTCGAACGCGGCTACCACATAATAAAATGTATAGAGTAAATGCCGTAAATTATTAATTAGAATAGGAAAATGTTAGAAATCCCAATTGGATTCCAAAAATTTTCCAAAATGTCACGTATTATAATTATATAAGATGGATCTTCTGAATTCACGTCAATCACACCAATTAAAATAGAGTTCATTTTGTCAAATCACCAATGCCACGGGAACTATTTTCGGGTTCCAATTCGGGTCCCTAATACTACTCATTAGCAGTGTTGCAGATTTCGGAAATCGGAAATATTCGGTTGAGGTACCGATTTACGATTTTTCGGGTGATTCAGTTCAAAAATCGGCTATTTATCGTTGATTTTTGCAAAATCGACCGAATCAATTCCAAAACTTTGATCTTTGACCGATTTATCGCCGATTTTTTAAAAATCGGCCGATTCTATAACAATGCTCATTAGAATAAACGCAAGCCAACGGTGAAATCATAAGGGCAATTTGTTTACTGGGAAAACAGTTAAAAAAGCACTAAAGCATTTTTTATTTTTTTTTTGAAAACACCACATTTGCACTGATAAGAAACGTGTTACGTACTCAATATAATTAATGAGAATCTCGAAACTCCTCCATTTTTGCTCTTCTTGATCAATCGCTACAGCCCAGAGGGACACTCAAATACTTCAGAGTCCGGATCCTCTGTCCCCTTTTGTATCCTCTGCTCTTTATGTAATACTAAAAGAGTGCCCCTGGCGGGGTCCATTTTAATAAAAATATTTTTTTACTTTTATTTTCCTTAAAATGGGCCCCGTCAGGGGCACTCTTTTAATAGAAAAAGAATAGTAAACATAGAAGGGGGCATGGAGAAGGAGACAAAAAATTCGAGCACATATTTGAATATATATAATTTAATAATGTGATGGATTGTAGTCTCCAAAACAACACATCTGAACCATGTTTCAAGCCCATCAAATCTATATACACAAAATATATAATTCAAATAACTAAAATCATATTTATCTATTTTATTTCTCTTATTTTCAAATATAAAATCTATTTTATATTTATCTATTTTTTTAGAGCTTCTTTATATTAAATATTAAAATTACAACTTCCTTCTTTAGTCCCTATTTTTTAGAAAAAAAAATCAAAACTTCCTTTTTAACATAAAGAATAACATATTCGAAATAGAAAAGGTTTTTGAATTTTTAGGCAAGAATAATTCAAATTTACATATTCGAAATAAAAAAGAAATATTATTTTCTTATATATATACAATCATTATTGCGTCTAACGATTACATTTTATCACCATGTTTGTAACCATTTTCTTGCTTCTGTTACTTTTTTTCTTAGTCTATTTTCTTTTAGTTTTTTTATTCATTCTTATTTTGTTTAATTTTCAATGTACATGACTTCTCTTTAGTGATTTTCAGGTTGTTTTTTTTGTTGATTTTTAAGGTTTGAATTTACTGATTTAATATTTGTTTTATTCATTTTATTTTTAAACTTATGATTTGTTATGATTTTAGTTATAATCATGGATTATGAGTAACAAGTGGTTGTTCTTTACTTTGGCTTTTGTATTTTTTTTTAGTAATCTCAGTACAGAGACACCTGATCGTGTGAACAAGAATTAGGAGAACTTTCTCTATTTGGAAAGTAGAACTTGAGAAACTTAGCACAAAAGGTTTGAACTTTTACCAGCCCCTCTTTATTTATTCAATGTTAATTGTTAATTTATTGTTATTATCTTCTTATTGTTCTTGGTCATAATTTTTCAACTTCTTCTTTTAATTAATTCAATCAAATATGGTTTTTTATCTATACGTATTTACAGCGGGTGCCGGTCTAAGAAAACGTGATACAAAATTGATGTAAAAAATAAGTATATAATTTATTTTGATTTCTATGTATATATTAAAATTTGCACAATATTGTGTTCACTAATTTATTTGTAGATATTTACTTTTTGATTTCTTTCTTAAATAGTCTATATTTTGAAAAAATTTGAAAAATATTACAAGGCCGCCGCAACACACGGCTTATATGTATTTTTTATAACGGGTGTCGACCTAAGAAAACGTGATACAAAATCGACATTGAAAATAAGTGTATAGTTTATTTAGTTGTCTGTATATATTAAAATTTGTACAATATTATGTTCATTAATTTATTTATATAAATTTTCTTTTTTATTTCTTTCTTAAATTTATATTTTGAATTTTTTTTAAAAATATATTATAAGGCCGCCGCGAAGCGCGGCTTAGTCAACTAGTGATCTATATAATTGAACATAATTAAAAACATATCCTGAATATAACAAAATTTGAAATATCGATCAAAACTTCCTTTTTTTGGCCCTATTTTTTAGAAGGAAATCTGAACTTTCTTTTTTAACATTAACATATTCGAAATAGAAAAGTTATTCGAATTTATCTGAAAGAAGAATTCAACTTTACATATTCAAAATAGAAAAGAGTTATATTCGTATATAAGTACAATTAGGGGTGTAAATGAGTCAAACTGTTCGTGAGCTACTCGAGCTCGGCTCGTAAAATATTCGAATTCGATTCGATAATAATCGAGCCGAGCTCGAGCTATTCGAATAGTTGACCGAGCCGAGCTCGAGCTTCATATTACTCGATTCGCATGGCTCGCGAGCCTAATCGAGCTTATATATATTTTATTATTTATATATATATTTTATTATTTATATATTATTTATATATTGTTATATAAATATTTAATATTTTTATATATTAATCGAGTCGAGCTCGAGCCGAACTTAAGGTATTCGAGCTTTTGTTGATAATTAGTGAAATTGATTCGAGCTTTCGAGCCGAGCTCGAACATATCACATATGTGTCGAGCCGAGTTTCGAGCTTGAATTTTATGGTTCGGTCGAGCTCGAGCCTGGACTCTTTAATCGAGCTCGAGCCGAGCCTGGTCAGTGTTCGGCTCGGCTCGGCTCGTTTACAGCCCTATGTACAATTATAGCTTCTAACGACCAAATTTTATCAACATGTTTGTAATTCTTTTTTTGCTTTCTATTTAAGAAGTAAAAATGCTTGAGAAACTTAGCATAAAAGGTATACACTTTTACCATTCCTTTTTTTTTTTTTTAATTTTTAATTTTTGTTAATTTATTATTATTATTATCTTCTTATTATTGTTCATCATAATATTCCGTCTTTAATTCACGCCTCTCCCTTCAAAGATGAACTGATATGTCCATCACCCGTCCTCCCAAATTTACATCTTTATCCAATAATTACCCGGTTTTGATTACTTAAAAAGTTTCTTAATTACGAGGCTACAACTACGTACTATGATTCCTAAGTGTTAAGTTGTCAATGTGTCAATGTGTCTACAGTAAGAAATTGTGAATTTAGCTTAGTTATTATCGGAAGAACTTTAATAAAGCTTTTGGTTTCGAGGGGAAGATGTAAAGGTGATTTTGTAAGAGCATCTCCAATGGGAGAGATCCCTTAGGTAAATTTTAAAATTAATTATCATAAATAAGAATTATAAAGAATGTATAAATAAATTTACACTTCAATGGGACAAAACTGTTATCTATAATTATAGATAATCTCTTGATGTTGGCTATATTTGTCGAACCTCTACAGACCTGTAAGAAGATTCCACATCATCTATTACCATAATAAAATAATACATTCTATTTATAACAACTTGAAATAATAATAACATACCATTTTTAAAAAATAGTCAATCATTATAGCCAATACCATCGTAGCACAACGCCTTACAGGTTCAATAAAATTTACATAATCAATATTTTATATCATTTTAGCCAACCAATTTAACCAACACCATTGGAGATGCTCTTATCATTGTTATCTAGACCGCTGTTTTTATATTCAAGGCAGAAAAAAATTGATTTTATATAGAAGAATGATTCAAATTTATTGGAAAAGAAATATAATTAAAAATTCATAATTTATTTGAAATAATAAATGTTATCCGAAATTATAACTAGCTCTTCTATTTTAAATAATTAAAATAAAAATTAGGATATAAAAAAAAAAGTTCTAACCTATTTTTTAAAACAAATTCTCTCAATTCTAATTGAATCATAAGAAAATCTCACCGCGTGCAAACCGAAATCAAAGTCAAAGAAGATTTTAGTATTTAAATTTTTATTATTGTATATGTTTAATATTTTTATAATATGTACAAGAGATAATCACCAAAATACCCCATCCACAAAAACTTGGCCCTCATCTACCCCTCAAATATGCTTTTTCGTGTAGCGTGACTGATTTTTCAAAAAAAAAAATTGACTGTTGCGGATCTTTGGGTTGCGTATTAGCCTAATACGCATGATGGTATTGCGTATCAGGCCCTGATACTAAATATGGAATGCCGCAACAGGGGGTTGATGCGCGTAATGAAATGGTGCAACAGCTGAAACGGAGCCGAAATATCGTATTTGCGGGGTATTTAGGCCGAATTTCTGAAATGGGATAGAGAGAACCATGAAAATTAAAAATGGGGCATTTTGGGCCATCACCCTATATATAATGGGTGTCGGCCAAATAAATAGTTAGAAAAAATCGATACTGAAAAATATATTAATAATTTATATTATTATCATGTATATTTAATTTATACAATATTGTGTTCACCAATCTATATTGATATTATAAACTAAAATATGCAGTTTATGAAAATATTGATGCTATTAAATATAATCTCACCTCTAAATATATTATAGTTAGGATAAAAAAAAAGGAAGTTCTAACTTTTTTTTACAACATTATCTCCCAATTCTAACTGAATTCTAAGAAAATCTTACCGACGTGTAAATCGAAATCAAAGTCAAAGAGAATTTTAGTATTTAAATTTTTATTAGTGTGTACGTTTTTTATAATATATACAACGGGTGTCGGCCAAAAAAATCGTTGGGCAAAATCGGTATAGAAGTATATATATATATATATATATATATATATATATATATATATATATATATATTTAATTTATACAATATTGTGTTCATCAATCTATATTGATTATATATATATATATATATATATATATATATATATATATATTTGTCAATTTTTCCTAAATATTTTTTATTTAAATTTTAAAAAAATTATGTTATAAGGCCGCCGCGAAGCGCGGCTTAGTCGACTAGTCTATTTCTATTTATATATATAAAGGAAAACCCCCAGGAGCTCTAGAATCTCTCGAATCCTAGTTATCTATTTTTCTAGAGCTACTCTATTTTAAATAATTAAAATTAAGACTTCCTTCTTTAGATCCTATTTTTTAGAAAAGAAATCTGAATTACCCTTTTTAACATTAACATAAACATCTTTAAAATAGAATAGGTTCTCGAATTTGTAGGGAAGAATTCAAATTACATATTCGAAATAGAAAATGTTTTCGAATTTATAGGGAAGAAAAATTTATATCCTTGAAACAGAAAATAAAATTAATTTTTTTACACACATATATATATATATATATATATATATATCATTATCATCATCATCATTGTTTTTAACGATCAAATTTTATCACAATGTTTGTAATTCTAACAATTTTTTTTTTGTCTTCTCTGTGCAGAAGAACAAGCAGTTAGTTCTTTAATATCAAGTCGGCAAAATCAAAGGTTACGATTCTTTTTATTATAATTCTGCTATATTTATGTACCAGTTTTATTGAGAGCCCGGATCCTCTATCCCCTTCTCCATGCCCCTTCTGTGTCCCCTGCTCTTTTAGTATTAAAAGAGTACCCCTGGTGGGGTCCATTTTAAGGAAAATAAAAATATTATTTTCATTAAAATGGGCCCCGCCAAGGGCACTCTTTTAATACTAAAAGAGCAGGGGACATAGGGAGCTCTAGAATCGCTCGGTTCCTATTATCTATTTTTCTAGAGCTCCTCTATTTTAAATAATAAAATCAAAACTTCCTTCTTTAGGCCCTATTTTTTAAAAAAGAAATCAAAACTTCCTTTTTTAACATCAACACTAACATAAAAGGTTTTCGAATTTGTAGGGAAGAAGAAGTCAAATTTATATATTCAAAATAGAAAAAAATAATTATATTTCAGAACTTCCTTTTTTTAATATTAACATCTTCGAAATAGAAAAGGTTTTTGAATTTGTATGGAAGAAAAATTCAAATTTACATATTTGAAATAGAAAAGAATTCTATAATTTTATATATATCTGAAATAGAAAAGAAAATTTATATTCTTATATATATAGGCTTGTGCTCAAATGAGACCCCCCCTTATTATGAGAAATGAGAATTAATCTCAGCCCTTACTTTTTTACTGTCAACTTCTAATCTGGTCCGTTAAAACTAATTCTTATAACAGACAAAGATACACAGTAATTAATAACGTATATCCGAATTAATTAACACCTCTCTCTCACTTATCTCTCTTTTCTCTGTGTTCTTGTCTCTACCGATCAGTTTTAACTTTAATTTACATCAATTCTAGCTTTCGAATTTCTCTTCTCTCTGTTCTCTCGTCTCTACCGATCAATTTTAGCTTCGATCTATATCAATTTTAGCTTCGATTCATATCAATTATGGACGAATTTCACATCTCCGGTGCTATCTCTTCTTTTACAATTTTTTTCGTCACGATTACCGACGATTTGTTGCGAATTAGCAGTAATCAAGGTATTTTTTCCAATTTTTGTTAGTATATTGATATTTATGATTAATCGATTTGTTGTTCATTTAATTTGTTAATAGATTTAGCTTCCGATTTTGTTTTTTATTTTTATTCGCTGATTAGCTACAAACTAAGTTGTTTTTAATTATTTGTTAGTATATTGGTGATCTGTTTTAGTAATTTTCAGTTTTAAGAAGTTTTCAGCAGCTTACATGAATTGATTCTGTAAATATATAATCACATATTTTTAAGTGATTTGTTGTTTTTATTTTGGTGACTTGTCTTTGTTTAGTGATGTGCAATTGTCTTCCTCATAGCTCATTATATGTGTGTTTTTATGTTTTTCGTTTAGGTGTCAGCAGTGGTGATTCTTCAAATTTTAGCCACCTTATTGATAATGCTAATTAGTCTAGTTTCGCTAATTAATCTGGTTCAAATGAAAGCGATGATGCAATATCAAAATGTACTATCACACTAGGTGGTAGGAGATACTATGTTCCTGTGTGTATTGATGAGGATTGCATACCAGTTGTTAATAAGGTGTAGGAGATACTATGTTCCTGTGTGTATTGATGAGGATTGCATACCAGTAGTTAATAAGGTGTTTGATTGCTTGGAGAAAGGTATGGTATTTTATCAGGAATATGGTCGATTATCTGGCTTTGATGCACGTCATAGCACGGAGAAGTCGGCTGATGATGATCCTGAAAAAATCATTTGTAAATACATGGTTTGTAACAGGGCTGGGTATAATGAAAAGAAACTGATTGTTCCTGATAGTAAAAGTAAAGTGCGTCGGCGAAGAACAGTTTCTAATAGGTGTGGCTGTCCTGCAAAGATAGTTTTGAGGCTTGTGTCTGGTACGCTGTATAGAATAACTACATTTGTTGAGAGACATAATCATGATCTTGTTCCGAAAAAGGCTAGGTAGTTTTTGAGAGTAAGTCGTCAAATGTCTAGTATTTCACGAAAGTTTTCTTTTGATGCTGCCAATGTTAATATCGGAGTAAGCAAGTCTCATAGCCTTATGAAAGAGTTGGTGGTGGCTATGCTAATGTGGGTGCTATAGTTAGAGAGTTTAGAAATTTTAGTAGAGACTTGAAGGCTTATGTTGGGGAATATGATGCACAAATGATAATTGACAAATTTAAATCGAAACATGACAGTTGTGAGTCCTTTTATTATTCATATGATGTTGATTCTGAAGGCCATTTGACCAAATTATTTTGGGCGGACAAAGTTGCTAGAAAGAATTATGAAATCTATGGTGATGCTGTTTCTTTTGATGTGACATTCAATACCAATATGTATGTAACAGTCATTACATTTTTTATGCTAATATTGTTTAAGTTTTAGTGATTTCTATTTTTTTTATTTACAGTGGTATTCAAATTTAAGTGTTTTGTCTCTATTTTGTAATAGTTCCTGCACTGATTTTTGTATGTTGGCCCTAATTATAGGTATAACATGGTGTTTTGTCCATTTACCGGTGTTGATAAACATGATAAATTTGTTACTTTTGCATTTTCCCTTCTCTCTAAGGAAGATATTCCACATTTCCATTGGGCTTTTGATCATTTTGTAAAGGCAATGGGTCGTAATCCCGTGGTTATTGTGACTGACCAGTGCCCTGCTATGAAGCATGCTATCCCGATTTCGTTTGCTGCCACTGATGAATTCCCTGCTACGAGGCATCATTTATGTATGTGGCATATTTACATGTCCTTTTTCTTTACTTGTTCTTTCTTTGTTTACAGCATGGAAATTACTTGTGTAAGGAAACTGATTTTATGGAAAAAATGAAAAAATATATCTGGTCTTCCACTTTGGAACCCGCTGAGTTTGAAAAAGGGTGGAAATCAATATTGAAAGAGTTCAAATTGGAAGTTAACAAATGGCTTTGGGAGATGTATTTAGGGATAAACCTATGTTTGGCCTAATGAGGACAACATCAAGGTCTGAAAGTGAAAACAATTTCTTTAGTCAGTTTCATAAGCAAAGTGATACGTTATGCGAGTTTTACCTTCGTTTTAGAAGTGCAATTAATAAATAGCGATATGAGTATACCCGGCTGAATATGGAGGATTTATTTGCAATACCTTTGACAATTTCGAAGTTGTTTATTGAGGCTGACGCGGCATAATTATACACTTGTCCAATTTTCTATAAAATTCAGGAAGAGATTTTGGCATCCTGTTATAACATGAGAATTCAGGAAATTGGTCCGTTGTTAGATGGGGTTAAATGCTATATAATGAAAGATGTGTTGATAAAAGACCAATTGTTTAAGGTAATATATTCTATTTTTTTAATGCACACTATATTTTTAGTGATTTGTAAGTTTGTTTTTAGTGATTTGTTCACCCTGTACTTACCATTTCAGGTTCAAGTCAGTCAAAACCATGCTGAATGTTCTTGTAAAAAAATTTTCATGTGTGGAATACTTTGCAGACATGCTTTTTGTGCACTTAACCATTCGAAGTGACCAAAGTACCAAGGAATCTTGTGCTAAATAGATAGGACTGCAGAAAATAGACCATCTTCGTCGAAGCTTACTGGGGTTTCTGATGATTTCAGAAAGATGGAAACTATATCTCATAAAGTGACTAACATATGGTTTAATTTTCAGAAATCTATGAACAAGGCAGGTGTAGATGTTGAAAAGCTTTCTCACGTGGATAAAGTAGTGAAACAATTGAATTCAGATCTTGGTGATGGAAGTGGTATGACAAAGCAAGCTCATATGGAAGTGATGATGGGGCTGCAACCGACTGAAAGAATTACCATTCATGCACCAAATCAATGTAAAAACAAGGGTTCTGGTTTGAAGAGGTTGGTCAGTCAAAGGGAGAAGGCAAATAGAGAAGGAAGAAAAAAACCTAGACATTGCAAGTTATGTACTTCAACTTTGCATGATTCTAGAACCTGTCCACGAAGAATAAAACCAACTACATTGGGTGCCAAGGTTGATTCAACAAATAAAGACCAAGTAACAGTTGATGGAGCAAATGAAGATCGAGTAACAGTTGATGGAGGAAATGAAGATCAAGTAACAGTTGATGCACCAAATGAAGATCAAGCAACATTAAATACTTAGTACAAAACTGTCTCCTATTATATTCAATGTAGATATCAATCTTTATACATATGGTGTGACAATGAGAACTTCATATTTCATTTTGCTATCCAGAGACAAGAACTTGGTGTAAATTGGTATACAGTTGTTAAGGTCATTTTTAGTGACTTTGGTTAATTTGAATGAGTTTTTTTTTGGTGACTTGTATTTGTAAAAGGTGATTTGCTTTTACATTTTAAAGTAATTTGTGTTTAAATAGTAACCAATAATTAAAAGTGATTTAATTCAGTGTTAAAAGTGATTTAATAAAGAATATAAGTAATTTGTGTTTAAATAGTAACCAATAATTCAGTGTTAAAAGTGATTCAGTGTTTTAAAAGGACAATTTTAAGATGAACTATTTGTAAAGTTTTTGGTGAGTTGGTGTCAATGAATGTAAGTTTTTTGGTGACTTTTCTGGAAAAAAGTGATTTATATCTAAATTTGTGATTTTAAAATGCTCACTTTTTAATTTTTTGTTAACTTCTTTTCAAAAGGAGTGATTTAATAATGTTATGTTTTAAATCACAATTTAAGCTGATTTTTATTTTTAATACATGTTTTGAAAAAAGGCCCCAATATCACAATTTAAAGCTAAATGGCCCCAAATATCACAATTTATATCTAACGCCACATTATGTTCCGTTTTGGGATTTTTTTAGAAATATTCGGAACAACAAATAGACCGTATGTGAACTTTGGGGTTTCAACGGTTAACCTTTGGGGTTCAACGTTTCCATTTTGGGTTTAGAAATATTCGGAACGACGAATAAACCGTATATATTTCGGAGAAAAAAACAAAAAAAAACTCTATAAAATATCGTTTTTATTTGGAGTTCAACGAGTTCCATTTTGGGATTATTTGTTAGGGCCCCGTCAGGGGCACACACAATTAAAATGTACCTTCACTCACTATATCAAAAAAAAATTGATCACCCAAACGTCACTGTATGTGGCGTTTTACTTTTGAAAACAACCTAGTAAGTTTTCGTTTTCAAGAAAAAAACAAAAAAAAATGTTTACACCTTTGGTGACTTTTCTACAAAAAAGGTGATTTATATATAAATTGGTGGTTTTAAAGTGATCTCTTTTTATTTTTTTTTACCTTCTTTTCAAAAACAGTGATTTCTTTTTAAAATATGAATTTAAGGTGACTTAGTATAACAATGTTATGTTTTCCATGGAAACACCAAGACAAATTGTCCAAAAATATAAAACGAAGCCAATACGAAAGAAACTTCCAACTGTCAAATTACATTTAACCAAACCATACTTAATGTCAAGTGCACTGTCAACGATAACAACTAAAACCAACCCATACTTAATATACAAGATGCAGAATGTAAATTGTTTATTTTACTGCCCAGTAAATCACTCATTTCATTCCTTTGTTTTGGCAACATCATCATCTGCATCTGCATTAACATCATCTGCAGCATCAACAACACAGTTCCCTTCTTAATATGTCTTGCTCTTGGCTTTTTCTTACTTGATTCGATGATCGCTTTGAGTAGTCCTTGTCCTGCTAATTTGTTGTATAGGAATTTTGATTCTTTGATAACGAAGTTTCTTTTCTCATTCACATGCGAGGTCAAAATGGCATCTGCATATTTTATTCTCAATCGAACCAGCTGTTCTTGGTGCCCTGGTTGTTTTTCTATTTTGAATTGAGTCTCCCAGTTACTTTTCCCTCCTTTATATGTCTCCATGTGCTACATCAGAAATACACCACAATCTTTGGAATTTTGTAGTGTTTGCCAAGGCATTGTGACGCAATATGTCCTAATTCGAGTGATAGAGTTTGCGAACAATGACTGGTCATTCTCTTTCAGGTACCTTGCAAAGTGTTTTTTTTTCTGAATTTTGCATTTTGAAAGTGTCACATTCATTATAAAAAAAAATTGCTTTCAAAAAATATATGGTGATTTGTGCATGCTTACCAGTTGATGGAGTTTCGCGGAATATGCAATATTAGCTGCCTTGCCATGTCTTATGTTATCAATCACATCCCATTGTTTTGCCTTCAAGTTCAAGCAAATGAGGTAGAAATGCTCATATGCCAGGATAGGAAAAAATATCTGCAAATATTACTTATTATTGCTAGGACGTAATATTCATTTCAAAATAAGATAAGTTGTATATTTAATAAAGGGAAATGAAATCTAAGAGATGAATATATACCAGGTCATATGTGTTGAACTTTGTATTTGGGTATTTTTGAAGGAAGTGATTCATCTCTGTGACAAATATTTTGTATTGTTCATCTTCTGATTGTGTCTCATCCAAAGGTGCAATCTGTACATTCATAAGGATAATAAAGTTAGTATGGTGTTATACAAAGTAAATTGACTATAATGTAAATTTATATTTACCGATAGTCCAATGTTGAAGAACGAACGCATTTGTGATTCCGGTGCTTTGTATGTTTCTTTCTCATTCATTAGAGCAGACCACACATCTATCACTGAGTAATGTAACCGCTTTCTTGGTTTCAGTGTTGCCAGGTGCTTACGAATGCAGATCAAATCACCAGCCACAAATACATGTTCTCTATAAGTGTTTAATTAAGAAAAAGATTATTAGATCACAAACTAAAAAATGATGCTTATGTGGTGACTTTTGGTGTGGCAATTCGTGCAAATTTTAACAGCATACTTACAGTAAATCTTGTCCCTCCTGTATTATCCATCTCCATACAGCATAATGTTGAGTTGTGTATTTTGTATTCAAGACTATTATCCTGCGAACATATGGTGACTGATAAGGAGCAACAAGTTTCGTTTCCCTCTTATTCTTTTTCTCATGTTCTGCAGGTGCTGGTGTCACCATATCATTATCATCACCTTGTGCCTTAGGCTGTGACTCTCCATGATTGTTGTTGATATCCTTGCATACATTCATTATGTAATCATTTATTCCAAGTGAAAAAGAAGGGGCCAACAAGTCATCCATGTACTCATTCATATCTTTTATCCCCTGTGAAGAGTATAAGTACTCAATCAACTCCACACTTTCGAGTACATCTGGATCTATTTCAGCTGGTTCCATCTCAGCATCTTTTTCAATCTCAACATTTTGTTATATCTCAACATCTGCCTCATTATGTTGATCTTCCATTTCATGTTCACTTACAGATTCAGATATATTACCATCTCTCTGTTTTGATGAGTTTGGCATCATTTTCTGAATACGTTCAGTCACTTTCCACTCGATATCTGAAACAGTGCTTTCATTTGGATGCTTAACTTTTGCCTCTTCCATTTCAGTTCTATATGCATCAAGTGCATCCAATAACGTGACAGCCTTCACACTTAATTTTTCAAACCAGTCCTGATTAAAATAATAAGAAGTTGTAATAAAACGGTATCTTTGTGCAATAATCTTTAAACACAAATCAATATATTGTTATACCTCTTCTATTGGATTAGGGTTTGGAGGCTGCTCTTCTTGTCCTGCTGCATCTTTGTCCATGTTCTATTAAACAATGAAAACTTGGACAAATGAGATTTCTGAAATAACATAGTGCATGCCTTATATTCCCAAAACAAATAAATTTTGTTTAATATACCTCTTGCGTTGGTTCAGATTGTGGTCTAGGTTGTGACCATTGTATTGTTGAATCCGTTTGTTGTTCAGCATAGACCAAATCATCATTGCCTACATTTTCCTATTTATAAGATTCATAATTAATGTCATGTTAATGTGTTTAATTAAATAACCTAATTATTTATTCACTTTTGTAGTGAATAAAAAATAAAATTCTCTAGGCAAAGCACTAAAAAATTATAGTGATTTGGACTCTTACCTGTTGTACATGCTTGTTATCAGCTGCATATTCTCCCTTTTCATTTTCTTCAACTGCATTTTTATCCTTTACATATATATGTTTTTAGTGTTCTGTGCAAATATTATAGTGCTTTGTGCAAAATATTTTTAGTATTTATGTGCAAATGTACATGTTTACTATATATACCATACATGTATTTTGTAATTAACAAACATCAGGAAAATACTAGTAGAGTTTTATGTTCCTTACTTGAGTTCTTTGTTGTTCTGATCTAACTTCAATTATTTTGCCTCTTCCAAAACAATCAGATTTCAATTCTTCTACTTGCCTTGCTTTTAAAAGCTACGTTGTCCATCCTTTAAAAGACGGATCAACATAGAATATCTGGAAAAGTTATCAGAAACACAAATTAAGATAATGGACAAGTTATTTTCAAAAAAGATTTTTATGTGGTAAAAGGTGCTTACAGTGAGAAACACTATTGGGCCAGGATAAAACAATGATTTTAGCGAAATCCAATTGTTTTTCGTTTTCACCAAGCATGAAATCAAGTACTCCCCCCAATTATATGCAGCACAATTGTCTAGATCAATGTCATAGTCCAGGATATCTGTAATCAAGTATGATGTTGTATTTCGTTCGATCAATCCATTGGAGACTATCATCAAAAAATTTAGCTTGAACAACTCACTGTCTTCAGTCATGTCTTTCATTACATCAATCACCATTGATGGTGCGATATTGTCCCGTGGTTTTCCAGGGAACTGTGATGTCCATAAATTCTTTCTTTCTTATGTTGTTAAGTAGTTAAAACTTTGCTGTCCAACAGGTAGTCCCAACACATCATGCACATCTTGATCTGTTATTGTGACTGATCCAGCAGGAAGCTTTAAGGCTCGGCAGGAAGCATCAAATGACTGGAGCACATAATAAGCCAGTCTATGTGGTATCTTTCCCATCGAGAAATCCAACAGATGGCCAAAACCGGTTCTTCTTACCCATACCTTTTGTTGGTCAGAAAGCGCAGATATCATTTCTGTCAAGTTAGAATGCGAGTTTCTTAACTTGAAGATATCGCATATATTCTGCTTTTTCTTTCTATTGGGATTCTTATCTGCTTCCTGATAATAGTTATGTAAATTAAATAAGACATGGTAACTATTGATCAGTAAGGTGATTTTTTAAAAAGTGACTTTCGTGTAATATTTACCTTTTCAGGCACCTTTTCTTTCTGCTTCCATTTTTCATTTTCATCTGCTTCTGGTGGTTCATCTTCATCAGTTGGCTGTCAAAAATTAAAAACACCAAAAATCATACAACATATCTGAGGTTTGCCTTTTTAGTTTTATCAGTTACTTTCTTTCTAGCCCCCAGTTCTTCAACTTCTTGCTGCACATTTTTGCCCAATCACTATATTGTTCTAACATAATCTGTAATGCTACAAAGTTGGTCGATTGGAATTTACCTCAACATCATGTTTTCATTTTAGTGCATTTCTTTTCCTAGCAGCATCTTCTTGTATCTTTTTTTGCCTATTTGCTCTGATTTTGAACTTCTTTTTTTGCTTTGTGAGGGCTGCAATACTCTATGGGCTTTGTGCTGGAATATCTGCTGCATGCTTCGCCCTACGTTCTCTTCGTAAACCACTTTCTGATACAAGCTCTGTATCATATCTATCTTCACTTTTAATTTTGGTTTTTGATGGTTGCTCAAAATCACTATCTGAATTATCTAACTCTATGGGGTTAGTGCATTTCTCATCAAATTTCATTTGTTTTAATCTCTTGCTTTGTCTTGTACTAGAACCGGAAAATCAGTACTACTTTAAGATGACTACATACCAAACCATGTTTCTTTTAAGATTCACAATTCTCTAAATACTGATAAAGCAAATAATTACCTCCCACATCAATGATCGTATGTCCACTATCATCAATATTTTGTGGATGGCTATAAGATGTTTTTGGAAACTTCATTTTTTGCAATCTGTTGCTTTGTCTTGCACTAGAACCTGTGTAATTAACATACAATATTAATAAACCAAACATTATATGTGATAAATACACTTAAACAAACCACATTATAAGCATAAATCACTGTTTTATATCACTTTAAAACAGAATAGATTACAAGTCACTATATAAGCATAAATTACAAGTTGCAAATCACCTTTTATTATAAGAAATCACTGTTTTTATATCAGTTTTAAAAAGATCTAGAATCTAAACAAATCAGTAAACTATATACAAAAAAGTACAATATAATCACAACTCACAAATCACCTTTTATTGTAAGAAATCACTCTCTTTATATCACTTTTAAAAAGATCTAGCCTCTAAACAATTCAGTAAACTATATACAAAAAAGCACAATATAATCACAAATCACCTTTTATTGTAAGAAATCACTCTTTTTATATCACTTTAAAACAGAACAGATTACAAGTCACTGTATAAGCATAAATTACAAGTTTCAAATCACCTTTTATTATAACAAATCACTCTTTTTATATCACCACATATCAAAAATTACTATTAATCACAACTTACAAATCACAAATTACAAGTCACTTATTATCATCACAAATCACTAGTTTTATACAGAAAATCACTAGTTTTCATAAAATATTACCTCATTTAGTATTATCAATTGATGTAAAGTATTTGTAATAGATCCTGCAAAAAAGAGTAATGGACACACATTGACATTCGAATCACTTAAAAACGAAAGTAAAACAACAATATCAACTGAAACAAACGAAAATATTCTCTATTGTAACATGCAAAAAATCTCTTAAAAACGGGATTCAAGCAAATAAAACGTGATTCAAGTATAATAAAACGTGATTCAAGTATAATAAAACGTGATTCAAGGAAAATATGAGCGAAATCATCTTCTACGACAATGTAACAAAGTGATTAATACAAAATTTTTACAATAATGAAGAGTATATCATGTTTTATACTTACAATCGGGATATTGTAGTGTTCTGAAGATCTTCAACGGTTTAGATGCTTGATTAGGGCAAATTTGGGGGTGATTAGAAGGTGTGAGCAACAGAGATAATGGTGAATAACGGTGCACAGAGAGGTGATTTCATCGATACTGGTGAATAATAAACAAGGCAGTTAGCTTTGTCTTTTTTTTTTTAATTTGAAAAAGGTCGGGTGCGTGTTTTTGCTTATTAGGCCTAATTTGTAGCCCAATGTGCAGTTCTCACTATAATAGGGGTCTCACTAGAATAGCCCTATATATATATATATATATGCAGGTGCTCAAATGAGACCCCCTCTTATTATGAGAACTGAGAATTAATCCCAACCTTTCTTTTTTTACTATCAACTTCTAATCTGGTCCGTTAATTATTACTGACATCTATAACAGATAAATATACACAAAAATTAATATACGTATATTCCCATATCTCTCACCTTTCTCCTCTCTTTCATCTCTCTTATCGCATCTCTCTCATCTGTCGCCTCTCGTCTCTTGTCTCTCATCTCTATGGATTACATCAATTTTCCATTAATTTTATCTTCGATTTACATGAGTTATAGCATCGATTTACATCAATTTCTGACGAATTTCGCATCTTCGGTGCTATCTCTCTTTCGATTGATAAATGATTTTGTTCATCTCTTCTTTTACAATTGTTTTCGTAATGATTACAGACGATTTGTTGCGAATTAGCAGTTATCAAGGTATTTTTTCCAATTTTTGTTAGTATATTGATATTTATGATTAATCGATTTTTGTTCATTTAATTTTGTTAACAGATTTAGCTTCAGTTTTTGTTTTTTATTCTTATTTGCTGATTAGCTAAAAACTAAGTTGTTTTTAATAATTTGTTATATAACGAAAGATGTGTTTATGAAAGACCAATTGTTTAAGGTAATATATTCTGTTTTTTTAATGCAAACTTCGTTTTAGTGATGTAAAACAATGATTTTTGAATATAATAAGTGATTTTGTAATTTGTGATCTGTGACTAACTAGTAATTTGTCTTTTGTGAATATATTAGTAGTGTAAAACAATGATTTCTTATTATAAAAGGTGACTTGTGAGTTGTGAAAATATAATGTGGTGATAAAGCAGGTATCATGTGCTTTTTAAAAAGTGACGCAAAACAGTGATTTATGAATATAATAAGTGGCTTGTAATTTGTGATATGTGTGTACATAGTACTTTGTGATTTCTGAATATATTAGTAGTGATAAAATAGTGATTTGTTATTATAAAATATGACTTGTGAGTTGTGAATATATAGTATAGTTGTGAGTTGTAAGCTTTTTTTAGTGATTTATTCTCCCTCTACTTACCATTTCAGGTTCAAGTCAGTCAAAACCATATTGAATGCTCTTGTAAAATGTGTGGAATACTTTGTAGACATATTTTTTGTGCACTTAACCATTTTGAAGTGACTAAAATACAATGGAATCTTGTGCTAAATAGATGGAGAAGGACTGCAAAAAATAGACCATCTTCGTCAAAGTTTACTGGGGTTTCTGATGATTTCACCCTTTCAGAAAGATGGAAACTATATCTCTTACAGTGGCTAACATATGGTTTAATTTTCAGAAATCTATGAACAAGGCAGGTGTAGATGTTGAAAAGCTTTTTCATGTGGATCAAGTAGTGAAGCAATTGAATTCAGATCTTGGTGATGGAAGTGGTATGACAAAGAAAGCTCATATGGGAGTGATGATGGGGCCACAGCCGACGGAAGAAATTACCATTCATGCACCAAATCAATGTAAAAACGAGGGTTCTGGTTTGAAGATGTTGGTCAGTCAAAGGGAGAAGGCAATCAAAGAAGGCAAAAAAAAACATAGGCAGTGCAAGTTATGTACTTCATTGGTACATGATGCTAGAACCTGTCCACAAAGAATAAAAGTCACTACATTGGTTGCCAAGGTTGATTCAGCAAATGAAGATCGAGTAACGGTTGATGTAGCAACTGAAGATCAAGTGACAATAAATAATTTGTTTTTCTTTTAGTAAACTAAAACCCTCTCCCATTATATTCAATGTAGAGATGAATCTCTATACAATTGGTGTAAGAATAAAAACTCTATACTTCATTTTGCTATCCATAAACAATAACTTGGTGTAATTTGCTATGCAGTTGTCATGGTCATTTGTAATTTTTTTACTGTCTTGGTTTAATTTCGATTGGTTTTTTTTTTGGTGACTTTGTTATTGTAAACGGTGATTTGTTTTTAAATTTAGAGTAATTTCTGCTTAAATAGTAAACAATAATTTTGTATAATTTTCAATTCAGTGTTAAAGGTGATTTATGTTTTTAATGGACAATTTGAAGATGGTCTGTAATTTTGTTAGTGAGTTGGTTTAATTTGAAAGTAAGTTTTTTTGGTGACTTTTCTAGAAAAAAGGTGATTTGTATTTAAATTGTTAATTTTATAATGATCTCTTTGTATTTTTTTTTGATAAATTTTACTAAAAAAAGTGATTTATATCTAACATATAATTTAAAGGTGACTAGGTGTAACAATCTATGTACATTAAGAATCTAAGTAGAATAAGAGTATATGTTTTATAAAGCAATCAATATAACTACAAAAGTGTAAACTTCTTTTCCATGGAAACACGAAGACAACTTAACCAATACATACTTGAGACAAACAAGTTTACACTTAATCAAATGGAACAATGTCAAGTGGTAACAATGTCAATGATAACATCTTAATAAAATTTGAACAAATACGAGATGGAGTATGTAAATTCCTAAATAGAACATGTTTGTTGATTTTTATCAATCATTTCCCTAATTTGTTTCGGCAATAGTAACACCATCTACAGTTGCATCAACATGATCTACATCATCCTCTGGAAACAACACAGTTCTCTTCTTAACATGTCTTGCTCTTGGCTTTTTCTTACTTGATTCCATGATCGCTTTGAGTAGTCCTTGTCCTGCTAATCTGTTGTATTAGAATTTTGATTCTTTAATAACAAAGTTCCTTTTCTCATTGACATGTTCTCTGTAAGTGCATAATTAAGAAAAAGATTATTAGATCACAAGATAAAAAAAGATGTTTCTGTGGTGACTTTTGGTGTGGAAATTCGTGCAAATTTTAACAAAATACTTACATTAAATCTTGACCCTCCTGTATTATCCATCTCCATACAGCATAATTTTGCATTCAAATCAGTACACTATATAAAAAAAAAATCAGATTATAATCACAACTCACTGTCCTATAATCCCAAGTTACAGGTCACCTTTTATTATAGGTAATCACTATTTTTACATCACTTTTAAAAGAACTAGCGCGCACTACGCCATAGATGGCTTTCTACAAAACTTAGGGGGGGGGGGGTGTTACCTTCTCGGGTGTTACCTTAGCTATGAAATTTTGGACCTACTACAACACTCTAGTTTTGGTGTTACCATATCCTTAAAGGTGTGTTACCTTAGTTGTGGAAGGTGTTAAACTTAGTAACACCATGGGCTGTGTTACCTTAGAGTATAATTAACATATTTTTGAATTTATTTATAATTAACGATTTAATAATTATTAAAATTTAAAATTCAATAATTTTAATCAAGTCATTGAATTTATTACTATAAAAATAATATTCTATAATTATTGAGTAGAATATGTTTAAATTATTATTCTATAATTGAAATATTACACTTTATTTTCATACAATTTTTACAAGAAAAATAATTATTTTTTTAATATTAGAAAGAAAAAGTAACAAAAATTGGGAAAACAACGTGGCTGGTGGCTGGCGGGCTTTCATCAAAAGGTTAAAAAGGAAAGCGGGCTTTCATCAAAAAATTAAAAAGGAAAGCGGGCTTTAATTTTGGTTAAGTCGGGAGAATTGGGGAAAATCAGCAATTAGGTCACATACTCACCTCTCTCTCTCACTCACCGCTCTCTCTCGAACCTCACTCACACAGCTCTCTGCCTCTCTCTCGCAGTCAAATTTCACACTCAAGCTCGCTCACGCTCACTGAAGCTCACTCTCAATCTCGCTAACGCTCACTCAAGCTCTGCCTCACTTGCGGATTAGGGTTAGGGTTGGATTAAGGGTTAATTGGACTCAATCAGCCTCTCTCACTTGCAATTAAGGTATAAATCTCTGTTTTTATCCTTCGATCTGTAAATATAAATGTGTTAATGCTTCGATTTGTATATATATATATGTGTTGCATGCTTCGATTTTGACCTCTCTCTCTCTCCATCTCTCTCTCTCACCCTTCTCTCTCGGTCTCTCTCCATCTCTCTCTCTCTCTCTCTCCCTCTCTCTCTCTCTCTCCCTCTCCCTCTCTCTCCCTCTCCCTCTCTGTCCATCTCTCCATCTCTCTGTCTATCTCCCATGAGAGGAGAAGGGGTCATTTTTGTGATAAATTGAATCTGTAATAATCTGAATTATATGCCTAAAGTCAATGTGTTTCTCGAATTTATGATATATTATTAAAATCTGCGATAATTTGAATTTATGCGTTAGATTGTGTGATAATATCTGTATTGTATGGTATACATAAAATCTGCGATAATTTGGATTTATGTGTGTTTGCTGATGTGCTCTGTTTGCTACTGCCATGTTATGCCTCAGACTTCATTTTCATCTTTGAATAAACACTAAAGTTTCCCCAACTGACTTAGAACTAAGTGGGTATATATATATATATATATATATATATATATATATATATATATATATATATATATTACAATTATTGCTTGGGTGTTTTAACTCATGTATATATATTCCACTTATTTGTATAGGTAGTTTAGGTCTTGAAAGGTAGCTGTTTGCTTAGGTTAGTGTAGTTAATATAAGTGTGCTTGATATTAATGTTGTGATGGATGACGAAGGAAACTCATGGATAACACTTCCAAAGTTTAGTGATGGTTACCTTAGCATAATCCTAGAGATGAAGCTGAAAAAATGGATGAGAATGACATTCAGGTTAGAAGACTTGAATCATATTTTGATTACATGATCTTATCAATGTTCCAAATGTTTTACTAGTTCACTCGTACGTTTCTTTCGATTATGTGCAGTTTGAAAACCTACCACCTCCACCTCCCATAAAACCTTCGGATACACCGTTAAAGTTAACGGCGTATGAACTGATTAAATATAGAAATATCCAGAGGAACAATGAAAAGCTTGAGTCCTTAAATTTGCCTACATTAGCTACTGGACTGGTAGATGAA
Source organism: Saposhnikovia divaricata (assembly GCA_036435485.1). Classification (NCBI taxonomy): domain Eukaryota; kingdom Viridiplantae; phylum Streptophyta; class Magnoliopsida; order Apiales; family Apiaceae; genus Saposhnikovia; species Saposhnikovia divaricata. The sequence goes on from CM071595.1 coordinate 134,421,575, forward strand.
ATGAAGAACAAACGGAAAAAAAAGATGCGAAATGCTAAACAAAATGAAGACGAGCTTCATACAGGACCAACTACTCGCTTGCGAGCTAGTGCTGTAACTTCAACTGAAAAGGGTTCAACTCAGAATGATACGAGTGAGGAGGCAGCAAATCCAGTGCTTGTACAGCCTGCTGCACAAATTCAGTTACCATGTGCAGAAGGAGTTGGTACAATGGCCAATTACCTTGCTATGCAGGAACGCAAACGAACACAAGCTGCTAATGATGTTGCTGCAAGTGGAAGTGGAACTAAAACTAAAACTAACAGAGTTCCGGAAACCGACATGCCATTTATCGAAAATGAAGAAGCTGAACCTGCAGGTTCGGGCATTTTTTATTTTATTTTATGTTTGTAGTAATTACTGTCGACTATATGCATGTTTGTATAGTGTATTGGTTTAACTAACTCTTTATTCACATATATGTTATAAACTCGGTACTTAAAGTCGAAGTTCCTAAACGACCACGAGGGAAAACAAGGATGGATAAAGTACATACAAGGTCGTTTGAGAAAAGGGTTGTTATCTCAGTATACGAGAAGTTCCAGCCTGTGTCAGATGATGACAAAAGAGTTACTGAACTGAGTAACTTTTTGGGGACACTAAAGAGGTGTGCGCCACTGACTTATGCATCCTGGGAACATGTTCCGGAAAGCCTAAAGGACACCTTTTGGAATTATACCAAGGTAATCAATTTATTTTATTTTTGGCTATAATTTTAATTTATCCCTACCAAAATAATGTTGGTCAACTGGCATTAAAGATTTATTTATTCCTTTTTATGTTTCATTTCCATGTAAGCAACGTTTTATCATCCCCGAGGAATGTCGAAAATTGGCATTGAAGACAATACAACAGGCTTGGAAGGGGTACAAGAGTCGAACTAAGAGGGATCATTATACGCCTTTTGCAACTGATGAGGAGAGAATACAAAATAAGCCTGAGGAAATTCCACTTGAGGAATTCAAGTTGCTCTTACAGTATTGGGGAGATCCTGAAGTTCAGGTATACGTAAAATTTAAAATTGGTACTGTTTTCTGCAAGTTTGATATTTGGTCAATTTCCAGTGATATAAACTGATGCTAATATTTTCATGTTTTTTTGTAGGGGAAGGCCGAGAAAAATACTAAAAGTCGTCGTGAGTATAAGGACACACACACTAGAGGTCCAAAACTGTTTTCCCAAGTTAAACACAAGATGGTACGTTTCTTGAGAAGTTATTTAGAAACATTAGGTTTAAGTTGATCGAACATTAAAATGGACAGGGAACATGACTTTTAGGTCTTGGTACTCGCAGTTGAGAAGGATGTATGATTTTCATAGCAGAAGCGTATATGCCATAAAAAAGGAACAGAATTATATATACCTCTTATTTACTAAAACATGACGCAACCAATATTTTCTAATCGCCTAGACAGTCTCTTAAAATCTCAGTCTAAAAGACTAGTTATATGATTATATCTTAATCTTTAAGACAAGTCCAAAGGTACTATTAGTAAATGATATTATTGACCTTGATTTTGCATTTCTGAAGCCTTTTGTACTGCTCAATTGGAATCTAAGCTGTATTACAACCCAATTAAGCTGGCTTGTAGTTGTACCGACTCGGTCCTACAAGTGGCGGCTATGCTTTGCTGGGTCTTGGCTCTAGAAAACCAGTCACAGTTAAGAATGTTGTTATTACTATATACTATTTAGGATGCTTTTTCATTTATGCAATATGTTTTGTTAGATACAAAATTTTATAAAAATTGTACCAATATATATATATTAGAAAATCTGTAATATGTAGATTCAGGTTATTTGTTGGTAAATCAAATGCATACTAGAAAATTTTATAAAAATTGTACCAATATATATATTAGAAAATCTGTAATATGTAGATTCAGGTTATATATTAGAAAATCTGTAATCTGTGTGCAAGAACCCAAATCCATACTGTTAAATAATTTTGAAATATATTATGTTGATCTGCATATTGAGTTTAATATTATGTAGATTCAGGTTATATATTATGTTTTGTTGATTTTTTTTCTAGAAAAAAAAGAACCCAGCACTTGAGTTAACTGATGCCGTAGTTTTTTCTAAAACTCGAAAGCGCAAGCCTGGACATAAATACCAGGCTAATCCTGAAGTAATGAACTTCAGAATTGTAAGTAACTGTATTTTTTTGTCAATCCCTTAAATCCATATTTTACTTTATTCTGTCAATTAATTATTTCCATGTACAATGTTGTTTTGTTTTGTAGGAAACGATTAAGAACAGACTCGAGTCATCCAAAGGAGTTGATGGTATTGAGGAGCTAATTTCTGGTGGAAAATCTCATGGTCCTGGTTGGCTTCTTGGCAGACATGACTCGAGGGTCATCAAAACTTCTTCCCAGACTCCAGCTCCAACAGATTCATACATAGAAGAGTTGACCAATAAGATACGACGAAACCTTGTTGACGACATGGAAGTGAAACTACAAAGGAAGGTCAATGAAGAAGTGGATGCCAAGGTCAATCAGAAGGTCCAGGACAACTTGGCATTTGCCCTCAAAAAATTGGCTGAAGCAAACCCAGGACTGCAGATTAATTTGGGTGAACTTTGTGGCACAATTTCTAGTGACACAGTGGGAGATGGTACTCCCGTGACCGACGGTCCTAGCTCATAGAAATCCACGTAATATAACCTTTTGAACTAGTGTCTTGACATTTCCCTTGTGTTTAATATTTTATTCTACTGCACTTTAATGTTGTAATCTTGGTGTTGGCGGATTTGATCGGATTATGTAGTTTGGTGTTGGAGGATTTGATCGGATTATGTAGTTTGGTTATTTTGTGATGGGATATTGGGATTATGTACCATGTGACTTGGTTGGTTTGTTTTTCTAATGGGAAATGCAATATTTATGCTTTACATTTTTATTATGTTGAACTCAGGGTGTTACCTTAGGTATTGTTATATGTTACCTTAGGTATTGTTTTTCTACAAGCTGCTGCATAGTTTATGGGCCCACATGTGGGCCCCACCAAAGTGGATCCCGTATGTGGGCCCCACCAAAATGGACCCCCATGTGGCGCCCACTTTGGTGGGGCCCACATGTGGGACCCACATAATTAATTAATAATTTTGCAAAATTATAACATCTGAGGTAACATAGATTTGGTGTTGCTATAGAATTGCTTAGTGTGTTACCTTATAGGTCTAAGGTAACGAATTTCCCTATGTTAGCTTATGTGTGTCGCTGTGTTACCTTAGACCCCAAAGGTTACATAGAACAAAACTATCCCAGCTAAGGTGTTACCTTAGCCTTTTTTTGGCCTTTGGTAACGTTTTTTAGGGTATAAGGTAACACAGTCGTGGTGTTACCGTAGGCTGTTTATGGCGTAGTGGCGTTTAAAAGAACCGGTACCCTATCAAAACTCATAAATCACCTTTTATTTTAAGAAATCACCGTTTTTATATGATCACTACATATCAAAAATTACTATTTAATCAAAAATTACAAATCACTGTTCTATAATCACAATATAGTCACAAGTTACAGGTCACCTTTTTATTATAGGTAATCACTATTTTTACATCACTTTAAAAAGAACTAGTACGTTTAAACAAACCAGTACACACAGATTATAACCACAACTCACAAGTCACCTTTTACAATAAGAAATCACCATTTCTGTATTATCACTATATATCAAAAATTACTATTTAATCAAAAATTACAAATCACTGTTCTATAATCACAATATAATCAGAAGTTACATGTCACCTTTTATTATAGGTAATCACTATTTTTACATCACTTTAAAAAGAACTAGTGCGTTTAAACAAACCAGTACACACAGATTATAATCACAACTCACAAGTCACCTATTACAATAAGAAATCACCATTTCTATATGATCACTACATATCAAAAATTACTATTTTATCAAAAATTACATATCACAAATTACAAGTCACTCATTATAATCACAAATCACTGTTCTATATCACTTTTATATAGAAAACCAATATTTTCTAATAGTCATTGAGTAAAAATATATACCTCCTTTACTATTATCCATTGAAGTAAAATAACAGTGATTAGATCCTGCAAAAAATAGTAATAACACACACACAAACATTAGAAAATCAACTGAAATAAACATAAACATCAAAAATCACTTAAAAAAGTATTCTCTGTTGTAACATAAGGAGTATTACCTCTATTTTTGTCTCTTCAATTTGTTCAACTTCGCTTTATGCCAAAAAAAACAAAAAAATATATGATTCGAGTATATTAAAACGTGATTCAAGCAAAATATTAGCGAAATCATCTTCTTCCACAATGTAACAAAGTGATTTAAACACATAATTTTCACAATAATGAAGAGTATACCTACAATCGGGTATATAATAGGGATATTGTAGTTTTATAAAGATTTTCAACGGTTTAGAGGCTCGATTAGGACAAATTTGGGGGTGATTAGAAGGTGTGAGCAACAGATATAATGGTGAATAACAGAGCAACAGAGATGGGTGGTTTCATCGATAACTGTGAATAATAAAGAAGGTAGTTAGGCTCTGTCTAATTTTTTTTTTAATTTGAAAAAGGTAGTGCCGCATGCGTGTTTTCTTTATTGGGTCTGTTTTGTGGCCCAATGTGCAGTTCTCACTATAACAGGGGTCTCACTAGAGTAGCCCTCTATATATACAATTATAGCTTATAACGATCAAATTTTATCACAATGTTTGTAACCCTTTTTTTTTTGCTTCTGTTTGCTTTTGGCTTCATCTATTTTTTTGCTTTGCTTTGGATTTTGTATTTTTTTGTTAGTGATCTCGGTACAGAAACACCTGATCGTGTGAACAAGAATTAGGAGATCTTTCTCTATTTGAGAAGTATAAACACTTGAGTAACTTGGCACAAAATGTTTGAACTTTTACCATTCATTATTTGTTTATTTATTGTAAATTGTTAATATGTCGTTGTTATCTTCTCATTATTCTTGATCGTAATATTCCAATGTCTTCTTTTAATTAATTCAATCAAATCTGATCTTTTATCTATATGTATTTATCACAACGTGTGTTGGCCTAAGAAAACGTGACACAAAATCGACTTAAAAAATAAGTATATTGTTTATTTTGTTGTCTATATACATATTAAATTTGTACAATATTGTGTTCATTAATTTATTTATAAATACTTTTTTTAATTTTTTTCTTAAATAGTCTATATTTTGAAAAATTTTAAAAAATATTACAAGGTCGCCGAGAAACGTGTCAAATATGTATTTACTACAACGGGTGTCGGCCTAAAAAACGTGATACAAAATCAACATAAAAAATAAGTATATAGTTTATTTAGTTGTCTATATATATTAAAATTTGTACTATATTGTGTTCAATAATTATTTATAGATTTTTTCTTTTCTATTTCTTTCTTACATTTATATTCTAAATTATTTTAAGAAATATTACAAAGCCGCCGCGAAGCCCGGCTTAGTCAACATTATAATATGATGGGTATATATCATTTATTATAATACCTGAGTCTACCCATGCACAGTTAACCAATCAGAAAACTATGAATTATTTTTAGAACCAATCAGAGCTGACTTCTAAATTTTAGACCAATCATATATTATTAAGAATTTTTCTTATTTACATTCTCACCATACCTCATTAACCATGGTTAATTAACACTTTTAATTTAAATACAATAATGATTTTATCTAACATATCCATAAATACATATTTTTTAAATCAGAAAAATTACTAAAAAATCACTATTTTAATTTGAAATCAATCACGATATATACTATTATATATTTTAAATTAAATTTCATAACCACTAATTCATCAATCAGCCACTCTTTTAATATAAAGTCAATCACAATCATATTATCATAAATAACAAATTGATTTCCATAATATATATTATAAAATTATAACCGACTTTAAACAATTTTAATCGAACTCAATTAGAAATCTGAAAAAATCAGATTTGTAATCAGATTTTAAATACCTTGGATAAAATCCATACCTTCAAATACTCGAATTTTTTTTAAAAGTTCAAAAATATATTTATTCATAATTTGTTAATAAAATTAATTAATAAATGCATATATGCCAACACTACATATATTTTAATTATTTAAATAATTAAATACACGCTAGAAGAGTATTATTATTTGTTTGTGAAGAAATTACCAATCAAAAAATAAAATTATTTTAGAGACAATCATAATTTACTTCTAAATTTTTACTCAATCAATCATATACAAAACTTTTATTATTTACTATGCTTATTCTAATTTACTAATCACGGTTAAATTAAATTAAAATACAGTAATATCTTGATTTAATAAATTCGTACATCACATGGTTTTTAATTTTAAAAAGTCACTACTAACCGTAAATAATATTTTTTATAAATCTACATAACAGTAAATTACATATGTTTATATATTTTAGTTATGAATTGTTTTTTAACATCCTTTATTATAATACCTGGGTCTACAACGTATTAGATAACCAATCAGAAAATTGTGAATTATTTTAGCATCAATCAGAGTCTACTAAATTTTAGATCGGTTAAACTTAATTTTAGTAACCTTAAGTTGGCTAGGTCCAATATAATCAACAGAAAAATGATTTTGACAAAAAAAAATTGAAACTGATTTAGGTTTTCATCATCCCCATTCCAAATCCTCCCAAGATTACTTCTTATTAGAATATTCAGTGGCCGGCTTCAATAATTCTGTGATTTACTTAATTGTGGGAATCAATCCTTACCACATTACACCAAATTGTTTACATTATTAGACGTGTCTATAGATAAATGGCTTTTTTTAGAAAATTGGGTTGCCAATGTTATCATTCATAACTTATATGTATGATCACTAAAATATATATTGTATCATTGTCCATACATTTAAAAATACAATGACCTTTGTGAAGGGGTCAATGCCCATGATTCCTCTGAAGCAGAATTAGATCCCTGTAAGTTGATCCTAGAGAAAAACACACAAGTCACATTCAATGAAAATGCATTCTATATTTTTTTTTCTTCAACACATCAATAAAAAATCTCTTTACTTCGTTAACTTAATTTCTAATGAATTTAATATTGTATATATTGCTGTTTCACCAACTTAATATTTAAAGGTACATAATAAATGGTCATAACCATTCAGAAAGCATCTTAAATTCACATCACGAATCAATGAGAAAGGGCATAGAAACAATCTTAAAACCATTAATTGTCATTTATTTTGAACCATTTTTTAATATAATTATCATTCAAAATCAAACCATATATTTTTCTATAATTATCATTTTGATTATTTGTCTTTAAATTTATTTTTTGTAATAATTAAAAAATTCAAGAATGTAAAGTCTATTAATTAGTAAGTCCACATTAAAATTAATATTAATTTTGATGTACCAATATTTAAATAAACGATTTATGATTATCATGCAAAATCAGAATCATCCATTTTTTTTTTTCATTTTTAGCATTTTAAATCCTTGTTTAATTAAATTTAGTTTGTGGTTTGCCATTAATTAAATGAAAACCAGGAATGTAAAGATAATTACTTAGTAATTTCGCATAGATATAATATTAAACTTGTAACACCCCCTTCCCAAAATGAAAGGAGATATTACTTATAATCCATAAATCTGCAAACAGAGCATTAAAATAATCTCTAAATAACGGTTAAACAGTCTAATAATCTTCGAATAGTATTAACCTCCAAAATTACAATTCAAACCAATAAATACGAAAACCAAAATCTGTAAATAAATAATCAATTCTAAATAATACTAGAAGTCCATAAATCCTAAGCAACGAAATAAGGGTAGCTCTCCATCACACAGTCCCAGATCCCCCTAAGCACCTGCCAGAAAAAGAATACGGCATGAGCCAACCGCCCAGTATGGATTTGGAATACAGTTTATAAAATAGAAAAACATATATAAATATTTGACAGTTATAATAAAACATTTATTTTAAAAATATGCATGAAGCAACGAGGGGTTAGGATATTTCATACCGAGATTAGAACAGAACAGATATAGATACACACATCATATGGTACCTAATGTGTGCAACAAACCGGATAATGTGTATGGCATATACACGTCACCATCAAATCAAATCAAATCTGGGTGCACCAACGTATCCTGAAACAAATATCAAAATGCGCAAAAGCTCACCACCTGAGCTATCAGAAGGATACGTCGTGACCAATCACACTGCCACAGAAGTGTCATGTCACTGGTGCCGCAATGACATGGCTGTAGTACCCCTACAGCTGTTAATTCGGTATACCCTATATCGCTAAGGGTTCAAATAAAGTATTTTCGAAAATCTTTATAAATCACATAAAACAGATATTTGAACATCTCCAACAAATATTTCAGAAAATTTCAGAAAGTCGCAGAAACAAATATTTAAATATATTAAAAAAAATCACTTTCCAAAGTCAATGAGTCAAAACATTTTTCAAAAGTAGGACAGTCAAAATAATCAAAACCAGGTGAATAGATTTGAGGACAAAACAGATTTAGTATAATAAATCTTAAAATGAATAGCGCTGAATAAAAGGAGAGAGAATCCGTTCCTCTAAAATAACAATCTCGCACTCTAACAAATCGGAAAAAGGCCTCACTAAATTCCCGGCTCCCATCTATGTTACAGAAAATAATTTATTATTAAATGCATTCCTTTATATAATATTCAATTTATTATATATATAATATATATAATAGAGAGATAGAGATAGAGAGAGATCTACATAATAAAGATACAGAGAGGAGAGAGCAATGTTATTATTCATATGTCTAACAAGGTACATGTAAGGCTTTATATAGCCTACCTAAACATGAGTTACAATGAAGTAAAAAGCCAAAGGTTTGAAGTTGAAAAGCTAGGTTGGAGTTACAAAGATACTTGAAGAGCTAAAGTCATTCATTCAATATTACATAACACCCCCCTTGAATGACTCGCACAAACATCATGCCTCGTTAAAACCTTACTAGGAAAAACCCTGTGGGAAAAACCCTAGTGAAGGAAAAAGAGTACATGAGTTGTACCAAAAGGAATGTATAATAAATGTCTCCCCCTCATTGTAGTAGGACTAGTGACGTCAGCATAAATCTCGAAATCTACGCATTCCAATCTGATATACTAACTTCTCGAAAGGACTTGTTAGAAGTGCTTTGGTGAATAAATCTGCTGGATTGTCGCAAGAACGAATCTGAGAAACATTGATTTCTCCTCTTTGTTGTAGTTCATGAGTAAAGAAGAATTTCGGGTCTATATGTTTCGTCCTGTCACCTTTGATGTAGCCCTCTCTAGTTTGTGTTATACAAGCTTCATTGTCTTCGTATAGAGTCGTTGGAATGTGTTTGTTTACTACCAGACCACATGATTCTCGGACATGGTGGACAAGAGATCTTAACCATACACATTCTCGGCTTGCTTCATGAAGAGCTAATAATTCAGCATGATTTGAAGATGTAGATGCAAGAGTCTGTTTTGTAGATCGCCAAGATATTGCAGTATCTCCATATGTGAATATGTAACCTGTTTGTGATCTTCCTTTGTGGGGATCAGACCGATATCCTGCATCTGCATAACCAACTAATTCCACTTTTGAGTCTTTAGAATAAAACAAACCCATGTCCATTGTTCCTCGAAGATATCTAAATATTTGTTTCAGGCCAGTCCAATGTCTTCGAGTTGGAGCAGAATTATGTCTTGCCAATAGGTTAACAGAAAATGCAATGTCAGGACGTGTACAATTGGCAAGGTACATTAGTGCTCCAATGGCACTAAGATATGGTACTTCTGGACCAAGAAGCTCTTCTCCTTTTTCTCTTGGGCGAAATGGATCCTTATGATTTTCTAGTGAACGCACCACCATAGGTGTACTAACAGGATATGCTTTGTCCATTATAAAACGTTTAAGGATTTTTTCGATATAAGCTGACTGGTGGACAAAGATTCCTTTAGATAAATGTTCAACTTGAAAACCAAGACAAAGTTTCGTTCTACCCAAGTCTTTCATTTCAAATTCTCTTTTCAAATATTCAGTCGTCTCATGAAGTTCACTGAGGGTCCCAATGATGTTTAAATCATCAACATAAACTGCAATGATTGTAAACCCCATTTTCGTCCTTTTAATAAAAACACATGGGCAAATAACATTATTGATATATCCATCTTTCAACAGATACTCACTGAGACGATTATACCACATGAGACCCGATTGTTTCAACCCGTACAATGATCTTTGCAATTTGATCGAGTAAATCTCTCGGGGTCTTGAACCACATGCTTCGGGCATTTTTAAACCATCGGGAATTTTCATATAAATGTCATTATCAAGTGACCCATATAAATAGGCAGTCACAACATCCATCAAATTCATTCGGAGCCCTTCTAGAATTGATAAACTTAGTAAGAATCTGAATGTTGTTGCATCCATGACCGGTGAATAAGTCTCTTCATAATCAATTCCCGGTCTTTGTGAGAAACCTTGTGCAACAAGTCGTGCTTTGTATCTCACAACCTCATTTTTCTCATTTCTTTTACGCACAAATACCCATCTATATCCAACGGGTTTCACACCTGCAAGTGTTTGGACAATAGGTCCAAAAACTTGACGTTTTTCAAGAGATTTTAATTCTGTCTCAATTGCATCTTTCCATTTTGGCCAATCATTTCTCCTTTTACATTCGTAGATCGATCTAGGTTCATGATCCTCTATTTCCTCAGTAATATCAACAGCAACTGCATATGAAAATACATCGTCCATAACAATTTCTTTTCTATTCCACCTCTTCCCTGAAATCACAGAATTTATAGAGATCTCTTCGTTGTCAACGATTTCAGGTGTTTGATCACTTTTTGAAGACGTCTCTTCATCGATCAATTCTACTTCTTTTACACTGATGTCATTTGATATGCCAGCTTCTTTGTTTAGTTTCCTTGTCTTTCTTGGATTTTTATCCTTGGATCCAACAGGTCTACCACGCTTCTGGCGTGCTTTAGACTCATTTGCTAGCATGGTTTTATTCTCTTCATCAGAAAGTTTAATTTTACAAGGAACATTAACAGCTGGTATATGTGACTTTGTCAATGTCTTGACATCAGTGTATTTTTCAGGCAGTCTATTTGCCACTTCTTGTAGGTGGATTATCTTTTGAACTTCAAGTTCACTTTGATTTGTTCGAGGATCATAATGAGACATAGGAACTGCATTCCACAAAATTTCTTGTCTTTCTTTATCAGATTTTGTCTTATCTCCCCCTAATGCAGGAAAAACTGTCTCATCAAATTTGCAGTCGGCAAACCCTTAAATAAATCACCAGTCATGGGCTCCAAATATTTAATGATTGAGGGAGAATCAAATCCAACATATACCCCTAATCTTCTATGGGGTCCCATTTTTGTTCGTTGGGGAGGAGAGATCGGAACATAAACTGCACAACCAAAAACTCTTAAATGAGATATATTTGGTTCTTTACCATTTACAAGTTGCATAGGGGAATATTGGTGATAAGAAGTCGGTCTTAACCGAACTAAAGAAGCTGCATGTAATATCGCATGTCCCCATGCAGAACTTGGTAAATTTGTTTTCATGAGTAAAGGTCTAGCAATCAGTTGTAGCCTCTTAATGAAAGATTCTGCTAGACCATTTTGAGTGTGCACATGAGCAACAGAATGTTCCACTTCAATCCCAATCGACATACAATAATCATTGAAACATTGGGATGAAAATTCCCCCGCATTGTCCAATCTTATTTTCTTTATATTATGATCAGGGAATTGTGCTCTCAACCGAATTATTTGAGCAAGTAGTCGTGCAAATGCAATGTTTCGAGTGGACAACATGACATGCGACCATCGTGTTGAAGCATCAATAAGTACCATAAAGTACTGAAATGGTCCACTTGATGGGGTGATAGGTCCACATATATCTCCCTGAATACGTTCCAAAAAATTTGGACATTCAATTGCAACTTTTACCGGAGATGGTCTTGTTATTAATTTTCCTTGATAACAAGCAACACATGAAAAATCTTTAGACAAAGGAATAATTTTGTTCTTGAGGGGATGTCCATTTGAATTTTCTATAATCCTTCGCATCATTGTTGAACCCGGATGACCTAAACGATCATGCCATATGATAAAATTAGTCGGGTCTTTTAATTTTTGGTTTATCACCATATTTGACTCAACTGGATTTATAAAAGTATAATACAATCCAGATTTATATGAGGGGAGCTTTTCCATGAATCTCTTCATCCCTGAAACAATTGATGTGATATATAAAAATTCTTCATCATTTTCATTTATTGTCTCAATGTGATATCCATTTTTACGTATATCTTTGAAACTCAAAAGATTTCTTTGTGATCTGGTGGAAAACATTGCATCATCGATGCTAAACTGTGTACCATTAGGTAATATTATATTTGCTCTTCCGGAGCCCTCAATAAGATCTGATGCACCAGATATAGTGTTAACATTAGCTTTAGCTAGAGTTAGATGCGAAAAGTATTTTTGATTTTTCAATATTGTGTGTGTTGTTGCGCTATCTGCTAAGCAAAGTGATTCATCGTCGTTTATAACGCATGAAGAGAGGCTGCTGGCCATATTTCTTCACAAAAATAAATAACACCTTAATTAGAAATATAATTAACGTTTCTTTTGATGATAAGATAAGCAACATATAAAGTTCAAACATAAAACCTTATGGTCCAAACATAAATATTCATAGTTCAAACATAAATCTTAACAAGAAGACAAGAACTTATTATTTAATTAATATTGGCATCATCACCACCAAATTTGGCCACTTCCATATTGCCATCTTCAAAGAAGTCTGCCACTTCCATATGAGTAGAACTGATTGGTTTAATTTGATGTCCCTCTCCAAGGTGTGCTTCAAGGTGGGCAATTCCCAAAGGATCACTTTGTTCAGTAAAATTAGTCTCCACACCTTTCAAAGAGGCTTGATAAAGATCAACAAGGTGCTTGGAGGTACGACAGGTATGACTCCAATGACCTTTCATTCCACAACGATGACAAGTGCTTTCAACCCTTTTATCCATCACACTTCCCTTGGGCTTTTCCTCATTTTTTGTCCACTTCTGGTGATGAGGTTTCTTAAAATTTGAGAATTTCTCGTGATCATGGCCTCGACCACGTCCAAAACCACGCCCACGTCCACGGGCTCGCCCACGTCCAAATCCACGTCCATGCCTACGCCCACGTCCAAATTGCTTATTTTGTCCATATTCATTACTAGTCACAACATTCGCTTCAGGGAATGGTGTTGAACCAGTTGGATGTGCTTGATGATTTTTCAGCAAGAGTTCATTGTTTTGCTCGGCAAGGAGCAAAACTGATATAAGTTCAGAATATTTGTGTATCCCCTTTCGCGATATTGCTGCTGCAGGAGCATATTATTGGCATGGAAAGTGGAGTAGGTTTTTTCCAACATATCATTATCAGAGATTTTTTCACCACATAATTTCAATTGTGAAGTAATCTTAAACATTGCAGAATTATACTCGCTTACACTTTTAAAATCTTGTAAGCGCAAGTGTAACCAATCATAGCGAGCCTTAGGAAGTATGATAGTTTTCTGGTGGTCATATCTTTCTTTCAGATTGTTCCAAAGAGTTAAGTGATCTTTCACAATTAAGTATTCAGTTTTCAATCCCTCATCAAGGTGGTGGCGGAGGAATATCATAGCCTTTGCTTTATCTTGTTCGGAGGTTTTATTTACCTCTTTTATGGTGTCACCAAGACCCATAGCACTCAAATGAATTTCGGCATCCAAGATCCATGTCAAATAATTTTTGCCGGTGACATCAAGTGCATTGAACTCAAGCTTCGTAAGATTTGACATTGTAACTAAATGAACAAAATACAAAATTATCACAATTTATAAAAACATAAAAGACAAGAAAATATTAATCTCGCAAGTGGTATATATCAACATAACTCTTAATCTTTACCCAACATGAGTTAATGGAAAAATAACAAGCACCCAATCACCTAATATCAATTTAACTAGGAGCAAGGTGACAATTGCGAGATTAGCTATACATGATAAAAATTAAAAGAAGGCATTTTAACTAAAAGTGGAATAAACTGATAATTTCTACACATTAAAACAAAAGCAATCTAAACTATTGACCTAAAATATTGTATTACACCGAAAGACTATTATAGCATAAAGACATGAAAAAGAAAAAGAAATGCAAAATTACTATTAAATAAGTGCTTGAAGCAAAACACAAAAGAATACATAAAAAAAATATGTACTTCAGGCATTTTTTAAAATAAAATTAACAAACACAAAAAAAAAACGAAAGAATGTATAACAATTATTGAATGTCAGGGAACATGTAAAGCAATCTCAGTTATTCTGGCAAGATTAAACATGTACTTTATATAATTTGTAATCTAATACAAAATGTTGATAAGATTATTAGCTGGAGTATAAAAACAAATATGAAAGGATAATGGACTTAAAGCACATAAAATGGCACAAACCTAAGTACATGCATATCATATAAAGGGGACAACAAGTTATCTATTTTTTTTTTTATAAAATACCATATGTAAAAGATTTTGCCAGTAAATATATGTTAGGTCCAAATGTGTTGTAGAGGGGGGGTGAATACAACTTTTCGAATATGAGAAGCAATAAAAACGATGCAATAAATGAACACACAGATTCAAGGAATATATTTCTTTATATATAACTTGAAAGGGTTGCTACAACATTCATTACAAAGTATAACAGAAGTTGAGAGAGAAGTGAATGATACTAAGCTCTGTGAATGCACTCTCTCTTTTTCTCTTGTGTTTTTCTCTAGAATTGCTCACACACTAAAACATTACACAAGTACTTCTATTTATACTACATGTAATCTATGTCCTGTAGTCTTCAAAGACTAAGATGTACGTGGCCCAATGATGTCCACATAATTCTTGCCTTGTCTTGAAAGCTTGGAAATCTGCCAATCAGAAGATGCCATGTGTCAAGTTGAAGCTGCACCTAAGTAGAACTTCTACTTGAGAATTTCTACTTGGCTATCTCGAAATTCCTAAGTGGAACTTCTACTTGGCTATCTCGAAATTCCTAAGTAGAACTTCTACTTGAGAATTTCTACTTAGCCATCCAGAACATTTAGTACTTAGAAAATATTCTGGTCTTCAACTTGAAACTTCAATGCACATCTTGAACTTGTGATATCTTCATGTCTTCTTTATTCTTCAACAAGCTCTTGAACATGGTTCTTTATTACTGACATAAACTTGCTATCAATGTCCTGACACTTGATGCACTGGTCTGGTTCATAAGTGACTAGTCTTGATAGTGTTTCTGCTTCTTGAATAAATTACCATATTCACTGAATAACTTGGCTTTCCAATATTTGCTTTCCTTCTTCTTCACTTGAAATCAATTGGTCTTGTTGATACTGATAGTTATGATCTTGATTCTTGATTTATCAAATCACTGAGGCATGAACAACTTTAACTTGAACTTCTCTCAATGATTTCTTCTTGGCTTGATCATAGTTAGCATGTTTAATTGTATCAATTACCTTGTCTTCATTTAGTGTTGATTTCTTGTGACTTCCTGTTCTTGATTGTCTTCTGGTTAAGTATCTTTTCCTTTAGTTTGAGTTACATTAGTTATAGTGTTACAAGTTTATACACTCTGCCTTTCAATATACTTTACCTTTATCGAGCTTAAGTGATCGCGGAATTTCTTCACTTAAATGATTTGAACTACTTTTGTATAGCCACCTGCTTAGTCTTCTAAAACACCCGTAATAATTCTATCACGTCTTTTTCTAAACGGAGCTAATTCGTGCTGATAACGTATTATATATATAATATATATAATAGAGAGATAGAGATAGAGAGAGATCTACATAATAAAGATAGAGAGAGGAGAGAGCAATGTTATTATTCATATGTCTAACAAGGTACATGTAAGGCTTTATATAGCCTACCTAAACATGAGTTACAATGAAGTGAAAAGCCAAAGGTTTGAAGTTGAAAAGCTAGGTTGGAGTTACAAAGATACTTGAAGAGCTAAAGTCATTCATTCAATATTACATAACACAATTGATTTATTAATACATTTAGTCATTTGCAGCGTAGGTAACAATCTTTATTCTATATTAATATGCACACAACCTGTAACCAAAATACTACTCCTAGTGAATGCTAACTAGTAATGCCTCTATCCTGGACGTTGTTTTATATTACAAGTTATTTAATGCATGGCTACCAATACTAATTTAATATTAATATCTAGTACACTCAACAAGGAACTTCAATTCTAATTCTTAAATTCTTGCTAGATGCAGAGACATGCTTTCAAGTTGTCACTCTAAAATTAAAATAGTAGTACATGAAATATATATATATAGTCAAAACTTAATAATGAACTAACACATAAATTTATCTCATCAATTAACAAATAAGGACATGAAGTAAATTAATATAATATAAACATGTAACCTAGACCATTAATACTCGGATGCAGTATAGAGAACAAACAAAAGTCAAAAGTCAAATTTTCTTTTGTATCGTAAATTGTAGAAAAGAGTAATAACTTATTTAACCATCATTAACAAAATAATAACTTTATTCAAAATTTAATTTTAGCCGTATTATTTTGAAAACAACAACACGATCCACGACATAGTAATTCATAGCTTAAGTATTATATGACAATCAAGTGACAAAATCCATGTAAACCAAATTTTCACAAAATCCATTTAAACCAAATTTTCAATATTTAAATCGAAAAACCAAAACACAATCAAGCAAATCAATTTATATAAAGTGACATGCTGACACCCTTAAATATGCATAGCCAGTGTACTAGTATAAGAGATAGTGACAAAAAACCTGGTAGTGCTTTTTGAACAAATAAAATCGCCTAATCCTCTGTTGCTACTCGCGACTTTTTTTTTTCTTTTTCTGTATCTTCCTTTCACAGCCGCTCCTCTCTAGGGTTTTATTAATAGACACCGTCTTTGGACTATATATAAATATGGATCCAATCATCCTACAATTATTAGAATTCTAAAAATTATTATCACTTCTTTTCCTTTTCTAATTAACAGAAAATTTAATCACTTATTCTAATCCTAATTCTAATTCTAATTCTATTATTATTATTATTATTATTATTATTATTATTATTATTATTATTATTATTATTATTATTATTATTATTATTATAAAATCACGTATATTACAAAACTAGGTGTACAATTAATTAAATATATATAAATTTGATGTGACGCATGTGTAAATAAAATTTTAATTTCAAAGATATATTTAATAATTTTACTATTTCAAAATTTAAAAATTTTATATTTTTTTATGTCTCATATTTTTCTCCGCTTCTTACCTTTTTCACCTCCAATCATTTACAAGATAATCAAATCGATGTATATGAAATATATGTGTAACCTTGACAAATTAAAATAAGTTGAAATTACATCATTGTAAATTTTGTTTATGGTTTGTTGTGAGACTAACAGAGAAATTTACTACAAAAAATCAGTTTAACTACCTTTTTGAGATTATACCACATTCCGGTGAGTATCCTTATTCATATCTCAAACTAAGTATGACTACCGTAGTTGTATATCTACGAAATGTTTGTATTTGGAAATTTAAATTATTAAATTGAGAAAAGTTAATGTTTGTGAATGATGTTGTTTTTTATAAGAGTTAATCACTTTATGTATCTACTTTTGATTTTCTTACTAACAAAAACACACACACACACACACACTTATTCACACACACATGCATGTTCCAAATTAAAGCATATAACTTTTCTCAACCTAATGATACTTATATTAATATATTTGTTCGTGTGTCAAATGCATATTATGCCACAATTTTTTTGTTGTCAAAGTAGTTATAAAAACCACCTATCTATATTCTCCAAAATCATTTTTGTACTTTGGTAGTCAAATCCTGAAAAAATTCGGATCAGACCAAAATTTGTGTATATAATTATTTTTATATTACTTTAAATTATATAATATAGATATTAAATATTTAAGTACATCATAAATTGACAAACTAAATTAGTAGGTAATAAATTGATGAAATAGTAGAGATCAACATTATAATCTAAATAATTAAAGTCATATTTCATACGATAAATAATTGGCATTCACATGTTTAGGAATTGCGATTATTTCGTAAAAAATAAGACATGGACTGCAATTGTAAACATATAAAAACTTGCAAAATAATTTATCTATTTAAACTTTTAATAAATAAACATTGTATTATAAAAATTAATTTTTTTATGTTGAAATTAACTAACCGGTTCGGTCCCAAAATCGAATATATTAGGTCTGGTCTCTGGTCTAAGAAATTAGGAGAATCCAGTCTTCGATCGATCCGTGTCGATCCGGTCCGGTTCAATTTTGGACATTTGTGAAACCCTATGTGCAGTATAATATGACCATTTGACAACCTCCAAAGGTTCGATTAGAAGTCCAACTGGCAGTATAACATGTTTATTCAACAACTTCCAAAGAGTTGGCACTTCCTATTCCGTTTACGTTAATAGAAGAAAAAATGTGTAGATTCTTATATTTATATTAATAATTATGTTTTTTTATTTTTTATGTTCGGTCCTCTATACAAGGCTATATTGAGCTGATTTTTTCCTAAAAAGGGCATAAAATGTCATAAAACTATTTGAAAATAAAATAAAAAAAAAATAATTTAGTTTTTGATACATATATAATTTTTTTGGTAATTGTTTCATTTTTTTTAGAATTACGCATTCGATGCGTAGCACAAGTAAAATGCTAGTTTTTTTTTTTACATTTGTGGTCTTTTTAGCTTTCCTTAAAAATATTCTTTAAGAGATTTCTTTGATATTATTTTTCAATTTGATATTTTCTGAGAACGTTATCAGTTTTAATATTCTCTTTAGTGTTTTAAAATAATAATTTCGAGCCTGGATCCTCTGTCCCCTTCTGTGTGTCCCCTGTACAAAAAGAGTGCCCCTAGCGGGGCCCCTTTATTAAAAATTTTTTTTTTTTTTTTATTATTTTTTAATACAGGGCCCCCGTCAGGGGCACTTTTTTTGTACAGGGGACACAGAAGGGGACAGAGGATCCTCACCCAATAATTTCACCTTATGGAATCTTTTTAAGCTATTTATAAAAGTATGAAAATAAAGATGGTAGTTTACTGTTGTCGCAACTAAAATTTCTTACGCGTTTAAGCACAACATTTTTTAGTAAGATATTGTTACTAATATTAACTACCATTTTGGAAGGAAAATCTTTCATATACGTCCTACTAGAATAGTATGTGTTCTTTAAAAAAATATGTAAAAATGTGTGGAGTATTCCACATCATTTTTTTTTGTGAAAAGTATTCCACATCATTTGAATGAGTTACAAACATGTGAAATGTATTTTATATCGATGGTAATGTAGATCATTTAATAGAACACCAATTGTTCTTCTATTTTACGGCATGTACTAAAGTTAGAATACCAATTAGATTTATTCTAAAACACTAATTTGTCGCACCATTATAGATTAGCCTTACAACAAAAAAAATCGCAAACATCATTTGAATGAGTTACAAACATGTGAAATGTATTTTATATCGATGGTAATGTAGATCATTTAATAGAACACCAATTGTTCTTCTATTTTACGGCATGTACTAAAGTTAGAATACCAATTAGATTTATTCTAAAACACTAATTTGTCGCACCATTATAGATTAGCCTTATAACAAAAAAAATCGCAAAATAATTCGGGTGAGGATTCTCTGTCCCCTTCTGTATGTCCCCTTTTGTGTTCCCTATACAAAATAGGCGGGGCTCACCCATTTTGTATAGGAGACACAGAAGGGGGCATGAAGAAGGGGACAGAGGATCCGGGCTCATATAATTCACCTTCATTTTAGTCATACAAGTCTTAAAAAAATTAGTAAAATCCAAAAAAGATTTTATTAGTATCGAGTCAAACTTTAATAAACTCATATTCTTGAAAATTACATACGAAAATATAATGTTACTAAGAAATATGGAAATGATATTGAAAATTTAAGCTATTAAAAGTATGCATCAATCTGGAAATTTGATTTGCTAGACACAAATGGTAATTAAATATGTTAATAAACAAAACTTGCGGTTAATAGCAATTTTAAGTGATTGAATCAAATATTAAGTGATTTAATCAAATATTCTGATTGATTGAATCAAATATTAAGTGATTGAACCAAATATTTTGTTAATGGCAATTTTAAGTGATTGAATCAAATATACTGATTGATTGATTCCATATATACATTAATAGCTAATTGATTTGCTTGTTTTTGATTTTCCGAATATGTCCTTTTGAGATAAACATGGAATTATTTTTAATTAATAGTTGAATATTTAAAGCCATCGGATCAAAAACAAATCAATGGATGTAGATCTGGTCTCTCGGTTCTCTCATGTAAGAGGGTTCTCCCTCGAGCATGAACATATATATATATATATATATATAGGCTAGCGTTCAAATAGAAACCAACCTTAGAATAGAAACTAGAAACCTACGCTAAATAAATTATATTTCATTTATTTTAATGGCCCCGCTATGGGCACCTTCACAAAAAACTTATAAAATTCTTGGCTCTATTCAACAAAAATATTAAAAAAATTTAAAAAATAAAAAAAAGTTACTGTTCACGTGCCACGTCATCAGGTGAAAAGTAATTTTTTTCAAAAAAATTTTAAATTTTTTTTGTTAAATAGAGCCAATAATTTTAAACGTTTTTTGTATTAGGGTACCCCTAATTTGGTCATTAGATTAGCTTGAAATATTTAATTTAGGTTTAGTTTCTAGTTTTTATTCTAAGTTAATTTCTATTAGAACAAGACCCTATATATATATATATAGGGTCTTGCTCAGATGAGAACCCCCACTTATGGTGAGATATGAGATCTAATCCTAGCCATTCATTTAAATACATTATATTCATCTCTTACCATTCATTTTAAATTTTAATATTTTAATATTTTACATTTGGGATTTCACCATCTTTTTACTAATTCAACCACCCATCCCCACGGCAACCACCACCGACGACCACCACCAACTCCGGCGACCACCAGAAAATCACCACCGGCAAACATAAAATCACCACCGCCAAACCAGAAATCACCATCAGAAACGCAAAAATCACCACCAGCAAACACAAAATCACCACCGGAAAACCAAAAATCACCATCAGAAACACAAAAATCACCACTCCCCCCCGGAATCATTTCCACCGGAAAACCAAAAATCACCATCAGAAACACAAAAATCATACTCCCTCCCGGAATCATTTCCACCGGAACAAACTCTCTCGTCTTAACTAAATCACAAATAACACACGCTTCGCTTAATTCATTACTGTTCGAACCAATTTTCGACATTTCAGAAACCGAATTCTCGAGAAACGACTCGATTTCATTCGGCCACGGCTCGGAGTTGGAGGCAGGGCAGGGAGACTTAAACGGAGTGTTGAGCCACGTGGACAGAATCTCGATCGCCGCTTCCGGCGAAGTAGACATGCCGGAGACAGACAAGACGTTGGAGTTGTTGATAGATCGGCAGTTTTGAGCTTCGGCGAGTGAAGTACACGTGGCGGCATACACGCCGGGGAATTTGTTGGCGGAATATATCTGTTGGTGGAAATGATGGGTGGGGGGAAATGAATTGGGGTATGTACGCGTTTGGGTATGTACGTGTTTGTCTGTTACTGTGTGTTGTCTGTATTTGTGTGTGTGCAGTGTGTATGGTTTATGGTGAGTGTGTATTTAATGTGTGGCTGTGATTAAAAGAGGTTTAAAATTTGTGTGGTTGAGATTAGATCTCAGTTCTCACAATAAGATGGGGTTCTCATTTGAGCAAAACCCTATATATATATATAGTCAGTGAATTGTGTATATATTTTAGCTCTTCTCAAATACACGGAGTCCATATAGATAGGTTTTTCACTTTTTATTTTTTGTTGCTTTAATATTTTTGCACACAATTTAAAGTTAGTAGAAGGAATGATTCCATTATTAAAAAAAACAACTAATTTGAAAAAAAAAAGTGAAAGAAGAGTAGTGTTAGAGATCCCAAAATATGGATCCCGAATTTGTTCCCAAATAGTGTCTTGTTTTAATTGGTGCTCTTGGTGTGAATGCAGGGGGCCTTCATTATTATTATTATTATTATTATTATTATTATTATTATTATTATTATTATTATTATTATTATTATTATTATTATTATTGTTATTATTATTGTTATTATTATTATTATTATTATTATTATTATTATTATTATCATTATTATTATTATTATTATTATTATTATTATTATCCAATCAAACATTGCCACCTAATCATTTGGTACCCAATTTGGGAATACTTTTGGGAACTCTAGCATTTATCGTGAAAGAATAATTTGTTTGATTATCTCTCTTTCAACATAAAATTTAGAATTATTACAGTAAAATGGAACTAAAGGTAATCTGTTGATACGTTGATTTGTATTATGAGTCAGACCTTTAAAATAAGATATGGTGCATGGATTATATACTTTTTAATATCTAATTAAATTTTCTTAGATATAATTTCTTTGTTATAATAAAGTTCTAAAAATTACAACAAATTAATATTAAAAAATCATTAAAATTATAAAATTTATTAATTTATTTCACACAAAAATAGATAATACCACTGGATATAAGTTAGTATATAAGTTAGTAATAATAATAATAGATTAACATATATATTAACAGTATTAATATCCCATCTTGCAATAAAAGGGGCAGCCATGTTGCCAACTCTCCTAACAAGAGCACAAATAAATTGATTAAAAACTCTACTTATCCTCTCCATGTCACTATAAAACAGAAACATTGGTGATGCATCTTCCTTCTTCTGCACTGCACACACTAAATTTAGGACATCACTCTCCAGCACTTCACCATATCAAACCCCAGTCTCAGCGCTAACATTCATCCGTAAAGAATGGCCTCTGAGGACTGGTTTGCATGAATTCTTTTTACCAAACCTTCAGTTATTTAAGTAGTGTTTAGGAGGATCGTATAGTATAATATCCAAAAATTATAGTACTTAAATAATTGCTTACAGTACTATTCTTATTCAAATAATAATCTATCTATACTATACTATAATAAGCGAAATGGGGTATAATTTGTAGTTTGGTTACCCCTATTTTTGGTTTTCCCCTCATTTTTGGTTATCCCTCATTCACAACCGTTAGGTCTTCAACATAGATCATGACCGTTAAATACAACAATACTAAAAGTTGTTATATACAAAGGTCTGAGATTCGATTTCGCCAATAACATAGTAATTTATATTTTAATACTAAAAATTATTATATACAAAGATGTAAGGTTCGAATTCTTCCAATAATATATTAAAATTAATATTTATAATATTATTATACTAAACTATAAGCAAATTATAAAAAATTAAAAGTAACCGTGCAACACAGGCTATAAGCTAGTAATAATAATATTGATACTGTTATATAATAATATATAATATAGAAGTAAACTTGAGAGAGCTAAGTAATAGAGAGGAGAATGATCATCTTATTATTCATGTATCAAACTCACACATTACAAAGGTTTATATAGTACTATGATCTTATAAGTTACAACCAATGGAAAGTCAAAGGTTACTCTAAGTTACAAGTAATGAAAGGCTAAAGGTTGATTCTTTTAATGTGAGTGAAGATGAATAGCTATAGGTCATCCAATAATACATAACACTCCCCCTTGGATGACATATACTAACATCAAGCCTCGTTAAAACCTTACTAGGAAAAACCCAGTGGGAAAAACCCTAGTGAAGGAAAAAGAGTACATGTGCTGTATATTTAGTAAAGTGAAGAGTGTAACATATCTCCCCCTCATTTTAACATGACTATGAATTATCATCACATATCTCGAAGTTTCCGCATTCCAATCTTGTACACCAATTTCTCAAATGAAGAAGTAGGAAGTGCTTTTGTAAACAAATCTGTCGGATTTTCACATTAGCGAATCTGACAAAACATCAATTTCTCCTCTTTGCTGAATCTCATGAGTGAAGAAAAACTTTGGATCAATGTGCTTCGTCGTATCACCTTTAATGTAACCTTCTCGAGTCTGAGTGATACATGCTTCAATATCTTCAATAGAATAGTATGACTTCCTTTATTGACTAAAAGACCACATGATTCTCGAATATGATGGACCAAAGACCTTAGCCACATGCATTCTCGACTAGCTTCATGTTGTGCCAATAATTCAGCATGATTCGAAGAAGTTGCTGCAAGATTTTTCTTTGTAGACCGCCAAGATATTGTGGTATCACCATATGTGAATATATAACCTGTTTGTGATCTACCTTTGTGGGGATCAGATCGATATCCTGCATCTGCATAACCAACTAATTCTACTTTTGAGTCTTTAGAAAAAAATAAACCCATATCAATTGTACCTCGAAGATATCTAAAAATTTGTTTCACACCAGTCCAATGTCTTCGAGTTGGAGCAGAACTATGTCTTACCAATAAATTAACAGAAAAAGCAATATCAGGACGTGTACAATTGGCAAGGTACATTAGTGCACCAATGGCACTAAGATATGGTACTTCAGGACCAAGAAGTTCTTCTCCCTCCTCTCTTGGGCGGAATGGATCCTTTTTCTTTTCAAGTGAGCGAACAACCATAGGTGTACTCACGGGATATGCTTTATCCATAATGAATCGTTTAAGGATCTTTTCAATATATGATGACTGGTGGACAAAAATTCCTTTGGGTAGATGTTCAACTTGAAAACCAAGGCAGAGTTTGGTTTTACCCAAGTCTTTCATTTCAAATTCCCTTTTCAGATATTCAGTCGTTTCATGAAGTTCATTGGGGGTCCCAATAATATTTAAATCATCAACATAAACTGCAATGATAGTAAACCCCATTTTTGTCCTTTTAATAAAAACACATGGACAAATTACATTATTAACATATCCAATTTTCAAAAGGTACTCGCTAAGGTGATTATACCACATTCGACCTGATTGTTTCAGCCCGTACAAGGATCTTTGTAATTTAATTGAATAAATCTCTCGGGGTCTTGAAATATATGTGTTTGTTCTAAATCACGCAAGCGTACGTGGTCACAAGTAATATATGAATAAGTCAAGTTCGTTCCCACAGAGATCTGGTTAGGTTTCAATTCAGTTCATGTACCTATGTAACAATGTATGGTTTTTATTCACTGCTAAGACAATAAAAAAATATGGGTTTTAATTATCTAAATTAAACTAAGATGCAATTTATTAAACTAAGAATTAATTAACTAAAGTGATAAAATTCGATTTACTTATATGAGAATAAACATGGGATCCTAACTTCATTAAATACTTCACTTAGAGACAACGCCTTTAATCAATGCATCACGTTATGATATCTGATCAGACAACACGAAACAAGTATACGCTACTTCTCAGTATACGAATACCAAACTAAATATACATCCACAAAAGAGATAGAAGATGAATAGACACCAATTATGCTTAGACCCTATATCTCTATAAGATTTGAAAACATAACGGTTGAAGAATAAGTTGTCTATTAAGATCACATAGGGCAGCATAATATCTCTATTTACGCCACAAATCATGATGTTAAAACATCAACCTATCCTATGTTAGCATGGCAAGTTCTAAATCTCAAGATCCACTCTAGCTTCACAAGAGATTAACAAATTAGATGTTAGCTACGCATCTAAATACATGAAACACAACCATATGAGGATAACAAGAATTCACCACACATAAATCTTTAAAGCAATCAAACTACTAAGCTACATAGATAAATCCGTTAGAATCCCATGACAACGATTAGTTCATAATCGAACCTCTCGTCATCATGGGATCTAATGAAACCATGATACAAGACAAGATATGAAAGAAATTAATAATATTAATAAAACAAAGAGTTGAGAAAACAAATCTATGATACAAAAGATGAAGTAGATCTAGATCCGTTGCTTGTCACGAGCGTTGAATCTTTCTCCCCTTTTCTCCCTTGCAATTCTAAGCTATATTATGTACAAGATATCTAATTGTATGTAATGATACAATTTACAAGGGTTGGATGTGTTTAAATAGGCTTTAGAAGTCTTGTCCAACAAGAACTACCAAAATAGAATTATAATAGAATTACGTTTCTTAAAATGATTCTGTTTTAAAGGAAAATTCGTAGCTGCCTTTTCTTCAGTAATTCTGGACCGTTCCAGCTGTAATTTGACCTCTGGACCACTTTAGAATGATAGAGAATCTCGTTATCTTCGCGTGGACAGTAAGATCGTCCAAAACGGACTTCTAGAACTCAAGATATGGCCAAAATCGTAAAAAGGACAAAACTGTAATTTTTCAGCGCATCTTGGCGCAGACTGCTCAAATGGAGCACCCTGCTCGACTGCAAACTGCAAAAAATGGCGCAGACTGCTCAAATGGAGCACCCTGCTCGGCCTCAATCTGCGGGAATTATTTTTTCTTCGTTTTTCAGCTTTTTCTTCCCGTTCCTTTTGCATGAGCTTCCGTCTTTAATCCCTATTGACTTGTATACTTCTTGGTAGCTGACATTAGCCTCCATTCTTCATTCCATATCATAAATCAACTCCAAAAATGACGAAAACTACACCCTTAATCGATATTTCTTCAACCCTGCACAATTAAACAAAACACATCAAAAATACAACAAACTTGAGTCCAAGACAATCAATTTAAACCGAATTGAAGCGATCCAAGTGGATATAAAATCCACTTATCAATATGCTTCAGGAATTTTTAATCCATCCGGGATTTTCATGTAAATGTCATTATCTAGTTACCCATACAAGTAGGCAGTAACAACATCCATCAAATTCATTTGGAGCCCTTCTAAAATTGATAAACTTAGTAAAAATCTGAATGTTGTTGCATCCATTACCGGGGAATAAGTTTCTTCATAATCAATTCCCGGTCTTTGTGAGAAGCCTTGTGCAATAATACGTTCCTTATATCTCACAACTTCATTTTTCTCATTTCTTTTGCGAACAAATACCCATCTATATCCAACGGGTTTCACACCTGCAGGTGTTTGGACAATAGGTCCAAAAACTTGATGTTTTTTAAGTGATTTCAATTATGCCTCAATAGCATTTTTCTATTTTTGCCAATCATTTCTTCTTTTACATACATAGATCGATCTAGGTTCATGATCCTCGATTTCTTCAAAAATGTCAAGTGCAACTGCATATGCAAATATTTCATCCATGACAATTTATTTTCTATTCCACCTTTTCCCTGAAATGATATAATTTATCGAGATCTCTTCATTGTCCTCAATTTCAGGTGTTTGATCATCCTTTGAAGACGTCTCTTTGGTGATCAATTCTATTTCATTTAGAATGATGTCATTTGATGTACCAGCTTGTTTATCAAGTTTCCTTGATTTTCTAGGATTTTTGTCCTTGGATCCAATAGGTCTACCACGCTTCTGGCGTGCTTTAGACTCATTTGCTAGCATGATTTTATTTTCTTTATCTGGAAGTTTTATTTTACAAGGAACGTTGACAGCCGGTATATGTGACTTTGTCACTGTCTTGACATCAGTAAATGAATCTGGCAATTTATTTGCAACCTCTTGTAGGTGGATAATCTTTTGAACTTCAAGTTCATATTGGTTTGTGCGAGGATCATAATGAGACAGAGATGCTACATTCCACAAAATTTCTTGTCTTTCTTTTTCAAATTTTGACTTATCTCCCCCTAATGCAGGAAAAACTGTCTCATCAAACTGACAATCAGCAAATCTTCCTTTAAATAAATCACCAGTCATGGGCTCCAAATATTTTATAATTGAGGGAGAGTCAAACCCAACGTATACCCCTAATCTTCTTTGGGGTCCCATTTTTGTTTGTTGGGAAGGAGATATCGGAACATAAACTGCATACCCAAAAACTCTTAAGTGAGAAATATTTGGTTCTTGACCATTTACAAGCTGCATTGGGGAGTATTTATGATAAGCAGTCGGTCTTAAATGAACAAGTGATGCAACATGTAATATTGCATGTCCCCAAGCAGTATTTGGTAATTTGGTTTTCATAAGTAAGGGTCTAGCAATCAACTATAGCCTCTTAATAAAAGATTCTGCTAAACCATTTTGGGTATGCATATGCGGAACCGGATGTTCCACATCAATCCCAATTGACATGCAATAATCGTTAAAAGACTGAGGAGTAAATTCTCCTGCATTATCCAATCGGATTTTCTTCATTGCATGATCTGGGAATTGTGTCCTTAATCGAATTATTTGGGCAAGGAGTCTTGCAAATGAAACATTATGAGTGGACAATAAACTAACATGCGACCAACGTGTCGATGCATCTATAAGTACCATAAAGTACTGAAATGGTCCACTTGGTGGTGAATAGGTCCACATATATCTCCTTGAATTCTTTCCAAAAAGGATGGACACTCAATCGCAACTTTCACATGCGATGGCCTTGTTATTAGTTTTCCTTGAAAGAAAGCAACACAAGAGAAATCTTTGGACAATGGAACAATATTATTCTTTAGAGGATGTCCATTTGAATTTTCAATAATTCTTCGCATCATTGTTGAACCCGGATGACCTAAGCGATCATGCCAAATAAGAAAATTTTCCGGGTTTGCTAATTTTTGACTCATTATCATGTGTGTCTCTACTGGATTAATAAAGGTATAATATAATCCAGATTTATATGATGGGAGTTTTTCTATTATTTGCTTCTTCCCAGAGACTATAGACGTGATAGAGAGATATTCATCGCCATTCTCATTTGTTGTCTCAATATGATAGCCATTATGGCGTATATCTTTGAAACTCAAAAGGTTTCTTTTTGATCGGGTGGAGAACATGGCATTTTCAATAAATAAATGTGTACCATTAGGTAACACTATATTTACTCTTCCGGAGCCTTTAATAATATCTGATGCACCCGATATTGTATTTACATTAGCTTTAGCTAATATGAGATGCGAAAAATATTCTTTATTTTTCAAAATTATATGTGTTGTTGCACTATCCGCCAAACAAAATAATTCCTCATTCTTTGCATTTGGTGAGAGGCTTTTGGCCATATTTCTTCACAAAGAAAATATTAAATTTTAGAAAATGTTTCAAGACATTTCATTCATAATAAAAGAGATTACATAGCATAAGCTTAAGTAAAGTCACCCAATTCAAAGTTCAAATATAAACATTTAAATCTTCATTAAATAAAGCAAAGTTTTGATATGAGGTTTAATTATTTCCATCACCAGATTTGGCCATCTCTTCATTTCCATCTTCAAAAAAATCACCAACTTCTATGTGAGTGAGTCCCGAAGGATCAACTGAATCTGCACCACCAAGGTGTGCTTCAAGATGAGCAATTCTCAAGGGATCATTTTGTTCAGTGAAATTAGTTTCAATATATTTCAAGGAATCTTGATAAAGATCAACAAAGTGCTTGGAGGTACGACATGTACTTCTCCAATGACCTTTCATTCCACAACGACTACAAGTACTCTCACCCCTTTTAACTATCATACTTCCCTCGGGTTTCTCCTCATTTTTGTCCATTTCTGGTGATGGGGCTTCCTTTTAAAGTTGGAGAGATTTTGTTGATTACGGCCTCGACCATGCCCAAATCCACGACCACGGGCACGACCACGTTCACGTCCTTATCCATGCCCACGTCCAAATGGCTTGTTATCTCCATATTCATTATTAGTCACCGCATTCACTTCAGGGAATGTTGTTGAGCCTGTTGGACGTGCTTGATGATTTCTCAGCAAAAGTTTATTGTTTTGCTCAGCAAGAAGCAATACAGAGTTTAGCTCAGAATATTTTATGAATCCACGTTCACGATATTGCTATTGCATGAGCATATTACTGGCATGGAAAGTGGAATATCTTTTTTCTAACATATCTTTCTCGGTGATATTCTCGCCACATAATTTCATTGAGATATAATTTTAAACATGGCAGAGTTATACTCGCTCACACTTTTATAATCTTGCAATCGCAAGTGTAGCCAATCATAGCGAGCTTTTGGGAGTATCACCGTTTTTTTTATGGCCATATCTTTCTTTGAGATCCTTCCAAAGAATTGATTGATCTTTAATAGTTATGGAACGAACCTTCATTACGATAATTAACAACAATTACCAATTCCTTTTTGAAAGAATCAAAACCAGCCATTATTCTAGTGATTTCACACTTCAATGCATTAATGTATTTTTGATGTTCTGGATTGGCATCTTGATACTTGTAGATGATTTTAAGAAATTGCTTATCATTATTTGTTGTCAATTGTGGAAGACTCATTACCTTTCTGGCTTCATCCCATTTCTTACCATTCTTGTATAGAATGTCAAGTTTCCTCTTTTCAACAAGAAGGTGATGTTGCCGTTGGCTCTCAGATTTTTCCTTTTCAAGAAGCTTTTCCTTTTCATTCAACATCTGAGCTAACTTAGCCAATTTTTCTTCCCTTACCTTCATACTAGCTTGATGTTCTTCTATCTTCTTATCAAATTCTGGATCAGGTGCTTGCTCTATCCACTCGTTGAGATCAGGTTCTGGTTCAAACTCAGGTTCACCGATGATTTCATCTGGCTCAGCAAAAGGATCAAAATCATCAGTTTCACCAGAATAATAAACAGTGTTGTCTTCTGGGATGTTCTCAGTTGCAGCTACATTCTCAGTTGCAGCTACTCCTTTTCCTTTGTCTGATGACTGTTGCTATTTCTCACCTGAACCACTTGCTTTCTCCCCTGATGCACTTACTTGCTTGTTTCCTGAATTTCCACTCTTCTCCACCTTAGTTGGGTTATCCTCTACAGATTTGTCTTTAGCAGCTCTAGAATTTCCACCATCTACGCCATCTCCACTACCTTCAAAATACTCCCTCTGTTTATCTGTAATGTTATGAGTGGGCTTAACAATATTGTACAAATTATCCAACCCTTCATACATGTATTCATACTTCTCTTCAAGCTTTGTAAAAGTATGTTCATAAGATGCAGCATTTTCATGCATTTCTTTGTGAAGCTCATCCACATTCGTAGATAAATTATCAATAGCAATCAACATGTCTAATGTTTTTGAAGATGACTGGGTATTGGATTCAAGTAGAGTGTTTATAGATGGAGTGAGTGTAGTCTTTAAGTTCTGAACATCATCTTTAATCACAATGAGCTAGTTATTGACAGAGGTGGAAGAAGAAGACCGTTCAACCACTTGTGCTTGAAATGCTCTTGCTTCAGCTTTGGTTTCCTCAAGTTCCTTTTCTAGCGCTAAGATTCTTTGATGTAATGAGATAGTGTCAGTGTGTGTACTCACCTGAATTTCATTCTGTGTTTCACTCACCTAAAGTGCATGTGTATCACTCAGTTTTGAGGTGGTCCTTAAATCATTCCTCTCAAGGTCCTTAGCTGCTCCAGAAATTGCACCTATAGATAAAATCACCCTAGCCTCCTCTTGGAAGGTCAGTGGTGTTGCAATGGGTGTCCGCAAATCCCATTCCTTAATCAAGTCTACCTTGTCATTTTGATTTGAAATCTGAATTTCTTCAGTGGTAGATAGATCAAGTTGCCTTCCACTTTCTCCAGTGGAAACTGCGAGTGAAAACTCCCTTAAGGGATTCAGGTATGTTCCACCTGAGAGGGGAGATGATGATTCTATTTCATGTGGCAAAGAATCAAGATTTTGCTCATAAGCCTGTGAAGGCTCCTCTACCGTAACAATGGTAGGCACTGTATCCATCCCTATGTGCTCTCCTCTCTGAGTGTCCCTATCTTCATTCAGTTCTACATGTTCTCCCATTGTTAGCAATAATAATGGGGTTGTGCTTGACACATTACCAGATGCCATGACCGTATAGCGAATTTCAATGGAATCATCCTGTTGAGAGAATGGTTCCAGTAACTGTTCATTGGCTACTTCAAAGTCCATATTCTGTTGGGAGGACATGGATGAGCTTATAGTTGCCTCAAATGCAGTTCTACTCTTCTTTGGTATAGGCAGAGCTGTGGGTACA
This sequence comes from Saposhnikovia divaricata, assembly GCA_036435485.1. Classification (NCBI taxonomy): domain Eukaryota; kingdom Viridiplantae; phylum Streptophyta; class Magnoliopsida; order Apiales; family Apiaceae; genus Saposhnikovia; species Saposhnikovia divaricata. Next base: position 134,453,792 of record CM071595.1, read on the forward strand.
TTCATTTCATCACTACTTCTCTCACTTCTTTTAACGGGTAGTTTCTTTCTGGTTTGAAAGGTTTTGAGAGTGTTTGACTTAGTATTAGGCTCTATGACCTTAAATAGAGGTTGTGGTTCTACAACCCCTTGGTCATTCCTATCAACCACTTGGGTTTCAGAAGTGGATTAAGATATGGAAGTAGTTTGAGATTTAGGAGGCAATACCTATTCAGTAGCAACTGCAGAAGTCCCTTCAGTAGTGGATTGATTCACTTGAAGTTGATGTTCAGGTTCAGGAGCAGATGCAGCTACTTGTTCTTGTTGTTTAGTAACTGGTGCAGGTTACTCAATAACAACTAGAGGGAGCTCTTGAACCGGTTCAGGTTGCACAGGAACAAGTTCAGGTTACACATCAGGTGGTGTAGGCATAACATTTGGCAATATTATGAAATTGGCCAAATATGGTGTTATGACTATTGGTATATGTGTGTAGACTTGTGATGTGTCCAACCTGATATATAGTACTGTGCTTGGTCTGGCAGGAGGTTGGATTCGATCATTGCGAAAGATTTCCTGTAGCTCAGATGAAACAAAATGATTAAAAATCAAAGGCAGGAAACGAGAGTAATAATAACTAACCTTAGTTCTCGCATCAAATTCCATCTTTGCCTTGGTTATTTAATTCAATAGGACACTGAAAAGAATATTCCCAAAATTGATTCTTTGATTGTTGGCAATCGCAAAACCAATATTTTGCAACATAGTAGTTATAACACTATTGTTACTCTTTGTTGAGTTGGCAAACACTTTTGCAATCGTGTCAAAGAAGACATTCCATTCTTGAACCAAAAACTTCTTGTTAATACTTTTAAGATTTACCTCCCCTTGATAATTAATATTAGTGAAAAACTGTATCAAGGCAACATCAGAAGGTAAGTCCACAAAGTTATCCGTTGGAAGTTGTAAAGCGGCATTAACTGACTCGTCCACTGTGAATTCTGTTTCATTAAGAAAGAAAGAAAACGATCTTCTATCCGTAGCTATCACAGCAGTAGTACACATTACCCAAAGTGGACCATATTTCACTTAAGTATTTACTGTCATAGCATTATGACATATAGAATGCTCATTCAAAAATTTAATCCAGGGTTTGAATCGTTCAGCCGGACAATCTTCGGGATTAAAGTAACCAACAAAATTATGCTTAATGAGTTCAAAATTGTTATAGGCACCAGCCATTTTTAACACAAAGAACAGTCCTTGAAAATCTCAAATTTTAACAAATTAACAGATTAATTCGAATTTTTTGAATTTATAATTAAATAAAAATTAATTACAAAATCAAAATTTTCGAAAGTTGTTCAAAAGTCCTGAAAATTTGGGGATATGTTCTTGATACACACACAAACACTAGAGTATACAAAATCAAACTTTCAAAAACTCAAGAAAACCGTTCGATTTTCAAAAACAACACGAAAATTAGATTTTAATGGCTTAATAAACAGCTAATCGACCGATCTATACTTCTACAGTCTTAGTTTAGCAAAGAATTTGATGAAAATCGGGCAGCAATTCGACTAAGCTTTGTGTGTATATGTATGTATCGATTGAGTATTTGGTGTAAAAACACGCAAGTGGAGAAGCATAAACTGATTATGAAAGTTTATTAAGACACAGAGATTAAATACTAAAGGCTCGGTATTACACTTTGTAAAAAGTGTCATACCGAGTGTCATAATAGAACAAATATGTTTATTACACTAAAGATAGTACTGTTATGACACTTAGGTAATACCAAATAATAATATACATTATTACACTTATATATTATTATGACAGTTTGAGAAAAAATTACATGGATATGACACTTTCAACTGTAATATAATGTAAACCTGTCATAATAGTATATATAATTAGTAAATAACAAAAACACTGTTATGGATTAGTATGACACTTTGTAAGAAGTGTCATACCGAGTGTCATAATAGCACAAATCTGTCATATGAGTTTACAACTCTTATAACACTACACATTTACAAAAAAAAAAAAAAAATTAACAACCTTAACTCAACATATTGTACATACAGAACACCAGATAAAACAATATTAAAAAGTTATAGATTGTCTTTTTTACAGAGATAATACCTTAATAACAGGACAAACATTACAAAACATAAAATAAAATAATATATAGATATATTTACAAATATACAAAATTACTTAAAATAATAATATTTTTAGCAAAACTAAATTTATATATAAAAACAAAATTCTAATTTATAAAATTTAGAGAGAATATATACAGAGAAAATTAATTATTCTAAGTGCATGAAATATGGAGTAAAATATTAAGAAGATTAAAGTAATGTTTGAAAACAAACAAGCAAGAGTAACAATTGATAAAATAATTATACAAGTGATTTTAATCAATAAATATTCACAAAATCATCACTTGTAAATTATTAAAGATCAAACCTCAGATATTAAATAGATTAATTACTAGGACTGTTTAACATACCCAATTCACCAACAATTCTGGTGAATGTGGATTCCTCAAGAGACTTAGTAAAAATATCTGCTGTTTGTTCTTCTGTGGGTACAAAAAGTAATTCCACAATACTATTCATGACATGCTCTCTAATAAAATGATACCTGATGTCGATATGCTTGGTCCTCGTATGCTGCACAGGATTATTGGAGATTGCTATGGCACTTGTATTATCACATAAGATAGGAATATTATCCAATACAAAGCCATAGTCTCTCAGCTGATTCCTAATCCACAAGATTTGAGCACAACAGCTTCCAGCAGCTATGTATTTAGCTTTGGCTGTTGAGTTGGAAACTGTTTGTTGTTTCTTACTATACCAGGAAACCAGTCTTCCACCTAGGAATTGATAACTCCCCGAGGTTATTTTCCTATCTACAACACTTCCTGCATAATCTGAATCTGTATATCCAACAAGGTTAAAACCAGAATCTTTAGGGTACTAGATGCCTAAGTTAGGCGTACCCTTAAGATATCTCAAGATTCTTTTAACAGCAATGAGATGCACATCTCTAGGATCCGCTTGGAACCTTGCACACAAGCATGTAGCATACATAATATCTGGTCTACTTACAGTAAGGTAAAGTAATGAGCCTATCATACCTCTGTAGCTTGTGACATCTACCTTGGCAGAATTTTCACAAGCTTCAAATTTGACAGCTGTAGATGATGGTGTTTTTGATGAAGATGAGTCCTCCATTTGATATTTCTTGAGGAGCTCTTTGATATACTTGGATTGACAAATAAATATTCCATCTATTCTTTGACTTATTTGTAATCCAAGAAAGAACTTCAGCTCTCCCATCATACTCATCTCAAATTTACCCTGCATTAGCTTAGAAAATTTCTTGCAAAGAAGATCATTAGTAGACATAAATATTATATTGTCCATATAGATTTGGACTAGTATAGTATAATTCTTATGTTTGTTTGTAAAGAGAGTTTTGTTTATGACACCTCTAGCGAAACCACTTTCAAGTAAAAATTCAGAGAGAGTGTCATACCATTTTCTTGGTGCTTGCTTAAGGCCATAAATAGCCTTGAAGAGAAAGTAGACATAATCCAAAAATTCTGGATCTTCAAAGCCAGGTGGCTGTTCTACATATACCTCTTCATCCAGCTTACCATTCAGAAAAGAACTCTTCACATCCATTTGATAAACTTTAAAATTATAGAATGCTGCAAATGCCAAGAATATTCTGATGGCCTTAAGTCTAGCTACTGGAGCATAGGTCTCATCATAGTCAATGCCTTCAGCTTGAGAATAACCCTTTGCTACCAGTCTTGCTTTGTTTCTAGTTACTGTGCCATCTTCATCTAACTTGTTTCTGAATACCCACCTAGTATCAACCACTTTCCTGTTTTTAGGTCTGGGTACCAGCTTCAATACTTCTTGTTGTTTAAATTGATTGAGTTCATCTTGCATAGCAATCACCCAATCAGGATCAGAAAGAGCTTCCTCAGTTTTCTTAGGTTCCATTTAAGACAGAAACCTTGAGTAATTGCATTGATTCTGATAAGCTCTTCTAGTTTTTACACCAACATCTGGATCACCAATGATTATCTCAAAAGGATGAGCTCTATTCCAAACAGTTTATCTTGGTAGATTAGATCTTGATGATTCACCTTGATCTTCATTGTGATGTTGAGTATGACTAGTTGATCCTTCATTATCTCCCCCTGAGTTGTTGCCAGAATGACTTGATGAATGTTCAAGAGTCAGTGGTGTCTTGAAAATTATCATTGTTTCCACCACCATCACTTTCATCATTATCAGCAACAACATTAGTTTGTTTGTCATCATCTGAATCTAAGTCTGTTATGTCATCAAACATCAACTTTTCAGAGGATCTTCAATTTGGATACTGGGGAGTTTAGTGTCATCAAATGTAACATTGACACTTTCCATCATTTTCTGTTGATAAACTACATACACCCTATAAGCTCTTCTTGTATAACCAATAAAAATTGCTTCATGTGCTTTGGCTTCAAATTTTCCACCTTGATCATCTCCTTCTTTAAGCATAAAACATTTTGCTCCAAATACATGAAAGTATTTGAGTGTAGGTTTCTTTTCAGTTAATGCTTCATAAGGAGTCTTCATCAAGTCTTTATTGATAAGAGTTCGATTCTGGGTATAGCATGCAGTGTTGACAGCTTCAGTCCAAAAGTATAATGGAAGCCTTGATTCACTTAACATTCTACGTGCAGCTTCAATCAAGGTTCTATTCTTTCTTTCAACTACCCCATTTTGTTGAGGAGTTCTTGGAGCCGAGTACTGTCTGGTTATACCCCTTTCAGTGCAGAAGTCATTTAGAACTGCATTCTTGAATTCAGTTCCGTTGTCTGACCTTATAGCTCTTACTGGATGCTTCGAATCCAGCTCAATCAACTTGATGTGATCAATCACTAGTTGTGGAGTTTCATCTATGGAATTTAGGAAGAGGACCCATGTATACTTTGAAAAGTCATCAACAACCACTAGAGCATATCTCTTCTTTGACATGGACATCACATTAACTGGACCAAACAAATCCATATGAAGTAATTGTAAAGGTTCAGTTATTGAAGATGTGTCAGTGCTCCTGTGAGTTGCCTTTTTTAACTTGCCTTTTTGACAGGCATCACATAGTCCTTCCTGGGTGAATTCCATTGACGGCAAACCTCTCACCAACTCTCTTTTAACCAGAGAATTCATTGTATTGAAATTAAGATGAGAAAGTTTCTTGTGCCATAGCCAACTCTTGTCATTAGATGCTTTAGAGTAGAAGCAAGTGATTTCTTCAGTGCTTCCTGAGTTCATATTAGATACGTACAAATTGCCTTTTCTAACTCCTGTCAGTTGTGGCTTTTCATGTCTCTTGTGTGAGATTAGACAATCCTTCTTGTTGAAATGGACTTCATATCCTTTGTCACAGAATTGACTGATACTTAGCAGATTGTGCTCAAGTCCTTTCACAAAAGAGACTTCATCAATGATAACATTTCCAGCTTCTAACTTGCCATATCCATTAGTTTTACCTTTGCTGTTATCTCCAAAGGTAACCACTGGGCCGGCTTTCTCCACCACATTTGTCAGTAGGGCTCTATCTCCGGTCATATGCCTTGAACATCCACTGTCCAAAATCCACATAACTCGACCAACCTGTTCCACACCCTGTATTAACAAATATATTAAACTCTCTTCCGAACCCAAATTTGATTGGGTCCAGAGTACTTGAAGAATTGATCTTTATTAGGCAAAATAACATTCTTAGGTTTTTGCTTGATTATCCATGTCTTTTTAGCAACAATAACATTCTTAGCAACGATTGGACATTTGACTTTGTAAATAGCATTGGTCAAACTTTGATTAGGCTTTGGTAAAAATGTCTCGCTCCTAACCTGAGGAGGACTAGCAGTCTTTAAACTAACATTGTTATTTCTATTAATATGTTATCGAGGAGCAGTCTTATTAGCACATGCATGATTACCATTAAAGTAAGCAGACATAAAATTAAAAGCACAAGACATGTAATTCACAACACCACATTCTTTATGACAAGAATCAATAATAGGCATGGTAGATATGTTAGACATGTTATCATTCTTCTTCAAATTTTTATCACCTAATCCAGTCTTAGAAGAACTGGTTGACTCTACAACCTTAACTGGCAATTTAGGTTCATCTTGTTTAGGACAAACATTTGCATTAGCAATGTCTTCACTTCTTATCTCCTCCTTAATAAAGATAGAAGTAAAGTTTGGAGGTTCTGCAACTGATTTCTTAAAGAGAGGATCCTGAACATTCTTAAGCACATGTGGTATTCCCCTTTCTTTAGCACTAACAGGATTAGGGGAATTTTTGCCTAACATTCCAATAGCTTCGTTGTAACCAAATCCTATTCCTACGGTTTGATCAACAGCTTGTCTGTTGAAAAACTCTTTAGACACTTTAAAAGAATTAAAACAAGCCTTAATCTTGATTTCAAGTTAAGCAGTTTTAGCAAGTTGTTTAGTCACTACTTCTAGAATAGATTTCTCTCTTCTATTAAGTCGTGCTATTTCTTCTTTTTGCTTATATTGATTATTGTGCACCTTTTTTAATTCTAACACCTCATTTTCAAGATTAGTGTTCAATAAATTAATTCTATCATTTTCACTTCTTGCACACTCCAAAGTACTACCAAGATGACGTATTACATCATCATCAGTAAATCTTACCTAAGAGGTAGAACCATTGAAACCATTGGAGCTATCAGTATTTGCCATCAGCACAAAATTACCAACTTCTTCATCTTCACTGTCTGTGTCATCCCAGCTTTTACCAGCAGCCACATAGGCCCTTCCGGTATTCTTCTTTTCCGAAGCATAATATCTTTTCTGTGCTTGTTTGGGTTTCTAACACTCTGTGGCAAAGTGTCCCAGTTCATTACAATTAAAGCAACGAATCTTGCTTCTGTCAACAGTTCCAGTTTTGTATCCTCCCCTGTTACTAGAGGATGAAGAACCTCCTCTTTGGAATCTGTTATTAGACTTAAACCTGAACTTGGGATTTCTTCTAAATCTGAAGTTACTGAACTGCCTCACCATCATTGCCATGGATTCCAACTGATCCAGCTCTTCTAACGAATAGAAATCTCCACCATCCTGAATAGCTGACGTTTGACCATGTTCCACTTCAACCTGTTCCTTATCAGAAATGTAAGATCGAACAACCTTAGTTTCTTCTTCCTTTGGAGTCTCAACCACTAAAACTGTAGACGTATTTGCTACTCTACCTTTACCATATATTTCTTTCTGTTGAGATTGCTCCAACTCATAGGTTTTCAGAATGCCGAAGAGTTTATCAAGAGCAATTAGATTCATGTCTTTGGATTCTCTAATGGCAGTGATCCTGTCTTCTAGGTGAATAGGCATAGTCAGCAAGAACTTCCTGTTAATCTCCTTCTGTGTATAGTACTTGCCATGGATTTGCAAGTTATTGATCAATTTGTTATACCTTTCAAACACTTATTGAATACCTTCATTAGGGCCACTTTTGAAGTGTTCATATTCAGAGGTTAAGATTTCAAGTCTGTTCTCTTTGACTTCATCCGTTCCTTCATTTATGGTTTCAATAGTTTCTCACATGTGTTTAGCAGTTTTACAATTCATCATATGGCTATACATCAAGGCATCCAGGGAATCTATTAGGATGAGTCTTATGTTTTTATCCAATCCAGCATCCTCCTTATCATCAGAAGAATAGAGCGAAGGGTCCTTTTCATAGGTTCTAGCCGGAGTTACAACAACTCCAGCAGAAACAACTAGTTCTTCAAAGACCATAGGAATTTTAGGTCCATTTTTCAGAACACCCATATATTTGGGATTTGTAACATCTAGAAACAACTCCATTTTATTCTTCCACGTATCATAATCATCTTTGTCAAAGATAGGTATCTTCACAATGGCTTTCGAAGACATGATGAATTTTTAAGTGAGTTAAAAATTCGAGCTTGATTTTTAATTGAGTAATTATAAGATCTTGATTTGTATATCAATCAAAAGACTTTGATACTAATTGTTAGGTCCAATAAGATTGTAGAAGGAGGGGTTGAATACAATCTATATTATTTTCTCGAAATTTGTTCTTCAAATAAAATTTATTTTAAACAAATTTGTGCGGAATAAATTGAAACAGATTTCAAGTTGAATATAACAATATATTAACTTGATGTGTGTTACAATTTCAGTACAGATTAATTATCAAGTTTATAAAAACAAATTAGAAAATTTGACATGAACTTTTCTAGATTTGTTAATAAAATTTAAGATAAGAGCTAGGAGTAAAAACTCGCTAGTAGTACAAGAGTATCAAGTAATCAAGTTCCACCGGATTAAATCTTACAAAGGTGATGAACTGATTTTTCTGTGAATTTTTCTGTATGTTCTTGATCTTTTTTTGAGAGAGAATGAGCTGTTGGGTTTCTTTTGATATATCGTTGTATGTTTCTTTTTGTTTTGTCCGTCTTCTGCCTCTTTTATCACAAAAACATGTCAACTGTCATAGTGTCAATTTTTAACACTACTATGACACTCGCTATGATAGTTTCTTGAACTTATATGACTCTTGCAAGGCTGCTATGACACTCGGTATTACACCTTCAGAAATCATCATGACATTCGGTATTACACTTCCAGAATCTATCATGACATTTGGTATGACAGTTCCAAGATACTTCACTATGACAGCCTTTAGCTTTGTATGACACTTGCTATGACAGTCACCTCCCAGCTATTATGACAGTTGTCTAATACACTCGGTATGACAGTTAAACTGTCATAATAAAACAGATTTTTATGAATTAATCAATTAAATGATTTTAACAAATCATTTAATTAATTTACTTTCATAATTAATTCTGTTCTGAAAACCACTTAATATAATAAAGCTCTACCATTAATTCTGTTGAAGCTCGATGTACTGTCCGGTTCATGAACGACTAACCTCAATGGATTTTATTTATTCTTCACCTTTAGATGTGATTTATATCATCTCTCAATTCTCTTCAAATCTTCTGTACTTTAACTATTACTTCAACTGTTACTGTAGAAACCTCTGTCACTATAAATGAATCCATTTATTTCAATGCTACGCTGAGGCTTGATCAGCTGACTGAATCTTCTTCCAGTGTAATACATCAAAACTATAGACTGACTTTCTTCTTTCTTCTGATAGATATCACTATCTGAGATTCCTGTAATAGATCAAACATATTATTTACTATTACAAACTAATTTTAGTTGAGTTGGATCCTCGAACCTTTAAATAGGCTTTGTTATATGCCTTTCAGGTCAATTTCAGCAAGCCATTTTGTCTCAACTTATGCATTTCAGCAAGCTCTTTTCACACATCTTGGAGATAATCAGAAATCTGTCAAGTGCAGGAATCATGCATAAAATCTCAGATTCTTTATAGGATATATTCTGTTAAGATTCATTTATTATAAACGTTATAATATATATCCTAGAGCTCTTCTAAAACATTTCTAAAACCTCTCCTTGATTGTAGGAGTTGATTTTCAATCAAAAATTTCTTTCTCAAAACTTCTTATATTCATACATATATACTCGACTGATTGGAGCTTTATTCCATAACGTTTTTCACTCCTCCAACAGATGTATTTTGTTGCATATCACGATTAAGTTTCGTAAAAAATTAAACGTGAAATCTGGAGGATTAAGACCGTTGTAATTTGAACGTTACCTGAACGTTGTATGTAGGTTATAGAAAGAGTTATTCATATCTTTTTCATACACTGATTGGAGAACGCACATACAACTCACAAAGCTTATTGAAAGCCTTTCTCTCTGATTCTCTCGATCTCTAAGATATATTCATATTCGTTTATGCATATATAGAATCCGTAGTTTGAGTTGTAACTCTTTTCATTAGATTTGTATTGTTCAAGTTTTAAGATTTAGTTGCTGGATAGTTGGCTAAGGGAATTAGGGTTCTGGGATCTAGTGCTAGAGAAGATTGTACTTGGGAAGTATAGTTCTTAGAGAGCAGGGATCTGGAACAGCAATTCAGCAAGCCATTATCAGTAGCTGGGAAAAAGGGAGATATATTATTGTATCTTGTAATCGTTGTTTTTATTGATCAATAATATATTCTCTTACCAAGTTGGTAAGGGACCAGGACGTAGACCATAGGGGATTAGGGGTCGAACCTGGATAAAACACTTGTGTGTTCTTTATTGCTTTCTGTTTTATAATTCTGTTTTGCATTGCATATTTATATTACAACAAGCCATTTTTATTTGTGTAAGCAAATCAGTAAGCCGATTCTTTCTGGCACGCAGACTGTTTGAATAACAGTCAGCCGTTATATTCGGTAATTCTAAAAGTAATCTTAGAAAGCATACTGATTTGCTTACACAGATAAAAATGGCTTGCTGTAATGTAAATATGCAATGCAGAACAGAACTATAAAACAGTAAGCAATAAAGAACACACAAGAGTTTTAGCCAGGTTCGATCCCTAATCCCCTATGATCTACGTATTGGTCCCTTACCAACTTGGTAAGAGAATATATTATTGATCAATAAAAACAACGATTACAAGATACAATAATATATCTCCCTTTTTCCCAACTGTTGATAATGGCTTGCTGAATTGCTTTTCCAGATCCCTGCTCTCTAAGAACTATACTTCCCAAGTACAATATTCTCTAGCACTAGATCCCAGAACCCTAATTCCCTTAGCCAACTATCCAGCAACTAAATCTTAAAACTTGAACAATACAAATCGAATGAAAAGAGTTACAACTCAAACTACGGATTCTCTATATATATAAACGAATATGAATATATCTTAGAGCTCGAGAGAATCAAAGAGAATGGTTTTCAATAAGCTTTGTGAGTTGTATGTGTGTTCTCCAATCAGTGTATGGAAAAGATATGAACAACTCTTTCTATAACCTACATACAACATTCAGGTAACATTCAAATTACAACGGTCTTAATCCTCTAGATTTCACGTTTAATTTGTTATGATACTTAATCGTGATATGCAGCAAAATACGTCTGTTGGAGGAGAGAAAAACGTTTTGGAATAAAGCTCCAATCAGTCGAGTATATATGTATGAATATAAGAAGTTTTGAGAAAGAAATCTTTGATTGAAAATCAACTCCTACAATCAAGCAGAGGTTTTGGAAATGTTTTAGAAGAGCTCTAGAATATATATTATAACGTTTATAATATATGAATCTTAACAGAATATATCCTATAAAGAATCTGAGATTTTATGCATGATTCCCGCACTTGACAGATTTCTGTTTATCTCCAGGATGTGTGAAAAGAGCTTGCTAAAATGCATAAGGTGAGAAAAAACGGATTGCTGAAATTGACCTATAAGTCTGACTGAGATTTTCCTGCAAAACTTATAACAGCTTGATGATCATATAATAGATATTGAAGTTAGCTAGCTGAAATATTGTAAGACTAGTACAAAGATAAGACATCAGTTTGCTGTATATAACATCAAAACACACTAGGGTAACAATCTCCCCCTTTTTGATGATTATATACCAATACGTGATTGAGCTAAAAGCTCCCCCTTAATCAATGGTCAATACTTCCTGCAAAACAAGATTAGATAACTACACAAGAAGTTTTATGATACAACCTTTGTATTCATCACCAAAACATCACGCTAACACATATTTTACCGTAGTAGCTATACGTGGTTAGAGTTGAATATCAATATTAAGATATTAATACTTCTATATGAATTTAATTTGGATCTAATCTACGTACAGTGTTGTTCTGTTTTGTTGTCTGAATCTGTATCTGCATGCATCAATGCTGATGGATACATGGCAGCTATCTCTTTTTTACTTACAACCCCTACGGGCTTTTTTTAATATCTATTAAATATATTAATTTTTTAATATTTATATATTATTACATATTAAATTTTTGTTAAAACAATTGATATATAATAGGTTTTACACGTTCAATCGTGATTATATCCTTTTCATATTATAAATTTATTTTTAAAATTCAATTCCAATACAACTTTTTTTAATTATATCATTTTTAGATTATAGTTTTCTTTTTAATATGATATAATCTTGATCGTCTATTTTAAAAATATTAAATTCGATGGTTGAGATTATTTGGGTAGTAGTGACCAATCATAATGACTAAACCAAAATTATGGATAAGATCCCTCTTACGCTTATTATATATAACGATATAATTTCTTCTAATTTTTTTATCAATCAAATTTTAATCTTTTTATCAATCAAATTTATTAAAATTTGATTGAAATTTATATGTATTATATAATTTTAAAAAAATTATATTATTAAAAAAGAGAAAAAGGATCCTGAGATATATCTCAGGAAATTTTTCCTAAGATACAAGTAAAATAACCTTTAAATTTTGCTGGGGTCGCAGGGCTAATTAAAAATCTATGAATTTACTAAAATGTCCACCGCATTCTTTTATATAAAAATTAGGTATCTCAGGAAACTTACCTGAGATATATCTCAGACTCCCTACTCTCATTAAAAAATATATTTAATTTATTTTAAAATATAATTTTAAATTTTTAAAATAATAATTAAATAAATTTTAATATTTAATTAAAAATTGATCAATTATTTACTGAAAATCAAAAAAAAATACATATAAAATGGGAGTAGTTAAAACATTGCCAATTAGGCTGCTAAGCTAGGCGACATGTAAATATGTCCACTAACATAATGACAAGCCTAAAATATTTGTTAGTCGATCATTAGACAGCCAGGTTGTAGATCTTGTACTGTTTTGTTCGTAAAAGCCTCCATTGTCAAACCCACACACACACACACACATATTTTTTTTTTTTTTTGAAAAATAGCGTACTTGCATTAATCAAACAATATCAAATTGCAGTACATCATGAATAAAACTAGGCGGAGTGACATGCCACTCTCCCATATCTGACATAGAATATGTAGCTTTTGCTAACGCATGGGCTACAGTATTCGCAGACCGATAAACAAAACCAACTAGCACGTGATCAATGTGCTTCATTAGATGAATACAATCCGAGACAATAGTATCGAAATAATTTTCTCCTCCTGAACGTCCATTACAAGCCTCAGCCAACGTCTTCGAATCAGTTTCAAACATGCAATGAGTAATATTCAGTCCCTTTACCCACGACATAGCCTCTTTCATACCTATAGCTTCCGCCTCGCAAGCTCTCCATGCCCCAGCTACTCTCCTGCACCTAGCACTCACAAACTGACCCTGCATGTCTCTGATTACACACCCTACACCAATCGTTCCGTCTTGGAAGGTCGCAGCATCAACATTAGCCTTCACCCACCCCACTGGAGGCACAGACCATACACGTACCTGTGCTTGGCCCTGCATACTTACTATATTATCCTTTCGCTGAGCTTCCCGCCAGTCCTGCAGTAAGTTCATAGCTGAAGCTTTAACCCCGAAAGCAGACCCATTTACTTTCTCCCAAACCCAGTTGTTCCTTCTGTTCCATAGACCCCAGCATATCATCCCAAATAAAACGCATTGCTCTCGTGTACATACTTCAAAGATGTTTGCTATAATTATACCTGCTGTACATCCTGCTGTTACTTGAATCAGCTGCTGTAGACCAGAACTAAGCCACACTGTACGAGCAAAATCACACATGAACAGCACATGAGTATCCGTTTCTATACTTCTGTGACACCAAGGGCAGTTTGCACTGACATTTACTCTCTTCATTTGCAGTGCCTGCATGGTCGGTACACACCCCCTACAAACTCTCCAAAGGAAGTTAATTACCTTCCCTGGCATGTTCAATGACCATAAGCGTTTCCAGAACTTCGTATTTGCAGAATCATATTCGCCTTGCAGCCGCCTATAACAACTACGAACTGAGAACTTCCCATTATCCTCTAACATCCAAAACCACGTGTCTGGTCTCTTATTTATCGGAATCGGAACTCTCGAAATTAGCTCCACATCCCTTTCATTACAGATATCCCTAAGAATCTCCATATCCCACTCTTCCCCTTGAACATTCATGAGACCCTGCACTTTACTATCTCGCAGCTGATGTGGCATACTCGTCGTTAAGCATCCATTAGTTACATCTGGTAACCACTGTACCCCCCAGATATTCGTACTCAGTCCATCGCCAATCTTCCTTCTAGTACTGTTTCTCACAGCTTCCTGTGCACTCATAATACTTCTCCAGACATAGCTTGGATTCGACCCCAGCTGTGCATTCAAAAAATCAGTGGTAGGAAAATATTTCGCCTTCATAACTGCAGTGACAAGAGGGTTACTTTCATTTAGGATTCGCCACCCCTGTTTGGCTAACATAGCCAGGTTGAAGCTCTTAAGATTTCTCACACATTATGTTTATTTCTGGTACTTGTGTATTTTCATGTCTCCTCTTTTTGAATACACTCCTAACAGATGTACAGTTTTTGAATGGGAACGTGGAGATCTTTTTTGGGTTCGAGGGAATTAAACTTAAAACGTTTAATTTTCCAGAATCATTTACCAATCCTATTTTCGAAGATTTGATCAAGATCGGAGTAAATATGTTATTGTTAAATCTTTGACTTAGTCCTAGGTATGTCAATGGACCGGAGATCCGATCCTTCCAGTCCAATTCGAGACCTTATAATTAAATATGGATTTATATAAAACTAAATCTATTCAACAAAAATTCGTTCTGATAAAAATTTGATCCGATAAAAATAGATGTCGATTATATATGATCCGATCCATTTAAAATCCGATCCAATTAAATAAATATATAATTTAATATATACTATATTTATATAAGAGAAAAATGGTCATACAGTTAACTAGTTAACTGTAGGAAATTTCCTAAAGTTAATCCATCAAAACAACATGGTTTTGATAGATTTCTTTTATTAAACAATAGAAATCCAACCCCCTAATCATTATCTTGTCGTGCATTCTTCTGACTCGTGAGTGATTGTTATTATTCTAAATTCACTACTCAAAACTCTTCTTGTCACTAAATTCTTCACAATTATATCTAAACATTCTAATACAATTCTTACTAAATACATTTGAAGGCCTCCAAATCGGATATATTAATTTTCTGGCATATTTCAAATAGATGATTCGCATATTTATTGAATTTTCGTTGGAGTCTATATTTCAGTTTAAAATATTTTCATGCTTTAGAATTCAGAATTTCAGATGTTACTTACTATTTAATAAATTTCAAGTAATTTCTATTTTCAGTTCAGATTTCATTTCTTTTTGGTTTACTTTATTCAGATTTTGCTCTAGTTGTCTTCATGTTAATTGGTCAGCAACTATATAGTCCAATAGGCTATATGTATTAAAAAAGTGTTAATCTCATATTTAAAAATTAATTTAAAAATTTAGTAAAGAAATTAATTGGATTGGATAATCGGATCCGATTATCCATTCCGTGATCTTAATGGAACGAATATGAATTGAGCTTTAAAATATTCGATATTTGATCCGATCTAATGCAAAAAATTAAATAAATTTAAATATGAATTTATGATAATCCAATTCAAATCCGAACCATTTACATACCTATTTAGTCCATATCCATTATACTTATTATAGTCCATTATACTTATTATAGGCCAACAAGCCTTTTCAAGCTATTTAGTAAATTACACATTTACCCCTATTATATTAATGTTTGAAAAAAATGTTGGTCATGAGAATTGAACCCATGTCCTTCAAGTTTTAGAAATGAAGTATGTACCAACCTCCAACCACTATACCAAAGAGATTTATGATGACATTCTAAAAATCATTAACTACATGCACAAAGAACTCACATGCTTTATTCTACTTTATATTTATTTTAATATTTAATTAAGTTAAAATTATCAAATATTACTCCCTTGCTAATAATTAAAAATTTTATTCGAAAAAAAATGTTGTTTATCTATTATGTTTAATATAGGCCAACATGATTTTTTGACCAATTATAAAAAGACTAATGTATCCTTTATACTAATTTAAAACATGGTTTTGCAATCAATTAAATTATTACATATGAGATATAAATATTGTATTGATTACCAATTAAATAAAAAAGCGTTGTTTGGTTAGAACACGATATTATAAATTATATTTAGATGTAATACAAATAATTATAAGATTAAGATGTATAGCTATGTTGATGAAATATAGATATTTTAGCAGTTACTCGAAAGTCAGATCTATTGTGATAGAACAAAAAATGAGAGGAATGAGCTATCGAAGGTGTGCTAAGAAATGTGATTGGAATTCGGTGACAAACGTGTTCGCAAGTTATTTTTAGAGTAGTGATCGATTTGGTGACATGAAGGAAGGACTGTGTGACTGATAACGTTGGTGTATTGTTGAAGATTTTGTAAATAACACCGAAAATAGTAGAGGTAGGAGTGTAAAGGTGGAGATGTAGATTATATTTGAATGTGCACCACCACTTACACCACGAAAATCAAAATACAATCACCAAAAATTCAAATTGAATCACCAAAATTTGAATCCAAATTATACAAAAAAATTATTCAAAAATTACTAAATATTTCCAGATCTAAAATTTTGATGGTGCTTTAAGGTGTCAGTGATGGCGTTGATGTAACACCCCCAGATCCGGGGTCCGGGATCCGGTGGTTACGGTTTCCAATTCTGTCCACAACAATTGAACTTTCCTTAACATAAAATAAATTACGTCTCTATAACCCAACACAACAATATAAAACACACCCGGTATAGTCCCAGAGATGAAATCAGAGTAACAATCAAATTTTTATTAATCACATTATGAGTTCTTACAATCCAAAAGAATTTCAATATAAATACATACTCTTTGCCATCGATTTACATAAGTCATACTAGACCATATTCTTGGTACTGAAAGAATAAATATATCCTACCAATAGCTTCTTCTTCAGCTCTGGTAGTCTCATCGTCCTCGCCCGCGTCGAGTGCGCCTTGTGCGAGTCATCTGGTCTAGCTGTTGTTGTGATATAATAATAAAGCAAGGGTGAGCAATAGCCCACCAACAATAATATATAACTGAATGATAATGTATAACAGTTCAAAAGTATCTTTCAAACCATATGCCATGCATTTACGGAAATGATGCTAGTATAATATGAACGATGAAGTTACAAGGTAACTTGAAGTATTTGTTTGTAGAAATATCTGCTACATCAAAGTAAGCGAGATATTCTTATTGTTATTAAGAAGAGGAACTTGCACGAAAAGGTTGCAATTCCAGTTATGACCCTTTTCCAACTCTGCCAACAGTAATCATGTTGCAGGAAATAAATAAATTTGGATGATGAACCAATGATGGAGTATTCACCGCGCCCGCTGTTCCAATCTTGATGATCAGTCGAGATCGTACAGCTCAATTTAGATTTACTACCAGTAGAAGGAAGAACTGACGGCTTTACTTGTATACCGCCTTACTAGCTCTCCCCGGCCAACGGTTGGGCCAAAGGGGATGGACCGGCGCTACTCGGCCTCTTACACGACTCCTTGTTCAAATAGAATTCATGATTCTGAATGTAACGTTCGTCCCCCTTTCCCCAAGTATAATACTTGTTGATAAGACTCCACAAAGTAGTCGTATCTAGTTGGAAAGGAAAATTTACCAATAACTCCCAAGCTATTACTTGGTAGCGGATATCAACTTGTTCCAGTAATCTTACCTCTCGAAAGATGAGAAGGTAAGCAACGACTTAATAAGTCAACAGCACCCGAGTTGCGAGTGAAGGGAATACTTTATGACCGGGAAGTCGACAAGATAAATAACATTTTCCAAGTAAGGTTCCCTTATTATTAAGGAGATAGACTCAAAGAAGAATGATGTCTGAGAACCTTTCTTGATATAAGATTAATAATAATATGACTTCGAAATATTTTCTGTAATAATCGAAGAAGATAAACCTTATCGAGATTATTCTAAGTATGGAATAAATATTCAGAGAATATTTATTGAGTTAAAATATTTAAAGAATATTTGGGAATATGAAAGAATATCTTTAATCAGAGTATTTCTCAAATAATCCCTGAAAAATATCAGGAGAATATTTATTGAATAAATAAATATTTAAATGAATATTCAAAACAATATTCATTAATTAATAAGACCTGAAAAGAATATTTAAGGTAATATTCATAATTAATTAGGAATTTAAATGAATATTCAAAAGTAATATTCATTTAATGAATAATATCCTAAATGAATATCAAGTAATATTCATTTAGTAATCCAAGCCTTAAGGAATATTCGAGATAATATTCGATAATTAAATCAAGCTTCAGATGAATATTAAAATAATATCCATCAAGTATTTAATATCTTAAATGAATATTCACAAGTAATATTTATTTAATAAAATAATATTCTAAAAGAATATCCAAATAATATTCATTTAATAGTCTCATCTTTAGAAGAATAATCGAAATAATAGTCGATAATCAATTCGACTCTGAATGAATATTGAGAAATATTATTCGTTGAATAGTTACGTTCAAATAATTATTTGAAGTAAGGATCGTTAAAATAATTAGTCTCGAACGAATATTCAAATAATATTCGTCGCCCAAATAATAGAAAATATTTACTTAAATATTTTCCTCCGAGGTAATCTCGATATATCAAGGAATATTGACTCCCGGTCTATTTTTGATTAATAAGATGTATACGCCCTTCTATGAGGGTCTTACAATAACCGGCTTATAACTGATATATAACTATCTAGCTTATAAGCCAACAATAACATTCAGGGAACAAGTATATCAATTCAACTTGAAAGTAGGCATGCATGCAATGGCATATGTATATCAGCAATCATATATATATATATATATATATATATATTTATTCAATCACAACAACAGCCTAAAAGAAGGGAATTGAAACTTGCCTGGTAGTCGAGTACGGTAAGGGGTAGTGGTAGCGGGTCCCGGTTCAGCTTGGTGATCTATAAATAGCCAAGGCATTCGGGATTAATCACTTAACATATTAAAAGTTAAGTTATACTTAATTCGAAACACGTTCTCGAGTTATCTCGTTATACCCCTTTTAGTGGATTACTTATTATCGCTGATCCGACCCGACATTCGTTCGTTAATACGACATGTCATTGTACTTATACTTGGGACATACTTAAGTCATATGAGTTCTAAAGTCGATCGTTACGAACCAATACTATACTCCGAGTTTTATCGCCCGTTTTCTAAGTGTTTTACCGAAGTTATAAAAGAGTCGTCTTTTAGGGGTTCGTTCGCGTTTAACCTCGACTCGAACATTTTTAATAAATCGAAAAATGATCCTTTTGACATACGGTTTTCTTTCACACCTTCCTTTTTACCTCTAGTATTTATTTACCAAGATTCGCCATGACTTTACATATTTTACGAGGGTTCAAATTCAGTTACGAATTCTCGGTTATGGTTTCGAAATACTTTTAGTAAACCAGCCGTAACTCCTAAACCGTAAGTCCGTTTCACGTGATCTTTATATCAAAACGAAGCTTATAACATAATCTATCCTAAAATGGCAGAAAAGTTTCTGGTCAGTAGGGTCTTGATGTGAAAAATGGCATACAAAACATGATATTGTAAAATCGGGCATTATAACGGCTATGTTTACGCGTTTTCCAAAGTTTTTACACTTTATCTCGATCTAACAAAGATCAATCCAACCACACAAACGCATGATAATCATCATGACTAGTCTATCAACAACTCATCTCAACCATCTCATGGATCACAATCCAAACAACAACCATAATCAACTAATAACATAGATCTAAGCATAACATAGCATACTAACACTAAATCATCCATAAAACTCATAAAATCTCAAAATGGTACCAAGGGTTTTTGGAGCTTGTTACCTTCTTTGGAGAGTGAATAACACTTGGTAAGCCTTGTCTAGTCCTTAGATTACCTTAACAAAGCTTGGATCATCCAAACAAAACAAGAAATCAAAGTTAGTTTCTTAAAATCACTATTCACCCTAGGCTTGGATGATTTATTTGAAAATGGAAAACATGGAGTTTGAAGCCAAGATTTCTAGGGTATCACTTTTATGAATTATAGGACTTACCATAAAAATTTGGAGATCAAACAATGGTGGAAGCTTGGACTTTGGATTTGGAATTTAGGGAGGAAGTCGAATGGAATGTTTTTGGAGGGGGAGAAAGTTGCTTGCTTGTTCTTGATCTTTTCCTTGTATTATTGTGTTGCCTTGGATAATATCTTGCTAAAGTAGCTTTATTAAAGTGCCTAGGTCATCCATGATGCAATCAAGAGACATGTGTTGCATTTTGAATGGTTTTCATTCTAAGTATCGGTTTGATATCTAAGTACTACTTGCATCTCCAAGTATGCTAGTTACTTTAAGCCACTTGGTTGCTAGATATTTATTCTAGTAGCTTACACAAAACTCTTGCTTCCTCTGCTTGTTTCTGTGTCCGGTTATTACCCGTTTCGATTGATCGTTCGTGAGAATATTTCACGGATTTCTAATTAGGGTTTACCGGGAATCCTCTTTAATATTAATACTTTCATTCTCCATCTTTCGTTCTAACTTTCCAATTTATATTCCTTAAATCCATTCGTTAAATACTTAAGGCTATCAGTGTCCAGGGAACTCTCGGAGAAAATAAAAGTGCGGTTTTTCAGAATCCGACAGCTTTTACATACACTTATTTTCCCCCTGGATCACTAATACGAACTCGGAAATCCGTTCCGAATGCTTCTGTATAGTGTCGTCTCATATTATTATATACTCCCACCAAACACTATTCATTCTGTATTTTTTACTTGTTCTCTTAGGGTGGTACAATTGTCCGTATTCTCTTTCGATCGTTCCTTAACCTTTTTACGGAACTACTAGATTAATCGTTATCGATCTGGATGACATGAGGGTATTCTCCTGCTTGAAATTGCCATATCTTATTCCCTTAGAAGATAGATTATTCTTACCTATGTTGTTACCCTTTAGCATTCTTCAAGACATAGAAATAATAAAGTCGAATTCCATTCATTCTTTCCAAATATCAATTATTACATTGTAGCCATAACCACTCCTCAGTGGTTTCCTACCTTCATTCTTAAATCAAATATAATAACATCCCAAAATATCAAATCCTCAAAGTTAATATCTCAATTCTTGGATTATAATAATATTTAATCCACTGTCCGGTCAAATATTATACCGAAAAAGAATTTGGAATTTTTGAATTCCGATCGTCTCTACATTCACTTATTTCCTCCGCGTATTACTAATATGACTTCGAAACATCCTTATCACGTCCCGTACATAGGGTGGCGTGAAAAGTTTTCCAACTTACAAAATCACTATTCATCCACCAAATTACTATGCACGTACAGGAAACACTATGCACGTACGGGAAACACTATGCACGTACGGGAAATACTATGCACGTATGGGAAACACTATGCACGTACTCATTTCCCTTCAAGGATCCAATAGCTCCTTCCTGGATGGTAGATTATTCTTATCTAGGTCCTCAACCATCGAATTACTCTATTCTGACAATATACCAATGCATCAGGATCATTGTCCCAAGCAATATCCATTCATTACAATCATTGTTCTTTGAAACCACCATTCATTAGAGCTGGTGACCTTGTTGTCGGAATCATTGTTCTTCATTTTATCATTACTTAATAAAAAGTTTTAATTATATCCAAAATTTGGAGTTCTTACAGTCTCCCCTCCTTAAAAGGATTCCGTCCCGGAATCAGGTAGGAAGCAAAGAGTCGTTTGCCTATCGTTCCCTTTTTAGCTTCCCGGTCAATTCTTAGTCGTTCTACCCCTCCTTAGCACATCTTCTAGTGCTACAATCCATACTTTATCCTTTTTCCATCAACGTTGCTACTTTTCGTACAACTCACTATCCGGGTTATACTCTTACTCAGTCTTATCCTTATTGATACCTGCAGTAACATTGGTATCACTATCACCCCACGATTCGGAGGTAACCTCGCTCGTACTGTGCATTTCCTGATCGCTTTAATCTTCGCAATCTCGATCAATATAGAGAAGTGGAAAGATTTATTGAGAGATCACTATGATCAATTGAACATTTGTTATATTGCATAGTTAGTACAGAAGGGGGCCAGCCTTTAGTACTTGACAAGCAATTAAACAAGTCATGGCATTCCACTTAGACTTCTATCACATAGACAGATAGTCACGTAGCAGTACCTCCCCTCCTAAAAGGGTTGTTCTTCTCAATTCATAAAGAAGATGAATAAGAGAGAAGAAGAGAAAAGAGTTCTAAAGGATTATAGAAAGCTTTCATGGTTGTAGAATATCATACTCAGAATTTACCTCTGAACTATAGAGGTTTATCAAAGAAGAAATTAATCATAATTATATCCAATACTATTTGATCGCAATCTCACGTGTCAAAAAATATCTTGCTGCTTTGTCCATTTTTCTCTGGACCTGTACCCTGGTTCAACCTTAGCAACTTACTTTTGGAAAATCTTTGAACCTTTCAGGTTAAATCTTAGTTTCTCGCTTGACACCATTGTTACTGACATTCCATGTCACGCTACTAACTTTTTCATATCTATAATATTAACACTATCAGGTTGTCATCCCGAGAATTCATCGGAAAACCCATTTATTAATCCATTCATAACATTCCTTGCTTCCTATTTCGTAGTTGCTTTCCCCGTCCTTTCTTTATCAATCACATCCTTCTTATTATCTGATTCTTATTTACTTCTGTTATTTACTTCCACCTTCATCTCTTTATTGAGACATCTTTTGCACTTGGCACCTCTTTATTGGTATCCCGTCACATTTACTCTATAATCATCACGTTATTTCAATTTAAACTTTCCGAAATGAATCTGGCCCGATTCCTTTAACTTAGATTCATATAATCTACTTCTGCCAACCTTGTTTCTCATCACTTGTTCTTTTCTATCCGTGGTTTTCCACAGATTGTCTTTCGTAAGTCAGACCAGGTCGCACACCTACCTGCTCGCACTCTTATCATCTGTCGAACATCTGCATTTTACTGGCGTAGCCTGGCCACATGAAAACCCGTTATGACCGTGCTATAAGTTTTGGGGGTAAGGCTGGCTCGAATACCGCCGTCCGAACACTTTAAACTCTCAGGTGGCCCAATAAGTCTCGGGCTCAATCGCCCTTCCCTCCAAGTCTCATTAATTCTTTCCATGGGAATATCTTTAACATCATGAATCATCAACCTCATATTCTCTATCTTGTTTGCGCAGAAGTACACTAACATAAACTTGTTTGTCATTCATCAACATGCCATTTAGTTAATCAATGGCAGCACTTTCTTTATCTTTACATTGTCATCTATTTTCTTAGAAGAATCACCATCGCTTGTTGTTTACGTAGTGCATTAATAGCTAACCCTACGGGTTTCAATCCTTTAGGGAGACAAAGTAATCACTATTCCTTATCCATAAGGAACACTTCTTGAACTTGATGTAGATATTACATGAAGTAGATAAAATTGCAGAAGAGTTTCAAGCATCGCAGCTAGGTCCGGTTGATGAAACCATCACTCATGCATCTCCCATAAAATACTGGAAACTTAATGGTTTACTTCGTCAATATTGTATCATGGTCCTGGTTTGCCTCAAAACGGGACCTTCTAAGGTGTGTAGTTTGCTTAAGACAATATCGGGAATCGAATCTTTACTTAAACTATTATTACCTTCGATTCTTGCACAATCATCAAAAGGAATGTAACTTCCTCCACTCCAATACGACCTTCAAGGTCTTTCCAAATATCATTTTGTTTCTTCGGTATGAACATTTATAATTATTCCTTTATATTTAGATTGTCGGCCACCTCATTGGCCTTTCTTGATGATAATGATTTCTTGTAACCCATGTTTTCTGGGTACATTCCAACTCAAGTTTTTCTACCTCATTCCCATCACTGTTGGGTTAAAGCATTCTCCATTAAGCTCTGCTGAAGGAGAAAATATAACTATCA
This sequence comes from Saposhnikovia divaricata, assembly GCA_036435485.1. NCBI lineage: Eukaryota > Viridiplantae > Streptophyta > Magnoliopsida > Apiales > Apiaceae > Saposhnikovia > Saposhnikovia divaricata. The sequence goes on from CM071595.1 coordinate 134,477,845, forward strand.
GTCATTTCCATAAGTCATTGCTTCCACCTACCCGTGGGAACTTTATCACGTTTATTCTCAATCCTACTTAGGATACTTCTTTTCTTAGTTCTTTCTTTATCTTAGGATAATCTCAACCTTTATAGGTTCAACCCATACTTCCTCAGGGTTTCATACATGCCTCATCTGGCATTATTGTTACGATGTTATACATTCCTTACCAAACTTCCATTTTTGAAGTTCGGAATATTACTTTTTTCCTTGTAAGGTTTCATAGGCCATCCTTATCATTCCTCCGGTATTTTCTGGGTACCGGGTATATCAAAATGTCATTGATCAATACTCTAATAATTCTATCTATGTTCTTTCCAGAACTCTTTTTAATAATCCTTACCGGTCATTGTTGCCTTAGCAAGTCCAGCTCATATCATCTGAAGTCATAATGTCGTTATTAGGGTTAATGCCACCCCTTGTGCATTCCCCAGGGTTTGTCTTAATTTATGGATATCCTATCCTTAATTCAACTGCCAAGGAATTCTTGCATCTTATAATTGGCAATCAGATCATGTATCCTTAATAAAGGTCTCTTTTCAATCATTCTCATTTGATAATCGATCGGTGGTTTAATGCCACCCTCTTCTTTCAGATAGTTGTCGGCCTATTTGGCCTTCCAAAAAGGCAACGTATGCCTATCTCTTCTCTTACCGAACTTGTTAATGGTAGCAAGGATATTCTGGAAGAGATTGGTCGAGTTCAACGTGAATCTCTTAGTGCTTATCGTTCTTCGCAAAGGTACTTGCCTCAGACAACATTCCTACAGCATACTGTTCAATTTCTGACCTTTTCTATACCCTCTTCATATACCTTCATTGTTTACTTTCCTCCGTCATAATATATTCATGGTATTCATGATACCCTAACATCATACATCTCAAGTCACTATACTTCCATTTTACTCGAAATCTTGGACACCCATATACACATGAGTCACTTCAGTACGGGTGACCCCATCCCAAAAAGGTCTAGTGAATTCCCAATCAAAACATGGGTTGTTCGGCAGAAGATTCAAACGATCTCATTAATGTTTCCTTTCATTGCTGGTCTAGTCACTCGATAATCCTTTGTGACTTGGCCTCAACTAGCCACACTAAAATAAAAAAAATATATGATTTTAGGGGTTGGCTAATAGCATTACTTTTCTAGCAATTGCCGGCATAGTGCCTTCTTCTTTGATACCTTTCTACCTTTCCAAAACTTTACTCCATATAAGTCTTAATCGACTACTCGGCACCGTCTCCGGTCACCTTTCCTCCACTTTTATCTTTTCAACTATTCTTATCAATCCCACTTGCCACGCAAGCTTACCATTCCTGGCATAACTGCCTTTTCACTTAAGTCAATCCCGGAGTTTCTCCGTCCGGCTAATTTCTTACTTACATTTCCTGTTTTCGTCCAATCTCACTTCATCATTTTATCACTACCGTCGATTGTAATGCTCAGGGTCCGTTTACTAACCCATATTACAGCATCCTTACCCAAGTCACAGGGTTTGCTCCAGTTTCTACTCTCTTCCATGACATTCTCTGATAATCAGAAAGACAAGGTTTGCCAAAATTCACCGAATTCCTTTCCAGACTCAGGGAAATTTTGATCAATCTACCCACCTACTGGTAACATTAAGGAGACCAGTTTCGAAACCTGAAGAATAGTTCTATGAACCTCCAAGCAGGTGGAATCATAAGCAGTCATAGTTAACGAAATAATCATCATCAGATTGGAAGTTTACCCACTGGAGAGGAATCAATTATATCCATCCCTTAGAAGGGAATCAACAGTTTCAAACTGAAACCTGTCACAACGTCCTGATATTCAATGCTACCAAATGTCGGTCTACCTAACCCTTTATGCGAAGCGTCATTGGAAGCACAAAGTCTCCTTTTTCCATTAAGCAATGCCAGCTCTTGGTCATTACCAATTTCACCTTTTAGCTCCAGGAAGATTTTCTCACATTTTTCTCTTTAACTACTGATCGTATTACTTGATCTATTATAATTCCGCATCGGAATAAACTTAAGGTACTACTATAATCCATTCAAAGAGAAGGAATTTAATATTCCTCTGAATCACATGCATCTAACGTTTCTGGTTCATCATTTAACTGAGTTGAATTAACTCTATACTCAGTCTCTGGCAGTAGTCTCATTACGAGTTCATCTTGACTCACTGGTCTTATCTTCCGGTAGGTTCTGAGATCATTGTCTTGCTTACTACTTCCTTATATAACTTTACCCAATCATGCTATCACTTCCCAATGTCTTTACTTTCTAAATGATTCATTCATAAAATGAACATTTCCCTGAATAAAACCACCTCATTAACCTCACTTTGGTTTCGTAAATTATAACCTATGACATCTGCCTTCTCGTGGCAAATTATTACTGACAATATTCATACTGATTCATTTATCAAATGATATGGCACTTACTGCCTCATTCTCAACTATTCCTAGGGACTCTGCTCCTCGTCCTATATCGCGGTCTTTGATAATCATACATCCCTCTAGCTCTTTCTTTGTTAAGATGAAAATCTCTAAGGATTCTCATCTATTTCCGTATAAGATCTCAAGTAATTCTTCCAATCCTTCTTTCTTGCTGGTACTAAATCTGGTAGTCCGGCTATGAATTCAACATGCATCTTCAGATCTCTTAATAATATTTCGGTTCTTTATACTCACTTTTCTGAGCACCATATCTTAATCATCACAGTCATTCTGGCTGCGACCCTCATTACCCATGGGTAAGCTCCTTATCCTAACAGGATTTTCCTTATCTGCTGGAACCTCTTCCGGGTCTTCAGTAGGGTACTCCATCGAATTACCCGCTGATCTTCAGCATATAAAGCATCATCGCGCTGTTGCTCGTATGCCTCAAGGTCAGTCGCCTTACTCGTCGATACAATATCGAGCTAAGTTACTATCATTATACTTACGAGTTCCCATAAGGGTTTTATATGTCATCACTACATTAAGTAGTCCGACTATGAACTTGGCAAGAGTTCTTATTATCTTATTGAATTTATTGTTTTAACGTCACCTCATCACTGGGGTTTATAACGTACGCTCTGATACCACTTCTGTAACACCCCCAGATCCGGGGTCCGGGATCCGGTGGTTACGGTTTCCAATTCTGTCCATAACAATTGAACTTTCCTTAACATAAAATAAATTACGTCTCTATAACCCAACACAACAATATAAAACACACCCGTTATAGTCCCAGAGATGAAATCAGAGTAACAATCAAATTTTTATTAATCACATTATGAGTTCTTACAATCCAAAAGAATTTCAATATAAATACATACTCTTTGCCATCCATTTACATAAGTCATACTAGACCATATTCTTGGTACTGAAAGAATAAATATATCCTACCAATAGCTTCTTCTTCAGCTCTGGTAGTCTCATCGTCCTCGCCCGCGTCGAGTGCGCCTTGTGCGAGTCATCTGGTCTAGCTGTTGTTGTGATATAATAATAAAGCAAGGGTGAGCAATAGCCCACCAACAATAATATATAACTGAATGATAATGTATAACAGTTCAAAAGTATCTTTCAAACCATATGCCATGCATTTACGGAAATGATGCCAGTATAATATGAACGATGAAGTTACAAGGTAACTTGAAGTATTTGTTTGTAGAAATATCTGCTACATCAAAGTAAGGGAGATATTCTTATTGTTATTAAGAAGAGGAACTTGCAAGAAAAGGTTCCAATTCCAGTTATGACCCTTTTCCAACTCTGCCAACAGTAATCATGTTGCAGGAAATAAATAAATTTGGATGATGAACCAATGATGGAGTATTCACCGCGCCCGCTGTTTCAATCTTGATGATCAGTCGAGATCGTACAGCTCAATTTAGATTTACTACCGGTAGAAGGAAGAACTGACGGCTTTACTTGTATACCGCCTTACTAGCTCTCCCCGGCCAACGGTTGGGCCAAAGGGGATGGACCGGCGCTACTCGGCCTCTTACACGACTCCTTGTTCAAATAGAATTCATGATTCTGAATGTAACGTTCGTCCCCCTTTCCCCAAGTATAATACTTATTGATAAGACTCCACAAAGTAGTCGTATCTAGTTGGAAAGGAAAATTTACCAATAACTCCCAAGCTATTACTTGGTAGCGGATATCAACTTGTTCCAGTAATCTTACCTCTCGAAAGATGAGAAGGTAAGCAACGACTTAATAAGTCAACAGCACCCGAGTTGCGAGTGAAGGGAATACTTTATGACCGGGAAGTCGACAAGATAAATAACATTTTCCAAGTAAGGTTCCCTTATTATTAAGGAGATAGACTCAAAGAAGAATGATATCTGAGAACCTTTCTTGATATAAGATTAATAATAATATGACTTCGAAATATTTTCTGTAATAATCGAAGAAGATAAACCTTATCGAGATTATTCTAAGTATGGAATAAATATTCAGAGAATATTTATTGAGTTAAAATATTTAAAGAATATTTGGGAATATGAAAGAATATCTTTAATCAGAGTATTTCTCAAATAATCCCTGAAGAAATATCAAGAGAATATTTATTGAATAAATAAATATTTAAATGAATATTCAAAACAATATTCAATAATTAATAAGACCTGAAAATAATATTTAATGTAATATTCATAATTAATTAGGAATTTAAATGAATATTCAAAAGTAATATTCATTTAATGAATAATATCCTAAATGAATATCAAGTAATATTCATTTAGTAATCCAAGCCTTAAGGAATATTCGAGATAATATTCGATAATTAAATCAAGCTTCAGATGAATATTAAAATAATATCCATCAAGTATTTAATATCTTAAATGAATATTCAAAAGTAATATTTATTTAATAAAATAATATTCTAAAAGAATATCCAAATAATATTCATTTAATAGTCTCATCTTTAGAAGAATAATCGAAATAATAGTCGATAATCAATTCGACTCTGAATGAATATTGAGAAATATTATTCGTTGAATAGTTACGTTCAAATAATTATTTGAAGTAAGGATCGTTAAAATAATTAGTCTCGAACGAATATTCAAATAATATTCGTCGCCCAAATAATAGAAAATATTTACTTAAATATTTTCCTCCGAGGTAATCTCGATATATCAAGGAATATTGACTCCCGGTCTATTTTTGATTAATAAGATGTATACGCCCTTCTATGAGGGTCTTACAATAACCGGCTTATAACTGATATATAACTATCTAGCTTATAAGCCAACAATAACATTCAGGGAACAAGTATATCAATTCAACTTGAAAGTAGGCATGCATGCAATGGCATATGTATATCAGCAATTATATATATATATATATATATATATATATATATATATATATTTATTCAATCACAACAACAGCCTAAAAGAAGGGAATTGAAACTTGCCTGGTAGTCGAGTACGGTAAGGGGTAGTGGTAGCGGGTCCCGGTTCAGCTTGGTGATCTATAAATAGCCAAGGCATTCGGGATTAATCACTTAACATATTAAAAGTTAAGTTATACTTAATTCGAAACACGTTCTCGAGTTATCTCGTTGTACCCCTTTTAGTGGATTACTTATTATCGCTGATCCGACCCGACATTCGTTCGTTAATACGACATGTCATTGTACTTATACTTGGGACATACTTAAGTCATATGAGTTCTAAAGTCGATCGTTACGAACCAATACTATACTCCGAGTTTTATCGCCCGTTTTCTAAGTGTTTTACCGAAGTTATAAAAGAGTCGTCTTTTAGGGGTTCGTTCGCGTTTAACCTCGACTCGAACATTTTTAATAAATCGAAAAATGATCCTTTTGACATACGGTTTTCTTTCACACCTTCCTTTTTACCTCTAGTATTTATTTACCAAGATTTGCCATGACTTTACATATTTTACGAGGGTTCAAATTCAGTTACGAATTCTCAGTTACGGTTTCGAAATACTTTTAGTAAACCGGCCGTAACTCCTAAACCGTAAGTCCGTTTCACGTGATCTTTATATCAAAACGAAGCTTATAACATAAGCTATCCTAAAATGGCAGAAACGTTTCTGGTCAGTAGGGTCTTGATGTGAAAAATGGCATACAAAACATGATATTGTAAAATCGGGCATTATAACGGCTATGTTTACGCGTTTTCCAAAGTTTTTACACTTTATCTCGATCTAACAAAGATCAATCCAACCACACAAACGCATGATAATCATCATGACTAGTCTATCAACAACTCATCTCAACCATCTCATGGATCACAATCCAAACAACAACCATAATCAACTAATAACATAGATCTAAGCATAACATAGCATACTAACACTAAATCATCCATAAAACTCATAAAATCTCAAAATGGTACCAAGGGTTTTTGGAGCTTGTTACCTTCCTTGGAGAGTGAATAACACTTGGTAAGCCTTGTCTAGTCCTTAGATTACCTTAACAAAGCTTGGATCATCCAAACAAAACAAGAAATCAAAGTTAGTTTCTTAAAATCACTATTCACCCTAGGCTTGGATGATTTATTTGAAAATGGAAAACATGGAGTTTGAAGCCAAGATTTCTAGGGTATCACTTTTATGAATTATAGGACTTACCATAAAAATTTGGAGATCAAACAATGGTGGAAGCTTGGACTTTGGATTTGGAATTTAGGGAGGAAGTCGAATGGAATGTTTTTGGAGGGGGAGAGAGTTGCTTGCTTGTTCTTGATCTTTTCCTTGTATTATTGTGTTGCCTTGGATAATATCTTGCTAAAGTAGCTTTATTAAAGTGCCTAGGTCATCCATGATGCAATCAAGACACATGTGTTGCATTTTGAATGGTTTTCATGCTAAGTATCAGTTTGATATCTAAGTACTACTTCCATCTCCAAGTATGCTAGTTACTTTAAGCCACTTGGTTGCTAGATATTTATTCTAGTAGCTTACACAAGACTCTTGCTTCCTCTGCTTGTTTCTGTGTCCGGTTATTACCCGTTTCGATTGATCGTTCGTGAGAATATTTCACGGATTTCTAATTAGGGTTTACCGGGAATCCTCTTTAATATTAATACTTTCATTCTCCATCTTTCATTCTAACTTTCCAATTTATATTCCTTAAATCCATTCGTTAAATACTTAAGGCTATCAGTGTCCAGGGAACTCTCGGAGAAAATAAAAGTGCGGTTTTTCAGAATCCGACAGCTTTTACATACACTTATTTTCCCCCTGGATCACTAATACGAACTCGGAAATCCGTTCCGAATGCTTCTGTATAGTGTCGTCTCATATTATTATATACTCCCACCAAACACTATTCATTATGCATTCTTTACTTGTTCTCTTAGGGTGGTACAATTGTCCGTATTCTCTTTCGATCGTTCCTTCACCTTTTTACGGAACTACTAGATTAATCGTTATCGATCTGGATGACATGAGGGTATTCTCCTGCTTGAAATTGCCATATCTTATTCCCTTAGAAGATAGATTATTCTTACCTATGTTGTTACCCTTTAGCATTCTTCAAGACATAGAAATAATAAAGTCGAATTCCATTCATTCTTTCCAAATATCAATTATTACATTGTAGCCATAACCACTCCTCAGTGGTTTCCTACCTTCATTCTTAAATCAAATATAATAACATCCCAAAATATCAAATCCTCAAAGTTAATATCTCAATTCTTGGATTATAATAATATTTAATCCACTGTCCGGTCAAATATTATACCGAAAAAGAATTTGGAATTTTTGAATTCCGATCGTCTCTGCATTCACTTATTTCCTCCGCGTATTACTAATATGACTTCGAAACATCCATATCACGTCCCGTACATAGGGTGGCGTGAAAATTTTTTCAACTTACAAAATCACTATTCATCCACCAAATTACTATGCACGTACGGGAAACACTATGCACGTACGGGAAATACTATGCACGTATGGGAAACACTATGCACGTACTCATTTCCCTTCAAGGATCCATTAGCTCCTTCCTGGATGGTAGATTATTCTTATCTAGGTCCTCAACCATCGAATTACTCTATTCTGACAATATACCAATGCATCAGGATCATTGTCCCAAGCAATATCCATTCATTACAATCATTGTTCTTTGAAACCACCATTCATTAGAGCTGGTGACCTTGTTGTCGGAATCATTGTTCTTCATTTTATCATTACTTAATAAAAAGTTTTAATTATATCCAAAATTTGGGGTTCTTACAGTTGACGGTGGTAGAGTGGGTGAAAACGACATTAGTGGGGATTTGTATACTCATTTCTATTATGAGAGGAAGAACAAGAAGATGAATAAGCTATCGAAGGTATGGCCGGGAATGTGGCTGGAACTTGGTGACAAAAGTGTTTGTAAGTTATTGCTATAATGATGGTCGATTTGGTGACACGAAGAAATGACTGAGTGATGATGGTGTATATATGCGCGCGCACACACACACATTTGTGCATGTATGTATCATGAACGATGATGATGAAGGAGATGTACAAGTGGAGGATAGATGGTGATAACGTGGGTGTATTGCTAAAAATGGTGTAAAATGTTTCTAGAAATGTAAGAGACGGGAGGGTAAAGATGGAGATATAAAAATGTGCGGCTATATATAAATATATGTATAAACAAAAGAGCGTGAGGTTAGTTCCCGGTTCTCAGTATAATATTAAAAGTTATCATTTGAGTACTTGCCTATATATGTCTACATGTGAGTCTATTACCTTAAGCGTATATTTTTCAATGTATGTATTGTTTAGTCTTTCTAAGTTATTTTTATAAAATTATTTATAAAAATTCAAATGAGTTCTTAAATGTGAGTAAACTGTTACGATCATATATGTAATTCAACTAAGAAGTTCAAGTTATTATCAATATTCATAAAAGATATATTTTGTCAAATGTATCACCCTAATAATGTACAAAATTTCAAAAATTACGAATCATCTACTTCGAAAATCAAAACAATTGAATTATACAAATTTAAATGGTGCCCGTACTTCGCACGGGCTATCATGCTAGTTATGTTTTACAAGGCAATGCAGACGCAAATTTAAAGGCATCTTCTTGTAGTAAATATTATACAAGCATTGTACAGAAACTTAGGATCACGAAGAGGGGCCGAATCAGAATTTTGATTTATGGGAACAAAATATCCAAATTACTTTAAAAAAAATTAAAATTTTATCATAAATTTCTATTATTTTGAACCGTTAGCAAGCCTGGTTCACTTTGGTCCCTCCGAGTTCCGTTCATAAGGTCATTTCTAATCATCCCTTTATTATAAAGTAACTGGACAATTTATTCGTACTTTGCACGATTCATAAATTTTCATTTTAAAATATTGAAAATTGATGATTTTTTTTATTATTTTTAAAAGTTGATTGGTCGCTTAAGAATTTTTTTAAAAAAAATTGATTCTAAACAATTTACATAAATTATAAGTTTAAAGATACTCTCTTTATATATCTAAAATTTTCATAATCTCAAATATATCTTAAACATAAAGGTGGTATTTGGAAGTTAGAGATTTGAGTAAAAATTAGATGATTGAATTAAATTAGAGCTTTTATCAAATGAATAATCTAATAAATGTGTTTGGGTTTTAGTTGATTGAAATAGCTTATCGAGGTGAATAAGCTAATTTTGAAAAAGCTATTTTTAGGAGCTTTTTGAATTAGAGGTTGGTTATATGCCTAGTTTAAATACAAACAGCTAATACAAACAACTTATTACCAAATAATTTTTTTGAAACTAGCTAATTCAATCCATTAGTCAAAACAGCTATTTGAATCATTTAGTCAAAATAGATAATTCAATCCGCTCCCGCTAACAGCTAAACGCTAATTGCCAAACAGGGTCAAAAAGTAGCAATTATAATACATAGTATTTACCATCAAAAGTTATAAATATTATATATTATAACATTTTTTAAAGCCGACGCCCCTCTTATAATATACATGTTCAATAGTAGTGTAATAATTTATTTAATTAAATTATTAATTTATGTCAACACAATATAATGAATAAAGGATGTATAAATTTTTTATCGATTTAATCTACCGATAAAATTAAGTTTTTTCAATTTAATTGGTTTGGTCATAACCCATGTATAATTTATGTCATGCCCCGACTTCCCAATACTGAAAATATACTGTTATATAATAAAATAGACTTTGATATAGGGGAATTTTAGAAAATTTCGGCATGAGGTATTCGTAAATCAGACTATCCACCTGTATTTCAACCCAAACCAAATTCCAATTAACAATTACAAATAAAATTTAATACACCAACGATTCCTCACCAAGGATCGATTCCAGGTTATGGTATGAAACAGGAAACTAAACTATACAAATTATTACAACTTCTATTTCTGATCTAATCTCAACTATTGTACCATCTAATCTGAAACTCATACCAAATTCGTGCCTACCCGCGCTGGCTCTGAAATCTGTTTTGAACAGAATGCCTCATCGCTCTCATCCGAAATGAAAAATGTAGGTAGATCATCTTTAAGCCTAACTGCAAAGGGTTAGGTAAAAAAACAAAGCAAGAGTGAGCAAAAGAACGCTCAGCAAGTCCATAATATAGTGAACAACAATTTATGAATATTTCATTGATGAACAATATCAATGATCAACTATCTCAAGGGAATAAATCAATTCTCTTCATAAAAATAAAACTTTCCATTTTTTCTTTAAACCATAACTCTTTCTCAAAACATTTCTTCCCTTAGAACCATTGTATCATCAAAACATACTTTTCATAAAACTTTTTTTTAAAAAAACATTTAAGTTGATTGTATTGTTATCCTAATTACGGACAATACGGGTGATCAGCCACGTAAAATCCCCATTCCTTTGAAATTGGGTTCCAAATTAGGCAACACATTGGCCTTTAATGTTGGACTGGGCACTCCCCCAGCCTCTTATGCTAAAAAAAATGCTGGACTAGACACTCCCCCAGCCTCTTATGCTAAAAAAAAAATGCTGGATCGGCGTCACCCGACCTCTTACGCCTCCAATCTGAAGGAATCCGTAGAAACATTTTCACGGAATCACCCACATTAAAATCTTTAAAACCTTTTTTTTCCCTCTTTCTTTCTATCTCTCTCGGCAATTCAGCTCTTCCTGCCTCCCTCTTCTTCATCTCAATGCCATAACACGCGCACACACACACACACACTTGATTTGTCACAAAACCAATAACAAGCCTTAATATTTAAAAAAAAACCATGACCAAAACTCTATCACAATTACATAAATCTGGCGCTTGCAAACGGTCTTCGACCAACGCCAATTTCACAGTAACAATTATTCTAAAACTAGCAATCTGATCATTTTTAAACTGCGTACTTAATGGTCAGCATCAAATTCCTAAACCAGCAATATACATATAACAATTTGATCAACCAAGAATTTGACTTACCAAAAATTCAAACAAAATTTAATAAAACTCAATTAACACCTCAATTAGTACAAACAATCCTAGGCATATATATATATATATATATGACGATTATAACGATTCGGCTAACAGCAAGAAAAAAAAATGAAGAGGGGCGGTGGTTGAGGGGAAAAGGAAGGGAAAGAGAAAGAGAGAGGGATTGAGAGAGAACAGGGGAAGGAAAGAGAGGATACAAGGCGGTGTTTCAATGGAATCGCGAAGACCCATACACACGCACACGGTAATTTACACATACACAGCAGCAGATCACACATACACGCGCGCCACACTCGGCCACACCCATAGCAGCGGATGTACACACACACTGTGGTATATATACACACACGCACAGACTTTTGGCTGAAGAAGGAGTGTGAGGTTGAAGAGATTAGAGAGAGAGAAGAGATTAGAGAGAGAGAGAGAGAGAGAGATGGAGGAGAAACGAGAGAGAGATTGGGAAGGTTCGAGAGTGGGAGAGATTGATAAAAGAGATTACACGAGAACCATCTGGAGAAATGTTGGGTTTGGTGATTAAAATGGATAAAGGAAAGAGCGGTAATTTCCTCATGCTGAAAAACAAATTTAAAATCAATTAAATATTTTTTTAAAATCAAATTTAAACATAAATTTAGTGAAAAATTAAAATTTTCATTTTTAAAATAAAGAGTATAAAATTACGAACACACTCGTATTTTTAAAATATTTTTAGGATAAAAAATGAATTAAATATGTATTTTACAAGTTTTGATCATTTAAATACAATAAAACTCATAAAATCATTTTAAAATACTCAAACACCCAAAATAATTTTCCCAAAAATTTTAAGAACTAAATAATATCATAAATATAATAACACAAAAGATTTCATGATTTTTATCAACTCCTGTGATTTTATAAGAATCTAAAAAGATCAATAATGCATGATTTAAATAGATTTAAATAATTAAAATTACAAATAAAAATATACGGACTTACACATCACACATACATCATCATATAAACATGTAAACATGATGTCACATATATTTAATCCTAAAAAAAAATCACCTCATATAATCCACATTTAATATTAATTAATAATAATTATAAATACGAAATTTCTAAGGCATTATATCCTTCCTCTCTTAATAGGATTCTGTCCTCAGAATCGATCGTAAGAAAAACATATGACGGTACTCTCAAACATTTCTCTTTCAATTTCAAAGTCATTTCTTTCATTTTAGAATTCCTTTATATCATTTCATACTCCCTCTGTCCCACCCATTTCTTTACATAAAAAACTTCGTATCTGACACGCATTTTAGGGTGCATTTTAAGGATAGTTCTATAACTTATTTTTGATATTTTCTTTTTTTGTATAAAAATAGTATTGTTCTATTTTTATACAAAAAAAGAAAATATTAAAAATAAGTTATAGAACTATCCTTAAAATGTACCTTAAAATTCGTGCCGGAAATTGATCCGCAAATGTAAAGAATTACATGGGACGGAGGGAGTATCTCGCTAGGCTCGTCCTGTAGGCCTGCAGATTCCAACATAAACTTAAACCTTTGATTTTCATGTCTCGTTACTTCTAGGTACTTATCACTCGCACGTAACGATCCTTTTCTACCAAAAATCAGACATGACCTATTCGTATAATGGACTATGCCCTATACACAACGCCTCAAGTACTAACCCAATCATCCATAAACAATTCATTCATATACAATACTAAAACAAAATTCGCCTTGACTTGCAGCAAACATATGAACGAAGAAATCTGCCTTGACTCGCAGTAAACAGGTAATTAATTAAATCTTTAAAACAAAATCCACGCGATTAGGACAATTGATACCACCTCGATGCTCCTACTCATAATTCAGATTGCCCCAGATAAAACTCTGAGAAAAAGAATATCAAGAAATCCCCCAATCATTCTTACTCCCCTTTCAACGTACAATGTTACTCAAGGAGGGACTAACTGGGAAACTTCTATCCATCCTTAATCCCATTGTTTTACTGAGTAACCTTTTCGAAACTAATAACCATTTACCTGGAAACGTATATATCTTATTCGTGATACAAACTACCCGGGGTCACAACCTTCCAATACCATTCACAAATAAAACTTCTAATCCAATTAAGCTCTAGTAATTCTAACATCGGTTAAAATCAACACATAACTTAACATACGTAAAGCAAAGTATACATCACCCATAATTAACTTACTACCTGCAAAACTCATTTAAACTTTACCGTCACCAATTCCCGAGAAATCGACTTCCAAAACATTACTCTACATACTCTACAAATTCTCGAATTTAAACTCTATACATTATAACTCCAACATTTATCAACAACTAAATAAACGAAATATAATATGCGTCCACCACTCATCTCGTTTAACTATTCCCTTCTTCTATAATTAACTCCTTCACATTCTGCTTCAGCCAACTAATCTTGGTACTTCTCAATTTCCTCTAATAATTCATTTGCAATAATCTAGAACTTTGAATCGTCTATCTATAACTTTTCACATTCTTTGAACATTTCTTTGAGCAACGTAAGTATATTCGATCTTTCCTCACTCCTCCGGTTGCGCTAGCACTGGAGCGGTCCTAAATCTCTTCATTGACTTCTGAAAGCTTTTTTCACCTTTATTCATTCATTTCTTGACTTATAGTCTTGTCCACTGCTATAACTAGCTTGGTAAAATCTTTAATAATCTAAGGAAATTCCTAGCTGATCCTTCAAAACTTTTGATCTCTGCTGGCATCTTAGGCCTTTCCCGATTCATTACTGCTTCGTCGTCACGGCATTCATTTCGATCCTTTCGTCATATCCTAAAAATTATAGTTCTTCCATTTGCAAAGCCCGCACCTAGAAATCGTGTATATGCTCTTCTCATGTCCTTGTCATCTACTCCTAGTCCATACTTGCTTTAACCTCAATTCTCAAACCTGCTCATCTAACTTTCTGTCGACATAAATATAGCTTGGACCAATCAAAATTTCATCGTCTCCATCTTTACTGCTGTCAATCATTGTTAACTTCAAAAATCTCAAGGGTTTATAACAAAAAGGAATCAATAGAAGGCAGGTACTAACATGTATGAATTTAAGATGAGTTTTGTTTGATAAGAATTTTATAAAAGAATTTTAACTGAGAGATCAATATGATCATTGAACTAATTTCAGGTTGCATTTGTCAGTTAGGTCAACCGCCATAGCACAAGAAGGGGGCCAACCTTCTGTACTTTCATGACAAACACAATCATTGGCATCCCACCAGACTTATATCACATAGATAAGATGTCCCTGAATCCCCTATATACATAGGGTTGTTCATCCCAGTCAGAATAAATAAGGTCAATTATTCAGAGAGAACAAAAGGAATTCAAAAGTTTCATAAGTTTATATATTTACAATGTTGAATAAGTAAAAGGAAATATTCGGGGAAGGTAGAAAGAATTCAAGGATCTCAATAATTTATATACATCATGTTGAATCAAGTGATCCCCTGGAAAATAGAGGTATCTCTGAAAAATAGGGATGTGTTTAAATGAATCTGAAAAATACATCATCGATTGAAGTATAGTTGATTATCAAAGGTGATGGGGTACAATCAAAATAAGAAGAAATAGAAAGAAAGGTTAAATCTCCTTAATCAATAAATGAAATCAATGGCTAGTAATGAATAACCACGCCATTCCTCCAACCCATGCCAGAAATCGCATTTCACATCTTGTTTACAATCCTTTCGCACTTTATATATCGTTCACGGGGTAACTAAAGTCGCAAAAAAAAATTCTAGAATATACACGAAGGTCTACACGTGGCATCCTCCAAGTTGATAGCTCCTGTTATCAATTAGCGTATGCTATTCCAAATTATCTGCCTCATCCTAAATTGAGTTTCTAATGAATCGAACTCCTTCTCGCGCGATATGTCAGAATATCAAAACGTCGCAACCATCGTTCTAATAATCTAAGGCAAACCTTCTCCTAAATCGTTCCACCTAATGTCTCACCTTAATACTTATACTTAACCATCCTAACTTGTTTCAGTGACCATAACCTGTCACTTTGATACCAACCTGTCACACCTCGACTTCCCAATACTGAAAATATACTGTTATATAATAAAATATACTTTGATACAGGGGAATTTTAGAAAATTTCGGCATGAGGTATTCGTAAATCGGACTATCCACCTGTATTTCAACCCAAACCAAATTCCAATTAACAATTACAAATAAAACTTAATACACCAACGATTCCTCACCGAGGATCGATTCCAGGTTATGGTATGAAATAGGAAACTAAACTATACAAATTATTACAACGTCTATTTCTGATCTAATCTCAACTATTGTACCATATAATCTGAAACTCATACCAAATCTGTGCCTACCCGCGCTGGCTCTGAAATCTGTTTTGAACAGAATGCCTCATCGCTCTAATTCGAAATGAAAAATGTAAGTAGATCATCTTTAAGCCTAACTGTAAAGGGTTAGGTAAAAAAACAAAGCAAGAGTGAGCCAAAGAACGCTCAGCAAGTCCATAATATAGTGAACAACAATTTACAAATATTTCATTGATGAACAATATCATTGATCAACTATCTCAAGGGAATAAATCAATTCACTTCATAAAAATAAAACTTTCCATTTTTTTCTTTAAACCATAACTCTTTCTCAAAAAATTTCTTCCCTTAGAACCATTCTATCATCAAAACATACTTTTCATAAAACTTTTTTTTAAAAACATTTAAGTTGATTGTATTGTTATCCTAATTACGGACAATACCGGTGATCAGCCACGTAAAGTCCCCATTCTTTTGAAATTGGGTTCCCAATTAGGCAACACATTGGCCTTTAATGCTGGACTGGGCACTCCCCCAGCCTCTTACGCTAAAAAAAATGATGGACTGGGCACTCCCCCGGCCTAGTACGCTAAAAAAAATGCTGGACTAGGCACTCCCCCAGCCTCTGACGCTAAAAAAAATGGTGGATCGGCGTCACCCAACCTCTTACGCCTCCAATCTGAAGGAATCCGTAGAAACATTTTGACGGAATCCCCCACATTAAAATCTTTAAAACCTTTTTTTCCTCTTTTTTTCTATCTCTCTCGGCAATTCATCTCATCCTGCCTCCCTCTTCTTCATCTCAATGCCATAACACGCGCACACACACACACTTGATTTGTCACAATACTAATAATAAGCCTTAATATTAAAAAAAACCATGACCAAAACTCTATCACAATTACATAAATCTGGCGCTTGCAAACGGTCTTCGACCAACGCCAATTTCACAGTAAAAGTTATTCTAAAACCAACAATCTGATCATCTTTAAACTGTGTACTTAATGGTCAGCATCGAATTCCTAAACCAGAAATATACATATAACAATTTGAACAACCAAGAACTTGACATACCAAAAATTCAAACAAAAATTTAACAAAACTCAATTAACACCTCAATTAGTACAAACAATCCTAGGCATATATACATATATAACGATTATAACGATTCGGCTAACAGCAAGAAAAAAAAATGAAGATGGGCAGTGGTTGAGGGAGAGGGCAGGGGAAGAGAAAGAGGGATTGATAGAGAACAGGGGGAGGAAAGAGAGGGTACAAGGCGGTGTTTCAATGGAATCGCGAAGACCCATACACACGCACACGGAAGTTTACACATACACAACAGCAGATCACACATACACGCGCGCCACACTTGGCCACACCCATAATAGCGGATGTACACACACACACCGTGGTATATATACACACACGCACAGACTTTTGGCTGAAGAAGGAGTGTGAGGTTGAAGAGATTAGAGAGAGAGAGAGAGATGGAGGAGAAACGAGAGAGAGATTGGGAAGGTTCGAGAGTGGGAGAGATTGATAAAAGAGATTACCCGAGAACCATCTGGAGAAATGTTGGCTTTGGTGATTAAAATGGATAAAGGAAAGAGTGGTAATTTTCTCATGCTGAAAAACAAATTTAAAATCAATTAAATATTTTTTTTAAATCAAATTTGAACATAAATTTAGTGAAAAATAAAAATTTTCATTTTTAAAATAAAGAGTTTAAAATTACGAACACACACCTATTTTTAAAATATTTTTAGGATCAAAAATAAATTAAATATGTATTTTACAAGTTTTGATCATTTAAATGCAATAAAACTCATAAAATCAATTTAAAATACTCAAACTCCCAAAATAATTTTCCCAAAAATATTAAAAACTAAATAATATCATAAAGATAATAAACAAAAGATTTCATGATTTTTATCAACTCCTATGATTTTGTAAGAATCTCAAAAGATCAATAATGCATGATTTAAATAGATTTAAATCATTAAAATTACAAATAAAAATATACGGACTTACACGTCACACATACATCATCATATAAACATGTAAACATGATGTCACATATATTTAATCCTAAAAAAAATCACCTCATATAATCCACATTTAATATATAATAATTATAAATACGAAATTTCTAAGGCGTTATAATTTTTTCATGTGTAAAACTAAAAAATTATTCGTATTATTCTTATTACAAGTGTTAAGTGAAGATTTATATACTTCTATAATTTATTACGATTTGCATAATCAATAATAATAATAAAGATTGCTTAAGAAGTTAAGGAGCGTATGTATTATAATTGTCCGAAAAGAAATTGAAGTGGTATTCGATAGGAAATAAAAAAGGACATAATGTAAATAATTTTTAGTCGTCATCTTACCAAAAATAAACTTAATTATATATGTAAATTATAATTAATATTGAAAAAATAATTATAATTCTCAAATAAAGTTTTACAATTTTTAAAATATATAAAATAAAATAAATTTAATACACATTTATTAGGTAAAAATTAATAACTAATTAATAGGTCATTAAGAGCTATTTAATGTAAGAAATAATTTTAATAAAAAAATTAAAAATACGAAAATTCAAGAAAAATATCTTGAACGCTTCATATAAGAATACAATCTCCGGGCATTATAATATACTATATTATAACCCGTGCGATGCACATATTTTTTTTGATATAGTATGAATTTTAATTTTATATTATAATTATATTTTTTATGTAATCATTATTTTCAATAATAATTTTAATTTTAATTTGATATAATTTAATATAAATTTGATTAATTACATGCATGGTTTGAAACTTATATTATAAAATTTTAATTAAATATATCGTTGAGGGGTTTTAAATTAAATCTTTAATAAAGTAATATAATTTGGTTTATCATTTGATCTAATGGTTCTTATTTATTAATAAGAATCTAATGATCATTATTCATTGTATAGCTGAACTGTTGAAGCAAAATATAAAAAATTATACTCAATTATATTCATGTCTTCTTATTATGAACATATATACAATATAAATTAAACACCAAAACTTTCAATATTTCGGCTTTAACATAATAGTTTCGATAGACACAGGTTTTAAATATATTTTATTAATGATTGGAAGATATGGTAAGATACGATTTTTGTAGGTTTAAAATTTCTAAATGACTAGCTTATAACCCGTGCGATGTACAAATTTTTTTTTTTAATATTTATATGAATTCTTTTCATTAATTTGAATTGATTTTTTTAAAACATGATTTTTGGAGGCTTAAATTTTTAATTGAGATGATTTGATAATAATTATATAAATATATAAAAGGTGATAGGTTTTAGTTGAAAAAGGTAATCGGTTAATTATTAGTAATTATAAAATTATCATTTTATTTTATTAAATAGAATGCTCGTGATATAATGGAAAAAGAGAGGACTTAGCTAGAGAAAATTAAAAAGGTAACATATTATAGGTGAAAATGTAATTAATTAGTTTATAGTAATTATAATTTAATTATGTTATTTTACTAAATAAAATTGCTCGTAATGTTTCAGAAAAGGAAAAATTAATGTTGCCCGTGATATTTCTAGAAAAAGAGGAATTTTAGTTAGAAAATATAGAAAAGATAATATCTTATAGCTGAAAGAGATAATCGGTTAATTGTTAGTATTATAATATTATTATTATAATTTATTAAATAGAACTGCCCGTGATATAATTGAAAAAAGAGATATTTTAGTTAGAGAAAATAAAAAAGGTAACGTGAAAATTAAAAAGGTGACATGCTTTAGGTTAAAAAGGTAATTGATTAGTTTATAGTAATTATAATTTAATTATGATGTTTTAATAAATAAAATTGCTCATAGTATTTTTATAAAATGAGAAATTAACATTGCCCGAGATATTTCTAGAAAAAAAATGGAATTTAATTAGAAAAAAATAAAAAAGATGATACGTTTTAGCTGAAAAGGTAATCGATTAATGATTATTATTATAATATTATTGTTTTATTTTTATTAAATAGAACCGTCCGTGATATAATTGAGAAAAGAGAGATTTTAGTTAGAAAAAGGAAAAAAGGTAACGTGTTTTTGTTGAAAAAGGTACCCGTCCGTGATATAATTGGAAAAGAGAGATTTTTGTTAGAGAAAAGGTAACGTGTTTTGGTTAAAAAAGATAATTGATTAGTTAATAATAATTATAATATAATTATGTTACTTTATTAAACAAAATTGTTTATAGTGTTTTTAGAAAAAAGAAATTTTTGTTAAATAAAATATAAAAAATATTGTATTTTACCTGAAAAAGAAAATTATTTAGTTATTGAAAAATAGAAAAGGTAATATGTTTAACCTGAAAAAAGAAATTGATTAGTTAGTAGGATGGATTTTATCTCTAATTAAATAAATTAAATAAGGGTAAATAAGTAATATCAACAGATACCGTACCGACCAACCGACTTACCAAATGTTTAATAATTATATAATAGTATTGATATTTTATTAATAATTGAAAAATATGGTGTGATATTTTTGGGTATATATTAATGATTATAAGATTAGTTTTAAATAAAAAAGGTAACGTGTTTTAATTCGAAAGGAAATATTAATGATTGGAAGATATGATACGATTGATGTTTTTAGGTCTTTAATAAAGGTCATATCTTCAAATAAAAGTAAATGTGAAAAAGAAAATCTGACTACTTACCATTAATTACATTATGTTATTATTTATTTTAGTTGTTTTAATAGCATATATATCGTATATATTTTTCTTGATAATGAAGGGTATATAAGTAAATTCACGATGTACCAAAAAACAGGTACCAAAACTTTTAATGTTTCAGCTTTTATATAATAGTATAGATATGATTTAATTATAATATTTAAATATATGGTGCCAATTATATTTTAGAAAAAAAAAGTTAATTAGAAAATATAGAAAAGATAATACATTTTATCTGAAAAAGGTAATTGATAAGTAATTAGTGATATTTTATTAAATAGAAAGTGGTTTAGTTGAAAATGAAATTATTTTGGTATTATTAATTATAACATTAGTATTGTATATTATTAATTAGAATTGTCCGTACTATTTTTAATAAAAAAGGGAAATTTTTGTTAGAAAAATTATAGAAGAAAATAGTTTTACCGAAAAAAGGAAATTGATTATTATTGAAAAATATAAAATGTAACATGCTTTACATAAAAAAGGAAATTGATTAGTTATTTACAATTATTTTTTTTTTGATATCTTTCAATATTTGGCTTTAATATAGTGGTGTATATAGATATAAGTAAGGATATTTAGGTAAAAATATGCTAAAATATAAGTAAGGATAATTAAGTAAAAACACGATTTATTAAAAAATAGTTACCAAAATTTTTAATATTTCGGTATTATATAATAGTATTGATTACAATTACGTTTTTTTATGTAAACATTAGTTTTAATAACTTTTTTACTTTTAATTTAATATAATTAATATACTTATGTTTACGAATTATACTAATGTTTCCTTATTATAAATAACGTATATGGACTTTTAATATATTTTATTAATAATTGGAAAATATGGTGTGATACTTTCAGGTATTAATGATTGCAACATTAGTTTTAAATGAAAAAGGTAACATGTTTTAATTAGAAAGGAAATATTAATGATTAGAAGATATGGTATGATTAATGTTTTTAGGTGTTTATAGAAGGTAATATATTCAACTAAAAGTAAATGTAAAAGGGTCAATCTGCTAATTACCATTAATTATATTATGTAATTATTTATTTTAATAATTAGGATAACCAAACCGAAAACCAAACCGACAAACTTTCAATCTTTCGGCTTTAATATAATAGTACTAGCTAATAACCCGTGCGATGCGCGGGGTTTTATATGAAATAAATTTATTTTATGTATCAAATATATTTTTATTTAATTATTATTCTTAATAATTATTTTAATTTTAATTTAAGTAATATAAATTTAATTGATGATATGCATGCTTTAAAACTTATAATATGAAATTTTAAATTAAATACGTCGTTGACGAAATTCGAATCTTGAATGTTTTGTAAAGTAACTTAATCATATAAAATATTTAATCATCAGATTTAACGGTTCTAAATTTTTTGTTAAAAATTTAACGGTAATTATTCGTTATATACGGATTTCTATTATATATTTTATTAGTGATTAAAAGATACGGTGTGATGTTTTTGGGTATATATTAATAATTGAAAGATTATGTTTTAAATTAAAAGATAATATGTGTTAGTCACAGGCATGCCTAAGTACATCTAATAACAAGCCTAATTGTTTGTAATGTTTTGCATTACTTACATGACCTCTTAACTGAGGGAACCTCTAGTTGTAGAGTTTCTACTTGTTGTAGTACTTTTAACAGGCATCAAGTTCTACCTGTGTAACTGTAATTAAAGTCAGAGAATAATGCTTGAAAGAAGTTCCAAGGATTATGCCTCAAGCTTGAAGACCAATACTGTCAAAATAAACACAGTTGGAATTTGGAGAATGAAGATTTGCCTAAGTACCAATTCGAGAAGTGTTTTGATCTATTCAAGAAGTCTAGAATTCGACAAGTCAAGGATTCGATATCTAAAAGGACACTGTTCGATATCTCTGGAAGTCAACTAGTCAAAGCCTCATTCGACAACTCAGAGATTCAACATGTCTAATACTCTATTCGAGAACTTGAGAAGTCAACAAGTCAAAGCATCATTCGAGTTCTCTAAGAGTCAACAAGTCAAAGCTACATTCGATATCTCAAGGACTAAAGAAGCTATTCGACATCTCAAGGACTAAAGAAGCTATTCGACATCTCAAGGACTCCATAAACTAAAAGCTCTATTCGACAAGTCAAGGATTCCTGAAGAAAAGACCAATTCGAGAAGTGATTCAATATGTCAATTTTGGAAAGACCACAAGAAGCTTAGAGAGATGTCTCAGGAGACATGCTGCTAAAGAAGTGGATCTGAACAGAGTTAAATAAAGTCAAATCTCAAGCCGTTTGGATATTACTCAAAAAGGGATAGACGTATTAGAAAGTAATTCTGTATGTCACCTTGCTTGTAGTAAGTAGCTGTACTCAGGTTCTATAAGAGTACAACCTCACTTCTCTAGTAGTTAAGCTTTTCAAGAACATTTTAGATATATACATCTCTCTGAGAAAAGTGAAGCTGAGAATACTAACATTTGTATTCACAGTTTGTAGCAAATCTTTATCTAATACATTATTAGATTAAAGTGAGTGATCGTGTTCTTGTGTTTATATTCCGCACTTACATAATCTGTTAAACACAAACACACACTTTGTTACACAACCAGATTCAAACCCTTCAAACAACCTTCTCCTAAAACACTTATCAGAAGAAAAGTTTGAGAATCCATTCACCCCCCTCTGTATTCTCTTCGGTATATTCAATACTCAACAAGTGGTATTAGAGCAGGCTATTTATTTAAAAATAGAAAAAGATCATGAATACACCAAAGACTACAGGAACAGTGAAGGTCCCTAAGTTCGACAAAGAGAATTACAACCTCTGGAAGATTAAAATGTTGTTGTTCATCAAAGCTGTTAACCCTCCGTATCCTAAGATACCCAAGAATTGTCCCTTTGTTCCACAACAGGAGATTCTTGAGAAGACTGTTGGAACTATAACCATTCCAAGATCCTATGTGGCTAAAGAACCGTCCAAATGGGCAGAGACAGAAAAGGAGATGGTTGCTCTTGACAGTCATCTCATGTTATTAATCATAGATTCTATGGAACTGTCAATGTTTGCTAACATAGCCTCTTGCAAAATAGCAAAGGAGATGTGGGATCATATTGACACTACGCCATAGATGGGCATATGTAACGCCTCTCTGATGTTACAATAGGCCCGAAAAACGTTACATTAGATCTATTGTAACACCAGGAGGCATTACGTTTACGAGCATTACAATAGATACCTTAATGTAACGCTTTTCTTCTCTATTGTAACAGTAGCAAAAGTATTACAATAGGCACCTATTGTAACACCAGGGGCCCAATTGTAACACATTTTGAGTGTTACAATAGCTCAGTTCAATTTTTTCAGACGTGGCACCATGTGCATACGTGGCATTACGTGGCACCACGTGGCAACACATGTGGCGCCACGTGGCACACTGTGTACACGTCACCAGCCTCTATTGTAACACTATACTGGGCAATTGTAACACATATTAAGTGTTACATTTTATATTACATCATAAAATTTTACGTGAAAAAAGTTGAATAAAATTGCATATTTATTATACATCCCAAAATAATCCAATTCACCAATACATTACACAATCAACATACTAAATCTCCCAAAACATCCTAATCCACCAGTTACAGCATACAAAATCCCACCAATACAATCAAAAAGAAGTTAAACGGAGAAAATTCATAGCATCAAAATGTTTAAGGCAACCACAAAGTTAAACATGTGATTTTGGCCAGTGAGAAAGAACGCATTATGTTGTCACAGCTTCGAACGTCCAACCATTGCAACTGACCTGCAATAAACAAGTAGCTTTCAATAATTAAACTATCTATATAAATCCTACAGCTTCGTCCAACCATTCCAGTTATTATGAACAGGCCTACTTAGCATAAAAATTATAAATGGCTTACAAGAGCAGAAGCTCCTCCTGCCCCATTGCAAATTTCAGCAAATGCCAATTTTAGCATTGTTTTGTCTATAAAAAAGTAGGCACCTCATTCAATGCAAGATCTCGATCCAAACAGGATGCATAACTCTGTCTCAACCTATTAAATAGTGGCAAAGCATCTCTCTGCAACCTGCATTTGAAAAAAAATTGTCAATAACACACTGACTAACCTTCTTATTGATGGCATACCAATTATAAACTTTGACTACTCATTACAGTACTAGTCTACTAGATATCCTGAAACAAGACAGCCATAACAAATGAGAAATGGAAACTGGTAGTTAGCCTAAAAGGCGGGACTACCGGTGTTGAAAGACTCATCAGTAGCTTGAAAGACTTTTCTTGAGAGAGTAGAAAAAGTTTCCTGCAAGAAGCCTACTCCACCTTTTGCATACAAGACGGAGCTTGTTATGTTCAACACGCGGAACTCTAATTAGACAAGCGATAGCAAGATCATCAGGAAGT
This sequence comes from Saposhnikovia divaricata, assembly GCA_036435485.1. Lineage (NCBI taxonomy): Eukaryota > Viridiplantae > Streptophyta > Magnoliopsida > Apiales > Apiaceae > Saposhnikovia > Saposhnikovia divaricata. The sequence continues at coordinate 134,502,827 of CM071595.1, forward strand.
CCAGGCAAGAGAGGTGGCTGAATCCTGGTCCTCTCCCTGCGAGAGCTTTTAGTCTTGCATGCACGAGGAATGATATCAGGCTGGATGCAAAGTTTTGATCCTGGAACAAATTTTCTTGCCCCTGCAACAGTTTTTAATCCAGCATCTACTTTGCAGTAACATGAAATGGAATCTACCTGTGAAAAGTTTCATGTAAAAAACAAATAAGAAATGACCAACACATAAAAAATTTAATGGACAACAGAAAAGATAAGTATAATGTAGCCCAGTAACAGTTTACAGGCACGAGAGCAATATTTGTTTCTAGCACATTATCATCATTCGTACTGATGGGTAGACAGGTGTAATTTATTAGGTGGAAAATTAACATGTTGAGGACAGATAACGCCCCTATTATTAACCAATGGCTACCCAATAGGTGCTTGCATGAAAGAAGATTTATTACAGGACTGTAACATAAGCCTTTGAAAACCATAAAATTTTGGCTTTCTAAGAAATTCAAAGGGAAAAAACTGACGCTATTATAACAGAGCAAGAGTGCATCATTATTAATTATTACACCACAACCATTAAACCTCATCTAAGCATTCTGTTATGAAATAAGTGAGAAGCATTTTACATATAAAACAGAGAAAAATGTGAGGAGTTCAGACATGCATTGAGATCAAAGGGTACAGCAAAAACCATCCAAAATGTACATGTTGACGCTTCAGGCATACCTGAGCACCATAAATCACCTGCAAAGAGTTTTTGGTTTTTTATTTACAGTATTAGAAACATGACACGTGCGAAAAAACCTCAAGTGTTTATGGAAAAAGGATAATACCTAAATATCAAAGCCCTGGAACCATATTGAAGCCTGCAACAAAACTATTAAAACCAAGTGAAAAAACCCGTGTGCTCGAATTTGCTTCGTATGTATTGACAGCTTCGTGACTGAAGCACGTCATGGTGTGGAGAGAATTTAATCAATTGGCAAGACACAAACCAGGCGGTAAGTTCTCGCAGAGGCACTGCGCACTTGGATTCCCCTACCTCCGTTTGTAATAATCAATACAAACAAACCATCAGACTCCACAAACTCAATACAGTAAACAAAGGACTGTTACCTCATAGGCTCCCCAAATTTATCCAAATGGCTTGAAACAAAATATAGAGAACTCTAATTTTTAAGTTTTAATAAATCAGCTCAAGTACAGAATGATTAGTTGCATAATCAGGGTCCAGGTTTTTAATGTTTTACGTTATTTAAAAAGCCTTTCTAGACTTATAAAAAATGAAATTAGCTTTCCTCAACTGCACATTTGTTAACAAGCTAAATAACAACTAATAATGCCAGTCATTGTTTATACCATTTTGACATTGAAAGATGTGCATGTTCTAATATGTTAAAACTTCAACAAGGTTCTGTACCTTCGACTTTTTGTTCAAATGCAGCTTGATCGCGCATCATTAGAGCTGCAGCCTCCCCATTCAGTGGGTCTGATGGATTGGGGTACAGAAGTAGTTGCGGGAGGAACACTTCGAACACGTTTACTAGATCTGCAAATCAAAGATGTCAACAATAGAAGAATAACTTATACCTTGAAGAAAAACAAACATGGATTCAAGTTCTGAAATTTGATGCTCAGATGGGATGACTGATTCCTGTTCCGTCTTACTCTCGATCGAGTAAATCTGCATATTAAATAATAAATGAACCCACTCCATGAAAAATTAACAAGTTATACATACTCAAGCACACTGTGGAGTTTATAGATATATCCATCATAAGAAACAAGTGGTACCTGAGAATCTAGCATGGATTCAAGTTCTGAAATTTGATGCTCAGAGTCATTGACAGAAGACACACATAGTAACAAAATGTCTATTAATAGATACAAGAAATGTAAGGAAGAGTATAATTTCCTCTTGAAATTGTTTCTATTGAATTTGATTCAATTTCCAAGTAAGCTGTCCTAACAAAGAATACGTTTTTTTCTCCAGCAACTATCAGTACCTGAACCTTTTACGACATATTTTAACTAGTCAAAACTTCTATATAGAAAAAATGTGTTCTAAGCTATTATCATGTTTTGAATAAACAAAATAACTCATAATTCTCTAACTATTATATCAGGGCAAAGGAGAAGAGTCTAGTACAACTGTTTTTTTTATGTTACATTATATCTTATGTTAAGTGATTGTAGAAGAGATTGTATTTTAGATTGAACCTGATCTCCATATTTTTCTCCAAACATTGCAATAGCTCCAGCACTTTTAGCATCTACAATAAGGATGACTTTAGTTTGAAGAAGTGTAGCATCACCAATCCATCTATTAATCAGATTTTCAATCTCCATGAACTCATTTTCAAGTAAAGGTCTGTCAAAATTGACATCTTCCACCTGACACATCAATTGAAGAATAACAATAACAACATATACCAAAAACCAAGAAAACAGAGAACTCCTATCTTCACAAAATAAAGAATCTGGGACCTCTAAAAATATACCAGATACAATAAGATAGCATTTCCTTCAGTTGAGAAATGCTTCTCGATATCCCTCTTAGTAATCCGAGGGGATAATCCAGTCACATACAATTAAGTACAAGTTGTTAATACATCATCTCGTATACAATTTTAATTAAATTGAAATACAAATAAAATTGGGATTGAATACCCAAATAAAAGTCATACAATACAAACCCTAGAATGAAAGTACCAAATTTAATCACCTGTAAAATAAAAAAAATACAAATGAGTCAAGAGTGGGAAATCAAATTCAAGAAAATTACCAATCGAAACTTGTAATTCCAGTTTGTAATTAGAATAGAGTGTTTGTCTGAGAGAAAATGAGTAGAGCTGGAGTAGAGAAAATGGGCGAGTGTTCTTTGGGAAATGTAAAGAGGGGGAAGTAAGATTAGAAAATTTTCATTTTGGGGGGAAATTGTCCGCCATTTTTTTTCCTCGAAATATACGATCGACCGAGAGCTTATCTTGTAAATTGACAAAAAAAATTATCTTAAAAATTGTAATTCATTTTTCTTAAAATGTTATAGGTTTAGTTTGTTACGGAGTAATTCATATTTTTAAAATTTTAGTATTTAAAAATATGCATTTATTTATATTAAATATTTATGTCAAACTTTAAAAGTAAGAAATAGTTCATAGTTTAAATTTCATCATGTATTTCTTTTAGATTATATATTCAACTTCAAAATTTTTTTAAAAAAAAATTAACAATATAGACATGACAAGTTAAAAGGAATGTCTACTTTGACCGACTTGACTATTATTAAATCAAACCAAATAAATTTAGGAATTTTTAAACAATATTATATTATTTTCATAACATATTTATTTTATTTAGTACTTATTATTATTATATGAATTTCTAAAATTAATATTTAATCCAAATAAGGAGTTCGTTAATTTAAAATCAAAGAGGGTTTCATTTTTCGGAAATTGGGTTAAAGAGTAATAGATTTATTAATTAAAAGTTATTAAAAAAATAAATATTAGTATTAAAATTTTTAAAAAAATAGTAAAATTCAAAAACTAGTATTACCTATTGTAACACCACGGTGTGGTGTTACATTTCACGTAACACCGTAATTTCAGAGTAACACTAGATATATGGCTAATGTAACACCAATCGAGCGGTGTTACAATAGGTATGAACTTTACTAGCTATTGTAACACTATTTGTGTAACGCTTACAAAAAAGCATTACAGTAGCCCACTTATGGCGTAGTGTGAGGTGTTATGTGAAGGAACAGAGGAGGTTGGAGAAAACAAGAAACAGATACTGGTCACACTGTATGAAGCTTTCATGGCTCAGACCAAGGAAAGCATTACTGACATGTTTGAAAGGTTTCACAAGCTGGTGACTGAGCTATAGATGAATGGGAAGGTTTACAGCACAAAGGAGTTGAACATGAAGTTTCTATTGTCTTTACCAAACCATCTAGAACAAAGGGTCATTTCTCTAAGAGAAAGAGATTTGAACAAAGTCACATATGATGTGCTCTATAGGGTTTTAAAGACTCATGAGCTTGAGCTGCTTCAGAAGAGGGCTATCCAAGCCAACCAAGGCAGAATGATAAACACATCATGTGCCTTGATTGTCAGCAAATCTGTTCAAGACCTAGAAGCATCTACAATTCAGCTGAGGATAGAGGAGATAGTAAATGATGAAGAAAATGAAGGTGAAGTGACTGAACCTTTTGAGGAGAAAGAAGAAGAAGAGTTTTATACTCTTGAAGAGCTAGATGGCAGGTAAAACACTTCATATGCTTTCATAGCCAGAAAATTTCCAAACATCAGATTCAAGAAGAACCAACCCTTCAAACTTAGACCTCAAAACCATTTATTCAACAAGAGCAAGACACCTGTGAAAGCAAACAAGAATAAATTCAAAACCAGCCATGTGGATAGGTCATCTGTAAGGTGTTATAGATGCAATGACCTAGGGCATTTTGCCAGTGAATGCAAGAAGCCTAAAAAGAAGGATAAGGAGTTCCTAGAGCTTGAAGCTAAGTATGAGGCCCTTCTGAAAAAGCAAACACAAGGCAAGACCTACATAGCTGAAGGGAAGTGTTGGGATGACTCTGATAGTGATGGAGAAGAGCAAGAATTCTGCAACTATGCCTTGATGGCTGCTAATGAAGAGATTGCTAAACTGTCTACTAGAAATGAACTGTTAAACAAGAAAAATGAGGAACTTGAGCTAACTGCTATGCAAGTAGATAACCTTAAGAAAGAAGTTGAATATTTGCAAAATAAGGTTCTTTGTGCTAGTCAGGTTGAGAAGGCTCTTAGGGATGAACTAGCTGAAAATGAATTCAAAATAAAAACTTTTAAGAAATCCTCTAGTCTATTGCAGTCCTACCGTGAAAAAAACCAAGCTAAACCCAAGGCTGCCATTGGACTTGACTATGACACTCTTAAACAGAGGAAAGGCTATGCTGTCATTGAAGATGACATAGTTGTTCAAGAGGAAGTGCCTCACATTTTGAAAAATACTGAGTCTCCAATTTTTAAAGAACCAACATTTGAAGTTGATGAGGATGCCTTACTCATTAAGAAAATGTTGAATAATGAGGATGAGGCACAGTCTAATGAATAACCAGCATCATCTAAGAGTAAGAGTTTCAAGGCAAAAGCCAAGAAGCCAGTAGGAGGTAAACCTAGACCTAAGAAGTTTGTGAAGTTTGTTTCAGCTGGGAAAAATGAATCTGAGAAGAAAGTGGCTAATAAGAAACATAACAGGAATGGCAAACTAGGGATAAACAAGAATAACAATTATGCTTATGTGCCAAATGCCCCTAGGAAAGTTTGTCAAAACTATTTTAGCACTAATCACTTAACTCATGCATGCAAGAAACCAACTGGTAGTGTAGCTAAACCATTCTATGATTGCTCTGTGCCTTTAAGACATAGAGATTCACCTTTTTGTGATAAACTTGACTGTATGCCATGCAATATGAATGTTATGACTAGCTGTTTTAATTTGAGAAGACAATTCATGGATGCTTACATCAATCACAACATTCACACACACTACACAAGGCCAGAGTCTTCAAGTCCTCCTAGAGCTAGGAAGGTACCTCTGTCACCAAGTCTGAGACCTCAGTTTCTAAGACTTCTTACAGTGACAAGAAGACTAGTCCTAAGAAAACTAATACACATGCTGTTTTTGATAAATCTGTTTCTAAGCCAAGTGGACCCAAACTTGTTTGGGTACCAAAAGAGAAGTAATACCTTTGTGTTTGCAGGGTAAAGAACAAGAAAAGAAAGTCATGTGGATTTTGGACAGTGGATGCTCAAATCATATGACTGGTGATATGGCCCTGCTATCACAGTATGAGGAGAAGGATAGCCCAATGGTTGCTTTTGGAGATGACAGCATGGGTAACACATTGGGATATGGCAAGTTGAAAGTTGGAAATGTCATCATTGAAGATGTAGTACTAGTCAATGGACTCAAGCATAATCTGCTAAGTGTTGGTCAGTTTACTGATAGAGGATTCAATGTAAATTTTGACAAAGATGAATGTTGGATTTCATACAAAAAGACTGGTGACCTTGCTCTATCTGCAGTAAGGAATGGAAGCCTGTTTGTGGCCAATATGGACTCTGAAAGCAAGGATAAGATTTGTAGCTTCTACTCAAAAGCATCAAATAAAGATTGTTGGCTGTGGCACAAAAAGTTATCACACTTGAACTTCAAGGCCATTAGGCATGCCCATACTTGAGTTCTGTCAAGAAAGAGTGTGTGAGGCTTGTCAAAAAGGAAAGATGAAAAGGTCAAGCCACAATCCAAAGACAGTGACATCAATAACCAAGCCTCTACAACTAATCCATATGGACCTGTTTGGGCCTGTCAATATTATGTCATTCTCAAGAAAGAAGTATGCCCTGGTGATGGTTGCTGACTACACGAGGTATACATGGGTGGAATTTCTAGCATCAAAGGATGAGGCTCCACAAGTGATCATTGAGCACATAAAGAAAATTGATAAGGAAGTAAAGGCCAATAATGCAAGTGTGATTGCATTGAGAAGTGATAATGGAACAGAGTTCAGAAATGCCTTACTTGAAGCATTTTGCAAAGAGAATGGCATTTCTTAATAATTCTCAGCTCCAAGGACTCCACAATAAAATGGAGTTATTGAGAGAAAGAATAGAACTCTGATTGAGGCTGCTAGAACAATGCTGCTTGATGCAAAGATGCCTACATGTTTTTGGGCTGAGGCAGTGAGCACTGCATGCTATATCCAGAACAGAACTCTCATCAACAAAAACACTGGAAAGACACCTTACAATTTGATGACTGGAAAGAAGCCTACTCTAAAGTATATTCATACTTTTGGAAGCAAATGCTTTGTGTTAAAGGATAATTCAGAATATGTTGGAAAGTTTAATGCAAAGGCATTTGAAGTAATTTTTCTTGGCTATTCTATGGAGAGAATTGCATACAAAGTTTATGTCATCAGTCAAAAAAAAGTTATGGAAAGCACAGATGTGACATTTGATGACAGCAAACTATCTGGATTAGAAGAAGCCAATGATGAACATAGAGATCCATTAAAGTTTGAAAATCTAGATGATTCTGATGAAGAGATTGAAACTGAAGTTGAAACTATAGTTCAGTAAACTCAAGTGAATAATGAAGCAAGAGAAGAATTTGTGCCAATCAACAGTGAAGAGACAAGCATCCAAGACACACCTGTGAATAGTGGCAACTTCACAGGGGGAGGGAAATGAAAATGATCATGACTTGGATGATGAAGCAACATCAAGGTTGAGAAATCAAACTGAGCAATCAAGGAAATGGGATAGATCACACACTGCAGAGCAAATTATTGGAGATCAAAATGCAGGAGTGAGAACTAGGAGAGCAACTTAAAATGAGTATCTCTATGGTTGCTTTCTATCTCAGATTGAGCCTAAGAAACTTGATGATGCACTATTGGATCCAAATTGGATTATTGCTATGCAAGGATCTGAATCAATTTAAAAGAAACAAAGTATGAGAACTTGTGCCTGCACCAAAGAATAGAACCATTGTTGGAACAAAATGGGTTCTGAAGAATAAGATGGATGAAGATGGTGTAATAGTAAGAAACAAAGCGAGGTTGGTTGCAAAAGGATACTCTCAACAGGAAGGCATTGATTATGATGAGACTTTTGCCCCTATTGCTAGATTGGAAGCCATCAGAATCTTTTTGGCATTTGCTGCTCATTCAAACTTTAAAGTTTATCAAATGGATGTCAAGAGTGCATTTCTGAATGGAGAGTTGGAAGAAGAAGTTTATGTGCAACAGCCACCTGGCTTTGAGGATCCACATTTCCCAGAATTTTTCTACAGATTGCTTAAGGCATTGTAAGGACTTAAGCAGGCTCCAAGGGCATGGTGATGTGGTATGTTTTTATGTTCATTTGCAGGGAGACAAATTTTATCAATTTTAATTCAATTGTTTATGGGGCAAAAATGATAGTTATGAAAATATTTACTAACTAATTATTTAAATTAATTTAACTAATTAATTAAAGGATAAACAATGAATTTAAAATCTAGGGCAATTAGGTCCACCATGTTTACATAATATCTGGCTTTTAAACTAAAGCGATCAAAATGGTCATGCAATTTAGAGTTTGTTAATCTCTCTCAAGCATCAACACTCCCGAAACATGCTTACACATATAATCACTTTTAGTAATTTAATTAATCGGGTAATTAGAGCATGTGTTAATCCCTCTCAAGCATTAGTGCTCTCGAAAATCCAATTATGCTCTCGCACTAAAATTCAATTCCGCTAATCGTATGTGTACCTCTAGTAAGTAAAATCCCTCGATCTATTACCCCTATTCGCATATAATTAATCTGTGATATTGGCCGATAACACAAATTAAATATCAAAACATAGTCGATTAGAATTACCTTAATCAATCAAACCACTATGAAAATTATGCCAGAATTATCATGCAAACATGGCTTCCCTTTATACCCTAGAACATACTACTCACTAAAATAAAGATTAAGAACAACTAAAATTATATAACAATCCATCTAAAATATATATTTAATAACCAAGATAAAATAGAAAATACCTTACAAAGAGAAAGTGTACATAAAAAAGAAGAAAACCAAGCCCCTAATCCTAGCTTTCAAAATAAGCTTTCCGAATGAAAAAGAGATGATGAAAGCTTCGCGTGGACTGTAAGATCGTCCAAATCCAACTCCTACAACTCCGGATATGAAATAAATACCGTAGAAAGCGAGTGTAGCCCAATAAATCCGAATTTCTTCCAATTTTAGCTCCAAAATAGCTCTTTAAGCCCAAATTCTTCCAAACTTAGGAATTATTGTCTTCTACAATAAAACATTAAAATTTATTAAATAAATATCCAAATCAATGCAAAATGCAATTAAATATGGGAATAAATTTATCTAAAATATATATAAAAATATATCTTATCACATGGTATGATACTTTATCACAATTCCTTCTTGAAAATAAATTCACTAGAGGCACATTGGACAAGACACTATTTTACAAGAAGCATGGTAATGATATTATCCTAGTTCAGATCTATGTGGATGATATCATATTTGGCTCTACTAATGAGAAACTGTGTGAGAAATTCTCTAAGCTCATGCAGAGCAGATATGAGATGAGCATGATGGGAGACTTGACATTCTTTCTTGGATTGCAAGTTAGTCAAAGGAAGGATGGTATCCTTTTTAGTCAAACCAAGTATATCAAGGAATTATTGAAGAAGTTTGACTTAGAAGACTGCTCACCTGCAAAGACACCCATGACCACTGCCACCAAATTGGACGAAGATGTCAAAGGCAAGAGAGTAGATATCTCAGTCTACAGAGGCATGGTTGATATGCTCAAGTGCTTTGGATTAGAAATCAACTTAGAGATTATGGACTTGTGTTGGAAAGAATTCCAATCATATGTGACAACACAAGTGCAATCTCTATAGTTGCCAATCCTGTCAATCATTCTAGGACAAAGCACATTGACATCAGATATCATTTTATTAGAGAGCATGCAACTAATGTAACTATTGAGTTGCATTATGTCTCCATAGATAAACAATTAGCTGATATATTCACTAAGCCATTGGATGAAGCCACTTTCACAAGGTTGGTTAGTGAGATTGGAATGCTGAATTCTTCAGAATCTGGCTAAGTGAAAATATCAATTAGATTGTTACAGTAGTAAACACATACTTTATCTAAATGCTCAATATTTTTGAAGTAAGTGTTGGCTGGAATATGATTTATAAATATTTTGCATATGTTGAAAATCATATTTAGTTAGCTTGAAATTTCTATGAAATTTTAAGATAATCATTATTTAATTTGTTAGAATATTCTTCATTGAATATGTCTGGTAAATTTTAAAAGATAGTGAAAATTGAATTTTTATGAGTGAAAAGAATAATTCGATAAGTCAGACTTCTCTAATGATTCACTACTCGACTTCTCTAACAAGTCTCTTTGGAGCATTCTCGAGTTCTCGAATAGAGCCTTTTAGAGATATCGAATAGAGGCATGATTGACTTCTCGAATATGGTAATTGAGTTCTCTAATGACTGAGTTCTCGAATACTGTACTTGAGTTCTCGAATCATTTGAAAAGACTGAATTCTCGTTGAATCTTAACCATTTTTGGATTTTTATTCAAAATTTTAATTCACTCGTAAAAGAATATTCTATTTAATTTAGAATTATTTCTAAGTTAGACAACTGCCAGCTGTGAGTTACAAACTGCTTGAGATATCAATTAAGCTTTTCTTGACTTATCGAATAGTTGATTTCTACTTCTCGAATACTTGACTTGTCGATACAAAACATATAACTAATCGACAATTCAAGTACTTCATACTTATACAATTATACATCTATTCGATTCATTTCATTCGATTTCTCAAGCATCTAAAGTTCTAAAACCTCTGAAAACCCTAACTTCAAAAGCTAAATTTCTTCTTCAACCTACATTCTCTTCTCTCTTTTCTCTGTATCAATGGCAACCGTGAAATTCAACACCAACTTCATCGCTTTCTCAAGTGATGTTGAAGCCCCAAATGCTAACTAAAAGTGCTTTGTAAAATGGATGTCTGAATCATATATCAAAGGAGCACTTACGGCCAACCCAACTCTGTATCTAGACATTCTAGAACAGTTCTGGAGCACTGCAATTACTGAAACTGTTGCTCTTGAAGATGGCAGTCTGGGCTATGTCATAAACTGGAAAGTTCTGGGTAAAGAGTTTAACATCACCTCTGAGGACATGAGTAAAGCCTTGGGTCTTCACCAGAATGAATACAACAATCTAGTAACAGGTGATCAACTGGTGGAATTCTTTGAAGTCATAAGGTACTCAGATACTATCAAGGTTGGGAACCTAAATAGGAAGCATCTGAGAAAAGAGTGGAGCTATGTGTTTGCCACACTCCTGCAAGTATTCAGTGGAAAGAAATCCAGCTATGATCAATTAAGTGCAGATGTTCAACAGATAGGCTACTCACTTGCCTATGACAGAAAGATAGATGTTGGAAAGCTTATAATGCAGGAGCTCTATGGAAAACTAGGTAAGACCACAACCAAGAAAGGTAATGATATCTACTTTCCCAGATTCATTCAGTCTGTACTTAATTATTTAGATAAGAATTTGGCTGATTTACCTGGTTTAGATAAAACTAGAATAGACTACCCTAGGTCCATGACCAAACTTATTTTTTATAATTTGGATACTAAGAATGATGTGGATGTTAGACTTGTAATAACCCCTCATATGTAGAGGTTATTTGAGTCTTACCCCCACAACATGCCAATATTTGCCTCTAAATTTGAGTTATCTAGGCCTAAGCAAGTAGAACAAAATGCTAACCCAGGGCCTGCTAACCAACCCCCTCAACCAAACACTGTACCAAACACAGAGCCACCTGCATCATCCTCTCAACAGGGTGGTGTTAGTAAAAAGGAGAAGAAGAAGAGAAAGTAGATTGAATTTGAACCCTTGAATATCTTGACAGAAGCAGCATTGGCTGTAGAATTAGGTCTAGAAAGTGAGGAACCTGAGTCACCCTTATAGAGACCAAAGAAGAAGAAATCTAAAGCCACCTCTTCAGTCACACAAATGGCTGAAGTTGTAAAATCAGGGGCACACAGCTCACCATATGTATCCTCTCAACAGGGTGCTTCTATAGAATCAAGCATCCTCCCCAATGCATCTACTTGTAATGAGTGAGAACCTGGGAGTGATAAGGCTGGCAGAACACTGAGTGGAGAGCACATCACACTTGAAACTCCCTCTATTTTTCAGGGGAGTTGCCAAAATCCATTCTTAAAGACACTTCTCTTCCAGAATCTAACATTGAAATTTCTTTGGAGCCTGCAACTCAAGCAATTGAGGAGCAAGGCATTGATCACCAAGAATTTTCTTCTCTTGGTGAGCCAATGGATTCAAGTGACTTAGTGCATGACACTTTGCTCACCACCCAGGAACCACATTTAGATGGTGAGGGAATGCAAGCTGGGGCATATCCTAATGACACCATCACAAACATAGAGGATTCACTAGTTTTCACTAGAGACTCTGTGTCTGTGTCAACTACTGTTGTAACTCATCCCACTCCTGTGGAGACAACAGTTGTAGAGTCAATCTATCCGGTTGCAGAAGTTGCATCTGTAACCACTACGCCACAAATGGCCTACAGCTATGCCCAAAAAAGTGTGCTTATAGGGCAAAAAGTGTTGTTAAAAGAGCCTAAAACCAGCTATGGCTACACTTTGACCAAAAATGGCAATGTTACAAAATCAGCCACTGCCATAGACCCCTATGCTAACACTTTTTCGATTTTTGGTAACACCGGAGAAAAGTGTAGGCTTAGACGCCTATGCCAACACCTTTCTGATCTGTGGCTACACCTTATAAGATGTTGCTATAGATCTATGGCTACACCATTATCTTTGTAGTAACACTATTAAAAGTGTTGATGTAGACCTATGCCAACACCTCTTTATACTTTTTGCCAACATTTTGATATTCTTTTGCCAACATATAATGATTAATACTTTAGAGCCAATGGCTACATTTTTGCAGGTTCTATACCAACATTTTAAATAAAGAAAGGCAACATATTAAATTGAAAAATAAAGATTCTCATTCAAAATATTATCAAATATTCCAATACATAAAGGCTGTCCAAAAGGCATAACAATAAATAAAATCCAATCCAAGCTGTTGAGCTCCGCATGCAGAGCAGACATCTTACATTGATATTAATCATCACTATATTTTCATAATTCAACAATCCTAGCACTCTTACTTTAACAGTCTTGTAATCCCAACTGTTGCAAGTGACGCAACAAAGATTGCAGCAGCAAATGATGACACGTAATGTAAGAACCCCAAATTTTGGATATAATTAAAACTTTTTATTAAGTAATGATAAAATGAGGAACAATGATTCCGACAACAAGGTCACCAACTCTAATGAATGGTGGTTTCAAAGAACAATGATTGTAATGAATGAATATTGCTTTGGACAATGATCCTGATGCATTGGTATATTGTCAGAACAGAGTAATTCGATGGTTGAGGACCTAGATAAGAATAATCTATCATCCAGGAAGGAGCTAATGGATCCTTGAAGGGAAATGAGTACGTGCATAGTGTTTCCCATACGTGCATAGTATTTCCCGTACGTGCATAGTGTTTCCTGTACATGCATAGTAATTTGGTGGATGAATAGTGATTTTGTAAGTTGGAAAACTTTTCACGCCACCCTATGTACGGGACGTGATATGGATGTTTCGAAGTCATATTAGTGATACGCGGAGGAAATAAGTGAATGCAGAGACGATCGGAATTCAGAAATTCCAAATTCTTTTCGGTATAATATTTGACCGGGCAGTGGATTAAATATTATTATAATCCAAGAATTGAGATATTAACTTTGAGGATTTGATATTTTGGGATGTTATTATATTGATTTAAGGATGAAGGTAGGAAACCACTGAGGAGTGGTTATGGCTACAATGTAATAATTGATATTTGGAAAGAATGAATGGAATTCGACTTTATTATTTCTATGTCTTGAAGAATGCTAAAGGGTAACAACATAGGTAAGAATAATCTATCTTCTAAGGGAATAAGATATGGCAATTTCAAGCAGGAGAATATTCTCATGTCATCCAGATCGGTAACGATTAATCCAGTAGTTCCGTAAAAAGGATAAAGAACGATCGAAAGAGAATACGGACAATTGTACCACCCTAAGAGAACAAGTAAAGAATACAGAATGAATAGTGTTTTGGTGGGAGTATATAATAATATGAGACGACACTATATAGAAGCATTCGGAACGGATTTCCGAGTTCGTATTAGTGATCCAGGGGGAAAATAAGTGTATGTAAAAGCTGTCGGATTCTGAAAAACCGCACTTTTATTTTCTCCGAGAGTTCCCTGGACACTGATAGCCTTAAGTATTTAACGAATGGATTTAAGGAATATAAATTGGAAAGTTGGAATGAAAGATGGAGAATGAAAGTATTAATATTAAAAAGGATTCCCGGTAAACCCTAATTAGAAATCCGTGAAATATTCCTACGAACGATCAATCGAAACGGGCAATAACCGGACACAGAAACAAGCAGAGGAAGCAAGAGTCTTGTGCAAGCTACTAGTATAAAATATCTAGTAACCAAACTAGAATCAAGGAACTAGCACCCTAGAGAATGCAACTAAGTACTTAGCAAGGCAACCATGTAGTTAGGCTAAAACCACCACATTTTCAACACTTGTCATGGTATTTCCTCATCCAACACCTCATCACTTTAATAAAGTGAATTTATACAAGATATTATCTTGATAATAGATGAGAGTGGATGAGATTAAAACAACATAAACCAAGCAACTCCCCCCCCCTTGAAAATTCCATTCGACTTCTTGCATAATTCAAGATCCAAAGTCCAACTTCCAACCATTGTTAAATCTCAATAAAATTAAGGTGAGTCCTATATTTCATAACTAAGATATCCTATGAATTTCATCTTCAAATTCCATACCAATCTTGAGATATAAAATCAAGAAGATGATGATGAATAGTAACTTTTAAGTATTAACTTTGTGTTCTTGTTTTCTTTTGATTGATTCAAGTATACCAAGGCTACTTAAGGATCATTCAAGGCTTAACAAGTGTTATTCACTCTCCAAGGAAGGTATAAAGCTCAAGAACCCTTAGTACTACTTTGAGTTTATGGATCTTTTTGGATGGATATATGATGGAGAGGTGTTAGTATGCTTAGATCCATGTATGCATAATTGGTTGTTATTGATATTTCATACTTGTTGGATTTGAGTTGTTCTTGAGATATCATTACTTAGAATAGATGATAAACTTTAGGTCTTGACTTGGTTGTTGTTGGAGGATGATTTGATGATGATAAAAATTTGGAAAAGCGTGTAAACATAGCCGTTATAATGCCCGATTTTATAATATCATGTTTTGTATGCCATTTTTCACATCAAGACCCTACTGTCCAGAACCTTTTCTGCCATGTTAGGATAGCTTATGTTATAAGCTTCGTTTTGATATAAAGATCACGTGAAACGGACTTACGGTTTAGGAATTACGGCCGGTTTACTAAAAGTAGTTCGAATCCGTAAACGAAAGTTCGTAACTGTAATTGAACCCTCGTAAACTATGTAACGTCATGGCGAATCTTGGTAAATAAATACTAGAGGTAAAAAGGAAGGTGTGAAAGAAAACCGTATGTCAAAAGGATCATTTTTCGATTTATTAAAAATGTTCGAGTCGAGGTTAAACGCGAACGAACCCCTAAAAGACGACTCTTTTATAACTTCGGTAAAACACTTAGAAAACGGGCGATAAAACTCGGAGTATAATATTGGTTCGTAACGATCAACCTTAGAACTCATATGACTTAAGTATGTCCCAAGTATAAGTGCAGTGACATGTCGTATTAACGAACGAATGTCGGGTCGGATCAGTGATAATAAGTAATCCACTAAAAGGGGTATAACGAGATAACTCGAGAACGTGTTTCGATTTAAATATAACTTAACTTTTAATATGTTAAGTGATTAATCCCGAATGCCTTGGCTATTTATAGATCACCAAGCTGAACCGGGACCCGCTACCACTACCCCTTACCGTACTCGACAACCAGGCAAGTTTCAATTCCCTTCTTTAGGCTGTTGTTGTGATTGAATAAATATATATATATGTTTTCTGATATACATATGCCATAGCATGCATGCCTGCTTTCAAAGTTATATCACTATGCTTGTTCCTTGATTGTTATTGGCTTATAAATTAGATAGCTATCGTATCAGTTATAAGCCGGATTATTGTAAGACCCTCATAGAAGGGCGTATACATCTTATTCATCATTATAGACCGGGAGTCAATATTTCTTGATATATCGAGATTACCTCGAAGGAAAATATTTAAGTAAATATTTTCCATTATTCAGGCAACGAATATTATTTGAATATTCGTTCGGGATTATTTATTTAATGATCCTTACTTCAAATAATTATTTGAACGTAATCATTCGACGAATAATATTTGTCAATATTCATTCAGAGTCGAATTGATTATCGATTATTATTTCGAATATTCTTCTAAAGATGAGAATACTAAATGAATATTATTTGGATATTCTTTTAGAATATTATTTTATTAAATAAATATTACTTTTGAATATTCATTTAAGATATTAAGTACTTGATGAATATTATCTTCAATATTCATCTGAAGCTTGATTTATTTATCGAATATTATATCGAATATTCCTTTAAAGCTTGGATTACTAAATGAATATTACTGGATATTCATTTAGAATATTATTCATTAAATGAATATTACTTTATCGATATTCATTTAAATTCCTAATTAATTATGAATATCATTTTGAATATTCATCCAGGGTTCTATTTAATCATCGAATATTATCTTAAATATTTTAAATATTCCTTTCAGGACTTATTAAGTAATGAATATTATTTTGAATATTCATTTGATTATTTAATTGTGCAATAAATATTCTCTCGATATTTCTTCAAGAATTATTTGGGAAATACTCTGATTAAAGATATTCTTTCATATTCCTAAATAATCTGTAAAATATTTTAATTCAATAAATATTCTCTGAATATTTATTCCATGCTTAGAATAACCTCGATAAGGTTTATCTTCTTCGATTATTACAGAAAATATATCAGAGTCATATTATTATTAATCTTATATCAAGAAAGGTTCTCAGACATCATTCTTATTTGAGTCTATCTCCTTAATAATAAGGGAACCTTACTTGGAAGATGTTATTTATCTTGTCGACTTCCCGGTCATAAAGTATTCCCTTCACTCGCAACTCGGGTGCTGTTGACTTATTAAGTCATTGCTTACCTTCTCATCTTTCGAGGGGTAAGATTACTGGAACAAGTTGATATCCGTTACCAAGTAATAGCTTGGGAGTTATTGGTAAATTTTCCTTTCCAACTAGATACGACTACTTTGTGGAGTCTTATCAACAAGTAATATACTTGGGGAAAGGGGGACGAACGTTACATTCAGAATCATGAATTCTATTTGAACTAGGAGTCGTGTAAGAGGCCGAGTAGCGCCGGTCCATCCCCTTTGGCCCAACCGTTGGCCGGGGAGAGCTAGTAAGGCGGTATACAAGTAAAGCCGTCAGTTCTTCCTTCTACCGGTAGTAAATCTAAATTGAGCTGTACGATCTCGACTGATCATCAAGATTGGAACAGCGGGCGCGGTGAATACTCCATCATTGGTTCATCATCCAAACTTATTTATTTCCTGCAACATGATTACTGTTGGCAGAGCTGGAAAAATGTTCATAACTGGAATTGCAACCTTTTCATGCAAGTTCCTCTTCTTAATAACAATGAGAATATCTCGCTTACTTTTGACGCAGCAGATATATCTACAAACAAATACTTTAAGTTACCTTGTAACTTCATCGTTCATATTATACTGGCATCATTTCCGTAAATGCATGGCATATGGTTTGAAAAATACTTTTGAACTGTTCTGTATTATCGTTCAGTTATATATTATTGTTGGTGGGCTATTGCTCACCCTTGCTTTATTATTATATCACAACAACAGCTAGACCAGATGACTCGCACAAGGCGCACTCGACGCGGGCGAGGACGATGAGACTACCAGAGCTGAAGAAAAAGCTATTGGTAGAGTATATTTATTCTTTCGGTACCAAGAATATGGTCTAATATGACTTATGTAAATGGATGGCAAAGAGTATGTATTTATATTGAAATTCTTTTGGATTGTAAGAACTCATAATATTATTAATAAAACTTTGATTGTTACTCTGATTTCATCTCTGGGACTATAACGGGTGTGTTTTATATTGTTGTGTTGGGTTATAGAGACGTAATTTATTTTATGTTAAGGAAAGTTCAATTGTTGTGGATAGAATTGGAAACCGTAACCACCGGATCCCGGACCCCGGATCTGGGGGTGTTACAGAAGTGGTATCAGAGCGTACGTTATAAACCCCAGAGATGAGGTGACGTTAAAACAATAAATTCAATAAGATAATAAGAACTCTTGCCAAGTTCATAGTCGGACTACATAATGTAGTGATGACATATAAAACCCTTATGGGAACTCGTAAGTTTAATGATAGTAACTTAGCTCGATATCGTATCGACGAGTAAGGCGACTGACCTTGAGGCATACGAGCAACAGCGCGATGATGCTTTATATGCTGAAGATCAACGGGTAATTCGATGGAGTACCCTACTGGAGACCCGGAAGAGGTTCCAACAGATAAGGAAAATCCTGTTAGGATAAGGAGCTTACCCATGGGTAATGAGGGTCGCAGCCAGAATGACTGTGATGATTAAGATATGGTGCTCAGAAAAGTGAGTATAAAGAACCGAGATATTATTAAGAGATCTGAAGATGCATGTTGAATTCATAGCCGGACTACCAGATGTAGTACCAGCAAGAAAGAAGGATGGGAAGAATTACTTGAGATCTTATACGGAAATAGATGAGAATCCTTAGAGATTTTCATCTTAACAAAGAAAGAGCTAGAGGGATGTATGATTATCAAAGACATCGATTTAGGGCGAGGAGCAGAGTCCCTAGGAATAGTTGAGAAGGAGGCAGTAAGTGCCATATCATTTGATAAATGAATTAATATGAATATGGTCAGTAATAATTCGCCATGAGAAGGCAGGTGTCGTAGGTTGTAAATTATGGAACCAAATTGAGGTTAATAAGGTGGTTTTATTAAGGAAAATGTTCATTTTATGAATGAATCATTTAGAAAGTAAAGACATTGGGAAGTGATAGCATGATTGGGTAAAGTTATATAAGGAAGTAGTAAGCAAGACAATGATCTCAGAATCTACCGGAAGATAAGACCAGTGAGTCAAGATGAACTCGTAATGAGACTACTGCCAGAGACTGAGTATAGAGTTAATTCAGCTCAGTTAAATGATGAACCAGAAACGTTAGATGCATGTGATTCAGAGAAATATTAAATTCCTTCTTCTCTTTGAATGGATTATAGTAGTGCCTTAAGTTTATTCCGATGCGGAATTATAATAGATCAAGTAATACAATCAGCAATTAAAGAGAGAAATGTGAGAAAATCTTCCTGGAGCTAAAAGGTGAAATTGGTAATGACCAAGGGCTGGCATTGCTTAATGGAAAAAGGAGACTTTGTGCTTCCAATGATGCTTCGCATAAAGGGTTAGGTAGACCGACATTTGGTAGTATTGAATATGAGGACGTATAGGTATCAGGATATTGTGACAGGTTTCAGTTTGAAACGGTTGATTCCCTTCTAAGGGATGGATATAATTGATTCCTCTCCAGTGGGTAAACTTCCAATCTGATGATGATTATTTCATTAACTATGACTGCTTATGATTCCACCTGCTTGGAGGTTCATAGAACTATTCTTCAAGTTTCGAAACTGGTCTCCTTAATGTTACCAGTAGGTGGGTAGATTGATCAAAATTTCCCTGAGTCTGGAAAGGAATTCGGTGAATTTTGGCAAACCTTGTCTTTCTGATTTTCAGAGAATGTCATGGAAGAGAGTAGAAACTGGAGCAAACCCTGTGATTTGGGTAAGGATGCTGTAAAATGGGTTAGTAAACGGACCCTGAGCATTACAATCGACGGTAGTGATAAAATGATGAAGTGAGATTGGACGAAAATAGGAAATGTAAGTAAGAAACTAGCCGGACGGAGAAACTCCGGGATTGACTTAAGTGAAAAGGCTGTTATGCCAGGAATGGTAAGCTTGCGTGGCACGCGGGATTGATAAGAATAGTTGAAAAGATAAAAGTGGAGGAAAGGTGACCGGAGACGGTGCCGAGTAGTCGATTAAGACTTATATGGAGTAAAGTTTTGGAAAGGTAGAAAGGTATCAAAGAAGAAGGCACTATGCCGGCAATTGCTAGAAAAGTAATGCTATTAGCCAACCCCTAAAATCATATTTTTTTTTTTTTTTAGTGTGGCCAGTTGAGGCCAAGTCACAAAGGATTATCGAGTGACTAGACCAGCAATGAAAGGACAAAGCAGGGTTGCTTCTAAGAAAGCACCGACTGCAAGGGCTTCTGATATAAAGGAAACATTAATGAGATCGTAGGAATCTTCTGCTGAACAACCCATGTTTTGATTGGGAATTCACTAGACCTTTTTGGGATGGGGTCACCCGTACTGAAGTGACTCATGTGTATATGGTTGTCCAAGATTTCGAGTAAAATGGAAGTATAGTGACTTGAGATGTATGATGTTAGGGTACCATGAATACCATGAATATATTATGACGGAGGAAAGTAAACAATGAAGGTATATGAAGAGGGTATAGAAAAGGTCAGAAATTGAACAGTATGCTGTAGGAATTTTGTCTGAGGCAAGTACCTTTGCGAAGAACGATAAGCACTAAGAGATTCACGTTGAACTCGACCAATATCTTCCAGAACATCCTTGCTACCATTAACAAGTTCGGTAAGAGAAGAGATAGGCATACGTTTCCTTTTTGAAAGGCCAAATAGGCTGACAACTATCTGAAAGAAGAGGGTGTCATTAAACCACCGATCGATTATCAAATGAGAATGATTGAAAAGAGACCTTTATTAAGGATACATGATCTGATTGCCAATTATAAGATGCAAGAATTCCTTGGCAGTTGAATTAAGGATAGGATATCCATAAATTAAGACAAACCCTGGGGAATGCACAAGGGGTGGCATTAACCCTAATAACGACATTATGACTTCAGGTGATATGAGCTGGACTTGCTAAGGCAACAATGACCGGTAAGGATTATTAAAAAGAGTTCTGGAAAGAACATAGATAGAATTATTAGAGTATTGATCAATGACATTTTGATATACCCGGTACCCAGAAAATACCGGAGGAATGATAAGGATGGCCTATGAAACCTTACAAGGAAAAAGGTAATATTACGAACTTCAAAAATGGAAGTTTGGTAAGGAATGTATGACATCGTAACAATAATGCCAGATGAGGCATGTATGAAACCCTGAGGAAGTATGAGTTGAACCTATAAAGGTTGAGATTATCCTAAGATAAAGAAAGAACTAAGAAAAGAAGTATCCTAAGTAGGATTGGGAATAAACGTGATAAAGTTCCCACGGGTAAGTGGAAGCAATGACTTATGGAAATGACTGATAGTTATATTTTCTCCTTCAGCAGAGCTTAAGGGAGAATGCTTTAACCCAACAGTGATGGGAATGAGGTAGAAAAAAACTTGAGTTGGAATGTACCCAGAAAACATGGGTTACAAGAAATCATTATCATCAAGAAAGGCCAATGAGGTGGCCGACAATCTAAGTATAAAGGAATAATTACAAATGTTCATACCGAAAAAAAAAAAACAGGATGATATTTGGAAGGACCTTGAAGGTCATATCGGAATGGAGGAATTTACATTCCTTCTGATGACTGTGCAAGAATTGACAGTAATAATAGTTTAAGTAAAGATTCGATTCCTAATGGAGTCTTAAGCATATTACGTACTTTAGAAGGTCCCGTTTTGAGGCAAACCAGGACCATGGTACAAAATTGATGAAGTAAACCGTTAAGTTTCCAGTCTTTTATGGAAGATGCATAAGTGATAGTTTCATCAACCGGACCTAGCTGCGATGCTTGAAACTCTTCTGCAATTCTATCTGCTTCACGTTATATCTACATCAAGTTTAGGAAGTGTTCCATATGGATAAGGAATAATGATTACTTTGTCTCCCTAAGGGATTTGAAACCCGTAGGGTTAGCTATTAACGCACTACGTAAACAACAAGCGATGGTGATTCTTCTAAGAAAGGAGATGACAACGTAAAGATAGAGAAAGTGCTGCTATTGATAAGCTAAATGGCATGTTGATGAATGACAAGCAAGTTTGTGTCAGTGTACTTCTGCACAAACAAGATAGAGAATATGAGGTTGATAATTCGTGATGCTAAACGTATTCCCGTAGAAAGAATTAATGAGACTTGGAGGGAAGGGCGGTTGAGCCCAAGACTTATTGGGCCACTTGAGAGTTTAAAGTGTTCGGACGGCGGTATTCGAGCCAGCCTTACCCCCAAAATTATAGCACGGTCATAATGGGTTTTCATGTGGCCAGGCTACGCCAGTAAATGCAGATGTTCAACAGATGATAGGAGTACGAGCATGTAGATATACGACCTGGTCTGACTTACGAAAGACAACCTGTGGAAAATCACGGATATAAAAGAACAAGTGATGAGAAACAAGGTTGGCAGAAGTAGATTATAGGAATCTAAGTTAAAGGGATCGGGCCAGATTCATTTCGAAAAGTTTAAATTGGAATAACGTGATGATTATAGAATAAATGTGACGGAATACCGATAAAGAGGTACCAAGTGCAAAAAGGTGTCTCAATAAAGAGGTGAAGGTGAAAGTAAATAATAGAAATGAGTAAGAATCAGCTAATAAGAAGGATGTGATTGATAAAGAAAAGGCTGGGGAAGCAACTATGGAATGAGAAGCAAGGAATGTTATGAATGGGTTTTCTAATGAATTCTCAGGATGACAACCTGATAGTGTCAATATTATAGTTATGAAAAAGCTAGTAACATGATATGGGATGTCAGTTATAATGATGTCAAGTGAGAAATCTAAGATTTAACCTGAAAGGTTGAAGGATTTCCCGAATGTGAGTATCGCTAAGATTGAACAAGAGTATTTGTCCATAG
Organism: Saposhnikovia divaricata; assembly: GCA_036435485.1. Classification (NCBI taxonomy): domain Eukaryota; kingdom Viridiplantae; phylum Streptophyta; class Magnoliopsida; order Apiales; family Apiaceae; genus Saposhnikovia; species Saposhnikovia divaricata. The sequence continues at coordinate 134,525,608 of CM071595.1, forward strand.
AATAATGGACAAAGCAGCAAGATATGTTGACACATGAGATTGCGATCAAATAGTATTGGATATAATTATGATTAATTTCTTCTTTGATAAACCTCTATAGTTCAGAGGTAAATTCTGAGTATGATATTCTTCAATCATGAAAGCTTTCTATAATCCTTTAGAACTCTTTTCTCTTCTTCTCTCTTATTCATCTTCTTTATGAATTGAGAAGAACAACCCTTTTAGGAGGGGAGGTACTGCTACGTGACTATCTGTCTATGTGATAGAAGTCTAAGTGGAATGCCATGACTTGTTTAATTGCTTGTCAAGTACTAAAGGCTGGCCCCCTTCTGTACTAACTATGCAATATAACAAATGTTCAATTGATCATAGTGATCTCTCAATCAATCTTTCCACTTCTCTATATTGATCGAGATTGCGAAGATTAAAGCAATCAGGAAATGCACAGTACGAGCGAGGTTACCTCCGAATTCGTAGGGTGATAGTGATACCAATGTTACTGCAGGTATCAATAAGGATAAGACTGAGTAAGAGTATAACCCGGACAGTGAGTTGTACGAAAAGTAGCAACGTTGATGGAAAAAAAAAGGATACAGTATGGATTGTAGCACTAGAAGATGTGCTGAGGAAGGGTAGAACGACTAAGAATTGACCGGGAAGCTAAAAAGGGAACGACAGGCAAACGACTCTTTGCTTCCTACCTGATTCCGGGACGGAATCCTTTTAAGGAGGGGAGACTGTAAGAACCCCAAAGTTTGGATATAATTAAAACTTTTTATTAAGTAATGATAAAATGAGGAACAATGATTCCGACAACAAGGTCACCAACTCTAATGAATGGTGGTTTCAAAGAACAATGATTGTAATGAATGGATATTGCTTTGGACAATGATCCTGATGCATTGGTATATTGTCAGAACAGAGTAATTCGATGGTTGAGGACCTAGATAAGAATAATCTATCATCCAGGAAGGAGCTAATGGATCCTTGAAGGGAAATGAGTACGTGCATAGTGTTTCCCATACGTGCATAGTATTTCCCGTACGTGCATAGTGTTTCCTGTACATGCATAGTAATTTGGTGGATGAATAGTGATTTTGTAAGTTGGAAAACTTTTCACGCCACCCTATGTACGGGACGTGATATGGATGTTTCGAAGTCATATTAGTGATACGCGGAGGAAATAAGTGAATGCAGAGACGATCGGAATTCAGAAATTCCAAATTCTTTTCGGTATAATATTTGACCGGGCAGTGGATTAAATATTATTATAATCCAAGAATTGAGATATTAACTTTGAGGATTTGATATTTTGGGATGTTATTATATTGATTTAAGGATGAAGGTAGGAAACCACTGAGGAGTGGTTATGGCTACAATGTAATAATTGATATTTGGAAAGAATGAATGGAATTCGACTTTATTATTTCTATGTCTTGAAGAATGCTAAAGGGTAACAACATAGGTAAGAATAATCTATCTTCTAAGGGAATAAGATATGGCAATTTCAAGCAGGAGAATATTCTCATGTCATCCAGATCGGTAACGATTAATCCAGTAGTTCCGTAAAAAGGATAAAGAACGATCGAAAGAGAATACGGACAATTGTACCACCCTAAGAGAACAAGTAAAGAATACAGAATGAATAGTGTTTTGGTGGGAGTATATAATAATATGAGACGACACTATATAGAAGCATTCGGAACGGATTTCCGAGTTCGTATTAGTGATCCAGGGGGAAAATAAGTGTATGTAAAAGCTGTCGGATTCTGAAAAACCGCACTTTTATTTTCTCCGAGAGTTCCCTGGACACTGATAGCCTTAAGTATTTAACGAATGGATTTAAGGAATATAAATTGGAAAGTTGGAATGAAAGATGGAGAATGAAAGTATTAATATTAAAAAGGATTCCCGGTAAACCCTAATTAGAAATCCGTGAAATATTCCTACGAACGATCAATCGAAACGGGCAATAACCGGACACAGAAACAAGCAGAGGAAGCAAGAGTCTTGTGCAAGCTACTAGTATAAAATATCTAGTAACCAAACTAGAATCAAGGAACTAGCACCCTAGAGAATGCAACTAAGTACTTAGCAAGGCAACCATGTAGTTAGGCTAAAACCACCACATTTTCAACACTTGTCATGGTATTTCCTCATCCAACACCTCATCACTTTAATAAAGTGAATTTATACAAGATATTATCTTGATAATAGATGAGAGTGGATGAGATTAAAACAACATAAACCAAGCAACTCCCCCCCCCCTTGAAAATTCCATTCGACTTCTTGCATAATTCAAGATCCAAAGTCCAACTTCCAACCATTGTTAAATCTCAATAAAATTAAGGTGAGTCCTATATTTCATAACTAAGATATCCTATGAATTTCATCTTCAAATTCCATACCAATCTTGAGATATAAAATCAAGAAGATGATGATGAATAGTAACTTTTAAGTATTAACTTTGTGTTCTTGTTTTCTTTTGATTGATTCAAGTATACCAAGGCTACTTAAGGATCATTCAAGGCTTAACAAGTGTTATTCACTCTCCAAGGAAGGTATAAAGCTCAAGAACCCTTAGTACTACTTTGAGTTTATGGATCTTTTTGGATGGATATATGATGGAGAGGTGTTAGTATGCTTAGATCCATGTATGCATAATTGGTTGTTATTGATATTTCATACTTGTTGGATTTGAGTTGTTCTTGAGATATCATTACTTAGAATAGATGATAAACTTTAGGTCTTGACTTGGTTGTTGTTGGAGGATGATTTGATGATGATAAAAATTTGGAAAAGCGTGTAAACATAGCCGTTATAATGCCCGATTTTATAATATCATGTTTTGTATGCCATTTTTCACATCAAGACCCTACTGTCCAGAACCTTTTCTGCCATGTTAGGATAGCTTATGTTATAAGCTTCGTTTTGATATAAAGATCACGTGAAACGGACTTACGGTTTAGGAATTACGGCCGGTTTACTAAAAGTAGTTCGAATCCGTAAACGAAAGTTCGTAACTGTAATTGAACCCTCGTAAACTATGTAACGTCATGGCGAATCTTGGTAAATAAATACTAGAGGTAAAAAGGAAGGTGTGAAAGAAAACCGTATGTCAAAAGGATCATTTTTCGATTTATTAAAAATGTTCGAGTCGAGGTTAAACGCGAACGAACCCCTAAAAGACGACTCTTTTATAACTTCGGTAAAACACTTAGAAAACGGGCGATAAAACTCGGAGTATAATATTGGTTCGTAATGATCAACCTTAGAACTCATATGACTTAAGTATGTCCCAAGTATAAGTGCAGTGACATGTCGTATTAACGAACGAATGTCGGGTCGGATCAGTGATAATAAGTAATCCACTAAAAGGGGTATAACGAGATAACTCGAGAACGTGTTTCGATTTAAATATAACTTAACTTTTAATATGTTAAGTGATTAATCCCGAATGCCTTGGCTATTTATAGATCACCAAGCTGAACCGGGACCCGCTACCACTACCCCTTACCGTACTCGACAACCAGGCAAGTTTCAATTCCCTTCTTTAGGCTGTTGTTGTGATTGAATAAATATATATATGTTTTCTGATATACATATGCCATAGCATGCATGCCTGCTTTCAAAGTTATATCACTATGCTTGTTCCTTGATTGTTATTGGCTTATAAATTAGATAGCTATCGTATCAGTTATAAGCCGGATTATTGTAAGACCCTCATAGAAGGGCGTATACATCTTATTCATCATTATAGACCGGGAGTCAATATTTCTTGATATATCGAGATTACCTCGAAGGAAAATATTTAAGTAAATATTTTCCATTATTCAGGCAACGAATATTATTTGAATATTCGTTCGGGATTATTTATTTAATGATCCTTACTTCAAATAATTATTTGAACGTAATCATTCGACGAATAATATTTGTCAATATTCATTCAGAGTCGAATTGATTATCGATTATTATTTCGAATATTCTTCTAAAGATGAGAATACTAAATGAATATTATTTGGATATTCTTTTAGAATATTATTTTATTAAATAAATATTACTTTTGAATATTCATTTAAGATATTAAGTACTTGATGAATATTATCTTCAATATTCATCTGAAGCTTGATTTATTTATCGAATATTATATCGAATATTCCTTTAAAGCTTGGATTACTAAATGAATATTACTGGATATTCATTTAGAATATTATTCATTAAATGAATATTACTTTATCGATATTCATTTAAATTCCTAATTAATTATGAATATCATTTTGAATATTCATCCAGGGTTCTATTTAATCATCGAATATTATCTTAAATATTTTAAATATTCCTTTCAGGACTTATTAAGTAATGAATATTATTTTGAATATTCATTTGATTATTTAATTGTGCAATAAATATTCTCTCGATATTTCTTCAAGAATTATTTGGGAAATACTCTGATTAAAGATATTCTTTCATATTCCTAAATAATCTGTAAAATATTTTAATTCAATAAATATTCTCTGAATATTTATTCCATGCTTAGAATAACCTCGATAAGGTTTATCTTCTTCGATTATTACAGAAAATATATCAGAGTCATATTATTATTAATCTTATATCAAGAAAGGTTCTCAGACATCATTCTTATTTGAGTCTATCTCCTTAATAATAAGGGAACCTTACTTGGAAGATGTTATTTATCTTGTCGACTTCCCGGTCATAAAGTATTCCCTTCACTCGCAACTCGGGTGCTGTTGACTTATTAAGTCATTGCTTACCTTCTCATCTTTCGAGGGGTAAGATTACTGGAACAAGTTGATATCCGTTACCAAGTAATAGCTTGGGAGTTATTGGTAAATTTTCCTTTCCAACTAGATACGACTACTTTGTGGAGTCTTATCAACAAGTAATATACTTGGGGAAAGGGGGACAAACGTTACATTCAGAATCATGAATTCTATTTCAACTAGGAGTCGTGTAAGAGGCCGAGTAGCGCCGGTCCATCCCCTTTGGCCCAACCGTTGGCCGGGGAGAGCTAGTAAGGCGGTATACAAGTAAAGCCGTCAGTTCTTCCTTCTACCGGTAGTAAATCTAAATTGAGCTGTACGATCTCGACTGATCATCAAGATTGGAACAGCGGGCGCGGTGAATACTCCATCATTGGTTCATCATCCAAACTTATTTATTTCCTGCAACATGATTACTGTTGGCAGAGCTGGAAAAATGTTCATAACTGGAATTGCAACCTTTTCATGCAAGTTCCTCTTCTTAATAACAATGAGAATATCTCGCTTACTTTTGACGCAGCAGATATTTCTACAAACAAATACTTTAAGTTACCTTGTAACTTCATCGTTCATATTATACTGGAATCATTTCCGTAAATGCATGGCATATGGTTTGAAAAATACTTTTGAACTGTTCTGTATTATCGTTCAGTTATATATTATTGTTGGTGGGCTATTGCTCACCCTTGCTTTATTATTATATCACAACAACAGCTAGACCAGATGACTCGCACAAGGCGCACTCGACGCGGGCGAGGACGATGAGACTACCAGAGCTGAAGAAAAAGCTATTGGTAGAGTATATTTATTCTTTCGGTACCAAGAATATGGTCTAATATGACTTATGTAAATGGATGGCAAAGAGTATGTTTTTATATTGAAATTCTTTTGGATTGTAAGAACTCATAATATTATTAATAAAACTTTGATTGTTACTCTGATTTCATCTCTGGGACTATAACGGGTGTGTTTTATATTGTTGTGTTGGGTTATAGAGACGTAATTTATTTTATGTTAAGGAAAGTTCAATTGTTGTGGATAGAATTGGAAACCGTAACCACCGGATCCCGGACCCCGGATCTGGGGGTGTTACAGAAGTGGTATCAGAGCGTACGTTATAAACCCCAGAGATGAGGTGACGTTAAAACAATAAATTCAATAAGATAATAAGAACTCTTGCCAAGTTCATAGTCGGACTACTTAATGTAGTGATGACATATAAAACCCTTATGGGAACTCGTAAGTTTAATGATAGTAACTTAGCTCGATATCGTATCGACGAGTAAGGCGACTGACCTTGAGGCATACGAGCAACAGCGCGATGATGCTTTATATGCTGAAGATCAACGGGTAATTCGATGGAGTACCCTACTGGAGACCCGGAAGAGGTTCCAACAGATAAGGAAAATCCTGTTAGGATAAGGAGCTTACCCATGGGTAATGAGGGTCGCAGCCAGAATGACTGTGATGATTAAGATATGGTGCTCAGAAAAGTGAGTATAAAGAACCGAGATATTATTAAGAGATCTGAAGATGCATGATAAATATCACTCCAAAATAATGAATTCATTATATCCATGAACGACAAGATGCCATTATAATAACATAATGGACAAAGATTTATCGGTTCTTACAGAGAATTATATAACATACATCAAAATATAATTGTTTGATAATATGACTAAATTTAACATTGGCAGACAATATTATGATTTTATCTTTTAAGCAGGGGATTCAAAAAAAATTGGATTTTGAATGTTAACTAGAATCAAGTGTTGAATGCAATACATAACATAGTAATTCCAGGTTTCCAAGCTGAACTATACAAATTCCAGTAACCAATCCACTCTGATCACAGTGCAATGGAATAGAAAAATAAAATTAAAGAAAAAAATTGAGTACAACCTGCCACATCCTTGTCCGTTTCAAGGAATCCAAGTCTATACAGCGAAGGCACACAAGCAATGCGCACTTTAGTGCTCTAGGAGGTGGATGCACTACAATAAGACTATGTACTAACTCTTCTACACAATGACTTGAAACCATCCCTTTAAACCAATCGAACAAGTCATCTGCAATGTGGCAATTAATACAGTGTGACAAACATCATAGGCAGCGGTAAGCAGGATGCAGGAACAAATTTTTCACTACATCATTGTATTATGAGCATATGAAATGAACATACCCGAATGTACCCATCACTCGTGAAGTCACATGGCTTATTTCAGATCCTAACAATTTGGCAAGTCCAAAATCTGATATATGTAACATTATAAACAGAACATTTGGGAAAAAGTATCTACATATATAATATATAGAAAGAGAGAAATAGAGTACCAACGGAGGACTGAATCAATCGAGCCCTACAAATCCCTCAATCTAACAAGGAGTTGTAATTCTTCAAATCACACAATCGCCCTACAAATACCTAGAAACCCAACAGCAAATCCCCGATTGATTATGATAAAAATCGAGCCCTACGAACCCAACAGCAAATCAAACCATAGATTCATTAAGCCTTTCAAAATATGAGTTAATTAAGCCCTTCAAAGACAGAGATAGAGTACCAACGGAGTGGAGTGGACAACTCTATTGAGAGATTGAGAGAGATAGAGAGAGAGGGTCGAGTAGTGATGAGAGTGAGCGTGAGAGATGAGTGAGAGAGAGAAAGAGATATGAGAATCGGGTTACTTTGAGAGTGGTGGGTTATTTCAGAGGCAGGTTAGTGAATTATTTGGAATTAACCGTTCAATTTTTTGGACAAAAAATTAAGATGCCGCCCAAATACAAGTTCGCCTATTTTTTTCCACTTTTGGTAACACTTTTTTAAAGATCAACGGTAACACCGATTTTGGTGTTACCATAGATACCGATTTATGGCTATGGTAACACCGGTTACTATCAATTGTAACATTAAACAAAAGTGTTACCGCAGACCAATTTTAAGGCATTTATGCCAACACTTTTGCTCGTAACACTGAAAAAAGCGTTGTTGAAGCCCATTTGTGGCGTAGTGAACTGAGGAGTCTAGCTTGCCTAGCTCTAGCTCTAACTTCATGTCCCAATGACTGAAGCTTGTGCAACATGACAGTGCTTCAGGATCAGGGTCTGTTCCACAACAATTGACGGTTGAAGCTCTTCAAAACTTAATTATGGATCAGATTCCTGAGTTCACAAAGATTGCTCAACACCTACTCACTATAGACATGCCAGATCCAGAGCCTCATATGTCATAAAGCAGATGTGGAGGATCAAAGGGAGAAAATAGCAAATGAAGCTGAGAGAGATGGCAATGTAGATGCCTGGCTGCAAGGAAAATATGACATTACTCTCAATAAAGCTCTTCAATACCTAAGAGAGGAATACATCACTTCACTGGGCTCTAATGCCAAATCTCTGACTCCTAGTGAAGTGTATGAGGCTATGAATAACTCTTACAAGGGATTCCTCAAGGCTGCTCACTATCTTGGGAAGGGAGTTAAAACAGAATTCAATAAAGTATGTAATGCAACAGCCAAGGAAGTACGTGAAATAAAAAGGGAATTTGCTGCCAAGTTTCCCACTCTAGATCCTGTCCTCAAAACTATACAAGACTGTGAATCTACCTGCACCAAGATGGACAATGGCTTGGCTTTGCTTCATGGAACTGTCAGTAATCTAGCAACTCAATTTCAAAATCTATCTGGTCAAACAACTGATGCCAATGCCATGCTGAGGACTCTGTTTGCATATCAATATGGAGATAAGTTGGTGACTGAAGTCCCTATTCATGAAATGACCAAATTTGAGGTATTGAGGCTCAAGGAACAATCACTATCTGGTTTTAAATCTACTGAGTTATTCAACAAGGTGGATGCTCTGGAGAAAAAAGTGACCTCTCTCAAACAGTCAAATGCTCATCTTACAGACACAGTTGCAACCCTCTCTGAGTAGTTGGACACTCAAGCAACCACCACAGATAATGTTCTTCTTTACCAACAACAAATGTTGTCTGCTATGATGAAGCACATGGGGCTCTCTCTTCCTGATGAATCTGCCAATCCCACCTCTTCCAACCCAAAAGCCACTACTACAGCCTCTGTGCCTGACAACAAGCCTAAGGGGAAGAAGAGGACCTTAAGGAACTCAAAACCTAAGGGGGAGAAACCTAAAGAGGAGAGACCTAAGGAGAAAGGCATAACCATTTCTGAGGGTGGTCATCCAAGAACAATATCTACACCTCATGTTCAAGGAAAAGGCAAATCCAAGGTCAATGAACCTATCACCTCTCTACCTATCACCTCTCTACCATCTGTCACCCTACCAACTGTGCATATCACTACCCCAAGTGGTTTAAAGCAATCAATTACATCCACAGTGGTGGCAGGTTCCATGCCCATTGATCAAACACAAGCCTCCAGATATGAAGATGATCCAGTTGAAGTTAATGTGGTTATAGAGGCCAAACTGATAGAAGTAGCAAATTCAGAGATTTATCATGATGCTGCATTCTTGAAGTTGCTGCAAGCCTCAAAGGCAAAGGTTGGAGGAGATACACTTCTGTACAGAAGGAGCCTCAAAGATCAAATCAAATATCTAACAATGATTCCATGAAAGCTAAATCAAATCTTTCTCAAGGAAATTATGATGGTGACCAATGGCAAAATAAGGCATCTATCTTATGACACCTTGAAAGTCCTAAAATTTACTGAGATTTATGCTATCTTAAAACTAATTGATCAGAAAGGGGAGAACAACAAGAGTCTGTATACTGATCTGAGAAATGGTCAACAAGCTAGACTTCCTGAAGTATGCATTAATCCAAGAAACATTCTCTATCAGTCTGGTACAAAGATAGAAGATGTCAATCGGCTTGTCATTTCCAAGGATCTCGCTATTAGAAATAACAGACTTATAATTGACATCATTGATCAACTACAAAAGAAGAATGGGATAAGAACTGCTGAAGAGTTGGAAGCATTGAATATTCTCAGATCTTTAATAGCAACTGGCTTTGTCCCAAAGACGGCTAAAGCAAGGAGGAATAAGGATGAAAAAGATGAGGATAAGAATGATGGGAGGAGAAGACATCATAGGAGTGATAAGGATGATGAAGACAAGAAGAAGAAGGACAACAAAGATAAGAAAGGTGATGATGACCAAGGCAAAGTCTATGAGAGGAAAAGTGGAAAACAGCAAGCCCTAGGCATTACTAACTGTAATCTCACCACAACACAAGACTCTAAGTCTAGGGTGAATACAGTTAGTAATGACCTACCACAATCTACATCTATGGCTTCTGCAACTGTTTTGCTACCTCAAGAAGAGAAGGACATTCAACTCAAGAAACCATTTGTATGTTTCCAAAAGCAAACTGCTAATGGTATACTACAATGGTCTATAAGCAAAGGTCACAAGTTTCTGCCAAGCAATCAAGTCAAAAAGATCAAATTCAAACAAGCTGCAAGAAGAGTGAAGCCATCTAAATCAAGAGCCCTAACAATCATTCCAGGATTAAAGCTCCAACCACTAGATGAAGATTTTGATGAAGACCAACTGCAATTTCTAAGAGCTCAAAGAATCTACTATGCTGCAATTGTGAATGACTGCCTTGAAATCAAATACACTGATGGAAGATAGATGAAATTCAAATAAGGGGGTTGTCAAAATTGGGGCAAGCTATATGAGATAGAAAGAATTATTGCATTATTGGATTCTAAAGACAAAGTGGAGAGAGTATGGAAGCTGGAGTTGATTGATTTTGTGAAGATGAAGAGAGACTATGCTGAGAAGATAAGAAAGGGGTGCTTTGAGAAATGGATAGGAAGGGAGAATGAGATTGATAGGCTGGAAGTTGAAGCAGAAAAGCTAAGGGCAAAAGGATTGTGTAGAGTTCAATTTAATCCCTATGTTGTGAAGTATAGGAGAAGAAATGGAGATCAGGTCAATATAAAAATGAACCTACTCAATCACTATCCTGCCAACATTCTGAAGCCAGTACTTGAAGACTTCAAGAACTCTATTCTGCTTGAAGAAGTAGATGCTATGGCAGAGATCATAAATGCTATGGATGAGAATGCAAGAAAGGAGAAAGAAAGGAAACAGAAGGCATATGATGATCTGCAAGCCAAGGTAATGGAGATGGAATCAAATGACAATGGCTAGTATTTCATCATAGTCTATAAAATCACTCATTGTAGTTCTATCCATGTTGTTATTCAATTTCATACATGTACTGTCAAGTTTTATCTTTATGTATGTTAGGCTTGTTATCAGACATGAAATTTTGACTAAGGGTCTCACTCACAATTTGGGGGACATTGTTAGTCACAGAGGCATGCCTAAGTACATCTAATAACAAGCCTAATTGTTTGTAATGCTTTACATTACTTACGTGACCTCTTAACTGAGGGAACCTCTAGTTGTAGAGTTTCTACTTGTTGTAGTACTTATAACAGGCATCAAATTCTACATGTGTAACTGTAATTAAAGTAAGAGAATAATATTTGAAAGAAGTTCCAAGGATCATGCCTCAAGCTTGAAGACCAAGACTGTCAAAATAAACACAGTTGGAATTTGGAGAATGAAGATTTGCCTAAGTACCAATTCGAGAAGTGTTTTGATCTATTCGAGAAGTCTAGCATTCGACAAATCAAGGATTCGATATCTACAAGGACACTGTTCGATATCTCTGGAAGTCAACTAGTCAAAGCCTTATTTGACAACTCAGAGATTTGACATGTCTAATACTCTATTCGAGAACTCAAGAAGTCAACAAGTCAAAGCATCATTCGAGTTCTCTAAGAGTCAACAAGTCAAAGCTGCATTCGATATCTCAAGGACTAAAGAAGCTATTCTACATCTCAAGGACTCCATAAACTAAAAGCTCTATTCGACAAGTCAAGGATTCCTGAAGAAAAGACTAATTCGAGAAGTGATTCAATATGTCAATTACACAGTATTCGAGAACTCAGAGTTATCTATCAAGTCAATTCTAGTTCTCGAATCAACCACTTTGTTACTTCTCGAATGCAGTCTTGGAGACAAAATACTGGAGAATTGTACAAGTCAGAAACCTGCAGCAAGCCAAAACACTTTCAGAACCACAGTACTGTAAAGTAATTTTGGAAAGACTACAAGAAGCTTAGAGAGATGTCTCAGGAGACAAGCTGCTAAAGAATTGGATCTGAACAGAGTTAAATAAAGTCAAATCTCAAGCCGTTTGGATTCTACTCAAAAAGGGATAGACATATTAGAAAGTAATTTTGTATGTCACCCTGTTTGTAGTAAGTAGTTGTACTCAGGTTCCATAAGAGTACAACCTCACTTCTCTAGTAGTTAAGCTTTTCAAGAACATTTTAGATATATACATCTCTCTGAGAAAAGTGAAGCTGAAAATACTAACATTTGTATTCACAGTTTGTAGCAAATCTTTATCTAATACACTATTAGATTAAAGTGAGTGATCGTGTTGTTGTGTTTATATTCCGCACTTACATAATCTGTTAAACACAAACACAAACTTTGTTACACAACCAGATTCAAACCCTTCAAACAACCTTCACCTAAAACACTTATCAGAAGAAAAGTTTGAGAATCTATTCACCCCCCTCTGTATTCTCTTCGGTATATTCAATACTCAACAACATATTTTAATTAGAAAAAAAAATATTAATGATTGGAAGATTATGATTGCAAAATTATGTTATAAATTAAAAGGTAACGTGTTTTAATTAGAAAAGAAAATATTAATGATTGGAAGATACAATATTTTAAGTATGTATAAAGGGTAATATGTTCAATGAAAAGTAAAAGTCTTTTAAATTGATTGAAAGATACGATATTTTAGTTATTTATTTAAATTTATTTAATATTGCAATTATGTTTTTATATAATAGTTATTTTAATAATTTTTTAATTTTAATTTAAGATAATTTAATATACTCATATTTACGGATTATACTAATGTTTCCTAATTAGAAGCAACGTATGGGGATTTTTAATATATTTTATTAATAATTGAAAATATGGTGTGATATTTTTGGGTATATATTAATGATTGTAAGATTAGTTTTAAATAAAATGGTATTAGAAAGGAAATATTAATGATTTGAAGATATGGTACGATTGATATATTTATAAAAGGTAATATTTTCAACTAAAAGTAAATGTGAAAATGACAATGGCTAGTTACCATTAATTATATGTCATTATTTATTTTAATAATTAGGATAATCAAACCGACAAACTTTCAATCTTTCGATTTTAATATAGTAGTATAGAGAGATATCAAATAGTATCTATTTTTGATATGATAAATTTTTCTTGGATATTATAATCGTCTTTTTTAATCAATCAGGCATTCAAACAATTACTGTATACATAAATCATGAACTTAAATTTGAAGCAACTCACATTAAAAAAACACCCCCAAATTAGATTTTATTGTAAAACAATTATAAGATGAAGATAATACAAAAAGCTAATACAATCATTATACTTACACTTAAATGATATAGGGTGTTGAAAAAGAGAAGAAAAGCCGAAGAAGCTTGTGTATTGAATTGATGTCGTGGTATTTTGCGTGAGCAAATTAGGTTTAAGAGAATTATGTGTTAGGAGTGTTGTACAGCTTTTTAATTTGAAGTTGACTAAAAGGCTTAACGCAGACTTTGTAATTGATTTTTTTATATCTAAAATTAATTAAAAATTTAATAAATATGATAATCAAACCGAAACCAAAACTTTAATTGGATAACCAAACCGAAAACTAAAATTTTTAAAACTTTGAACGTTTCGGTTTTAATATAGTAGTATAGATAGATATAGATTTTATCTTCAAATTTTCACCTTTTTCATTTCAAATCATTATTTCATCTTCAACCATTATTCTAAATTTTAATTCAAATCATTTCTATATACAATAATAAATTTTTTTATTTCAAACTCAATTTATCTCTAAATTTTACTTCAAACCCACTTTATCTCTATATATATACAACAATATAATATATAATTGAAGATAAAGTATAATTTTCATGTTTATTTTATATTAATATAAATATAATTAAAATTACACAAATAATATATAATTTTCAAATCATATAATATCCAAAATTCTTTCATAGTATTTTATGATATATTTATGATAAATACGTTATCATTGCATTGCATCTAAAATTCGATTTGTTTATATTTGAATTATTTTAATACTTAGAGTTCATATCTTGATCATTCTAATTTTAGCTAGTACATTTCAAGATTGATAGATATTTATTTTTGATTTTTAATGTTCTATGTTTCTTGTATTTAGATATTAATCTGTACTCATACATCTTAAAATCGTTATTTTATCATTTTTGATTTTAATATTAATTTTTATTTTACTTTCTAAAAATTTTAACTGGATTGGATATCCGATCCGATTACCCGTGATCCTAATGAAGCGGATATGAATTCGTGGTAAAAGAATTTAGACAATTAATCTGATTCGATCCGATCCAAAAATTTAAATAAATTTAAATATTAATTTAGGCTGATCTGATCCAATCCCATCTATTGACAGACCTATTAGGAACCTAGAGTATTTCATAGGAGTGATTGCGCTTTACTAATTTTTGGACTAAGAATCCATTTAAAATTGTTGTGAAGAAAAATATGAACGAAAACAAAAATGTCATAATAATTTATATTTTGATATTCAGATTTTGGATTGTGATATAAAAATAAAAATATATGTTTTTGGTAAGAACTAGTGAAAAATGTATTTGTTTTCTGCAAAAAATTGAACAACAATTTTCTCCCAAATAAATGTTATATAATATTTTCTTTTCAAAAATATTGGAAATCTATATTCTTTAAAATAACTTTTAGATCCAAATTAATTTTACTTCAATTTTATCAAACAATTTAACATCTCAAAAACTACTATGTTATAGATTTTTGTTTTGCTAACTTTTCCTTTTTAGTGAGCGTGATAAAATAAGTGAAGTATTTAGAATTTATCTCTTGTCATCCCTGATTCTGGGTTCGTTTCTCGCCCACATCAAGATTTATTAAGAATCGATATTAACTGTAAAGCATATAAGCCTACTTATTCAAATAAAAAACTTTTAAATCTACACATATTAGGGGTGTATTAAATTTAAATTTCAATGGATTAATAATAATTATGAATTTTATTTAGCAAAAAAAAATAATTATGAATTTTACAAGATTGTTCCTGATTTTAAATCTAAACATATTATTGTAGAATTGATGTAAAATCTTGTAGAATTGATGTAGAGTCTGATAGATTTTGAAATATTTGTGATAAATATATGAAAATCGAATAGATTTTAGTAGGATTCCAAATCTTAAAAAATATACTAACAAAATTTTCAAAATCCACCATTTTCTTAAGTTCAAAAAAATCCATGAATTGTTGAATACTTCTAAATTTTAATGAATTTTTTAAATCTAAATTGAATGCACCTAAAGTTTAAAAAGAAAAAAAATTAGAATTCTAACTGACTATACCTATATTTCAAAAGACATTTTATAATTCAAATTGAACACCATCATTTTTTAAAGAATTTTTTAAAATCCAAATTGATTATTCCTGAATTTATAAAATTGATTTTTTTTTAAATTCCAAAATGAATATACTCGTTCAGTAATAGAGTATTTGCTTTATTGATCGACCCTTGTGTATGGGTAATATGAAAATAGATGTTCAAAAAATTTCTTCCTAGCCGTCTACTCACAAATTGAAAATAAAATTACTGCAAAATTTGAAGACAATTTTTTTTAATTATTATTAATTCTAAAATACTATTAAATTAGAGTTTCAACTATATATTGAACTAAAATTTAAAATTTGCTGATGTGGGATTGGGTGTTAAAAAAAGTTTTATCCTTTACATATCTCATGTTTGTTTTGAATGATAACCTATGGATTGGACTATAATCCTTCAAAATTTCTAATCCTATGTTTGTTTTAAAAGGCATTAGAGTGAAAGGACTATAATCCTTTAAAAAAATGACTTGTGGGATGGGATTAAATAATACGTCCTCCAACCAAGTATTATAGAGGATTATAATCCTATACTTTATCCCACCCCTTATCCCACCAAACAAACATGAGATTATTATTTTAAAGGACTATAATCTTTAATCTAATCCCAAGTAAATTTTTACAAACAAACATAGGATTAAATTTTTTAATGGATTATAGTACTATCCCCTACTTAATCCTATGAAATAAACATGACCTAGGTTCATTATTTTTTTAACATCTAAAAAAAGAAAAATGGATTCTAAACTATATCTATACTATTATATTAAAACCGAAACATTGAAAGTTTTGGTTTTCGGTTTGGTTATCCTAAGTTTTGGTTTTCGGTTTGGTTATCCTAATTATTAAAATAAATAATTAAATTACAAAAACAATTCAAAAAGCTAATTACTAATGTTAACGTAATTATATTCTGATTAAAATTCCTTTATCCACTTCTACTTGGACTCTTTTTTCTGCTCCAACAACTCAATTATTCATTTTTTTCTAAAGATTTTACTTCTAATTAAAACACTTTACCATTTAATTTAAAAATAATATTACAATAATTAATATATATCCAAAATATCACACCATATATTTCCGTAATTATTTTTAGTAGTAATTTTTGTAATTAAAACATGGAGTACTTTTTAATTTAAAATTAATCTTGCGATCACTAATATACACCCAAAAATATCTCACCATATATACAAATCTTTATTTTTATTAATAAATAACAATCGTTAGATCTAATAATAAGATATATATTATATGATTAAATTAATTTACTAAAAATTCAAAGTTCGAACCCGTCAACGACATTTTTAATTTAGAATTTTACAAAATAAAATTTAAACCATGCATTTCATTATATAAATTTATATTAAATTAAAATTAAAAAATTATTAAAAATAAAGATTATATAAAAACATAATTATAATGTTAAATAAATTTTATAACCTATCAAAAGAAACCCATGCTTCGCACGGGTTATAAACTAGTATACTATAATAAACGAAAGGTGGTATAATTTGTAGTTTTGTTAATACCTATTTATCCTTTCATTTTTTGTTATCCTTCATTCATAATAGTTAGATCTTCAACTTAAATAGATCATGACCGTTAGATACATTAATACTAAAAGTTGTTATATAAAGAGGTTTAAGGTTCGATTCCCGCCAACAACATATTAATTTATATTTAATATCAAAAATTATTATACACAAAATGTAAGGTTCAAATTCTTCTAATAACTTATTAAAATTAATATTCATAACATTATACTATATTGCTGAGTATAGAATACAAGAAAGAATACCGAGGGGGGTGAATGGATTCTTGAACTTTTCGTTGTTCTTGAATCTGTACAGCAAGATATGTGTTAAGTGTGTGCTATAATTTAAGTGCTGAAAATAATAAACGAGCAACACAACAGAATATCACTTTAATCTAATATATTATTAGATAAAGATTTTGCTACAATCTGTGAATACAAAAGTTAGTATTCTCAGCTTCGTTTTTCTCAGAGAGATGTTTTCTTTTGTGTATGAAAAACTTAACTTCTAAGGAAGTGAGGCTGTATCCTTATAGAGCATGAATACAACCTACTTACTACAAATAAGGTAGCTAAACAACTTTACTTTCTAGTGTGTCTATAATTTTTGAGTAAGCATCCAAATGGCTACAGGTTTGACTTTGCAAAGCTCTGTTCAGATCCACTTCTTTAGCTCTTTGTCTCTTGTACATCTCTCCAAGCTTCTTTGTAGGCTTTTCCAAAGTACATTACAGATTGTGGTCCATAAAGTGCTTTAGCTTGTTGCAGGTTTCTGACTTGTACAATTCTTCAGTATTTTTTCTCCAAGATTGTATTCGAGAAGTAACTCTGTTGGTGATTCGAGAACTAGAATTGGCTTAATCGATAACTCTGAGTTCTTGAATAGTGTTAAACTGACATACCGAATGACTTCTTGAATAAGTCTTTTCTTCAGGAATCCTTGAGATATCGAATAGAGCATTTTACTTATCGAATCCCTGAGATATCGAATAGTTAGTCCTTGAGATATCGAATAGAGCATTAACTTGTTGACTCTTAGAGGACTCGAATGATGCTTTGACTTGTTGACTCCATGAGTTCTCGAATAGAGTATTAGACATGTCGAATCTCTGAGTTCTCGAATAAGGCTTTGACTGGTTGACCTTCAGAGATATCGAACAGTGTCTTTTGAGATATCGAATCCCTGACTTCTCGAATGCTAGACTTCTCGAATATAACAAACATACTTCTCGAATTGGTACTTAGGAGAATTCTTCATTTCTTCAAATCCCAACTGTGATTATTTGACAGTCTTTATCTCCTTCCTTGAGGCATGAACCTTGGAACTTCTTTCAAGCATTATTCTTGACTTTATAAATACTTTTACACAACTAGGATTTGATGCCTATTACAAGTACAAAACAAATAGAAACTCTATAACTAGAGGTTCCTTCAGTTAAGAGGTCATGTAGGTAATACATAGCATTACACATACTTAGGCTTGTTATTATATGAGTACAGGCATGTCTCTGTGACTAACAATCTCCCCCAAATTGTGAGTAAGACCCTTAGTCACAATTTCATGCCTGATAACAAGCCTAACATACATAAAGATAAAACTTTTAAAAGTGCAGGTATGTAGATTTGAACTAAGAACATGAATAGAAATACAAGTGTGTAATCTTACAGACTATGATGAGATGCTAGCCTTTATCATTTGATTCCATCTCCATTTCCTTGGCTAGTAGATCATCATATGCCTTCTACTTTCATTCCTTTTCCTTCCTTGCATTCTCATCCATAGCTCTTATGATTTCTGCCATTGCATCCAATTCTTCAAGCAAGATAGAGTCTTTGAAATCTTCAAGTACTGGTTTCAGAATGTTGGCAGGATAGTGATTGAGTAGGTTCATTCTTATATTGACATTATCTCCATTTCTTCTCCTATACTTCACTACATAGGGATTGAATTAAACTCTACACAATCCCGTAGCCGTCAACACTTCTGCTTCAGCTTCCAGTTTATCAATTTCTTTTTCCCTTTTGATCCACTTCTTAAGGCACCCCTTTCTTATCAGCTCTTCATGATCTCTCTTCATCTTCACAAAGTCAATCAGTTCCAGCTTCCATTCTCTTTCCACTTTATCATTTGTATCCAACATGGCAATAATCCTTTCTATGTCATAACTTGCCCCAATTTTGACACTGCCCTTGTTTAAACTTCTTCTGTCTTTCATCAGTATACTTGATCTCAAGGGAGTCATCAATGATTGAAACATGATAGATTCTTTGAGCTCTAAAGTATTCCAGTTGGTCTTCATTGTAGTCTTCATCTAGTGGTTGGAGTTTTAGGCCTGGATAGATTGTTAGGGTTCTTGATTTGGGAAGCTTTGGTTTTCTTGCTGCTTGTTTGAATTTGATCCTCTTAGTGTGGTTGCCTGGCAGTAGTATGTGACCTTTGCTGGTAGACCATTGTAGTATTCCATTAGCAGTTTACTTTTTGAAACATACAGATGGTTTATTGACTTGAATCTTCTTCTCTTCTTGAGGTGGTAAAACAGTTGCAGAAGCCAAGGGATTAGATTTTGGTAGGTCATTACTAACAGCATTCACCCTAGACTTAGAGTATTGTGTTGTGGTGAGATTACTGCTAACAATGCCTAAGGCTTGTTATTTTCCATTCTTCCTCTCATAGACTTTGCCTTGGTCATCATCCTTCTTGTCCTTGCTATCTTTCTTCTTCTTCTTATCCTCATCCCCCTTATCACTCCTATGACGACTTCTCCTCCCATCACTCTTGTCTTCATCTTCATCATCCTTATTCCTCCTTGGCTTGGCCATTTCTGGAATTACACCAGTTGCAATGAATGATCTGAGAATATGCAGTGCCTCTATCTCCTCAGCAGTACTTGTCCCCTTCTTCTTTTGCAGTAGATCAATGATGGCAATAATGAGTCTGTGATTTTGAGAAGTAGGATCATTGGGAATGACCAATTGTTTAATCTCTTCAACTCTTATGTCAGACTGATAGATGATTGTCCATGGCTTCTTAATCACTTCTGGCAGCCTTGAAGGTTGGCCATTCCTCAAGTCATCATACAGACTAATATTGTTTTCATTTACATTCCTCTTCTCTATGAGCTCAATCAGCGCATCTATCTCTGTGTGTTTTAAGGCTTGTAGAGTTTTGTAGGTTAGATGCCAGATTCTAGATTTTGCTACCATCATTACTTCCTTGAGCCATGAGCTATCAACTTTTCTAGGTATCACAGTGAAGTAATCGATTTGATCCTTCAAACTCCTTAGATACAATTGAGTGTCACCAGCCTGTTCTCTTGAGACTTTCAGAAACTCCAAGAATGCATCATCATGATAATCATTAGAGTTTGCAATTTCTTGTAGCTTGGCCTCAATAACCACCTTTACTTCTACAGGCTTGGCACTTTTAGGTTTGGAGGATGGAGGTTTATCAGATGGTATACTCCCTGCAACCACTATGGTGGTGATGGATTGCTTCTGGCCACTGGAGTAATGATGTGCACATTTGGTAAAGTAGTAACTAGCAGAGTAGTTGGAGGTTCATCAACTTTGGATTTCCCTTTTCCTGGATGAAAGGCAGAGTGTGTAAACTTGTAACACTATAACTAATGTAACTCATCTAAAGGAAAAGATACTTAACCAGAAGACAATCAAGAACAAGAAGTCACAAAGAAATCAACACTAAATGAAGACAAGGTAATTGATACAATTCAACATGTTAACTATGATCAAGCCAAGAAGAAATCATTGAGAGAAGTTCAAGTCAAAGTTGTTCATGCCTCAGTGATTTGAAAAGCCAAGAATCAAGATCATAACTATCAGTATCAATAAGACTAATTGATTTCAATTGAACAAGAAGGAAAGCAAATATTGGAAAGCCACATTACTAATTGGATATGGTAATTTATTCAAGAAGCAAAAACACTATCAAGACTAGTCACTTATGAACCAGACCAGTGCATCAAGTGTCAGGACATTGATATCAAGTTTATGTCAGTAATAAAGATCCATGTTCAAGAGCTTGGTGAAGAATAAAGAAGACATGAAGATATCACAAGTTCAAGATGTGCATTGAAGTTTCAAGTTGAAGACCAGAATATTTTCTAAGTGCTAAATATTCTAGATGACCAAGTAGAAGTTTCTAAGTAGAAGTTCTACTTAGAAATTCGAGATGGCTAAGTAGAAATTCTCAAGTAGAAGTTCTACTTAGAGTGCAGCTTCAACATGACACATGGCATCTTCTGATTGGCAGATTTCCAAGCTTTCAAGATAAGGCAAGATTTATGTGGACATCATTGGGCCACGTATATCTTAGTCTTTGAAGACTACAGGACATAGATTACATGTAGTATAAATAGAAGTACTTGTGTAATGTTTTAGTTAGTGAGCAATTCTTGAGAGAAACACATGTAAAAGAGATAGAGTGCATTCACAGAGCTTAGTATCATTCACTTCTCTCTGAACTTCTGTTATACTTTGTAATGAATGTTGTAGCAACCACTTCAAGTTATATATAAGACATATATTCCTTGAATCTGTGTGTTCGTTTATTGCATCGTATTTATTACTTCTCATATTCGAAAAGTTGTATTCACCCCCCCTCTACAACACATTTGGACCTAACAATTGGTATCAGAGCTATATGTTTAACATACAAAACATAGATCCTTGTGTTTAGTGGAAGAATCGTGAGTTTTTCATTTTCTAGATCTACTTTTCATTTTCTCGAAAAGTGAGCTTTAATTCGTTTGTAGTGAAAACTCATCCGAAAAATTATTTAAATACTCCAGGTGTGATTATTTAGCTTGGGTGTATTTTAATTAATTTTTGTGAATTAATCTGGGTACTTTGATATTTGGTGTTCTTGAGTGTTCATCATTTGTTCTTATCAAAGAAGACGACCCAACAACTTTTTGATCTCCTTTTCAAACAGATAAATAGTAAAAGAATAAAAAGGTGTTTTTGGATTTTTGATTTGCATTATTCACGGCCGAAAGTACATTAAAACATACTCAGTACCTAGCACGTGGGTTAGGTGGGTTAGGTGAGTAAAGCATCAAAAGTCAAAAAGGTGTTAAAGAGATAATATTGTTTATTCATTATTAAAGTGATCTGCAGAAAAATTATTCTAAGGACAAAAGTTCTACATAGAATTTCTACTTGAGATTTTCTACATAGAATTTCGACTTGGACAACTTCTACTTGGTGAAGTTCGACTTGAGCAAAAATTTCTACTTAAAGAAATTTCGACTTAGGCAAAAGTTCTACATATAAATTCTACATAGCCTAGTCTTGGGTACTTAGAAACTTTTAGTGACCAGAATTGAAATGGCTCCTAAAAATGCATTCAAGATCCCAATGTTCAACCGAGATCACTATGAAGAATGGGTTTTCAGAATGAGACTCTATCTAGAGACTTTTAACCCTGAATATGTGGAAGTCCTTGACAAGGGTAAATTTGTTCCAATGGTGGTTATTCCTGCGCATACGAAAGGAGGGGTGGTTATAGCACCTCGGTCTGAGCCCAAAAAGGCAGCGGACTTTTCGGATGCTGACAAGGAGCAAATAGCTTGTGATACTGCCGTACGACATACCTTGATGGAATCTCTTGATCATGAAATGTTCAACATAGTCAAAGGTCTGACTACAGCAAAAAAGATTTGGGACAAGATAGAAGTTGTCATGGAAGGATCTACAGAGGTTAGAAGTAACAAGACACTCATACTCAAGATGGAGTATGACACCTTCAGAATACGAAAAGGAGAAGGCATAACAGACGTCTATCTACGATTCAGTCAGTTGGTATTGGATTTGAATCTGAGAGGTGTAACTCTCCCCATGGTTGAGACTAATACGAGATATCTGAGGAACCAGCCAAAGAGCATTGAACATAGGGTCTACGCAATAAGAGAGACCAGAGATTTGCATACAACTTCTCTGGAAGAGTATTATGGAATATTAAAGACCTATGAGCTGGAAACACTTCAAGATCAAGCATGGGACAATGATTCAAAAGGAAAAGAAACTGCATCAGGATTAGTTGCTGATGAGGAAGAGTCTAAGAATGCAATGGTTGCAGCAAAGCCTAAATCATCACTTGCACCACATCAAGTTGATAATGATGACGAGTGCACATCTAACAGTGATGATGACTACTACACCCAAGAAGAGCTGGACAACATGGACGATAGTGTCGTGGCATACATGGCAAGGAAGTTCAGCAACATGAGATTCAGAAAGAGCAACCGACCACAGAGAAATTCTTCATCTTTCTATCGGGCTGCTAGGGGTGGTGGTAGTTCGTCAGGCTACCAGGGTAAAGGCAAGAATACCAGCTACAAATATCCTTTGGATTTCAAAATGAAGTTCAAATGCTATAATTGTGGTGAAGCTAGACATTTTGCCTCGGACTGCAAAAAACCTAAACAGACTTATCCAAAAGAGACATATGAAGCCCTCAAAAGCAAGTATGAATCGCTGGTGAAGGAAAGACATGGAAAACGAGCTTTATTGGTGACAGAAGGAAGAGCTTGGGATGATTCAGATGAGGAAGATGTTACTCATGTAGCAAACTTTGCCCTCATGGCTGAGACATCAGAGGAACCAGAGGTACCAGTTCTAACCCTTAAAGTAGAAATGTCCATTGATGATTATAAGGAACAGAACGGGGCTCTTAGTGAAGAGATCTATATGTTGTGCAAAAGCCTAGACTCTTCTCAAAAGGAACAGAAAACACTTGTTGCCAAAAGCAGAATGCTTGTGGCAAAAGTGGAAGAGTTAGAGGCTGCTTGCACTGTAAGTACTTCCCTAAGAGACTTTATTAAATCTCTAGAACACAAGCTCATCCTTAAGGAAGAAGTAGAAGCATGTCTTAGGAACAAACTAGCTGAGTTAGAAACTAAATGCGAAGCTTACAAACTAGCTGCTAGTAAGGTGTATGTAGATAATGACACATTTAAGAAGATAACTGGAGTAGGTATAGGACTTGATTATTCTGACCTTCCTAAGAAAGAAGGAAAGAGACCTATTGACCCTAGTTCCAGTGACCTTAAAAAGGAAACACCTAGCATTCTTAAATCAGCTGTCAAACCTATCTACAAACACCTTGTTCCTAGAATAGAAGAAGAAGAGACTGAATTAATAGCTAGATATGAGATTGAGATGGAAGATCGCCAGAAAGCACAACCTATAACTCCTATCAAACAAGTTAAAATCAATTTCCCTAGAGATGAATCTAGACTAGGATTAGGAGCTAAGGCTGTTAAACAACAAGGAAAGAAAGAAAAAGGCATAAAAGAGGTTAAGGCTGAACGAATAAAGAAAGCATGTTATCACTGTAAATCTACTGAACATCTTTCTTATGCATGTAAAGCTAACATAAATGTTCCTACTGCACATGCCATGCCTACCACACATACAATTAATAATCTGCATCAGAATCATGCACAGTGTGGTCAACCTAATTGTATGCCACGCACTTTTAACATCATGCAAACTTTTGTGCATTTAATGAATGCATCTAGCCAGTCATGCTCAAATACTGTTGCTAGTTCAAACATCAAGAAAAAGCATGTGAGAGCCAAGACTGTCAGTCCTCCTAAAGTTAGGAGTGACAAACCTTCTCCTAAGACTGACAAATCTGTCAAGTCTGAGAAAGGAAAGGAGATAGTCGAAAGCTCTAGTAATGTTAAGAAAAGTGCATCTCCTGTTGTTAAATCTGTTGATTCTCGATCTTATCGAAAAGCCGGGCCCAATCAAAGTTGGGTTCCGAAGAATGTCTAACCAATCTGTCATTGCAGGGCGTTAAGCAGAATAGAAATAAAGTTATATGGGTGCTAGACAGTGGAGCATCGAGGCATATGACTGGAAACAAGTCCATGCTTACAGAGTTGGTTATGAAGGCTAGCCCTTATGTTACCTTTGGAGATGACAGCATAGGTGTGACAAAGGGATATGGCAAACTGAAGACTGGTAATGTCATCATTGAAGATATTTCCTATGTTGAGGGACTGAAGCACAATCTGTTGAGTATCAGTCAATTCTGTGATAAAGGTTACGAAATTGTCTTCAACAAGAAAGGTGTATCAATCACTCACATTAAGGAAGGCTCATTGGCTTTGAGAGGAGTTCGAAAGGCAGATCTTTTTGTTGCAGACATGGATTCAGTAAATCAGAATGAGGTCACCTGTTTCTACAGCAAAGCCTCAGATGATGAAAGCTGGTTATGGCATAAAAAGCTATCTCACTTAAACTTCAAAATGATGAATGCTCTCGCGAGACGAGAATTGGTGAGAGATCTACCTCAAATGGAGTTCGCTCCGAAAGGACTCTGTGAAGCTTGTGAAATGGGAAAGTCGAAGCGAGCATCGCATAAAAGCAAAGAAATTTCTAGTATTACTGAGCCTCTGCAATTTCTTCATATGGATTTGTTTGGCCCAGTGAATGTCCTATCTTTGTCTAGGAAAAGATATGCATTGGTAATCGTGGATGACTTCTCCAAGTATACATGGGTATTGTTCGCAATGACGAAAGACTAAGTACCTTTCTTAATCATTGATCACATCACTCAAATTGAGAATGTTTCAACACTTACTGTGAAGACGATTAGATCAGACAATGGCACTGAATTCAAAAACGCAGTGCTGAATGACTTCTGTGTATCTAAAGGAATACGTCGTCAGTATTCAGCCCCGAGAACTCCACAGCAAAATGGAGTAGTTGAAAGGAAGAATAGAACTTTGGTTGAAGCAGCAAGAACTTTATTGTATGATTCAAAACTTCCTTTGTACTTCTGGGCCGAAGCAGTGAGTACCGCTTGTTACACTCAAAATAGAACCTTGATTATAAAAGATAAAGAAAAGACACCATATGAATTAATGAACAACAGAAGACCAACAATCAAATACTTTCATGTCTTTGGAGCAAAATGCTATGTACTTATAGATGATGAAAATCTAGGCAAGTTTGCAGCAAAAGCTCGTGAAGGAATCTTTGTTGGTTACTCTACAGATGTGGTGGCAGCTTATAGGGTGTTCTTAGTGAATGATCGAAAAGTGACTAAAAGCTACAACGTCAGATTCGACGATACCAAACTCCCATCAATTTCTAGAGATTCTAGTGAACCCGAGTCCCTAAAATTTCAGAATCTGGACTTAGATGAACTTGAAGATGAACCTGAGTTAGTTGTCCCATTAAATGTTCCAAGTGTACGTGAAGAACCTGAGTCTAGTGAACAAGCTAATTCTACAAGATCAGAAGAGACTTCTTCAGTACGAACCGGCAATAACTCAGGGGGAGTAAATAGCGGCTCAAGGACAACTGTTCAAGGCTCGAGAGGAGTTGACAGTAGTTTTGTAGGAGCTGGCACTAACTCAGGGGGAGTTAGTGAGAATAATCAAAGTAGTCAGCACCATAACTCAGAAAGTCAAGCTGAATCATCAAGACAATTTCCAGGAGAACTGGTATGGAATAGAGATCATCCGTTTGAATTAATTATTGGTGATCCAGATGCTGGTGTGACTACTAGAAGAACTGCAAGAGCTGACCTGGCTAATATTTCCTTATATTCTGGGTTCTTATCCAAGCTTGAACCTAAAGAAATAGAAGAAGCTCTTGGTGATGCTGATTGGGTGATTCCAATGCAAGAGGAACTCAATCAGTTTGAAAGGAAGAAAGTTTGGAAACTGGTACCCCGACCAAAGAACATATCAGTAATTGGAGCTAGGTGGGTATTCATAAATAAACTGGATGAAAACGGACTTGTAACACGTAACAAGGCTCGTTTGGTTGCAAAAGGTTATTCTCAGCGAGAAGGAATTGATTATGATGAAACCTATGCACCAGTTGCAAGACTTGAGGCAGTCAGGATGTTCTTGGCATTTGCAGCACATAAGAACTTCAAGGTTTTCCAGATGGATGTGAAAAGTGCCTTCCTGAACGGAGAGTTAGAAGAAGAAGTGTATCTGGAACAGCCGCCTGGCTTCGTTGATCCAGAATATGTAGATTTTGTGTATCTTCTCTTCAAATCTGTCTATGGCCTCAAGCAATCCCCAAGGCGATGGTATGAAACCCTATCCTTATTCTTAATTGAAAATGGTTTTACTAGGGGAGTAATTGATAAAACATTGTTCTATAAAAATGTAAGAAATAACTTAATACTTGTTCAAGTCTATGTGGACGATATTATTTTTGGGTCATCAAATGAGCGCTTGTGCGAGAAATTTGCCAAGCTAATGCAGGAAAAATATGAGATGAGCATGATGGGAGAGCTGTCCTTCTTCCTTGGATTACAGATCAGTCAGAGAAAAGATGGTATCTTTATCTGTCAATCCAAGTACGTCAGAGATTTACTCAAGAAGTACAATCTAGAAGATGCATCAGCAGCTAAGACTCCCATGGCAACAGCCACGAAGCTTGATGAAGACAAATCAGGTAAATCAGTTGACATCACAAGCTATCGAGGTATGATTGGCTCACTCCTCTATTTAACTGCAAGTAGACCCGATATAATGTTCGCAACTTGTTTATGTGCAAGGTTCCAAGCGGATCCTAGAGAATCACATCTCGTAGCCGTCAAGAGAATTTTTAGGTATCTCAAGGGCACACCAAATCTAGGGATTTGGTACCCAAGAGATACAGGTTTTAATCTAATTGGCTATTCGGATTCAGACTATGCAGGTTGCAGGATTGATAGGAACAGCACATCTGGTGCTTGTCAATTTCTTGGTAGAAGATTGGTATCCTGGCAAAGTAAAAAGCAACATACAGTATCTACTTCTACTGCTGAAGCTGAGTACATTGCTGCTGGAAGCTGTGTAGCTCAAATACTGTGGATGAGGAACCAATTGAAGGATTATGGCATGGAGCACAAGAAAATTCCAATTATGTGTGACAACACAAGTGCCATTGCCATAACCAACAATCCTGTAGATCACTCAAGAACCAAGCACATCGACATCAGGTATCACTTCATAAGAGAACATGTCGAGGAGGGGACTGTAGAGCTACATTTTGTGCCCACAATGCAACAAATTGCAGATATATTCACCAAACCTCTTGATGAAGTAACATTCAATAGATTGGTTGGTGAATTGGGAATGCTTAACACAAGTTAGTAAAGCCTTCTATCTGTAAAATCCAGGTTTATGTTTGTATGTGCAAGCTACTTAATCATTATGTGCTTAGACTTTAAAATGCCTAATTAATGATTGTTATAGTTTGCATATAGTTTGCATAAATTCATTGTGTTTTAAGTGTCTTTTATAGCACAAATATGTGAATTTATGCTTGTTAGATTGCATGATCATAGGGGGAGTTAAATTCATAATATTCTAAATTTTGCATGATTTTTAGATGAATTTACCTATGTTTTTCATGTAATTAGAGGTCTTAGAATTGAAAATCTTCAAAATTTCGAGTTAGTTTCTATCTCGAAACTCATCTAGAAATTCGACTTGAATTTCGACTTAAGCTGTCAGGGTGAAGTTTTGAAAATTCTAAGTCTGGGAAGAATTTCGAGTTGTCTATCTCGAAATTCGACTTTGAGTTCGAGTTCGAGTTACCAGTGTGCCTAGTTCTATCTTCAAAATATTTGAGATAAAGTCTATCTCGAATTTTATCTCAAAGGTTGAGATTAGTATTCCATTAAGGGAATATTTTGAAAAGAACTGAGAATAACTTCGAGTTAGTCTATCTCGAAACTCAACTCGAATTTCGACTTGATGTTCGAGATAGAGTTCTCAGTTGCTTAAGGGAATTTTTGAGTTACTCCTAACTCGAAACTTATCTCGAAGGTTAAGATTAGGTTTCCATTCAAGAGATATTTTGGAAAGAATTGAGAATAACTTCGAGTTAGTCTCTATCTCGAAACCCAACTCGAATTTCGACTTGATGTTCGATATAGAGTTAAACTCTTAACTCGAAATGTATCTCGAATTTCCCTGTATTTCTTTTACTGGAAGGGAATTTTCCAAGTTTACAAATCAATCAAGTTCGAGATAAGATTTCCCTATAGTCTTTGCTGTAAAATTGGTTAAAGTGCTTATTTGTGCTTATTTGTTCGAGTTAACCTCTATCTCGAACTTCATCTCGAAGTTCGACTTGATGTTCAAGATAGAGATGTTCGAGATAGAGTTCGACTTAGGTGTTCCCTGTATGAACTTAGTATTTTTCACTCTTTTTAACAGGGACATTTTTGTCATTTCACAATCATCTATATATACATCTCTAACTCGATGCATCATTCACTTTACCTAATTTCATTTTCACAGCAGCCGCTTCACAAAAACAGGGCGATTTCATAAATTACATACCATTAATCCGTGTTTTTATGATTAAACTCATACTAATCACGAATTACTGCCAATTTGTTGACTACTATTGTCTGTGTTATCCTTAATCGTTGTGGTGGTGTGTTTAGTGACCATTCATACACGCGCATATACATACACACGAACATAAATTGTTTGTGTAACTGTTCATAAAACACGATTTCATATTCTCCATCTAAACACACACGATTTCACTGGTATACACACGAATATTCATCTTCATTGAATATTCAGATTTAGTATTGGCTATTGATTGAATCCCGTAGTTTAATTTCTCAAAGGGACTTTTGTTGTTCTTGTTAAATTAAAAGGGATACAATCTTTAATTCGTAAATTACTTGTTTTTCAAAATTTTTAAAAAAAATTCACATCTTTTAAAGAAAAACATTTAATTAAAATGGCTCACCAATTTTCACTTGCTAAAAAAAAATTTATAATATTTCTATGGAAATTGGTGATCAACTCCCACGGTTTGAGTTTTGGGTACGATTTCTTAATTTGTACTCCAAGGCTAGCCATGCTTTTACTGCTAAACCTACACTAGTACATGATGCTTTACAGCAATTATGGACTAGTGCGGTTACTTTTGGGAGCAAAACAACCCCCTACGGTTTCAGGTTTACCTTAGCGGGTCAGGAATATGAGGTGACTGAAGAAATTGTCAACAGGGTTTTGGGATTCCCAATCAAAGATGCTTATGATGCAGAACCTACAGCGGAACAACGCCTCACATTCTTTGAAGAAATAGGATGTTATCCTCCGACTGGCCGGATCACTGGAAACATCCAAAAACAATTCTTCCATGTGGAATGGAATTACTTTTTCGAGGCCATCACAAGATGTTTTCTGGCACGCGAAAAAGTTTTTCATCAAATTCCAATTCCAATGCAAACCTTTGCAGTTGCCCTAGCAAGAGAACTGGATATAAATTATGGACGCATAGTTCTCTCTGAGATAGTGGCCTCAATGGGATCTCCTGCAAGCAGAGACCTCACTACAACTGATGTTGTCTGCTGGTTTCCTCGGTTTCTACAAATGCTGATTAATGATTTAATACCGAAGGATGCTCTTGCTGTTAGACAGGGATTTGCCAGAAGCCCAACATCTGCACCGCTAGGGATGGGCACTAAGTCACTTTTAACTATTGCTAATCAGGATAAACATCAAGGTAAACATATGTCAATTCCTGAAAATATTCAAATGTGGCTTACATATGATGCAGGAGTTACCAATTTGGGGGAATCATCGCAAGTTTCATCATATGCTCAGAATCCATCTGCTCATGCTGAGGCATTTGATGAGATTCATGATGAGCAAAGCGATGAGGCACAAGGTAATGCATCAGGTAATCTCTCCCTGCATACTATTCATTCCTCCTCCTATGTATCTGATTCCGAGACCCAAGAGACTGCTAACCCGCAGGATCTATCCCAGGGTGAGAGCTATATTTTTGAGCCTGATACACATTCTTATTCTCTTTCACCCCTGTTAACGGAAGTCAGAAAGCCAGCACATGTATATGTAGGAGATGATGAGGAGAGTGACCCTGAAGTGCAGCATCTTATTCGAAAGAAAGCCAAAATTTTTCATGCTACTACTTCAAACGTCCAGTAAAACCCTAGTGTGTCACACGCAACCACTCCACCTCATGAGAGTGGTTCTCCCCTTAAACAATCTGCACATAGGGATTTTGGTGAGGATTATGTACCTTTTGAAGATCCTGTTGCTTCAAAGGGACATGAAGTTTTAACAACTTCAGCCGTACCTTCACCGGTACGTACTGATGCTGCAAAGAGGATCGGTTCTGATGTCGTACAAGAACACTTTGCAGCCCCTCAGCCTGAGATTCCAACTCAGGACATAACAGAAATAGATCCCATAACTGCCAATTATATTGCTTATCCAATTTCTGCAGGTACTGCTTCATACTTTGGATCAATCATTGAAGACATACACGAGCGTGAGACAGGGAGTGTGTGTGAGAGGTTCGGGAGAGAGGGACCTTCATTTTTAAGGCTGAAAACCGAGCGCCAAATACTAACAGAACGAGTATTAGAGCGAGGTCACCTAAACCAAACACCGTCCCTTAATATTGAAAATCTTGATACACGTATGACTTCTATGGAAAATCAGATGAGGCAGTTCGGGCAGACGATGGGGCAGTTCGGGATTAACATTGGAAACAATCAAAGGGCTCTTGATGACTACGCAGCACAAATGGCAAGTCAAGCTACAGCTTTTGATGCTTTGACAAACAAGGTCAATGACTTGAGCCATGCTGGTGGTGTCTTGGGAAGCACTCTTAATGAAAGGATGGGGGCAATGGAGTCTACAATGCATACAATGGCTGTGGAGAGCAGTAGAATGATGTTCGCAGTCAGGAGTTTTGTGCCCCCGGAGTGTTTTGAGTCGCAACAACCTCCCCCCGATGCTGGTGCAGGTGGTGCAGGTGGTGCTAGTGGAGCGGGAGCCTCTGGTTCCGGTTTTGGAGGTTCTTATGCAGCTGGTGGAGCTCAGGATAACTCACTTAAGGGGGAGAGTGGAAAGGAGACGAGACAACAGGCAGTTCACATCGAAGAAATTGAAGAACCCGCTGATCTTGTCAAGGAAACAGAAATTGAGCCTGCTGTTGATGAAGAGGCTCTGAGGAGGAAAAAAGGTAAGGCAATGATGGTTGATGAACCATTCGTTGACCTGAGTCATCAGGAAACAGTACAGGAGGTACTTGACTCAAATTCTGATATGGAAGACGTACCTTTGGCACATGCTATAAAGAGATCTTTGAAGGAACAAGGTGGAGGTGCTGGGATGTCTTCCGGAATGCCTGAAGAAATTCCTGTTGATGAGGAAACCCTTAAAGCTCAACAGTTAGCCTTGGAACAAGCTCAGTTCCATAAAATGAAGATGATGCAAGAACGTGCTGCGTTCCTAGAAAAGAAAGTGGAGCTCCAAGGGAAGTAGTATGATCATGAACTTGCAAGGCTAGCTGATCCTCAAGTTGATCTCGACAAGAGAAGGATAGGACAGAAGTGGGATGAAGCAAGGAAGATATTGATGGGATCCTGTGCGAAAGGAGTTCATAACAAGGAGGCAGATGATCTGTTCTACAACTTGAATTTGCAGAATCCAATGACTGGGGACTATATAAGTGCTTTGAAGAGATTAATTTCTAAAGTCAGGGTTGGATACAATGCAACACTTAAGGAGTGGCAGGTTATTTTATCTTTGGTAGAAGGAGTCCCAACATCTTTCCTATATGTGGATGACCAATTCATAACGAGAAGATCTGCGTCAGAGTTGTTCTTTCTAGCAACAAAAATTCAATACTCTCAATCTGAGGAGCTAAGCATTCTGTATAGGGATTAGTTAATGCAGCTAGCAGAGGACAAGGGTCCAGAATTCTCAGCATATCCAAATTTTGTCCGGATGGTAGTTGACGGAAAGATGAAGAGGGTTAGCATGGAGGAAAATGATCTAATGGAGCTTTCAGTGGAATCTCTCAAAGCTGTCTGTAGACAAATGATGAGTAAGGGATTCGCTTCTGAGCTTAAAGAAAAATCCGTGAAGATCATTGAAAGAGTCATATTCAAGAAGAGCAATGAGGTGTGGAAGTGTGATATCATTGCTCCAAACCCTCTAGATAACGTGAAGATTGAGCCGGAACTGATGGAGAAGAAATGGAATATTCTTCAAGCAATGAAGAATGTAGATGAAGCTCTGACTCTTCCTTCTGGAGCACTGGAACAAGGAGAGATAAGGGAGGCAATTGGTGTTCCAGGAAGTGATAGTGTATACTGGATACACGCTTATGTTGAAGATACAGCTGATGCCTTAGTATTCATAGATGCAGACCAGAATCAAACATTCTTGCATATGAGTAGAAAATGGCTGCTACAGACTCACGATGCTGCATTTCTGGAGAGAGTATTACATGTATTCAAATGGGGCGAAGTGGAAGATATGTATGTGGAAGAAAAGCAGAGACTCATGAGTTACCTGTCTGAGGTAGTGGTGGAAAAGAAGCGGATGGAGCGAGATGCGGCTAGTGTCCACAATACTGACCGTGTCAAGGGCTACCCCAAGATGATCTATTGTCAGTTCAAAGCTGATAAATCACATTGGAAACCTCAGCTCATAATGAAGAACTTTGAGGACATTCCAAAGATCAGGACTACTCAGGAGGTGGACAAACTCAGAAGGCTTTTCAAACATCCTTATCCTGAGCCCAAGAATCCTCTAGAAATGGAAGCTGTAAGTCTATTGAATGCTAGGTGGAAGCAGCTTCGCGATCCAGTGTACAAGAAAGAACAGCAGCAGAAGGAGAAGCGCAGAAGGCAGAAAGAAGAGAAAGACCAAGCTGCTGAAGCTAGAAAGAGGAAACAGAATTAGGGTTAAAGGTCAGAGTGGTGTGAACTTGAAGTTGGAAAAACTTCATGTCTTTCGGTTGCTTTAACTCAATTGAGGAAAATTCACCTTAGAGTGAATCCAATAAGGTGATATAAGTTTGACTAAAAGGTATGAAATAATCCAGGTGATAGGAATCACTCAAATGATCTTTAATTCGAAGTGCGAATTCTGTTTCTAGTTTAAGTTCTTTGCATTGTTTTCAAGTAAATTTCAATTGTAAATTATTCAAGACTGTAATGTTAATTATCTTTTCTCGTCTCATTGTTTAGTTGAGTTATCCTTCATTAATTTGAATGTTATTGTTAGACAGTCAAATAGGGGGAGATTGAAAGGCAGAGTGTGTAAACTTGTAACACTATAACTAATGTAACTCATCTAAAGGAAAAGATACTTAACTAGAAGACAATCAAGAACAAGAAGTCACAAAGAAATCAACACTAAATGAAGACAAGGTAATTGATACAATTCAACATGTTAACTATGATCAAGCCAAGAAGAAATCATTGAGAGAAGTTCAAGTCAAAGTTGTTCATGCCTCAGTGATTTGAAAAGCCAAGAATCAAGATCATAACTATCAGTATCAATAAGACTAATTGATTTCAAGTGAACAAGAAGGAAAGCAAATTTTGGAAAGCCACATTACTAATTGGATATGGTAATTTATTCAAGAAGCAAAAACACTATCAAGACTAGTCACTTATGAACCAGACCAGTGCATCAAGTGTCAGGACATTGATAGCAAGTTTATGTCAGTAATAAAGATCCATGTTCAAGAGCTTGGTGAAGAATAAAGAAGACATGAAGATATCACAAGTTCAAGATGTGCATTGAAGTTTCAAGTTGAAGACCAGAATATTTTCTAAGTACTAAATATTCTAGATGACCAAGTAGAAGTTTCTAAGTAGAAGTTCTACTTAGAAATTCGAGATGGCTAAGTAGAAATTCTCAAGTAGAAGTTCTACTTAGAGTGCAGCTTCAACATGACACATGGCATCTTCTGATTGGCATATTTCCAAGCTTTCAAGATAAGGCAAGATTTATGTGGACATCATTGGGCCACGTATATCTTAGTCTTTGAAGACTACAGGACATAGATTACATGTTGTATAAATAGAAGTACTTGTGTAATGTTTTAGTTAGTGAGCAATTCTTGAGAGAAACACATGTAAAAGAGAGAGAGTGCATTCACAGAGCTTAGTATCATTCACTTATCTCTGAACTTCTGTTATACTTTGTAATGAATGTTGTAGCAACCACTTCAAGTTATATATAAGACATATATTCCTTGAATCTGTGTGTTCGTTTATTGCATCGTATTTATTGCTTCTCATATTCGAAAAGTTGTATTCACCCCCCCCCCCTCTACAACACTTTTGGACATAACACTGGAACATGGGTTATAGATTTTGAACTCCTTTGATGACCACCCTCATTTATTGTAATACCTTTTTCCTTGGGTTTCTCCTTTCTAGACTTCTCTTCTTTTGACTCCCCCTTAGGCTTTGAGTCCCTTAGGTTTTTCTTCTTCCCCTTAGGCTTGGAGTCAGGCACTTAGGCTTTAGTAAGGGCCCTTGGGTTGGAAGAGGTGAGAGTGGCAGATTCATCTGGAAGAGGGAGACTCATATGCTTCATCATTACAGACAACATAGATTGTTGATGTAGAAGAACATCAGCTGTGGTGGAGGCTTGAGTGTTCAACTGCTCAGTGAGAGTTACAACTTGGTTTGTCAGATGAGCATTGGACTGTTTGAGAGAGACCACCTCTTATTCAAGAGTTTCCACCTTTGTGAACAACTTAGTGGCTTTAAAACCTGATAGTGATTGATCTTTCAGTCTCTCCACTTCAAACTTGGTCATCTCATGCACAGGGACTTCAGACATCAGCCTATCTCCATATTGATTTTTAAACAGAGTCCTCAGCATGGCATTTGCATTAGTTGTCTGATCAGATAAGATTTGGAATTTATGCCCCAGACCTGTGACAGCATCCTTCAGTATAGCCAGACCATTATCCATCTTGGTGCAGGTGGAGTTACAGACTTTGATGTCTTTGAGAACACTGTCCAACTGAGGGAACCTTGCATCAAAGGCCCTCTTTATCTCTCCCACAGACTTGTCTGTTGCATCACTTACCTTGTTGAATTCTGATTTGACACCTTTGCCAAGGTAGTGTGCAGCCTTGAGGAATCCTTTGTAAGAGTCATTGATGGCTTCATACACTTCACCAGGAGTTAAGGATTTAGCGTCTGAACCCAGTGAGGTGATGTATTCCTCTCTTAGATACTGAAGAGCTTCATTGAGAGTGAGATCAAATTTTCCTTGCATCTCGGCATCTACATTGCAATCTCTCTCAGTATCAGCCACAATTTTCTCCTTCTGCATCTCTACATCATCTCTGTGGCATAGAAGGATAGCCTCATAGTCTGGGTTTGGCAGATTTGAAGTAAGAAGGTGTTTAGCAATCTTTGTGAACTCAGGAATCTGATCCACAGCTAAGCTTTGAAGTGCTTCAACCGTCAATTGTGGTGGAACAGATCCTGATCTTGAAGCACTGCCATGTTGCACAGGCTTCAGCCATTCTGACATAAAGTCAGAGCTAGAGCTAGTCAAGCTAGACTTCTTAGTTACAGATGCAACTTCTGTAACCGGATGGAATGACTCTACTACTGGTGTCTCCACAGAAGTGGGATGAGGTACACCAATAGTTGACACTGGCACAGAGTCTCTAGTGAAAACTAGTGAATCCTCTGTGTTTTTGATGGTGTCATTATGATATGCCCCAGCTCGCATTCCCTCACCATCTAAATATAGTTCCTGGGTGGTGAGCAAAGTGTCATGCACTAAGTCACTTGAGTCCATTGGCTCACCAAGAGAAGAAAATTCTTGGTGATCAATGCCTTGCTCCTCAATTTCTTGAGTTGTAGGCTCCAAAGAAATTTTAGTGTGAGATTTTGGAAGAGAAGTGTCCTTAGTAAGGGTGACTCAGGTTCCTCACTTTCTAAACCTAGTTCCATAGCCAAGGCTGCTTCAGTTAAGATTTTTAGAGGTTCAGAAGGAACCTGTTTTCTCTTCTTCTCCTTTTTACTGACACCACCCTGTTGAGAGGATGATGCAGGTGGCTCTGTGTTTGGTAAAGTGTTTGGTTGAGGGTGTTGGTTAGCAGACCCTGGGTTAGCATTTTGCTCTACTTGCTTGGGCCTAGCTAACTCAGACTTAAAGGCAAATATTGGCATGTTGTGGGGGTAAGTCCTAAATAAACTTTTCATATGGGGAGTTATTTTGAGTCTTACATCCACATCATTCCTAGTCTCCAAGCTACCAAAAATGAGTTTGGTCGTGGATTTCGGATAGCCTATTCTATTTTTGGCTAACCCAGGCAATTCAATCAATTTATTATCTATGAAATTAAGTACAGATTGAATATAGCGAGGGAAGAAAATTTCATTACCTCTCTTGATTGAGTTCTTACCAAGTCTCCCATACAATTCTTGCATTATGATTAGTCCAACATCAATCTTTTTCCCATATGCTAGAGCATAGCCTATTTGTTGAACAGGTATGCTAACTTGATCAAAGCTGGACTTCCTTGCTGTGAAGACTTGAAGAAGAGTGGCAAAGACATAGCTCCATTCTTTTATCAAGTACTTCCTATTCAAATTTCCAAGCTTGATTCTATCTGAGTAGTAGATAAAATCAAAGAAGTCTTCCAATTCCTGATCAGTAGCTTGAATGTCATACACTTCTTGTTGTAACCCCAGTGCTTGATTCATGTCTTCAGTAGTGATGGTGATTTCCTTGTCCTGAATCTTACAGTAGATTAAGTATGAAGTTATTGCATTCTCTAGGGTCACGACCTCCACAGTAGTAGTTCTCCAAAACTGTTCTAGTAGGTCTAGATACAAAGTTGGGTTGGCTGAGAGTGCATCCTTGATGTATGATTCAGACATCCATCGAACGAAACACTTAAAGTTTGCATTGGGTGCTTCAACATCGTTGGTTATTGCTATGAAATTGGTGTGGGTAGGAATTGTGAGTTGGGTATTTTCCATTGTTACACAGAGAGATGAGAAGAGAATGAAGGTTGAAGAAGAAATTTAGTTTTTGACGTTAGGGTTTTCAGAGGTTTTGGAACTTTAGCTGCTTGAGAAATTGAATGAAATGATTTGAACAGTTGTGGAATTGTATATATGTGAGTGACTTGAGTTGTCAATTAGATATATGTTCTGTATCGACAAGTCAATCATTTGAGAAGTATAAAACAACTATTCGATAAGTCAAGAAAGGATTATTCGATATCTTAAGCAATTTGTAACTCACAGCTGGCAGTTATCGTTATCTAACTTAGAAATAATTCTAAATTAAATAAAATATTTTTTTATGAGTGATTTAAAAATTCTGAATAAAAATCCAAAATCGATTAAGATTCAGCGAGAATTCAGCCTTTTCAAATGATTTGAAAACTCAAATGTTTTATTCGAGAACTCAGTCATTAGAGAACTCAAATGTTCTATTCGTTCGAGAAGTCAAGCAGGTCTCTGTTCGATTTCTCCAAAATGTACTATTCGAGAACTCAAGAGTGTTCCAAATAGACTTGTTAGAGAAGTCGACCATAGACATGATAGTCATTCGAGAAGTCTGACTTATCGAACTATACTTTTCACTCAAAAAAATTAATTTTCACTATCTTTTCAAAATTTACCAGAATTATTCAAATGAAGAATATTCTAACAAATTAAATAGTGATAGCCTTAAAATTCATAGAAATTTCAAGCTAATTCGAATAAGATTTTCAACATATGCAACAGACTTGAAATATTTATAAATCATACTCCAGCCAACACTTACTTCAAAAATATTGAGAATTTAGATAAAGTAAGTGTTTACTGCTGCAACAATCGATATTTTCACTTAGTCAGATTTTGAAGAATTCAGCATTCCAATCTCACTAACCAACCCTGTGAAGGTGGCTTCATCCAATGGCTTAGTGAATATATCAGCTAATTGTTTATCTGTAGGAACATAATGCAACTCAATGGTTCCATTATTTGCATGTTCCCTAATGAAATGATATTTGATGTCAATGTGCTTTGTTCTAGAATGATTTACAGGATTGACAACTATAGAGATTGCACTTGTGTTGTCACACATGATTGGAATTCTTTCCAACACAAGTCCATAATCTCTAAGCTGATTTCTAATCCAAAGCACTTGAGCACAGCAACTTCCAGCAGCTATGTATTCAGCCTCGGCTGTGGAAGTTAACACAGATTGTTGTTTCTTGCTGTACCAAGAGACTAACCTTTGTCCAAGAAACTGGCAGCTACCTGAGGTGCTTTTCCTATCCACTCTGCATCCAGCATAATCAGCATCAGAATAACCAACCAGATTGAACCCTGTGTCCTTGGGATACCATAAACCCAAGTTTGGAGTGCCCTTCAAATATCTAAAGATCCTTTTTATAGCAATCAAATGTGACTCCTTTGGATTTGATTGAAACCTTGCACACAAACATGTAGCAAACATGATGTCTGGCCTACTTGTAGTGAGATAGAGTAGAGAACCAACCATGTCTCTGTAGACTGAGATATCTAATTTCTTGCCTTTGACATCTTCATCCAATTTGGTGGCAGTGGTCATGGGTGTCTTTGCAGGTGAGCAGTCTTCTAAGTCAAACTTCTTTAATAAATCCTTAATGTACTTGGTTTGACTGATGAAAATACCATCCTTCCTCTGACTAACTTGCAATCCAAGAAAGAATGTTAACTCTCCCATCATACTCATCTCATATCTGCTCTGCATGAGCTTAGAGAATTTCTCACACAACTTCTCATTTGTAGAACCAAATATGATATCATCCACATAGATCTGAACTAGGATAATGTCATCACCATGCTTCTTGTGAAACATTGTCTTGTCCAATGTGCCTCTAGTGAATTGATTTTCAAGAAGAAATTGTGATAAAGTATCATACCATGCCCTTGGAGCCTGCTTAAGTCCATATAATGCCATAAGAAATCTGTAGACAAACTCTGGGAAATGTGGATCCTCAAAGCCAGGTGGTTGTTACACATAAACTTCTTCTTCCAACTCTCCATTCAGAAATGCACTCTTGACATCCATTTGATAGACTTTAAAATTTGAATGAGCAGCAAATGCCCAGAAAATTCTGATGGCTTCCACTCTAGCAACAGGAGCAAATGTCTCATCATAGTCAATCCCTTCCTGTTAAGAGTATCCTTTTACAACCAACCTTGCTTTGTTTCTAATGACCACACCATTTTCATCCATCTTGTTCTTCAGAACCCATTTTGTTCCAACAATGGTTCTGTCCTTTGGTGCAGGCACAAGTTCCCATACTTTGTTTCTTTCAAATTGATTCAGCTCCTCTTGCATAGTAATAATCCAATCTGGATCCAACAGTGCATCATCAAGTTTCTTAGGCTCAATCTGAGATAGAAAGCAACCATAGAGACACTCATTTTGAGTTGCTCTCCTAGTTCTCACTCATGCATTTAGATCTCCAATAATTTGCTCTGCAGTGTGTGATCTATCCAATTTCCTTGAGTGCTCAGTTTGATTTCTCAACCTTGATGTTGCTTCATCATTCAAGACATGATCATTTTCATTTCCTCTCCCTGTGAAGTTTCTACTACTCACAGGTGTGTCTTGGATGCTGGTCTCTTCACTGTTGGTTGGATCAGATTCTTCTCTTGTTTCATCATTCACTTGAGTTTGTTGAACTAAAGTTTCAACTTCAGTTTCAATCTATTAATCAGAGTCATCTCGATTATCAAACTTTAATGGATCTCTATCTTCATCATTGGCTTCTTCTAATCCAGGTAGTTTGCTGTCATCAAATGTCACATCTGTGCTTTCCATAACTTTCTTTTGACTGATGACATAAACCTTGTATGCAATTCTCTCCATAGAATAGCCAAGAAAAATTCCTTCAAATGCCTTTGCATCAAACTTCCTTACATATTCTGAATTGTCTTTCAACACAAAGCATTTGCTTCCAAAAGTATGAACATACTTTAGAGTAGGCTTCTTTCCAGTCATCAAATTGTAAGGTGTCTTTCCAGTGTTTTTGTTGATGAGGGTTCTGTTCTGGATGTAGCATGTAGTGCTCACAGCCTCAGCCCAAAAACATGTAGGCATCTTTGCATCAAGCAACATTGTTCTAGAAGCTTCAATTATAGTTCTGTTCTTTCTCTCAACTACTCCATTTTGTTGTGGAGTCCTTGGAGCTGAGAACTGTTGAGAAATGCCATTCTCTTTGCAAAATACTTCAAGTAAGGCATGTCTGAACTCTGTTCCATTATCACTTCTCAATGCAATCACACTTGCATTGTTGGCTTTTGCTTCCTTATCAACTTTCTTTATGTGCTCAATGATTACTTGTGGAGCCTCATCCTTTGATGCTA
Organism: Saposhnikovia divaricata; assembly: GCA_036435485.1. Taxonomy (NCBI): domain Eukaryota; kingdom Viridiplantae; phylum Streptophyta; class Magnoliopsida; order Apiales; family Apiaceae; genus Saposhnikovia; species Saposhnikovia divaricata. The sequence goes on from CM071595.1 coordinate 134,566,638, forward strand.
GAAATTCCACCCATGTATACCTTGTGTAGTCATCAACCATCACTAGGGCATACTTCTTTCTTGAGAGTGACATAATATTGATAGGCCCAAACAAGTCCATATGAATTAATTGCAGGGGCTTGGTGATTGATGTCACTGTCTTTGACTTGTGGCTTGACCTTTTCATCTTTCCTTTTAGACAAGCCTCACACACTCCTTCTTGACAGAATTCAAGTGTGGGCATACCTCTCACTAACTCTCTTTTGACCAGAGAATTAATGGCCTTGAAGTTCAGGTGTGATAACTTCTTGTGCCATAGCCAACAATCTTCATTTGATGCTTTTGAGTAGAAGCAACAAACTTTGTCCTTGTTTGCAGAGTCCATATTGGCTACAAACAGGCTTCCTTTCCTTACTCCAGATAGAGCAAAATCACCAATCTTCTTATGAGTGATCAAACATTCATCTTTGTCAAAATTTACCTTGAATCCTCTATCAGTGAACTGACCAACACTTAGCAGATTATACTTGAGACCCTTGACTAGTGCTACATCTTCAATGATGACATTACCAACTTTTAACTTGCCATATCCCAATGTGTTACCCATGCTGTCATCTCTAAAAGCAACCATTGGGCCAGCCTTCTCCTCATATTGTGATAGCAGGGCCATATCACCGGTCATATGATTTGAGCATCCACTATCCAAAATCCACATGACCTTCTTTTCACTTTCTTTGTCCTACAAACACAAAGGTATTACTTCTTCTTTGGTACCCAAACAAGTTTGGGTCCATTTGGCTTAGAAACAGTTTTATCATAAACAACATGCTTATCAACTTTCTTGGTGTTAGTCTTCTTGTCACTGTTAGAAGTCTTAGAACCTGAGGGTTCAGACTTAGGTGACAGAGGTACCATTCTAGCTCTGGGAGGACTTGAAGAATTTGACCTTGTGTATTGTGTGTGAGAGTTGTGACTGATATAACCATCAATGAATTGCCTTCTCAGATTGAAACAACTAGTCATGACATTCATATTGCATGGCATATAGTCAAATTTATCACAGAATGGAGCATCTCTATGTCTTAAAGGCACAGAACAGTTATGGAAAGGTTTGGGCACACTACCAACAGGTTTCTTGCATGCATGAGTTAAATGATTGGTACTGAAACAATTTTGACAAGTTTTTCTAGGGGCATTAGGCATATAAGAATAATTATTATCTTTGTTAATCCCTAGTTTGCCATTTCTGTTCTGTTTCTTCTTATTATCCACTTTCTTTTCAGATTCATTTATCCCAGCTGATACAAACTTAACAAACTTCTCAATTCTAGACTTACCACCTACTGGCTCCTTGGTCTTTGACTTGACACTCTCATTCTTAGAGGATGCTGGTTCTTCACTAGACTGTGCCTCATCCTCATCATTCAACATTTGCTTAATGAGTAAGGCATCCTCATCAATTTCAAATGTTGGTTCTTTAAAAATTGGAGACTCAGTCTTTTTCAAAATGTGAGGCACTTCATCCTGAACAACTATGTTATCTTCAATGACAGCATAGCCTTTCCTCTGTTTAAGAGTGCTATAGTCAAGTCCAATGGCAGTCTTGGGTTTAGCTTGATTTTTCTCATGGTAGGATTGCAGTAGACTAGAGGAGTTCTTAAATGATTTCAGTTTGAATTCATTCTCAGCTAGTTCATCCCTAAGAGCCTTCTCAACCCGACTAGCACATAGAACCTTATTCTGCAAATATTCAACTTCTTTCTTAAGGTTATCTACATGCATAGCATTTAGCTCAAGTTCCTCATTCTTCTTGTTTAACAATTCATTTTTAGCAGACAGTTTGGCAATCTCTTCATTAGCAGCAATCATACTAGTATGAATATTAAATATTTCAACAGATAGTTGTTCAACCATGCATTTATATTCAGAAACAGACATATCTATGGTAGTGAGAGATGGTACCTGAGAATCAGATGGAGATTGTTCATTCTTGGAATCAGCCATCAAGGCATAGTTGCAGAATTCTTGATCCTCTCCATCACTATCAGAGTCATCCCAACACTTCCCTTCAGCTATGTAGGCCTTATCTTGTGTTTGCTTTTTCAGAAGGGCCTCATACTTAGCTTCAAGCTCCAGAAACTCCTTATCCTTCTTTTTAGGCTTCTTGCATTCACTGGCAAAATGCCCTAGGTCATTACATCTATAACATCTTACAAATGACCTATCCACATGGTTGGTTTTGAATTTATTCTTGTTTGCTTTCACAGGTGCCTTGCTCTTGTTGAATGAATGGTTTTGGGGTCTAGGTTTGAAGGGTTGGTTCCTCTTAAATCTGATGTTTGGAAATTTTCTGGCCATAAAAGCATATGAGGTGTTTTCCATGCCATCTAGCTCTTCAAGAGTATAGAACTCTTCTTCTTCCTTCTCCTCAACAGGTTCAATCACCACTCTTTCATTTTCTTCATCATCTACTATCTCTTCTATCCTCAGCTGACTTGTAGATGCTTCTAGGTCTTGAAAAGATTTGTTGACAATTAAGGCACATGATGTATTTATCATTCTGCCTTGGTTGGCTTGGATAGCCCTCTTCTGAAGCAACTCAAGCTCATGAGTTTTTAAAACCCCATAGAGCACATCATATGTGACTTTGTTTAAATCTCTTTCTCTTAGAGAAATGACCCTTTGCTCTAGATGGTTTGGAGAAGACAGTAGAAACTTCATGTTCAGCTCCTTGGTGCTGTATACCTTTCCATTCATCTGTAGCTCAGTCACTAGCTTGTGAAATCTTTCAAACATATCAGTAATACTTTCTTTGGTTGAGCCATGAAAGCTTCATACTGTGTGAGCAGTATCTGTTTCTTGTTTTCTCTAACTTCCTCTGTTCCTTCACATAATACCTCAATATGATCCCACACCTCCTTTGCTGTTTTGCAAGAGGCTATGTTAGCAAACATTGATAGTTCCATAGAATCTATGATTAATAACATGAGATGACTGTCGAGAGCAACCATCTCCTTTTCTGTATCCGTCCATTTGGATGGTTCTTTAGGCACATAAGATCTTGGAAAGGTTATGGTTCCAATAGTCTTTTCAGGAATCTTTTGTTGTGGAACAAAGGGACCATTCTTGAGTATCTCAGGATATAGAGGATTAGCGGCTTTGATGAACAACTGCATCTTGATCTTCCAGAGGTTGTAGTTCTCTTTGTCAAACTTAGGGACCTTCACCGTACCTGTAGTCTTTGGTGTATTCATGATCGTTTTCTGTTTTTTAATAAACAGCCTGCTCTGATACCACTTGTTGAGTATAGAATACAAGAAAGAATACAGAGGGGGGGGTGAATGGATTCTTGAACTTTTCGTTGTTCTTGAATCTGTATAGCAAGATATGTGTTAAGTGTGTGATATAATTTAAGTGCGAAAAATAATAAGCGAGCAACACAACATAATATCACTTTAATCTAATATATTATTAGATAAAGATTTTGCTACAATCTGTGAATACAAAAGTTAGTATTCTCAGCTTCGTTTTTCTCAGAGAGATGTTTTCTTTTGTGTATGAAAAAACTTAACTTCTAAGGAAGTGAGGCTGTATCCTTATAGAGCATGAATACAACCTACTTACTACAAATAAGGTAGCTAAACAACTTTACTTTCTAGTGTGTCTATCCTTTTTGAGTAAGCATCCAAACGGCTACAGGTTTGACTTTGCAAAGCTCTGTTCAGATCCACTTCTTTAGCTCTTTGTCTCTTGTACATCTCTCCAAGCTTCTTTGTAGGCTTTTCCAAAGTACATTACAGATTGTGGTCAATAAAGTGCTTTAGCTTGTTGCAGGTTTCTGACTTGTACAATTCTTTAGTATTTTGTCTCCAAGATTGTATTCGAGAAGTAACTCTGTTGGTGATTCGAGAACTAGAATTGGCTTAATCGATAACTCTGAGTTCTTGAATAGTGTTAAACTGACATACCGAATGACTTCTCGAATAAGTCTTTTCTTCAGGAATCCTTGAGATATCGAATAGAGCATTTTACTTATCGAATCCCTGAGATATCGAATAGCTTCTTTAGTCCTTGAGATATCGAATAGAGCATTGACTTGTTGACTCTTAGAGAACTAGAATGATGCTTTGACTTGTTGACTCCATGAGTTCTCGAATAGAGTATTAGACATGTCGAATCTCTGAGTTCTCGAATAAGGCTTTGACTGGTTGACCTTCAGAGATATCGAACAGTGTCTTTTGAGATATCGAATCCCTGACTTCTCGAATGCTAGACTTCTCAAATATAACAAACATACTTCTCGAATTGGTACTTAGGCAAATTCTTCATTTCTTCAAATCCCAACTGTGATTATTTGACAGTCTTTATCTCCTTGCTTGAGGCATGAACCTTGGAACTTCTTTCAAGCATTATTCTTGACTTTATAAGTACAGTTACACAACTAGAATTTGATGCCAATTACAAGTACAAAACAAATAGAAACTCTACAACTAGAGGATCCTTCAGTTAAGAGGTCATGTAGGTAATGCATAGCATTACACATACTTAGGCTTGTTATTATACGAGTACAAGCATGTCTCTATGACTAACATATACTATAAACAAATTATAAAAAAAAAGTAACCCGTGCTTTGCAGTAAATATATAGTATATACAGTAAGTGTATTAACAGTAAATTTGTATATTTCTATCAAATGTAAATTTGTATTTATAAGGCACTAAATCTCATTGAACCAATGAATATGAAGTGTTACCTCAATTATTTAATTTAATGAGTAATTTAATTATTTGTTGTCAGAAATAATTTATTTTTTGTATTGGTCTGGTTTTGTAAGGTGAGGTGCGATAATTATCAGTTTAATAATTTACCCAAGAGAATATATAAATCAATATTATTTCTTTCATCCAAAAATGAGTATCATTTTGACTTTCTGTGCGCGTTTTAAGGTGTAAAAAAATGATTTTCACATAATATTTTTTAAATTTTCCTTTTCTGAATAAAAATGTAATACTTGAACTTTTATTTAAAAAAAATTGAAAAAAATTATATGTGAAACTCACTTTTTTCGCACCAAAACCACACTTATTCAGGAATGTGACGGGGGTATAATTTGGGAGCAGCCAAAACAACAAAACAAAATTTCTTACGAACACATTTTGTATAAAAAAATCACGAGACTCACCCTCTTCCACATATTCTTTTGTCCCTAAAAAGATTTTGTGCAATTCCAAGTCAAGCTTTTAGGGACTCACAGTCACAACTAAGTAATTTTTAAAAAGCTCGGAATCAAAAAGTAAGTACACGCTTTTAGACCATATATACTCCAATCTTTGACTGACTCTTGACTGACTCAAGATTAAGTCATGATTTTGTATGCCGACCTTTAATTTGTGAATTACTATGATTCACGGCCTTTGTTTTGTGTTTACCTTAGCCCCATACACAGAATAACCAACAAAAATGTTATTTTCGAATCAATTTATCGATTGTCGAACAATTTTTACACTAATTTTTGTCGGAAGGAGAAACAACGGTAGGAAGGTAGAGTCTCGGCTTTCGTTAATTTGGTCAACATAGAAATTAAATGTATTTCTTATTGGTGTTGGAGGATTTTTAATTTTAATCGAGTTTCATGACTCGCGAGAAGATAAAAACAAAATAAACATATGAACCCGTTGCTCAGATGCTTGGTGACATGAACACGTCGTTGATTGACATGATCATGTTAAATTGGAAAATCTTGGCCGTCGCTTTAGGTGAGAGGATTGAAAGATTGCGGATGCTCACTTCTAAAACTGGATGATCACGCTTTTTTTAATTATTATTTAATTTTAATTAAAATTTGTTTAATTTTGTTTTAAGATTTAATATTCCTATATTAACAACACTATGACGGATATTAATCTTTTATTGAAATTAAAAATTCTAAAAATTATTCTCTTATTTTTTTTATGGATTTAAGAACCCATTATGAATTTAAGGTTGTTAAGGATTTCTCATGATCACACTTTTTCTTGTTTTATACTCACGAATTTTCAAGAAACCTGATTCCATCAATAAAATTAGCATTTTTCCCAATAAAAAGAAAAAATCATTGTTGTGGTTGTGGTTCATTTCATTTGTTGTGCTTCGTTCCATTTGCTTCAAATATATGGAAAACTTGCATAAATATATAGTATAGACCAAATTAGTGGTGTGTCCTGCACTCATGATGTTCATGAATAATTAGATATTTAAGACAGCTACTAAACAAATGTGTGGGGATTGATGAGAGAAGAGTACAAAGGAAAGTAACAAATTTAGGCGGCATCGACCGGTGTGGTGTGAGGTTCATTTTGAAACTTGGGCTTGCCAAAACACTTTCCGTCCCATTGAGGCAATTGAAATTAGCACTAGCCACCACCTCTCGTGTTTTGTTCATGCAATTTACGAATTATCTACGTTGTTTAAAATGTCCAAATTAATATTCTATATAGGTTTTAGTATTGAATTTTTATCAAATTTAATCTCGTTTAAAAGTTTGATAACCGAAATTTCAAATGAAATTACCGAGAAGAATAATACATGACATATACACGTAGAATTTCATACTTAATCTAAAAGATAAAATTTTGTTACGAATTTATAATTTACTCTTGAATACATTCTACTCTTACAATTATCGGAAAGAATAATATAGGACATACACCGGCACGCAGAATTACCTCTGAATTAAAATGAAATCAGGCAACTTCGTTTATTATTAATCATGCAAGTTAATTAATTTCATAGTCGGTCTCGAATGTCATAAGTAGCTAGGCCACATCTATTTTAGAATTTGATTGCTTTATTCGTACAATTATTCGTTCTTATGACTGCATCCCATAGTTGGATAAAGAAAACTTAGCTTAAATTTTTACAATCATAAAAAGAAAAAGTTGATGCTTAAATTCTCTACTTGCCCACAAAATATTAATTAAAGTAAAGTTTGTAGATAACTATGATTAGCGACCGTAATTATCTATTTAAATATAAAACTTGGAACTTGGAAGGTAGTACTAGTGAGATCACTTTCTGTGGGAGACTCGACCAACTAGAATATTTAATAGGCCAGGATTTGTATCGTGGGAAGATTAATTAGCTACATCTTAGTTGTTAAATCTAACTAACAATATAAGCCTTGTTATAAAATATAATAATGTGGATGTCCTTTGACCTTTCATGTATAAGACTTTTGGTTTTTCAATCCTTAGACTCTTAGTTTTTCATCTACTTAGTAACTTGTGACGTTTTAGTAACTTGTAACATTTATCTTGTATCCAATATAAAGGCTTGTTGGATGATTATTTTACACACACCAATATATGAATAAGAATGATCTCCCTTCTCTCTATCTAGTTTTCTCCGATTCTCTTTATATGTATATATTATATAACACGTTATCAGCACGACGACGCTCTAACTGAGAAGAATTACAACTACTTTGTGAGGAGAACAACATCGGAAGAAAAGGAGGTGCACCCACTGTTTGGAAAATCAAAGATTACATAAAAGAAGGTTCATCTATATACCTTTCTATAATATCATGATATTTGCCATGTATGTTTTCTGTCTTATCTGTATAATTATGTGCATGTGATTTGTAATATGTAAGTGGACTTTAATATCAATAGTTGATTCAAAACTTTTAGTACGTATAATTTTATTAGCATTAATTTATAATATGCAGACTAAAGACACATAAGATTGAATTCAACCTACTGTGTTTTCTGTGTCTTTATAATCAATCTATATTTACAAGGTGGATTGAATTCGATCTACCATATAACTACGATACACTATGAATATTGATTGCAAATTTTATTTCTTATTAAATTCGTATCAGATTCGTTGTTTGTCGGAATATTATGATTTTTGCCTCTTTGGAAAGATATTTCGATTATCTTCATTTTTTGTTCTTTAAGTTTTTTGCAAATCTGATTGTATGGTTGTCAAAATCAGCATTTTTGTAATCTAGTAGGTTAAATTATGTTTTTTTGTAGTAACTTCGTAAATTCATAGTAAATCGTATATTTGTTCAAAAATTATGAGCGATACCAATGTAGAAAGCTCTTTTCGATATCTGTGTTTTGTGTTTACCTTCCTCTAACAAATTCTGTGATTGTGATGCTTTAAACATCAAAATACTACTATTATCAGTGCTTGATTCTGTTCTAACAGTCCATATTTCAGTTGTTTCTGAATTCTTGTAAATTCGTATTTAATTTACTGTTCATTGGATTATTGTTATCTTACAGTCATTTGAAATATAATTTGATTATCTTCGATTTTTGTTCTTTAAGTTTTCTGAAATTATGCTTGCAAGTATGAGTTTTCTGCAATTTTTGTTACCTACCAGTTTGATTTCGAAATTGTGATATCTATCTTTGAAAAATCATAGTAAGTCGAATAATTATCCGAAAATTGTGAGTGTAACACCCCCAGATCCGGGGTCAGGGATCTGGTGGTTACGGTCTTACATCCATTCATAATACTTGACTTGAGTCCACAATAAATAAATCACATGCTGTGACCCCACAATAATTACCACTCACACACACAACAGTTATAGTCCCAGAGATGAAATTGAAATAAGTCTTACATTAAAGGGTTTACGAATAAAAGTTATTACAATCCCAAAAGGATAACATCATAGGTTTAAAAGTTTTGCCGTTAATTACATTAATTATACATATAGTTAAACAGGAAACAAAAGCTGTCTAACTATGCTACCTCAGCAATGGCGGCTAGCATCTCAGCGGGTAGTCCGGTGGGTCGGGTAACCTGCTTGCGCCGAGTACGCCTGACGCGAGCCATCTGTCCTAGCTGTTGTTGTGACATAATACAAACAAAGCAAGGGTGAGCGAAAGCCCACCAACAAATATATAACTGAACGATAATTTAAAACAGTTCAAAGCTATCTTTCAAACCATATGCCATGCATTTACGGAAATGATGCCAGTATAATATGAACGATGAAGTTACAAGGTAACTGAAAGTATTTGTTTGAAGAAATATCTGCTACATCAAAGTAAGCGAGATATTCTTATTGTTATTAAGAAGAGGAACTTGCAAGAAAAGGTTGCAATTCCAGTTATGACACTTTTCCAACTCTGCCAACAGTAATCATGTTGCAGGAAATAAATAAATTTGGATGATGAACCAATGATGGAGTATTCACCGCGCCCGCTGTTCCAATCTTGATGATCAGTCGAGATCGTACAGCTCAATTTAGATTTACTACCGGTAGAAGGAAGAACTGACGGCTTTACTTGTATACCGCCTTGCTAGCTCTCCCCGGCCAACGGTTGGGCCAAGGGGATGGACCGGCGCTACTCGGCCTCTTACACGACTCCTAGTTCAAATAGAATTCATGATTCTGAATGTAACGTTCGTCCCCCTTTCCCCAAGTATAATACTTGTTGATAAGACTCCACAAAGTAGTCGTATCTAGTTGGAAAGGAAAATTTACCAATATCTCCCAAGCTATTACTTGGTAACGGATATCAACTTGTTCCAGTAATCTTACCCCTCGAAAGATGAGAAGGTAAGCAACGACTTAATAAGTCAACAGCACCCGAGTTGCGGGTGAAGGGAATACTTTATGACCGGGAAGTCGATAAGATAAATAACATTTTTCCAAGTAAGGTTCCCTTATTATTAAGGAGATAGACTCAAAGATGAATGATGTCTGGGAACCTTTCTTGATATAAGATTAATAATAATATGACTTCGAAATATTTTCTGTAATAATCGAAGAAGATAATCCTTATCGAGATTATTCTAAGTATGGAATAAATATTCAGAGAATATTTATTGAGTTAAAATATTGAAAGAATATTTGGGAATATGAAAGAGTATCTTTAATCAGAGTATTTCTCAAAATAATCCCTGAAGAAATATCAGGAGAATATTTATTGAATAAATAAATATTTAAATGAATATTCAAAACAATATTCATTAATTAATAAGACCTGAAAAGAATATTTAAGGTAATATTCATGATTAATTAGGAATTTAAATGAATATTCAAAAGTAATATTTATTTAATGAATAATATCCTAAATGAATATTAAGTAATATTCATTTAGTAATTCAAGCCTTAAGGAATATTCGAGATAATATTCGATAATTAAATCAAGCTTCAGATGAATATTAAAATAATATTCATCAAGTATTTAATTTCTTAAATGAATATTCAAAAGTAATATTTATTTAATAAAATAATATTCTAAAAGAATATCCAATTAATATTCATTTAATAGTCTCATCTTTAGAAGAATATTCGAAATAATAGTCGATAGTCAATTCGACTCTGAATGAATATTGAGAAATATTATTCGTTGAATAGTTAAATTCAAATAATTATTTGAAGTAAGGATCGTTAAAATAATTAGTCTCGAACGAATATTCAAATAATATTCGTCGCCCAAATAATAGAAAATATTTACTTAAATATTTTCTCCCGAGGTAATCTCGATATATCAAGAAATATTGACTCCCGGTCTATATTTGACGAATAAGATGTATACGCCCTTCTATGAGGGTCTTACAATAACCGGCTTATAACTGATATATAACTATCTAGCTTATAAGCCAACAATAACATTCAGGGAACAAGTATATCAATTCAACTTGAAAGTAGGCATGCATGCAATGGCATATGTATAACAGCAATCATATATATATATATTTATTCAATCACAACAACAGCCTAAAAGAAGGGAATTGAAACTTGCCTGGTAGTCGAGTACGGTAAGGGGTAATGGTAGCGGGTCCCGGTTCAGCTTGGTGATCTATAATAGCCAAGGCATTCGGGATTAATCACTTAACATATTAAAAGTTAAGTTATACTTAAAGCGAAACACGTTCTCGAATTATCTCGTTATACCCCTTTTAGTGGATTACTTATTATCGCTGATCCGACCCGACATTCGTTCGTTAATACGACATGTCACTGCACTTATACTTGGGACATACTTAAGTCATATGAGTTCTAAGGTTGATCGTTACGAACCAATATTATACTCCGAGTTTTATCGCCCGTTTTCTAAGTGTTTTACCAAAGTTATAAAAGAGTCGTCTTTTAGGGGTTCGTTCGCGTTTAACCTTGACTCGAACATTTTTAATAAATCGAAAAATGCTCTTTTTGACATACGGTTTTCTTTCACACCTTCCTTCTTACCCCTAGTATTTATTTACCAAGATTCTCCATGACGTTACATAGCTTACGAGGGTTCAATTTCAGTTACGAACTTTCGTTTACGGATTCGAACTACTTTTAGTAATTTGGTCATAATTCCTAAACCGTAAATCAAAATGCTTCGATTCTTTCGCCAAAGTGATCTATGTTCAAAACTCTATCAGTAGGGTTCATTAACTTGCCAAGAACAGAGAGTTATGGCTACTGACCAGTTCGGTTTCTTAGTGTTAATGAAAATCGGGCATTACGACGGCTACGAATCGAGCGTTCTAAAATTCATTACGCAACAACCAAGCCACACCGGGCATCTAATCAACTTATACACATAACAAGCACCTCAACAAGTCCAGAAGCCACTGATCTTAGTATCAAACTCATCATGTTAATCAAATCACTAAATCACTAACTAAACATGCTTATAACATGAACATAAACATAACTAAGCTAGATCCATTCAAGAACATGCTTAAAACTCAAAGTAGAGCAAGGGTTCCAAGTCTTATACCTTCCTTGTAGTATGTAATAGCCTCACAAAGCTTGGTATTGCCCTTGGATGGCCTTAACTTAGCTAGGATCAACCATGAAAACAAGAAAAACAATGATTAGTTCTTGGAAACACTATTCATCATCACCTTTGATGATTTATTTGAAAATGAAAGGAAGTGAATTTGAGGCTGAAATTTCTAGGGGATCTAAGCAATGATATGAAGTACTTACCCTAAAAATTATAAGAACAAAAAATGGTGGGAACCTCCTCTTCTAGCACCTTGGCCGAGAGTTGTGTTTCAAAGGGGAAATGGAGAGTTTTGCTTTAGTTTCTTGCTTTGCTTGGTGGAAATGAATTATTTGGTGTTGCCTTAAGATAATATCTATCCTAAAGTGATTACATCATACTCCACTAGCCTAATCTTGGTGCTTCATCTTATGACAAGTGTAGGTTCCTTATTAAGCACATCCTTTTTGCAAAAATGCACTTATACCACTTAGCTTGTAGTTGACTTACATGTGACATACTTTGGTTTCTATTACTCCATCCACTTGCACATACATGTATCTTGCTTTCCCTGCTTGATTCTGTGTCCGGTTATTACCCGTTTCGATTGATCGTTCGTGAGAATATTTCACGGATTTCTACTTAGGGTTTACCGGGAATCCTCTTTAATATTAATACTTTCATTCTCCATCTTTCATTCTAACTTTCCATTTTATATTCCTTTAATCCATTCGTTAAATACTTAAGGCTATCAGTGTCCAGGGAACTCTCGGAGAAAATAAAAGTGCGGTTTTTCAGAATCCGACAGCTTTTACATACACTTATTTTCCCCCTGGATCACTAATACGAACTCGGAAATCCGTTCCGAATACTTCTATATAGTGTCGTCTCATTTTATTGTATACTCCCACCAAAACACTATTCATTCTGTATTCTTTACTTGTTCTCTTAGGGTTGTATAATTGTCCGTATTCCCTTTCGATCGTTCCTTAACCTTTTTACGGAACTACTGGATTAATCGTTATCGATCTGGATGACATGAGAGTATTCTCTTGCTTGAAGTTGCCATATCTTATTCCCTTAGAAGATAGATTATTCTTACCTATGTTGTCACCCTTTAGCATTCTTCAAGACATAAACATAATAAAGTCGAATTCCATTCATTCTTTCCCAAATATCAATTATTACATTGTAGCCATATCCACTATTCATTCTTACATCATTAAATACATAAAAGTTTTAATTCCACCCAAAATCTGGGTTCTTACAGTCTCCCCTCCTTAAAAGGATTCCGTCCCGGAATCAGTTTGAAAACAAATGGGGGTACTTCTCTTGCATTGCGCTTTTAAGTTCCCAGGTGGATTCTTCTACATTGTGGTTCTGCCACAAAACTCTGACTAGCTGAATGACCTTGTTTCGGAGCACTTGTTCTTTCCGGTCTATGATTTCCACAGGTTGCTCCACATAGGTCAGGTCTGGTTGCATGTCCACTTGCTCATACTCTACAATATGCTTTGCATCCGGATTATACTTCCTCAGCATCGAAACATGGAACACATTGTGCACCTGCTGTAGATTCGGGGGCAATGCGAGCTCATAAGCTAGTTCCCCAATCCGTCTCAATATCTCAAATGGTCCAATGTATCTGGGACTCAGCTTTCCTTTCTTCCCAAATCTCATTAAACCTTTCCAAGGTGACACTTTCAAGAACACTAGGTCCCCCACTTCGTATTCCTTGCCTTTCCGAGCTAAGTCGGCATATTTCTTTTGTCGATCCTGGGCTGCTACCAACCGTCCTCTGATTAGATCTACTGCATCTTTAGTTCGTTGGACCACTTCGGGCCCGAGCATCTTTCGCTCTCCAACTTCATCCCAATACAAGGGAGATCGACATTTTCTTCCATAAAGGGCCTCATAAGGTGGCATCCCAATGCTTGAATGATAACTGTTATTATAGGAGAACTCAACCAATGGCAAGTGATCATCCCAACTTCCCTTGAAGTCTATCGCGCAGACTCTCAACATATCCTCTAGCGTTTGGATGGTCCTTTCACTTTGCCCATCTGTCTGGGGGTGGTAGGCAGTGCTCATGTTCAGACGGGTCCCTACACATTCTTGAAAACTTTTCCAAAACCTGGAGTTAAATCTAGGATCTCGATCGGATACTATTGCGACTGGGACTCCATGTCGCGCCACTATCTCTTTTAAGTAGATGTCCACTAGTCTGTCGACCGTGTACCTTTCGTTGATCGGGAGAAAGTGAGCCGATTTCGTCAGTCGATCTACAATTACCCATATGGCGTCATGATTTGCCTTGGTCCTTGGTAAACCTACTACGAAATCCATGGCTATATGTTCCCATTTCCATTCTGGAATCTCTAAGGGATGTAGAAGTCCGCTGGGTCTCTGGTGCTCTGCCTTCACTCGTTGGCAGGTCAAGCATCTGCTTACCCACTCTGCTACGTCCTTTTTCATATTGGGCCACCAGTAATACTCCTTCAAATCCCTATACATTTTGGTGCTACCGGGGTGCACTGAGTATCTTGAGTTGTGTGCCTCATTTAAAATTTCATTCTTGAGTTCCTGAACGTTTGGGATCCATATCCTGTATGTGTACCTCATGATCCCTTCCTTGTCTCTTTCGCACTTAATTTCCTCCCCGGTCATTAGCTCTTCTGTGGAGTTCTTTTCTTCCTCCATCATCCGTTCCTGGCACATTCTAATCTTTTCTAGCAATGGAGGTTGGATTCTAATTTCCATCAACTTTTCTTGGCCCTCTCCAGGTAACTTAACCTCGATTTCCAACTTCTCAAAATACTTCACTAGCTCTTTCTCTGAAGTTATCATCTTGAGCTTCTCTTTCCGACTAAGGGCGTCAGCCACCACATTGGCTTTGCCCGGGTGATAGCGAATTTCACAGTCGTAATCCTTGATTAACTCTAACCATCTCCTCTGGCGCATGTTAAGCTCTTTTTGAGTGAAAATGTATTTGAGGCTCTTATGGTCTGTGTAAATCTCGCATTTTTCCCCATACAGGTAGTGTCTCCAAATCTTTAAAGCGAAGACTATGGCTGCTAGTTCTAGATCATGCGTGGGATATCTGACTTCATAATCCTTCAATTGCCTAGACGCATACGCTATTACCTTGCCGTGCTGCATAAGCATGCATCCCAGTCCTTTATGCGAAGCATCACTGTAAATCACGAAATCTCCTTTTCCATCAGGTAATGCCAGCACTGGGGCTGTCACCAGCCTCTTCTTTAACTCTTGGAAGCTCTTCTCGCATTTCTCAGTCCATTCAAATTTCTCGGTTTTACGGGTAAGTCGAGTTAATGGAGCTGCGATTTTCGCAAAGTCTTGGACAAATCTCCTGTAATATCCGGCCAGTCCAATGAAACTCCTCACCTCGGTTGGAGTAGTTGGCCGTTCCCAGTTTGAAACTGCTTCTATCTTGGAGGGGTCAACCAACACTCCTTTTTTATTGATCACGTGCCCTAAGAATTGTACCTCATTTTTCCAAAACTCACACTTGGAGAACTTGGCATATAACTGCTCCTTCCTGAGTATTTCTAAGGTTATCCTTAAATGTTCAGCGTGTTCTGCCTCTGTCTTTGAGTAGATGAGAATATCATCAATGAAAACTATCACGAATTTGTCCAAATATTCCTTGAACACTCTATTCATTAGGTCCATGAAGGCTGCTGGGGCGTTGGTCAATCCAAATGACATAACTAAGAACTCATAATGTCCATATCTGGTGCGGAATGCTGTCTTCGGGATATCTTCAGGTTTGATCTTCAGTTGGTGATATCCCGTTCTCAAATCAATCTTAGAGAAGTATTCAGCTCCTCTTAGCTGGTCAAACAAATCGTCTATCCTGGGCAATGGATACTTATTCTTTATGGTTAGCTTGTTCAATTCTCTGTAGTCGATGCATAACCTCATACTTCCATCCTTTTTCTTAACAAACAACACTGGTGTGCCCCAAGGCGACACACTGGGCCTTATCATGCCCTTATCCAACAATTCCTGTAATTGTTTAGCTAGCTCCTTCATTTCTACTGGGGATAGTCGGTACGGGGCCTTCGAAACCGGCGCCGTCCCCGGGGCTAATTCGATGGCAAACTCAATTACCCTATCAGGTGGTAGTCCGGGAAGATCTTGTGGGAACACGTCCTCGAACTCATTAACTACCAGAATGTCTTGCAATCTTGGCACTTCCTTCTGAGTATCTATAACGTAGGTTAAATAAGCCTCGTTCCCTTTTCGTAACAATCTCTTGGTTTGCGCCATGGTCAGAATTTTCTGGGTCTGTCGCATCCCCTTGAACACTATTTCTTTCTTCCCTGGGGTTTTTAACTTAACCTTTTTCCCTTTAAAATCTATCCGCGCATCATTGCGAGACAACCAATCCATACCCAAAATGACATCGAATTCCCCTAGCTTAAAAGGAATTAAATCGACATAGAAGGATCGTCCTCCTATTTCTAGCTTACAATCGGGGTGAATTTGATTAACCGGTACGATTTCCTGATTAGCTATTTCTACTTGTAAGGAATCTCTTAGTTGCTGGGTTTTAAGTTTCAACTTATGCGCAAAATCTCTAGATATAAAAGACTTAGTTGCTCCTGAATCAAATAAGACATTTGCACTGAATGAATTGAGAGAAAAAGTACCTGCTATCACATCTGTGTCCCTCACGGCATCTTGTACTGACATATTGAAAGTCCTAGCAGTTGGTGGCCTATTTGAGGCAACCTTGCTTGCTCCTGATGCTGCTGGTTTGTTCTTTGGGCAATCCTTCCTCATGTGCCCTCGCTGTCCACACTGGAAACAGGTTGTGCTGTTAGGGATGACCGTGGTGCAAGAGGTAGCATAATGCCCAGCTCGCCCACACTTATAACAGTTTATCTGCTTCAGGTTGCACACCCCGGAGTGCCTCTTCCCACAAGTAGCACATAATGGCAATGGAGGTCGAGAAGGGTTGGAACGGGACATTCCTGATTGATGGCCGCCCTGGCTCACACTTACACTCGCAGATGGCTTAAACCCTACATTCCTCCCTGGTAGGGAAACCGCTCCTCGATTAAACTTGGTTGGGGGTTTTCCTCCAGCGGATCTTCCGCCCATACTAACATGCTTTCTCTTTATCCCCCCTTTCTCTCTCTCTCTCTGCATCTGATCACTACCAGCCTCCACAATGGTTGCCTTCTGCACCAAGGTGGCATAATCTGTAATCTCTAAAACAGCCACCCTATTCTGGATCCACTGCTTCAGCCCTTGTTGAAACCTGTTAGCTTTCTTCTCTTCTGTGTCTACAAACTCTGGCACAAATCTCGATAGCTCAGTAAATTTGGCCTCATAGTCCGCCACTGACATATTGTTCTGTTTCAGTTCCAAAACCTTAAGTTCCATCTGGGTCTTCATGAACTTCGGGAAGTACTTCTCCAGGAATAATTGTTTGAACCTTTCCCAGGCTATGACAGCATCAGTCTCCATATTTTTCTTGGCTTCCCACCAATAATTGGCCTCTCCCTTTAGTAGGTAAGTAGCAAAAACAGTCTTCTGAGCCTCATTGATACTCAGAATCTCAAAAGACTTTTCCATTTCTTTGATCCAGGCCCTCGCCTCAACGGGATCAGCCGATCCGTGGAACTCTGGGGGCTTAAGGGACTTAAAGGCCCTAAAGGAATTTGCCACTGAAGTGTTGTTTCCTGGTGGTGGTTGGGGGTATTGGTTCAAATTCTGCCTAAGTAGATCCATAAACTGGCCCATGGGGTTTCCGCCCTGGTTCTCCCCTTCCTGTTCTACTTCAGTTTCTCCACCCTCTATTTCCCTTTCAAATTCTTCAGAGTACAGGGGTTCATCCTCTGCTCCATACTGGGAATCTTCTTGCTCATTATAGTCCTGATCTTGTTCCTCACTACTTTCACGGTTTTCCTCGTGTTGGTTGTGACTCTCTTGGTCAGTAGATTCGCGGGGGTTAGCCCTAGTGCCCATTCGTCTTGGAGGCATTTTACTGAAAATTTGGAAAATTATACATTAGGTTCACTTACCTGTTTTAAAGGATTTTTTTTTGCACAATTCTTTACATGATTGGGTTTTAAAATCCCACAGTTTTATATCTCATGGCAACTTAATCGAAAAGTAATACATATGCTAATGAACTCGTGATCACAACCCAACAAAATTGTAATGACTGAAATGGAAACAAATATATACCAGGTACCGAAAAGGTACAACATCCGAGTTACAACGATAGTTTAAAGTACAGCCATCCTAACAACAACAACAAGTCAAAAGTGAAATACGCTGTCTATCTGTCTAGTCTGCAAAAAGGGAAAACAAGTACAAGAAAACCATCCCTACAAAAGCCGGCACTACTACGTCCGTACATGACTAGACAACTAGACCACTGCATCACTACATCTGAAATCAGCCGCCATGACGAAACATCCTCCGAACTCTCCCCATGGCGATGCGGAAAACCTCCTCAGTCTCTGCTCTGTCTACCCTACCATGCCCATCAGTAGGCAACTGTCGCACCCTCACCCGAGCCCTCAGCTCGATGCGGGTCACAGCCCTATACCCAACTCTGTCACTGATAGTCCTCCTGCCCTGCACCCTCATCCGGGCGGCTCTCTCTGCTGCTAACTCACTCCTAGACTCTGCCAACCTGGCATCTGCCACAGACAACTCTCTATAAAGCCCGTTCACAATCAAGTTGTGAACACATACTGGGACTCCTCCTATCGGGGCATGAGGTGGGGTGGATGGCTCAGCTGGAGCGGCAGTCTCTGTCTGCTGGGGCTCTGGGGTAAGCTCCTCAAACTCGTCGGGGTACGGGCTCACAGGTAGTGGTGGTGGGGTAGGGGCTCTCTCAACAGGGAGGGGTGGCACTCGTAGTCTGGAACTCCCTACTGCATCCTCCACTGGCTCAACCTCATCCACAGCCTGTCCAACAACAACAGCCATGACCTGGTCAGTGGTCATATCAGTATCCTCCTCCATGGTCCTAATCTCAGATACAACCCAATAATCATCATCCTCAACAACTAACTCAGCATCCTGTCCTGTCTGGATCCCCTCCGGGTCCTCCTCCTCCTCAGTCTCAACAACATCTGTGTCAGCATCAACCTGGACCTCCTCAGGGTCCTCCTCCTCAGACTCGATCACATCAGTATCAGCATCAACCTGGACCTCCTCAGCTTCCTCCTCCTCAGGCTCCGTATCCTCCTCAGGCAAGTGCTCATAGTATGGGTCCCTAGTCCGGAACATGTCCTCATCATGCTGCCTCGCAGCTACCTCCTGGGCCGACAAGTCGCTCGCCTACACAAGACGAACTATGTTACTATCATCATACTTAAAAAGTTCCCGTAAGGGTTTTAGGTGAACCTGGCAAGGGTTCTTATTATATTATTGGATTTATTATTATATAACGTCGTAGCATCTCTTGGGATATATAACTCTCGCTCTGATACCATCTCTGTAACACCCCAGATCCGGGGTCAGGGATCTGGTGGTTACGGTCTTACATCCATTCATAATACTTGACTTGAGTCCACAATAAATAAATCACATGCTGTGACCCCACAATAATTACCACTCACACACACAACAGTTATAGTCCCAGAGATGAAATTGAAATAAGTCTTACATTAAAGGGTTTACGAATAAAAGTTATTACAATCCCAAAAGGATAACATCATAGGTTTAAAAGTTTTGCCGTTAATTACATTAATTATACATATAGTTAAACAGGAAACAAAAGCTGTCTAACTATGCTACCTCAGCAATGGCGGCTAGCATCTCAGCGGGTAGTCCGGTGGGTCGGGTAACCTGCTTGCGCCGAGTGCGCCTGACGCGAGCCATCTGTCCTAGCTGTTGTTGTGACATAATACAAACAAAGCAAGGGTGAGCGAAAGCCCACCAACAAATATATAACTGAACGATAATTTAAAACAGTTCAAAGCTATCTTTCAAACCATATGCCATGCATTTACGGAAATGATGCCAGTATAATATGAACGATGAAGTTACAAGGTAACTGAAAGTATTTGTTTGAAGAAATATCTGCTACATCAAAGTAAGCGAGATATTCTTATTGTTATTAAGAAGAGGAACTTGCAAGAAAAGGTTGCAATTCCAGTTATGACACTTTTCCAACTCTGCCAACAGTAATCATGTTGCAGGAAATAAATAAATTTGGATGATGAACCAATGATGGAGTATTCACCGCGCCCGCTGTTCCAATCTTGATGATCAGTCGAGATCGTACAGCTCAATTTAGATTTACTACCGGTAGAAGGAAGAACTGATGGCTTTACTTGTATACCGCCTTGCTAGCTCTCCCCGGCCAACGGTTTGGCCAAGGGGATGGACCGGCGCTACTCGGCCTCTTACACGACTCCTAGTTCAAATAGAATTCATGATTCTGAATGTAACGTTCGTCCCCCTTTCCCCAAGTATAATACTTGTTGATAAGACTCCACAAAGTAGTCGTATCTAGTTGGAAAGGAAAATTTACCAATATCTCCCAAGCTATTACTTGGTAACGGATATC
Organism: Saposhnikovia divaricata; assembly: GCA_036435485.1. Lineage (NCBI taxonomy): Eukaryota > Viridiplantae > Streptophyta > Magnoliopsida > Apiales > Apiaceae > Saposhnikovia > Saposhnikovia divaricata. Next base: position 134,586,895 of record CM071595.1, read on the forward strand.
AACTTGTTCCAGTAATCTTACCCCTCGAAAGATGAGAAGGTAAGCAACGACTTAATAAGTCAACAGCACCCGAGTTGCGGGTGAAGGGAATACTTTATGACCGGGAAGTCGACAAGATAAATAACATTTTTCCAAGTAAGGTTCCCTTATTATTAAGGAGATAGACTCAAAGATGAATGATGTCTGGGAACCTTTCTTGATATAAGATTAATAATAATATGACTTCGAAATATTTTCTGTAATAATCGAAGAAGATAATCCTTATCGAGATTATTCTAAGTATGGAATAAATATTCAGAGAATATTTATTGAGTTAAAATATTGAAAGAATATTTGGGAATATGAAAGAGTATCTTTAATCAGAGTATTTCTCAAAATAATCCCTGAAGAAATATCAGGAGAATATTTATTGAATAAATAAATATTTAAATGAATATTCAAAACAATATTCATTAATTAATAAGACCTGAAAAGAATATTTAAGGTAATATTCATGATTAATTAGGAATTTAAATGAATATTCAAAAGTAATATTTATTTAATGAATAATATCCTAAATGAATATTAAGTAATATTCATTTAGTAATCCAAGCCTTAAGGAATATTCGAGATAATATTCGATAATTAAATCAAGCTTCAGATGAATATTAAAATAATATTCATCAAGTATTTAATTTCTTAAATGAATATTCAAAAGTAATATTTATTTAATAAAATAATATTCTAAAAGAATATCCAATTAATATTCATTTAATAGTCTCATCTTTAGAAGAATATTCGAAATAATAGTCGATAGTCAATTCGACTCTGAATGAATATTGAGAAATATTATTCGTTGAATAGTTAAATTCAAATAATTATTTGAAGTAAGGATCGTTAAAATAATTAGTCTCGAACGAATATTCAAATAATATTCGTCGCCCAAATAATAGAAAATATTTACTTAAATATTTTCTCCCGAGGTAATCTCGATATATCAAGAAATATTGACTCCCGGTCTATATTTGACGAATAAGATGTATACGCCCTTCTATGAGGGTCTTACAATAACCGGCTTATAACTGATATATAACTATCTAGCTTATAAGCCAACAATAACATTCAGGGAACAAGTATATCAATTCAACTTGAAAGTAGGCATGCATGCAATGGCATATGTATAACAGCAATCATATATATATATATATTTATTCAATCACAACAACAGCCTAAAAGAAGGGAATTGAAACTTGCCTGGTAGTCGAGTACGGTAAGGGGTAGTGGTAGCGGGTCCCGGTTCAGCTTGGTGATCTATAATAGCCAAGGCATTCGGGATTAATCACTTAACATATTAAAAGTTAAGTTATACTTAAATCGAAACACGTTCTCGAATTATCTCGTTATACCCCTTTTAGTGGATTACTTATTATCGCTGATCCGACCCGACATTCGTTCGTTAATACGACATGTCACTGCACTTATACTTGGGACATACTTAAGTCATATGAGTTCTAAGGTTGATCGTTACGAACCAATATTATACTCCGAGTTTTATCGCCCGTTTTCTAAGTGTTTTACCAAAGTTATAAAAGAGTCGTCTTTTAGGGGTTCGTTCGCGTTTAACCTTGACTCGAACATTTTTAATAAATCGAAAAATGCTCTTTTTGACATACGGTTTTCTTTCACACCTTCCTTCTTACCCCTAGTATTTATTTACCAAGATTCTCCATGACGTTACATAGCTTACGAGGGTTCAATTTCAGTTACGAACTTTCGTTTACGGATTCGAACTACTTTTAGTAATTTGGTCATAATTCCTAAACCGTAAATCAAAATGCTTCGATTCTTTCGCCAAAGTGATCTATGTTCAAAACTCTATCCGTAGGGTTCATTAACTTGCCAAGAACAGAGAGTTATGGCTACTGACCAGTTCGGTTTCTTAGTGTTAATGAAAATCGGGCATTATGACGGCTACGAATAGAGCGTTCTAAAATTCATTACGCAACAACCAAGCCACACCGGGCATCTAATCAACTTATACACATAACAAGCACCTCAACAAGTCCAGAAGCCACTGATCTTAGTATCAAACTCATCATGTTAATCAAATCACTAAATCACTAACTAAACATGCTTATAACATGAACATAAACATAACTAAGCTAGATCCATTCAAGAACATGCTTAAAACTCAAAGTAGAGCAAGGGTTCCAAGTCTTATACCTTCCTTGTAGTATGTAATAGCCTCACAAAGCTTGGTATTGCCCTTGGATGGCCTTAACTTAGCTAGGATCAACCATGAAAACAAGAAAAACAATGATTAGTTCTTGGAAACACTATTCATCATCACCTTTGATGATTTATTTGAAAATGAAAGGAAGTGAATTTGAGGCTGAAATTTCTAGGGGATCTAAGCCATGATATGAAGTACTTACCCTAAAAATTAGAAGAACAAAAAATGGTGGGAACCTCCTCTTCTAGCACCTTGGCCGAGAGTTGTGTTTCAAAGGGGAAATGGAGAGTTTTGCTTTAGTTTCTTGCTTTGCTTGGTGGAAATGAATTATTTGGTGTTGCCTTAAGATAATATCTATCCTAAAGTGATTACATCATACTCCACTAGCCTAATCTTGGTGCTTCATCTTATGACAAGTGTAGGTTCCTTATTAAGCACATCCTTTTTGCAAAAATGCACTTATACCACTTAGCTAGTAGTTGACTTACATGTGACATACTTTGGTTTCTATTACTCCATCCACTTGCACATACATGTATCTTGCTTTCCCTGCTTGATTCTGTGTCCGGTTATTACCCGTTTCGATTGATCGTTCGTGAGAATATTTCACGGATTTCTACTTAGGGTTTACCGGGAATCCTCTTTAATATTAATACTTTCATTCTCCATCTTTCATTCTAACTTTCCATTTTATATTCCTTTAATCCATTCGTTAAATACTTAAGGCTATCAGTGTCCAGGGAACTCTCGGAGAAAATAAAAGTGCGGTTTTTCAGAATCCGACAGCTTTTACATGCACTTATTTTCCCCCTGGATCACTAATACGAACTCGAAAATCCGTTCCGAATACTTCTATATAGTGTCGTCTCATATTATTGTATACTCCCACCAAAACACTATTCATTCTGTATTCTTTACTTGTTCTCTTAGGGTTTTATAATTGTCCGTATTCCCTTTCGATCGTTCCTTAACCTTTTTACGGAACTACTGGATTAATCGTTATCGATCTGGATGACATGAGAGTATTCTCTTGCTTGAAGTTTCCATATCTTATTCCCTTAGAAGATAGATTATTCTTACCTATGTTGTCACCCTTTAGCATTCTTCAAGACATAAACATAATAAAGTCGAATTCCATTCATTCTTTCCCAAATATCAATTATTACATTGTAGCCATATCCACTATTCATTCTTACATCATTAAATACATAAAAGTTTTAATTCCACCCAAAATCTGGGTTCTTACAGTGAGTAATATCATTCTGGAAAGGTCTTTTCATTATCTTTGATTGTAGTTCATATTCCTATTGAAATTATGTTGTTAAACATTCAAAAACACCATATTTTTAAACTGATCAGGGGTTGATTCTGCTCTGGCAGCCCACGTTTGTTTCTTTTCAGAATTCGTTACTTCTCCATTTTTAACGAGCCTTTCCATTATAGAATGGTCTCGGAATCCTCTACGAGTTCTATGTTTTATACTTTTTCATTTGAGTTCACTTTTACATAGTAAATTGCTGTTCTTTGAGACTGGTTAAATCTGAGATCATAGTGTTTGTCTATCTAACTAAAAATAGACAACGTATTAAAGCTAAGCTTATAGCGAAAGGGATTAATTTCATATGCGTGCACAGTGAAAATTACAAATATTCTCTTGATTTTCTAAAATTTTAATTGTTTACCATTTTTGAGATTCTACATGTAAATTTGTGAAACTGCCATATGTATAAGTCGGTATGATTTCAGTAATATGACACTGCGGCTTTATAAGATCTCATAAAATTGAAATTCATCCGAAAATTATGTGCAATATTAAAATGGTCAAAATTGAATTGTACTCGTTTGGTTGAGTGAACATACTTGTGTATGATATTTACTATTGGTTTGGTACTCAAAATCACCTAAAATGATTTAGTATAGATTAAACAACACTTACAAAAGATTAATGGTGATTTCATAAGCTTTTGGATTCATTTGGTATTGAATATATAGTTTTGGATATTTTTGAAATTTTAGTAGATTATTTTGGAATTTGAAATTACTGTTTTTCTTTAAACTCTTTTGGACTGGACATATTGTTTTGGAACCTCTGTTTCGAACACTTTTGGATATAAATAAATTGTTTTGGATACTTTTGGAATTAGATAAACTGTTTTGGACACTTTTGGAATTAGATCAACGGTTTTGGATTCTTTGTTTTGAACTGCTTAAACCCTTTTGAAATCTAGTTATGTACTTCTTCTATTAACAAAATTGTGAATTGATAACTTTATCCTTATGGTTGGTTAATATATTAAATACTAGTAAAAGTTTTTGAACTTCCTCCATTCCCTGAAGTGAATGTGATAGTATTAAGAAATTAAATTTTATAAACCTTGTATGGTTATGATCTTCTAATATGAACTCATTTAATTGTATCCTTAATATATGCACAAGAAATATTTTATTGTTTAAAATAAAGATGACTTGTGTCAATACTATACAACAAAACATGAGCCATCCAAAGGGGGAGTATTTTATATATTGGATGTCTCATTACATTTTCTATATTTTATATTACGCAGAAAAACCGTTGAGATATGTATTAAAGTAAATCAAAAGTTTACTGATAACTTTATAGTTGGTATGACTAAACCATGCCGATTTTATAAATGATGTGAATATTAATTGAAATTTTATATGGATGTTTATCGAAGAACTAGAAGATTCTTCTCAAAATATATGTTAATAAGTCAAATTGATCATGGACTATATTCACTACTAAAAAAAGTAGAATAGACATCACACATTAGACATCGTTTACTAATGCAGCCGATGTCTAAAAAATTTTTAACATCGCAAATTTTAATACTGATGTCTTTATATACTTAAGACATCAATAGATCATAGAATCAATATCTTAAGATCCCTTCAAAAATTTTAGATCCTGCTTCCAATAAAAATTTCACTCTTCCTATCAAAATTTTAGATCCCGCCACTTAGCCAATTTTTGCTTCCCCCGTTTTTTACTCTCATTTTTCAGTCAACTAAAACAAGACAATTAAAACAAATGAAACAAAAACATTTTTACAACTCTCTCTCATTCACTCTCGAACCACCACCGTCAAGAACCCTAAAAACTCTCTCACTCTCTCTCAATCTTGACCACCACACTCAACAACCATCTCTCTTTCTCACTTAACAACTCTGTCTCACTTTCTCTCTTAGAAATCAAGAACCCTAGAAGAATTGAACTGGAAGAATTGAAGCTGTAGCTCTCTTTCACTCAAGAACACTGGAAATTGCTCTCTCTCACTCAAGAACACTCGAAGCCACTCTCTCTTACTGCTCAAATTCTCTTGAATCAGTTCGATTTGTAAAGGGTAAGCTTGATTTTATAATACAAGTTTTATTATTTCGATTTTATTACAAATTAGGGGTTTTAAATCGAAACCCTAAATTTCATTAGCTCTGTTTTGATGTAATTTTTAATTGGGGTTAATTAACTCGAAACCCTAATTTTTTACTTTATTTCACCTTGTTTTTAATTTGGAGTTAATTAGCATTTGTCATCCCTATCTTTTGTCTTTAATGTTTTTGTATGCTATAGGTTCGCTTATTCTTGATGGGGTAGATGTTACAGACTATCTAATATCTAGTGATTCAAAGGTGTGTGTATATATTTATATGAGATATGTGCTAATTGTTTACTTGTATGCAAATACACTAAAATTTACGGAATTTTGAAATGTGTTGAGCTAAGTGCAAAAAGTGGTTGTTGTTGCGAGGAGAGCTCACCAGGGTCAGTTTAGGTAGACAGGAGATCCTTATTTGACTCACTGTATTCATACAAAGAAAATTCTTGCTGTGTTGGTTCCTTCAACTGGAAAAAGGGTAAACTGTCTTCCTGTTGTTATGTAATCTTGAATCTTTTTGTTGTATCTTATACTGCTAGTCTAACTACTGTAGATGTGTTAAATAAATTTCTTTTTGGCCTTTTATCCTTTCTATCAGGCAATACTTGCTTTGTCCTCGAGATATATATACTCTTTCGTCCTTATAGTTAATTTACATTGTTGTACATTAATCAGCATGAATTAGATTCCTTGCTCCAACTGGTACATAACTACATATAAAATAGTAGGGATGAAAATGTTCCTACGATGACAATTCGACTCACTTGTATTTAAAGAAATTTGATATGCTGCAAATCTTTTGTTGATATTTTTCTATTTATTTTAGTAATGAGTTGCCACTGAAAATTTCTACGTTTCATGATCTCCAGGCAGCAGGTGTGAAACGTATTCTTTTCTCTGCGGTGTCCGGTGCCAGGTGCTAGGTATGTTATGCTTTGACCCAGCTTTTGGTTTTACAATGTCCTTTGTAGTGACTTGTAATATTGTAATGTAGAGTACTTTAATTGACATGTAGCGCTGTTACCCAATAAAGAACAATTGTAGAAAGGGGGTTGAAAATAATTGTATAAGATTTTCGACTTACAGCAGAAATAATAACACAAGTATGAATAAATAACAGCTTTATTAATTTTGATATAAAACTGTTACAAACTCTCTCAAGAAATTCTGATGTTTTTGAGAGCTGCTAGGTTACAAGATAACTCGTGTAAGCGATTTCAATTAAGTAAAACATAAACTGTGTTTATATACAGTACACAGCTACCCTATCAATTACAAGATATATTAAATCAATTACATACGACTCTTAATACATATCTTGAATGATAGCTGCATTCCTATAAATCAGGAATCGACATATCAATCTCCCTTGATTCCTGGACTGATGTATATCCTCGAGTAATCCTGATCAGCCACCAATCCTGATGATAGCCTAATACTGACGATGCATTACTGATGACATTAGCATCAGTATCTGATCAGTAATCCAGATCCTGACCATCACTTGAATCAATATCTAACAATCTCCCCCAATTTGTACTTTATGAAATAAAGCACAAATTCCTTGATTCAGTGATGTCAAAAACTCAAAACAAAATATTACAAGAAATCCTCAGGCTTAGTTTCAGAAATTCTCACAAAGAAATTACTCATCTGCAAGAAACTTGATAATAACTCTTCTTCTTTATCACCAAGAATTTGAATTAGCCTTTTCTTCAGATTTCTAAGTTCTTCATCTCCCTTACCAATCTGATAGATTCCGGCTCTGAGATTCTGAATTGAGCTTCTTGGTAAATCTAACTCTCCCCACAGTAAGTATGCAAGTTCTTTTCCACCAGGATTCAGAGATAGTTGTTCTTGATACAATATCACTTCTTTAACAGCTGAACCCTTTTGCATTTCAACTTATTGTCCTTCTGTATTCAAGTACATGGGAGTGTAATTACCATCATACCTTGATCCTCCTTCTAAATATCTGGACTTGATTGTTCTGAATATCATGGTACACCAGTTATTGTAAACACTGGCTTCTTTATCAGGGATTTGTCTATTTTCAAGCAAATAGAGAACATATTTTAGCTCTTTTGTTGATTTGCACAACACCTCATGAATAGACAGCTTCTTGACACTTTTGTCTTTCATGAAATACAGCAATTTCTCTATCTTCTTAGAGTTCACATTGCAAGCAACAATAACAACAGATTCTAGTTCCCAAAGATCATCAACAGTTAGTTCATCACCAAACCTTTTAATAAGAAAATGTTGATCTATTTGAGCTGAAGACATAAACTCTGCATCCCTAGAACCAATACCTCCTCGAGTGTAAGGTTTCAGTCCTAATCGATCAGATTGCATCCTAATCCATATTGGTGGTGATTTGTCAGACTTGGAAACTTTAGCTTTCTGAAGTCCAGGCGTAACCGAAGGTGGTAAGATTATTCCACCAGACCTAAAAATAGCTGGTCCAATGTACTTCATTTTATCAACATCTTTCCACTTGCCTCCTTTCTTTTTGAGCTATGGTTCATCAGGAATTTCCTCCTTAGGTAGTTTGTTGATGTCATACCACAATTGTTTATCAGACTCAAAAACTCTGCTCACATACTCATATGTTGCATCCTTAATAGATTCAGAGTCAGAAGCAACAATTTAAGTCATTCTTGCAACATTATCCTTAGATTCTTCAACAGCTTTCTTCCTTCTAACCAAAGGAGTTTCTTCTTCAACTATAACAGGTTCAGCAAATACATTTGATGATGGAGTGTTCTCAAGAGATAGTGGAGCTTTCTTCTTTGTGTTCTCAGTAACTTCTTCTATTTTGATTCCACTAGATCTTGTCTATCTTGTACTTGTCTGAACTGGTTTCCTTCCTCTTCCTCTGTTTCTACCTCCTCTGCCTCTTCCTCTTCTTGTAGCAGGAGCTTCTTTTTGTCTATCAATTTCCTCAAGAATCCTATTTTGTTCTTCTAAGATCTCATTAGTAGTCATGTTTGGATTTTCTTCAGAAGTTAAAGCAAGTGCCTTCTCAGCATGATACTGATGAACCTTAGCACTATTGTGATATACAATTTCACTATCACCTGTCCCAGTAGTAATCTTCTCTAATAGATGTGGAGCATCTTCTACATCAGTAATTAGTAAATCTTCATCACCTTCAAGAATTATGGGAAGTGTTTGCCTTTGACTTTGACCCGGTGACAAAAATTGTTCTTCTGTCAGGATTTGAGATTGCACCACTGTTCTTACTGTTCTGTTCCCAGATTCAGAAACATGAGTTGACTGCTTAGTTTGAGTTTGTGACTGACTTCTCCTTGTTACCAATGCAGCATCAGAGATTCCTGTTCCATGTGTCTATGTCTGAGCACCACCATCATTTCCAGAAGTATCATCATCCTTTTTTACAACTAGATCAGGTGTGCATTTTGTTTTGACTACCTTCTCCCCCTTTTTGACATCAAAATCATCAGTCAATAAAGATAAGATAAGATGGAGAGAAGATTCCATATTGTTAACTTTGGAAGTCAAGACATCAACTTTATCCTCTAGAGTATCCATCCTTTTGTGAACAACGGTACTTAAACGTTGAACCTGTGGAACAGTAGCAACTGCAGAATGATCCTGAGTGAACCGAGCATGAAACTTCTCATTATCAGTCTTAACAGATTTAATTTCATCTTTCAGACCCTTTGCTAGAATAGTAGTTGTCTTCAGATGAGCTTTGAGATTTGGATCAGAAAGCTTAGTAGCTATATGACTGGAGTGAAAAAGAGCATTATTGAAATTTATATCAGCAGTAGGTTGATTCCACTCAGTATACCATTCAGATCTCCTTGCAGCTTGAATATGTTCAGGAAGAAGATTGTTGTAATCTCCTATGATCTCAACTTGAGCAGCTGTAGATTTACCCATAGACTCCATAAACTTACTGGATGATCCATAAGTAGATCCTAGACTTGCTTTCATGACAGCATTAAGCTGAGCTGCTTTCGGATCATTATCAGCATCATCATCATCATCTGAGCTATCATTATCCTCAGGAATTCTATCATCCACATTTTCTTCAGGATTCATAACTCCTTTCAATTTTAAATCAACAGCAGATGGTACTGTTGTATCCTGAAATCCTGCATTCAGTTTAGAAACAATTCCTATATCTCTCTATTTCTCTAAAGTGATCTCATCACTTCTCACAACATCACCTAAGTTACTTTCAATAGTAACTGCTACCTCACTAGAAGTTTGAAACTTCTCACTCTGTTCTACCTCTCCTTTTGCCAGTTCAGGAGACTGCCTCTCTTTACTCTTCTTTTTCTCTAAGAGTTCACTCTCTTTCTCACAAGAAAAGTTCTGGCTCAACAAATTCAAAGAAATAAGAGGTGGCTGAGAAGAGTGGTCTGAAGTCATACAAATAGAGGTATCCCTTGTCTCAGGTCTATCTGTAATCATACTATCAGTAGTAAAAGAAGTAGAGATAGAAGTGTTACCAGATGAAGTAGTAAAAGATTCCATTGGTCTTGATGAGAGTGGTTGTACCAGAATATGTTGAGTATCATCAGAAATGGTATCAACAGTCTCATCATGAGCTATGCTTTCATCAGGAAGAGGGCTTGCATCAGTATTTGCTACTGATGGTTCTTGTGGAGCCAGAGGTTCAGAAGCTTCTTCAATACTTTGAGCCGAAGGTTCTTGTGTGCTTTCCTTAAAAACAGTTTCTATGTGTACAGCATCAAGTTCAGGAATATCTAGAGCAATGTCAGAAACCCCCTGTGCTGTAGAATCTATGCCTGCATCTTCACTTTGAGAAGATGGTTCTTGTGGGGCACGAATGTTCTTGTCTTCACCTTCCCTTTAAGAAAGTGGTTCTTGTGGGACCATTCCTTCAACAATGTCTGCACCCACACTTTGAGTGGGTGGTTCTTGTGGGACTGATCTTCAATAGCTGCTGAACTCCTTTGAAGTTCAGGTTCTTGTGGGCTTGATCCTTTCAGAGGTGAAGTGATCCTCTGTTTCTTCTATCTATGAAAAACCTTTGCTTCAGCTTGTCTCTTTATCTGAAGAGGTGTTGGTTTATGACCAAGCTGAGCAGCAATAACATTTACTTCATCCACGGACATCTCAATTATTCTTCTCTTTGGAGATGTAGGTTCTGGAGAATCAGAAATTTCAACAGTCTTCACAGGTGATGTATCAGGAGTAGAGATATCAGGAATGACAGATGTGTCAGGAACTGATGACTCATCAAGATTAATATCATCATTAAGATGCTACATTTCTTCAGGAATGTAACTCCATTGTATGTAAAGGACAAGTTAGGCCTTCCTAAGGGTTCACATACACCAAAAATAGCGGTATTCCATACCTGTATTACACACTTGAAAGAAACTTTGGCGGGTGCCGTTAAAGCATACTTAATCGGACTAGACGCCAAGAAATCCTGAATGATGTGAAATTCATTCGATAGTTCCTGATGGTCAAGAACAGCAACATAGTTGTTAGGAGCAAAAGTGACACCATTGATAACAAGCTTATTGTTTACAAACGATGAATTCCCCATTTTTATTGTGACTGAGAGAGATTAAAATTTTTGAGCAATTAGGGTTTATGTTCGCACAGTGATACAGAGAAAAGGCAATACTGATAGTTTTGAGAATAATGAACCAGTTTAGAAAACTAAATTGATTTTAGACAAACTAATGATTTCTTAAAGATAGGTGTTAGTAATCGATTTGTGCAAAATAAGTAATGGACCAAATTACGTGAGAGAGTGGTGATAACCGCACGCGACACGACTTACGATGTGTATCTATATGTATCAATGAATAAAACACACGCGCTCGTATTATTCAAGAAATGCATTTGTGATAATGATTAAAAATATGACAATAAAATATTTAATTTAAAAAATTAAATATCACTATCTCAAAATACCTGGTACCGTTAAAAACCAGAATACGAAGCGTTTCTTGACTTCGTTACTCACCCATCTCTATTTAACACCTAGAGACTTGTCCACTATCCCTTTAACTCTTCATTCTCTCCTGAAAATCAAAAACCCTTCACACAACACACCTTAAAACAATGTCAAAACTTACCATCAAGGAAAAGAATCTCCATCTCGTAGAAAAGAGAGATATCTTCAGTTACACTCATGAAGAGTTTGATGCCTTTGACTGGGAAAGATAACTTGAAACTTTATGGCTACAGATGGATGCTAGTCTTGAAGAAATCGAGAGAGAAAGACCTGCAAGAGTGATTGACATCGATGCTGCTCTTCAAGCAACATTTGCATGGCTTTCCTCTAAGGCATCCTCATCCAACACCACCAACCATTATTAATGAATATGTCATCAAAAATAACCTTATCCCTTTCAACTTCCACCAAAACAAAGTGGCAAAGATGGGATCTGGGATGGCTGCTAGCAATGGAGTGGTTTGGACTTCACTTTTTATTTTCCTGTTGAATAGATTAGTAGATAGAGAGAACAAAAAGATGTAATATTTGAATGTAATCTCTTTCTTATTATCAATGAAAAACTCTATTTCTTTAATCTTATTCAATGTGTTCTGCAATTTTTTTATGTTTATGAACTGTTCTTCAAAGAATTAAATCAGAGAAGTAAACATGAAAAGTAATTAAAGTAATCACATAAGTAACAAATTCATTAACAATAACCACAATTAAATCAGGGAACAGAACAATTTAGGGAATACTTGAATTATACAAATTGTACTGATAGTCGAACCGTTGCATCAGGATTTGATGTTTGATTAAAGTCAGGATTGACTTTTTCGTCAGTATTCGACATGCATCAGGATCTGACAATCATCAGTATTTGGTCTTCCCTTGTTCTCAGAAACTCTCATAGTTTACCATTCCCAATTCATTCACCAATTTTATAAAAGTAGCTTCAGGAAGTGGCTTGGTGAATATATCAGCTAGCTGTTGATCAGTAGGAACAAAATGGAGTTCGATTGTTCCTTCCAGTACTTGTTCTCTTATGAAATGATATCTGATACTGATATGCTTAGTAAGAGAATGTTGGACTGGATTTCCTGTCATAGCAATAGCACTTTGGTTATCACAATAAATAGGTATTTTTGAATATGACAAACCATAGTCCATTAGCTGATTTCTCATCCACATTATCTGAGCACAACAGCTTCCAGCAGCAATGTACTCAGCTTCTGCAGTTGATGTTGAGATAGACTTTTGCTTTTTACTAAACCAAGAAACTAGTCTTCCTCCAAGAAACTGACAACTGCCTGAAGTACTTTTCCTGTCAATTTTGCATCCTTCAAAATCAGCATCTGAATAACCACATAGATTAAAGTCAGACTCTCTAGCATACCAAAGGCCAAGTGATGGAGTGCCTTTCAAGTATCTGAAAATCCTTTTAACAGCAATGATATGTGGTTCTTTGGGGTTTGCTTGAAATCTTTCACATAGACAGGTAGCATACATGATATCTGGTCTACTTGCAGTTAGATACAAGAGTGAGCCAATCATACCTCTGTAGTTAGTTACATCAACTTCAGTACCTTGATCAGGATCAAGTTTTGTAGCTGTAGCTATAGAAGTTGAAGCAGTAGAACTATCTTGCATGTTAAACTTTTTCAGCAAATTCTTTGTATACTTTGACTGATTTATAAAGATCCCATCATCAGTCTGTTTAACTTGCAGACCTAAGAAATAGCTCATTTCTCCCATCATGCTCATTTGATATCTAGACTGCATTAGCTTTGAAAACTTCTCACACAATTTGGAGTTAGTTGACCCAAAAATGATATCATCAACATAAATCTGAACTAACAGCAAATCCTTACGATGATTCAAATAAAATAAGGTTTTATCAATTGTACCTCTTTTGAAACCACTTTCCAGTAAGAATTGAGCCAGAGTTTCATACCAGGCTCTTGGAGCTTGCTTTAGTCCATAAAGTGCTTTATCCAGTCTATAGACATGATCTGGATATCTAGGATCAATGAAACCAGGAGGTCGTTCAACATATACCTCCTCTTCCAATTCTCCATTCAGAAAAGCACTTTTAACATCCATCTGGAAAACTCTGAATTTCTTATGGGCTGCATATGCCAGAAAAATTCTGATGGCTTCTAGCCTTGCAACAGGAGCAAAAGTCTCATCATAGTCTATTCCTTCCTGTTGAGAGTACCCCTTTGCAACTAGCCTTGCTTTATTCCTCACAATAATGCCATCTGAATCTGTCTTGTTTCTGAACACCCACTTTGTACCAACAATTGATCTACCCTTTGGCCTTGGTACAAGTTTCCAGACTTCATTTCTTTCAAATTCATTTAGTTCTTCTTGCATTGCTGTAATCCAATCAGCATCCTTTAGTGCATCTTCAACTTTCTTAGGCTCCTCCTTTGACAGAAAGTTATTATAGAGGCATTCATTTTGTGTTGCACTTCTGCTTTTAACACCTGCATCAGGATTCCCAATAATTAAATCAGGAGTATGGCTTTTGGTCCATTTTCTTGCTGATGGTAAATCATTTCTTGAGTTGGATGCTCCCCCTGGATTGGTGTTAGCTTCAAAAGAGCTAGAATTATTAGAAGCTCCCCCTGAGATAGTGTTATCTCCTCCTGAAGTGATGTCAGGATTATCACTTGAATCTGTTTTTGATGAATCTCCTCCTGATGTTTGAGTTGTATCAGTACTGATGGTATTTTACTGTTGCTCCCCCTCAACATTTGCATTATTTGAATCATCATTAGTAATTGGTGTTTCATCAGGCATTGGTCGATCGTCAGGATCTGATGGAGTATCAGTATCTGACATTACTTCATCAGAATTCTTGGTAGCTTCATTTGCAAAGATCAAACTGTCATGTCAGTCTTCGGCAATTCTTGTTATCTTCTTATCATCAAAAGAAACATTGATAGACTCCATGACTATCCTTGTTCTTAAGTTATAGACTTTAAAGGCTCTTGTTGATGGATAACCAATAAAGATTCCCTCATCAGCTTTAGTCTCAAACTTTCCTAGCTGTTCAGGATGGGGTCTTAGATCAAAGCACTTGCAGCCAAACACATGTAGATGTTTCAGACTTGGTTTCTTCTCTTTAATCATTTGATAAGGGGTGACACCATGTCTATTGATTAAAGTAATGTTCTGTGTATAGCATGCTATGTTGACTGCTTCTGCCCAGAAATATGTAAGTACTTTAGCTTCCTCCAACATTGTTCTGCCAGCTTCAATAAGAGTTCTGTTCTTCCTTTCAACTACTCCATTTTGTTGGGGTATGCCAGGAGTAGAAAATTGTTGAACTATTCTTTTGTACTTGCAGAACTCTTCCATTACTGAATTCTTGAATTCAGTTCCATTATCACTTCTTAGAATCTTAACTTTGTACTTTGTGCCAGTCTCAATGAGTCTTACATGGTCCAAAAGTATCTCAGCAGTTTCAACTTTTCTGTGCAGAAAATACACCCAGGTAAATCTAGTATATTCATCAACTATAACTAGAGTATACCTTTTCTTACTGATGGACATAATGTTGACTGGTCCAAACAAGTCAAGGTGTAGCATGTGATATGGTTCAGCAATTGAGGATTCAGATTTACTCTTGAATGATGTCCTTCTCTGTTTGTCCTTCTGACAAGCATCATAGAGACCATCTGGAGTATACAACGCCTTTGGTAATCCTCTCAGCAAATCTTTCTTAACCAACTCATTGATGTTGTTGAAGTTGAGATGAGAAAGCTTCTTGTGTCAATTCCAACTTTCATCTACTGTTGCTTTACTGATGAGGCATGTTGAGGGACCATCAGTATTGGTGTAGACGTTGGCTTCATAAATGTTACCACGTCTTTGACCAGTTAAGACAATCCTTCCAGATGTTTTACTGATCACTTCAAAGTGAGTATCATTGAAGTTGACATGATAACCTCTGTCTATGATTTGACTAACACTAAGCAGATTGTGTTTGAGTCCTTTCACCAGAGTTACTTTTTCAATGATGACATATCCAATAATTATATTGCCATATCCCAAAGTTTGTCTAATGTTGCCATCTCCATAAGACACTGTTAGGCCAGCCTTCTCCTCAAATTCTGATAGCAAGGTTTTGTTTCAAGTCATGTGAATAGAACATCCACTATCCATGACCAACACATTTTTCTTTTTACCCTGCAATCAGAAACACGAAGAGCTCAGTTAGAATTTTTAAGAACCCACACTTGTTGGGTTCTTTTTGCATGCAATTTAACATTTTTAGCAGCAGAAGTCTTTTTAACAAAAGCAGTTCTGTCAGATTTAAATCCATCAGAATTTGCTTTGTCATTATCAGAATTATCAGATGCATGCTTAGTATTCAGACTCTTTGTTTTACCAGAATTTGCACTTTTATTAAACTTTGGCAAAGGATCATAATGATTGTAGTACAAACTATGGTATTCTTCACATGTGTAGATAGAATGCCATTTACTGCCACAGTGAAAACAAGGATTCTATGGTTTATAAAATACCGATCTATTCCTAATGTTAGACTTAGGAACTACAGTAGCCTTCTTTTTACTCCTCATGCAATCATTAGCAAGATGATTAGAGTTACCACAATTAAAGCATGTTTTCCTTGGTGCATTTGGAATATACTTATAATTATTCTCTTTGTTTATTCCAATTTTACCATTCCTGTTCCTCTTAGCAGTAGTGGTTTTCTCTCTATTTATCACTTCACAAATTCTATCTATCAGTTGTTTCTTAGACAAAAGACCTATATTTTTGACAGATTTAGACTCAGAATTTTGTGTAGAAGTAGAGTAGATTTGGGATTTTCTGGATACACATACTTAACAGGTTTTAATTTAGTCTTTGTTCTTTCTATAACATGTCTATAGCAGCAATCTCATCCACATTTACCATTAATGCATAGTTCACCTTTTCCTCTTCAAAGTCTGAGGAAGAGTCCATCCAATCCTTGCTTGATGAGATAAGAGCTTTGGTCCTGTCCTTTTTGCATTCAGTTGCAAAGTGACCCATTCCATCACAGTTGTAGCATTTGACTTTTAACTTGTCAAACTTGCTGCCTTTACTTTCATTCTTCTTGTACCTGTTCTTGTCAGTATTGAAAGGTTTCTTCTGAAAGTTGCCATGTCTTCTAGCCTTTCTGTACTTCATCTTTTTGAAGCCTTTGACTATCATAGCAACCATTTCCATCATGTCAGAATCAGTAGAGTCATCATCAGTATCAGTATCAGGATTGGCATCAGGATCTGATGATGAGTCATCAGTATTGGACTGAGCTACTCTACTTCTCCTTCTTGAAACCTCCACAACTTTTCCTTTTGATTTTGATTCAACATTCAAAGCAACAACCTTTTCTTTGCTGGTTTTCTTATTCTTCCTTTGTTGAACCTCAAGATCATGGGTTCTAGCATCCCGTAGACATCATCAAGAGACATAACATTAAGATCATACTGATGCCTAATGATAGAGGTTTGAGTATCCCACTCCTCAGGCAAAGCTCTAAGAAACTTGGTGTTCGAGTCCTTTGGTTCATACTCTTTACCCACCAGAGATAGATTATTCAATAATGTCATAAATATATCATATAGATCAGTGAGGCTCTCATCAGATTTTGCATCAAACTGTTCGTACTCTTGAATCAACAGAGCCCTTCCATTCTTTTTGATACATTCAGTACCCTGGCATTGAGTTTCCAAAGTTTCCCAGATTTCCTTAGCAGTTTTACATGCTATCACTCTGTTTGACATGACAGCATCAAGGCTATTATGAAGAATATTCTTCACCTTTGCATCTCTGGGTACTTCAGCCTTTTCCTCAGGAGTCCTCTCAGCCTTTGTCTTCTAAACACAGTGCTCAGGTATAGTATCTGTTCTAGCAACCAGTCTATTAGGGATATATGGACCATCATATATTCGATCGAGATAGTTAGGATCAGTTGCCTCCAGAGCCATCAACATCTTTACCCTCCATGTGGGGTATTCAGCCTTTTTGAGAACAGGGATTTTAATACTTTCATACTTGCTTGTCGACATCTTAAGATCGTTACTGATTGTAATTTATCAGTTTGCTCTGATGCCAGTTGTTACCCAGTAAAGAACAATTATAGAAGGGGGGTTGAATACAATTGTATAAGATTTTCGACTTACAGCAGAAATAATAACACAAGTATGAATAAATAATAGCTTTATTAATTCTGATATAAAACTGTTACAAACTCTCTCAAGAAATTCTGTTGTTCTTGAGAGCTGCTAGGTTACAAGATAACTCGTGTAAGCGATTTCAATTAAGTAAAACCTAAACTGTGTTTATATACAGTACACAGCTGCCCTATCAATTACAAGATATATTAAATCAATTACATACGACTCTTAATACATATCTTGAATGATAGCTGCATTCCTATAAATCAGGAACCGACATATCAATCTCCCTTGATTCCTGGACTGATGTATATCCTCGAGTAATCCTGATCATCCACCAATCCTGATGATAGCCTAATACTGACGATGCATTACTGATGACATCAGCATCAGTATCTGATCAGTAATCCAGATCCTGACCATCACTTGAATCAATATCTAACAAGCGCTAAGGTCAGTCGAGTAACATCTGAATTTGGAGAAGATTCATGTGCTGGGGACCAACTGTGGTAATCAAAATTTGTTTTAGCAAAATAATGATCACTGTTAGATATTTGATAAAATGGTTTGTCAAAATATTGACACTTATATATGCACTTACTCTGCAATAAAGAAACAATGAGATCATAGTTACCACAAGGTCAATAAGAATACTACACTTTAGAATTCTCAGCTTCTTGAATCTAGTTAATCTAGTTAATTAAATATCTCATAACTTTCCATTGTTCACTATACATCATTTAATAAAAATAATTAATAATCAATAGTTGGTAATTCTAAAATTACTATAAAGTAAAAGATTTAAAACACCAAGTCAAAGTACCCTTTGAATTACTCTTTATTAATATTAAAATTCTAATCGATACCTACTAATTATTACAATATATTTTTAGTAAATTCTAATCGATACCTATTAATATATTTTTGTTTATCCTAACGTGCAGCTTCATTGTGCATGAAAAGGCACAAGAATGCCAACTTTTCTATTCATTTTTGCTACTACAGGCTGTTAATACAGTTGTTGCTGGCATTCTTCACAATGTGGTAGATGATACCTGTGAATCATTGGACAGCATAGCGAAGGATTTTGATCAAGACATAGCAAAATTAATAGCTGGTGTTTCCAAGTTGAGTTTGGTTTATTGTGTCCCGCTTAATTATAAAGTTTATGCAATCTACATTGGTGGTCTGTTAATCAGCTTGCGCACATGTCATCGAAAGAGGTATTGCTATTATGCCTTAATAATCATTTATTTACATGGTTTGGTTGCTTCTTCTTTATTTAACTAAATAGTATTTTAAACGTCAGAATATATGCATGTTTTTGTATCAATATTCATTTTCCTCATGTTTGTTTTCATTTTATTTTGGTGCAGGCTACCATTTACTTTGGGATTTATTGGCAGTATGGTGGGCACCATTTAAGTTTTGATGGTGAACTATGTTCTTTTTGCACTGTTCTCCGTCGTGCAGGTAATAATCCATTCATTTTTTTCATTTAGATTTCTTTGTCCACTTTTATGTATTCAATTTTAAGTAATTATTAAGGTTTAGGAAATCTAGATAAGTACACCACTTACATTTTCTGATGTGAATTGTATATTCCATTTACTTTGTTTAGAAAATTTAGTTAACGCAAATCTTATGCGCGCTTTTCCTTTTAAGACAATGGTGAGTGGTTGCAGCGAATGTTTATGTTTTGCAGCGAATGTTTATGTTTTCAGAGAATTTTTAGTTACTAATTTTTTATGGTATTTTTTGTGCAAAGCATAACATAGTTTCAGAAATTGAGCTGATCCGCATGGACTACATCAACACAACTATGGAAAAGCTTGCCAAATCTGATGTGAGGTATCGCTTTGTCATCGATGTAGCAAACTCCTTGTCATCAACTGAAATGAATGTGTGTTTACAGAGGCATGACATTGAGCAGGAATACACACTTCTTTACAAGGCTGTGAAATGGCTGGACAGTTGGTGGTTTCCCCGGACCACAGGTATTCTACTTTTTTACATAATTTTGCTATTTTCCAGCAAGATGTACTTGGTATGCCTCTTTCATAATCTATGTGTTGGACGTTATTTAACAAATTGGTCATGCCTGCAATATTCTTTCTATATGTTAATAGTACCATGATTTGTACTTTTGGGTACATGGGTCAGCCACTTTTGGGTATATTTTGCTGATTCAACAATCAAAAATTTGTATAATTTTCTTTTACTTACTCTACAGCTTTTCATTTCGGTCTATCATGCAGCTACAACATTAATTGGTTTGCATTTTCTTATGACAACCTTGAGGAGTTTGCTGCAATGATGAAGTCTAGAATAGATTGGAGAAAAGCATAAAGACAGTATTCACAAGAACGATACAATAGTCTGAGCTAGTTTTTGTGGATGCTGTTTTGCTAGTTTTTGTGTATTGATGTACTAGTCATTCTTATTTGGGTATAGATATCTTTATTATTGTAAGCCATTTTGGTTTACTTTGTACATTGACTTGTATATAATGAATTTGTTTGGTAATGATAATTCAGTTTTGGTTATTTTGGTGTGAGACTGAGTTTTTGCTTGTTTCTGGTATTAATTTGGTGTGTATATATATATATATATATATATATATATATATATATATGAGTACAACAAGAAAAAGAAATCATAACATCGTCTAAAACTAATGTCTATGGTACCTTAGACATCGGTTTTAAAAAAAAACCAATGTAATAGATGTCTACAACATTGTCTAAAACCGATGTCTAATGTGACATTATACATCTGTTTTAATAATATCTACTGATGTTAATCAAGGATTTGACATATATTTCTGGAAAAAAACTGATGTATATGTGGAATTATTCTATGTTTGCCATATGTTAAATAACATCTAATACCAGTAATATAATAATTAAAAAGTTAACCTCATGCAGTTGAACAAAGAAGAATAGACATAAACATCAGAAATGTATTTATAACTGATGTGTAAATTGTTCCTAGACATCGGCTGGAAACTGATGTCTAAAATTTGGACTTTAGACATCACCGACAAAGACATCACACATGAATGTTGAAAGACATCGGTCAGAAACTGATGTCTATTGCAGTTTTTTTAGTAGTGTATATGGTTACATGTCTAGTTGTTATATGCTTACAACCTGAAGTTTGTGAGTCTGATTAATCAAATCAAGAATATGCATTTGGTGAGTCCACTACTCAAGTGCTCAATGAAATTTATCGTCCATTAAAAATTGTCGAATATATTATGGCTCATTTTAATTCACATCTAGCTATCTAATTAATCATAATTTCTCCCCGTCTTGAACAAATTTTTGGTCAGCTCGAATTGTTCCACCACAAAACTAAAATCGATGGTTAAATTGGATATACATTATACATGAGTGGTTATTAGTTTGGTACCATCTATGTGTATATGTTTGTGACTAGGTCTAATGTGTTTGTTTTCCCAAAATCAGGGGGAGAAGCTAAATAGCTGGTAATATGTTGGTTATCTTTGCCTCGTCTTGATCCTCATAGTAAAGAATATGAACAAGAAGTTCATTTATTTAATTTTTAATTGTTGCCAGACATATATATGCTGACCTGAAAGAATGACTATATTACATATACCAGCTACACATGCTCCAAATAAATATGCTCCAGAAGGACAACCTTAAGAAGCTGATGTGTCTAAAGAACGCCTGAAGCGTGATAGACCAGAGGGTTCCATAAAAAAATTACATATATCCTTAAAACAGAGCAGTGATTGATGATGGCTAAATTGAATAGTGGATAACTTTTGAATGATCTCCAGAAGAGATTTTAGACATGCAAATAATGATGAAGGTACCTGAAAAATTGTGAGATCTCAACACATTATGTCATGTCCAGAATAAAATGGAACCATTAATACTTGAGGTTATGGATAATAACGAGGATCAGAAAATTATCTCTTTTGAATTTAAACAAGATTGGCCAAAGATATAAGAAAATGATTAAATCGAGGCTTATTTGGACCAGAAGTCCGCACACCTGAAGTTGTCAATGTGACACACTTTAAGAAATATTATCTCTTAAAAGTAGAGAAATATTTTTGGAACTGCAGTTCACATACCTAAAAATGTCAAGTTAGTGGGATATGAATAGATATATGTGTAAAAACGAAAGATAAGCCCACGTAGTTGTACAATGATCTAGTCTTGATTACGAAGAGATATTATCTTGTGGTGGATATAATTATATAGTGAAAGTCTGGCAATATAAGATTGAGTATGTGTACATTTTACAAGACCCACTTGACATAATCTTGGAAGGATATAAATTGGTGGAAGCAGTGAATTAAATTCTCGAGAACTAATCAAATTATGAATGGATATGGACCAGAAGTCCAATGTTAAATTATTCCGGAATAAGATGTTTTATGTATTCTAAGATTATAGGTGATAACTCATAAAAATCTCTGGTTAGAGTGGATGGAAATTAGAATGTGTTTCTAATTGACATTCGAATGAGTTTCACCTCATAAACAAAATACATAGAGATTATTAGTTTATTTTCTAAGTTGTGAAGTTGATCTATTACTTTAGAATTTTTCTGAAGCAATACACATTTTGTGGGAGAAAAATAACTTCTTCCGTTAAGGAAGATTAGTCACCATTGTGAGGACTTGAAAAAGAAAATTATTGGTCCTAAAGTACCAACATATCATAATGCAGTAAGTACTAATTTATCTTGCTAATTGTACATGTCCCGATATAATTAATTAATAAATTTACTAGCATACTTTAAAGCATGTCCGATTTGAAGGAATGAGAATCTTAAAGGTACATAAAGAAAAATTTGATCTCCACTAACCTAAGGGTTAAACCGATTTTGGAGGTGCTAACGGTTTACTCTGTTTCACATAATTTTGATCCCTTATTAAATATGTACTATTATATGGTGGTGATATTATTATTTTGACATGCTATGAAATTAACAATTGCAGGTACTTCTTGAAATGATATTGTGATTCTAAAACTTATGAAGATTGGTCGTATTGGTGATTCGATAAAACACAAAAAGATGTGATTTATTATGGATTGAAGCTCTACAAACTTGATAATGTGCTGGCTACACAACTCAAAAGATTCATTGGTCAAGGCGTTGCGAATAACTGCATTTGAGAAGTTTTTAACCTCATCAACTCAAAGATGTTATGCAATATTATCATGAGGGGGAGACTATGTGCGCTGCACTCTTTTTTCCTTAACCATGGTTTTTCCTATAAGGTTTTCCTTGTAAGGTTTTTAATGAGGCAGCTTCACGTGCGCATTATGGAATAATGTTCTTGTTTCCTTCACTTGGTTTTTTACCCACAGGGTTTTTCCAGTATGGATTTAACGAGATATTATTTCATATAACGGACATCCAATGGGGAGTGTTATAAAATATAATATTGTGGATGTCCTTTGACCTTTCATGTATAAGACTTTTGGCTTTTCAATCCTTAGACTCTTAGCTTTTCATCTACTTGTAACTTTTGACCTTTTAGTAACTTGTAACATTTATCTTGTAGCCTATATAAAGGCTTGTTGTATGATTATTTTAGACACACCAATATATGAATAAGAATGATCTCCCTTATCTTTCTATCTAGTTTTCTCTGATTCTCTTTATATGTATATATTATATAACAAGTCTTTATTATTAAAGTTGATATTGTGCAAGTTGAAATAATTGTGATCCATGCTTTAGTTTGCGGAAAGTTCTCCCTTCTTTTCTTTTGTAGTGTCTCTCTTTTGTTGGATATTATCGAATCATTGTTCGGCCAAATATTAAAAATTTAGTAAAATTTGGCTTGGTGCTCTAATTTAAAGTAAATTAAAGGATTTAAGGTAACTAAATAAGTTTTACAATAATTAAATTTTCACTAAAACTAGTTATTGTACAAGATCTTTTTGTTTAGATAATCCAGGGGTGAGAATATCAAAACACTACCTTAACTGCTTTTGATTTGTAATATGATTTATTAAGAAAAAACCCGAAAGTAAATTGGAAATATTTCGATTAATCCGAAAGAAAAATGCTAGAGGTACCAAATTGGGTACCAAAAATTGTTACAAAATGACGTGGCATTGTTTTGATTGGTTATAATTGTAATGGACCTGCCAGGGTCATCCAATTAAAACATCCCAAAATGCCATGTCATTTGGTAACAAATTTTGGTACCCAATTCGGTACCTCTAGCACTACTCAATCCGAAAATGACCTGAAATGATCCTTTTACCTCCACGTCACTAATAAAATAGAAAAAATGTTCCGCGTGGACAGCCCACATCAGAAAAAAAAATACAAACGCCCAGGCTGTCATCTGTAGAGCACAACCACTTGTATGTGTTTTAGTCAGGTGTCCCCTTTCTACCAAACCCATCTTCTCACTCTCCTTCCTATTCCCCCTCTAACCCTCCTATTTAAACACTCTCATTTACTCGCTCATTTTCATCAAACACATTTCCACATTTCTTACCCTTAACCCAAAAAAAAATGGCTTCTACTAGCCTTAAAACGCTCCTCCTCCTCTTCGTCTTCTTCGCTATCACTCAAACATCGTTTGCCACCCGAAACCTCACAGCTCTCGTTGTTGAAAAACCTGTCCCAACGAAATACCACAATGGTCCGCTACTTAAAAGAAATGTTACTATTAATTTGGTATGGTACGGGAAGTTTACACCAACCTAACGGTCTATAATTTTGGATTATATTAATTCTCTTAGCTCAAGTCGGCCAGTGCAATCCCCGTTCGTTTCAGCTTGGTGGAATACAACCAAAAAATATAAATACGGTCGCGCTGCTGGTGGGACTATTTCGGTCGGAAAACAAGTACTAGATGAAAAATATTCAGTCGGAAAGTCGCTTAAAAATTCACATATTATATTACTTGCATCGCAAGTTCCAAGAGCTCATTCGGTCAATGTTGTGTTGACCGCTAAAGACGTTAGTGTTGAAGGATTTCGCATGAGCCGATGCGGGTCTCATGGGTCGACTAGTGCCCGTGGAAAGGCCCGGTTGAGTTACGCATGGGTGGTTAACTCCGAGACTCAATGTCCAGGTCAATGTGCATGGCCTTTTCATCAACCTATTTATGGTCCGCAAACGCCTCCGTTAGTTGCGCCTAACGGAGATGTTGGAGTAGACGGAATGATCATAAACTTAGCCACTGTTTTGGCTGGATCCGTTACGAATCCATTTAATAACGGTTATTTTCAAGGTCCCATAACGGCTTGTAAAGGGGTATTCGGGTCGGGTGCGTACCCGGGAGATACGAGTAATGTGTTGGTTGATAACAGTAGCGGCAAACACTTAACATTCAGATTATATACTAATCAAGTTTGTTTGTAGTCGGAATTGCTCCGATCGTTAATGAATTATAACCAAATGTATTTCATTACGTAACATTGAATCTACACATAGTTCTGGGTTTTAAATCTCAGATAATAAATGAATTTCTTTGAAGGTAGTGACTGAATAAAGGCAACCAACTGAAATTAAGTACATTGGCCATCAACATGAGTTAAATTGAGTAGCTGACCTTATGGAGTTCTTCTGCATTTCTTTAATCTTATGTAGGGCTGCAAACGAGCCGAGTCGATCGAGTTTTTACCGAGTCGAGTTCGAGTTTTTTTCTACCGAGTCAAGCTTGAGCTCGATTATCTTAACGAGCTTTTTTTTCTTGCCAAACTCGAGTTCATTAACATTCGAGCCGAGTCGAGTCGATAATGACCTTATCAAGCCGAGTCGAGCTCGAGTCGAATTCGAGTTTTTAAATTTTTTTTTGGTTAATTAATTAAATTTTAGACTTGCAGGATCACTTGTAAATTGTAAATTATAATCGTTGGCAGTAGTTGTAGTAGTTGTAGGAAAAGAAACACAAGACAAGATAGGAATGAAAAAAGAATAAAAACTACGTAGAGAAAAACAAAGGTGTTTGTTTATGTAAAACAGAGAAAATAAAAGAGAGTTTCAGTTATATTAGAACAAAGAACGGATACAAGGTATTTATAGGCTAATAAACAGAAAACCTTATTGTATTGCTAAAATAATAAAAACTAAAAACTAAAATTAAAAAAATAAAACATATTATTTTTTTATTTTTATTGTATTGCTTAACGAGTTCGAGTCAGGTATCGAGTCGAACCGAGTTCGGGTCGAGTATCGAGTCGAGTCGAGTCGAGTCGAGTCGAGTCGGACAACCAAAAAACTCGGCTCGACTCGATAAGCTTATCGAACAAATTTTGATGATCGAACTCGGGTTCATTAACGAATCGAGCCGAGTCGATCGAGTTTTTACCGAGTCGAGTTCGAGCTTAGCTCGGTTCGTTTACAGCTCTAGTCTTATGCATCATGCCACTGTACCACCTGATCCTGTATTCAGGGGAAAACGTTAATAAATTTTATAAACACAAAAGTACAATGAACAATTAATTAATCAACTGAATCTGATTCAATAGTGTGTTGCAGTCACATGCATCATGCATTTCCAAAAGAAGATACACACATCATGACACCCGCTTCTCAAATGAGCAACGTGTTCTTGTTTTAGAGAGTTTGAGAACAAGTTTAATACTTGTAATAAACTTTAATATGGAGTAAGATATCGTAACATAAATGAAATTACGTTCTATAAAAATATTTGCAACGCTTTCTTAACGATATTTCTTTAACACATTATGTATACCTAGGTCGATTATGAACATCATTTCCTCCATTTCTTTGCTCTGGTTTACTAATTCTTGCTAAGTATCATATATGCATGCCTTGCATGAATTTGTGAATTAATATACAAACACAAAGATGTAGGATTTGAAACACCTGGTATCAAGCATGCAAATCAAGCCATGTACCATGTGGACTATCTCCTTGGTCGGTTATGAACCGTAAAATACACAAAATATAACAATCATTCTAGGAGACGTGGGAGTCTTGCCCTTTGGTTCCGCCTTCAAGGCCCAACACTGATACTGCAGTAGAAATTATAAACAAGTCCGAGTAACATAGATATAAGTCAATAAGTCATAAAATATATCATTAATATTCGATTCCAACTTTCAATTTTAGCTAGTCTCACAGCGTTAGGCAAGGACATACATCACACTTATCATCTAAATAACTTCTACTACCAAGAAGCAACCAAGATGCCGTGGAATGATTTAAATGTGAGAGAGATCGTGTTAGAATAAAAAATAAAGATCTAGTTGGGCCTTGCTCTAACACCTTAAGGTTTTAGAGCGACTGGTTACTCAAATTGGTATTAGAGCTCAGGCCACCCCAAAGATGGGCGCCCGTGATCCACTCTTCAACGCATAAATGAGCTTTCGAATGAGGAGGAGTGTTAGAATATAATATAAAGATCCAGTTGGGCCTTCCTCTAACATCTTAAGGTTTTAGAGCGATTAGTTACTCAAATGATCGCGTGTACGTATTAAGGTAAACACTTCAAAATTACATTGTTTAGGATTAGACCATGGAAGACAGACTACTTAGCTTTTATTGTTTTAATGGAATGAGAGTGTCTGGGGCCTTTATAGAAACAAATCAACAACTAATGTGTACAACTTGCTAGTACTTTTGGACTGACCTGTGGTGGGTTGTTGGGTCCGATATGCATTCGGTTGTAGGCTTGGATTTTATAATCGGTCCTGAAATATCGGGAACCCCAAACAAAAAAAAAATGTACTTGATAATAAATCAAAATCAAATATCATCTTTGATGCTTCTTTTATCTTCAAGTGTTTTGGTGTTTCTATTTCAAAAAAATTATGCTCTTGCCCTACTCGTTCTATTTCATGCCGATTTTACATATTTTTAATTTTTTTTCTTGTATATTTGAAAATTTGTGCCCCTAAAATGCTATATTTTTTGGTGCCCCCAATCGGTAGCATAAGCGGCCTGGCCATAGGACTAGCTCTGGTTTTATTTGTAGAGTTGATATCAAGGCCCAGTTTAATTTTTCTTTCTGAAATTTTATTAAAAAAGTTGAACATGTTTGTAAACAGTAGGGTTTCACGAGTTGTTGGGTCCTGGAGACTTGTAGACATAGAGGAGGACTTGCTTTATGTGGAAGGGGGAGAATAAAGTTGATATCAAGGGATCAAACGAAAACTTTATAGATTTTGAAATAGTTATGGAGTTGGTGGCACGATGGAGATACATTGGTTTTTATGGGTACCCAGGGTGACATAAACGATATGAAATATGGATTTTTTTTAGGGATTTAGCTCAACTATCTAGCCTTCCTTGGTGTGTGTTAGGAGACTTCAATGATTTAATTTATGCAAAAGAAAATTTTGGAGGGCTTGCTCACCGAATGCATTTGATGGATGATTTTGTGAAGTAATAAGTGAATGTGCCTTGCATGACTCGGGGTTTACAGGCAGTCTTTCTACATCAAAATGACAGGGGTACTGCAAAATGGGTGCAAGAAGGACTTGATAGAGGATTGACAGAGGTAAAGGTTCTCGATGTATCCACTTCAGATCATCTTCCTTAATTTTTTCAGCTTAATAAAAAAGTCCATGTTCCTAAAAGCTGAAGATTTAAGTTTGAAACTATGTAGCCCCGAGAGAGATTGTTTGAAGATTGTCAAAGCAAGCTGGAACGAATTACAAGGTACTGGCATCCTTCACAAAAGTAAGAAACTGTGGGCACAAAATTAATAATTGTGGGCACAAGTTGGAGGAATGGGTGGTGGCATTGTGAAAGAATTCAAAGAGAAGCTACAAAATTCCTGAAATGAATTAAGAAAATTTCGAGCATGAAGAGATGCTTATGGGGTTCGAATGTACAACATAGTGAGCGAGAATTTCATGAATTGTTAAAAAGAGAGGAGGTTTTATTTGCAAAAAGTGTGAAGAAATTCTGGTTATGAGAAGGAGACCAAAGCCTCGGTTCTTTCATAATTATGCATAAAGTCGTAGAGGAAATAGTAGAAGAAATAATAAATTGAGTTGATTAAAATATAAAGAAAGTGATTGGAATAAAGAAGCAAGTGATGTTCAACATATTATCAATGATTATTTCTTCAATTTATTCAAAGCATCTGGTACCACAGGAGGCCTAAATGAGAGAGAAAAAGTTTCCATAGTTAGAGAGGAACAAAATGAGTCACTTATCTTGCCTGTTATGTACAACCGAGGAGGTGAAACAAGTTATTTTTTTCATGCATTCAGACAAGGCACCGGGAAGGTGGAACCCAACGATTTGAACCTAGCATTTTACCAAACTTTATGGCCCAAAGTTGGAGTGGATGTGGTGAGATTTGTTAACCAATTCATTATTTTAGATAAAATGCCTGAAAGTTTTAACCATACGTTAGTTTGCTATATCTCAGAAATTAACCAGCCTGAGCAGATTACATATGTGCGACCTATTTCCTTATGCAATATGTTGTTCAGAATTCTTTCGAAAGAATTGGCAAATTAAACAGGCAAAAATTCATGTCTAATATTGTTGATCTCAATTGAGCGAAGTGCGTTTGTTGAAGGGCGTCTCTATCCTGATTGATAACGATTTAACTACTTTTGAACTAAACCATTATATAATGCATTATAAGAAATTCGTACTCATTTATTAAAATAAAATATAAAAGTAGAGTTGGCAAGTGTCATCTTCAAAATTATAGTTTATTGTAAATTATTAAAGAAAAATACAAAACATGAAAGAAGGAAAATAATTTATTAGCTTCCCAATAGTTTGAAGAGAGATACTGTAAAATTCAAAAACTAGGATGTACATGAGTATTGTTCAAAGAATAAACCACCTAAATGTTACACCAATCCCTTGGTTGTTTGCTTAAGCATGTTACTTATCTTGCATGATTCAAATATGCTCCTTGATAGACATTGATAATTGCTCTCATCACCCTAGTACGCATCGAACATCCTCGTCATCTTCAGTATCATCCTCTTATTATCATCATCATTTTTGTTACATATCATCTTCAGAATCTTCTTCCCTATATACAAATTTGAACAATATATTTAATCATCATGATTTTTTTAAATAAATGTGAAGCTATATTAATCAATTTAAGTGTGTTAGCAAACATGCTTAGTTATTATTGTTGTATATCCAGCTTCCGTCAGGCATTTGTACATAACCCCCAAATTGCGGAACCTATAAGTTCGATATTTATATTAACAAAATTTAAACTTAGAAACTATAGAATTATTATAACATAAATCATATTAAATACCTGTTGATTTATAGGCACTGTGGAGACATTTCCAACCTCATTTGCATCACCGCCAAATTGAACGCTTGCCAGCTACATGCACAATAAAAAATTCAAATTGTTTGTAAGCAAGAGAAATTTTGAAAGTGGTGTAACATCTAAATATACAGCATATTATACATGCCTGTTGATTTGTATTTCCTAATTGATATGCATCGAAGGAGTTCAATAAGTTTTGATCCAATTGCATAATCTACACACAAAATCGAAAAATTAAATTGCTGGCCCAATAACAAGAGAAATTTCAAAATTGGTGCAAAATCATAATATCGGCATGCCTGTTGATTTTTATTTCCTAACTGATATGCATCAAATGAATTCCATAAGTTTGGATCCGGTTGCACCATCTACACACAAAATCGAAAGATTACATTGTTGGCTCAATAACAAGAGAAATTTAATTTAACGCTTGCCAGCTACACGCACGATAAAAAATTCAAATTGTTTGTAAGCAAGAGAAATTTTGAAAGTAGTGCAACATCTAAATATACAGCATATTATACATGCCCGTTGATTTGTATTTCCTAATTGATATGCATCAAAGGAGTTCTATAAGTTTGGATGTAATTGCATAATCTACACATAAAATCGAAAAAATAAATTGTTGGCCCAATAAAAAGAAAAATTTCAAAATTGGTGCAAAATCATAATATCGACATGCCTGTTGATTTGTATTTCCTAAATGATATGCATCAAATGAATTCCATAAGTTTGGATCCGATTGCACCATCTACACATAAAATCGGAAGATTAAATTGTTGGCTCAATAACAAGAGAAATTTAAATGGTATAAAATCATAATATCGACATGCCTGTTCAATATTCATTCCTGATGAAATTCCAAATGGATTAGTGCCAAATGGACTTCCAATATCTGGACCATTAAGTTGCACATTTCCCATCTATGCATAATTTAAAACAATCATTTAGTGGTTTAGTAGTAGAAATGATATATAGATAAGAAATTGAGGAAGTATATATTACCTGTAGATCAGCATTATTGAAATTGCTTTCATCGAATTGAATATTTGTACCTTCTGAACCCACATTGAATGGTTGTCGAGAGATGAATTGATTACGAATCGAAATAGTACCACCAGAAGATACAATATGATTTGTTGCAGGAAACATACTAGTTCCTCCAGTAGATCCCCCATTGACATCACTCTGAACAGTATGGTAGTTCAATTGTGGCACTGCAGTATGGTGGCTCGATGTAGCTACATCTGGAGCGCTCTGAAACGTAACACCACCACGATTTAGTGTTTGTGTAGCTACATTCACGGTAGAAGATGTGTGGTTGTTTGACATCAATACTGCATCATTCCTGCTCATGCTCGAAGAAGCCTCTGTAAAAATGATGGGCATATCTCATCATAGTTCAATATGTACTTGACGTAATATGTTTTATATTATTAGTTTTAATTATAAATTAACTTACCAACTTCGTTGAATGGTGGTAAGGGCAGGGAAGCTGGAATAGGAGCTGCTATTTTGCCGATCCTTCGTTTTTCTCGAAGTTGATTAAGTAGAATTACATTGGGATTTCCTCCTACAATTGTTGAGTAATAATTAGAATCAATCCAGTACTTTGAAGTTTCATCAAGACTTGTCTTGCCATCCAAAACCCTTTCCATGAACTTCCGAAACTTCTGTATTTTTCATGTCAATCCCATAAATCATTACAATATAACTAATTACAGAGATTACATTTTATACAATTGGAAATTAAAGTATCATACAGTAATTAATCGCACACATAATTCAAAACGTTATTAAACTTAAATTAATTTTATCTTAGGCCAGAATATCATAGAATGTTGTATGTTAATTAAATTGACAAATATTAAATAAATGACAATTTTAGAAAACCTGCAAATGGCTAGCCACTTGTTCACGGTCTAGTGTAGGTAGATTCATCACTTCCAAAATTTTTCTTTGAACAGCATCTGCAAACAAATTCATTATTAATCAGATGTACTACAACTTTTCTTAATTGATAATATGCATAAGATGTAAAGCTTACCTCCAATACCAAGATTAAAATAGTTCCACAAAGCGATTATGGAGCTTTGCGGGCCAAGTAGGTTTTTTAATCTTCCTCTCTATATCAATATCAACAAATTACCATCATTATTAGTACAATTACAATAAATATATACATATATGAGATAAGTTAAATTCTATAAAGAACTAAGTCTTATATGTATAATAAATATATCTTTATCTAGGAGATTCTTAAATTTTACCTGGTGACCCTCCTTCTATATATGTGCTAGGAGATGAGGAAATTTTTCTTGGTACACCAGCTTCATTGAATCTTTTTCAAGCACTTTTTTCTCTATTCTTCCACAATATAGAGTATTGCCAAAGGTATTTCACGTCGTCTATCTTTAACGGCTTTAATAAGTAAGTTGGGGCTCCGTTACTGAGTCCCATGCATATGACCTCAGTCTTGTCATCTGCAGATATCACTGTTCCTCACAAGTTTAATATTTAATATTATAAATATGAGAATTTTTAACGAAGAATAAATTAGTGAATGATTTTTTATAACACATATAGGTTAATATACCTAAAATAACAATTATATAACTTTCATTTGAGCTAATTTTGATGTGCCCATAAACTAATTCAAGTGGGAGATTATGTATATATAGGAGCTTACATATGACAGGTATGTTAAAATTATTATTAACATGTTGCAAAAGTTCGAAGCCATCCATGTCCGGCATGTGTACGTAGGCTAAAACCATATCATACGATAATTCTTCATCATCTTTTTGTTCACCAAGTAAACTCAATGCTTTAAAAGCATGAGTCACCGCCATCACTGAAATTAAAAGAATCATTAGTGGTTGATAGTGTAAAAATTTTATTGTCAAGAAAAAAAAAGGACATATATAACAAATATATAACAACATTGTAAAATCCTTTTCTTTTAGTACTAAAAGTGAGGTGAATATTTTAATCTAACTAGTATATGATATTTTAACAACTGATAATGAAAGAAAAAGTTTATCTTTTCACCTAGCAAAAAAAAAAAACTTTGTCAACATCACTAAATTCTAAATAGATTATATTGATAAAAAAAACATATTCATAATAAAAAGTCATCACCTTTACAATTTGAGTACAAGTATTTATTAATATACAACAAAATAAAATTTTTTAAGATAACATCTAGATGTAGATATAAATATAAGACAAAAATTATCGTAAAGTTATCCCTCTATAATACCTTTCAAGAAAAATAGTCATTTCTTAATATACATA
Source organism: Saposhnikovia divaricata (assembly GCA_036435485.1). NCBI lineage: Eukaryota > Viridiplantae > Streptophyta > Magnoliopsida > Apiales > Apiaceae > Saposhnikovia > Saposhnikovia divaricata. The sequence continues at coordinate 134,620,172 of CM071595.1, forward strand.
TGCTTTCTTTTGCAGTATTTCAGAGTACATTTTGATTCTAAGTAATAAAATTTATGAATTAATACACAAACTTTATTGAATTAATCAAAGCCGGAGCTAATAATAAAAAAACATACACACACGCATAAAACACATGATAAAAGTAACCAGAGAGATGCAAAAGGTTATTATCGAGATATCCAATAAACTGCACATTTCAAAACAAATCATTTAGATCATGACATCAAAAACAATTATAACTTTTTATCGTAAAAGTTTACAAAATTTGATAAATGATAACCTTTATAGTTGCATCTATTGAGACAGGCTTCTACAATCGTTAAACATGTTGCATCATCATCCACAACTAAAATCCTGGACATTTTCCTGTATAGCAAACTATTGGAATACCCAAATTTTCTTTATTTTCTTAGTATCGAAGAATGCTATGGAGAGGTTGATGATAGCAACGCATAATACTTTAATTTATAGTTGCAAGATGCTGTTAATAGGAAGCAACGCCTAAATTAAATTCAACTTTATAGAATATATTGAAATAAAGTTAGATCGAATTTCTTTGTACTTTTTGTAATAAATTACTGGATTTTAATTTTAAAATCCAAAAGATATCTCTAAATAGATTTTAAAGATACGGATACTGGCGCGATGTATTAAAATTTCTGCACTACGGTTTCATATCTTTTAACATCCTATATTTTTTAATTCCCGCAGATTTGCTTTTCGCTGTTTTGTTATCTCAATGATATTACAGGTAGTAAAATTTTCATTTGTCAACGTGGACTTAAGAGAAAAATTCTCTAAATTATAGTGAAAAAATATTACTATGCTATAGGTAGTTTACTAAGAGTTAAGTTCTATGAAGACCAACATTTGAGTGAAGACCGTGGAGACCATATACATTATGCACTCAAAACATTGCAAAATATATATATTTGCAAAGAATGTTCAATAAACAATATTATTTCATTCAAAATCTTAAAAGTCATATATGATTTGCAAGCAGGACATGTTTTGAAGAATAATACGTTCTGCAATATTTTATTTGCAGAACATACATGATTGTCAATGTTTTTAATGAAATTTGCATGTAAAACATATATGATTTTCAAGATTTTCGATGAAATAAATGAAATAGTGATTTTTGTAGAACATAATTTTCAAAGAATAAGTTTTTGCAATATTTTGATTGATATATGGTCTCCTGTCTCCACTAAAAATGTCGGTCTCCATAGAACTTAACTCAGTTTACTAATTCATTTTATTTCTTCAATTATATTATTTATATTATAAATGACAATGGAGTGCTCCTGTTTCCATAATTTTAATATATGTAGTAAATATCATAAATAAAATTCTATTAATCTTTGGTTAAATACCATAAAAAAAAAATCTAACTAATCTAGCTAGATTATGTTGTAGTGGAATGTAATAATGTGAAAATAAGATATACATATACATATATTATCATTGTTAAAATTGAATAAATAGATAATTTGTGTTATGCTCAAATCTTGGTATAGATATTCAACAGGCCTAATGGGCTGTAGTAGCAGTCCACAACTTATAATGGACCTAAAGAGAAAGACTGGATCATCAAAGCCCAATACCGGGAGCTAGACCAAGATAATATTCACCAGATATCAAGGTCCAGTGTTGAGTCATATGCTAGCTGGGCCTCGAGGTCGCATCCTCATATATAACAGGCTTCGCTATATGACATGTATTTACATATGAAGGCTCATGACTAAGCCCAGTGAGGTCGCTTGGGTAGAAGTATCTCCGTACCTGGGACCGTCTCGCATGACTAAGCCGAGTGAGGTAGCATGCGAGGCCCAGTGTAGACTCTCCATTAGCCTCGTACAGAGGCCTCACGATTCTAGCATCATGTTAGCCATAGGTAATTTTTATTGTCATGGGTCATGAGCAGAATTAATGGACTATTTGCATCAGCCCATAACGTCTAGTGAACTTGGGCCAAGATGGACCTCTAGAAACCCTAGCCCATTTAGGTAACTTGTTCTGCAAGAACTACGTGTGACTTGATTCCCAATAAATAGGATACGTAGGCCTCTTGTTAGGATTGAGAAACCGTTCACCCCTGAAATAACAACAAACAAGATCAGCCACAAATATTCAATAATCCTCTCCGTATTCTTCGTGTTCTTAGCAAAATATTCTTATTTTGCTCCGTAGTTCCAACAACCTCCATAAATGTTATTATAAAATATTCTCCCTATAACATTTGGCGCTAGAAGGAGGGGCTAGTCATTGAATAGGGAGATCGATGAATAAATTGAACAAGAAAAAGAACGGAGTTAGTAACGGGGAGACCCCGGGGTCGCACAAGACACACAAAGATGACCCCCCAGACACCTATCACCCAACAGGTAGTGGTGAATATCGAAGTCATGGCCTTTCTTAAGGGTTTTGGCAAGCAAGTGACAGCTGTGCAGGAGAGGATGGCTAGGGTTGAGAAGCGATACAGCTCTAGAGTTTCGAAGAAAAATGCAAGAAAATTGTCCCAGAACTTATCAGGAGGAAGGAAGTAAGGGTCCCACCAATAAGTTCGTCGATGATTTTGATGATGTCGTCACTGATCAGACGAACCCTGACTTATACGAGGAGCCTGACTGGGCGGAGGAGGAAGACACTCTAGAGAATAAAGAGGGGTCGCACAACTAGGCCACCTTGTCTGAAGGAAGAATAGTTATTGTCTTTGACCGTATTGGGAAAAAATTGACTAAACACGATCTCCTCCTCAAACTAGAGAAAATTACTGCTGATAAGAAGGTAGAACATTCCCAGGGCCATGGTTCCCACCCAACCTGTCTCCTCGTCGAGATCTTGAACGGTCCTATAGTCGCGATGACGGACCCCCTCTCTTCGTGAGCGATCTGATAGTCGCGATGACGGATCCCATCATTGCGATGACAGACCCCCATCTCAATGTCGAGATCGTGAGCGGTCCCATCGTCGAGATGATAGACCCCCGTCTCCTCACCGAGATTATGAGCATCTTCAACACGGACCCGAGCCAAAGGATTGTAAGAATGAGCAAGAAGAGTCTAGTGCTCAAAAGAAGACCCAATCCCACTATGGTAGTAATGGGGAAGGACAGAAGAAAGTGGAGGATATGGAGGCGAAGGTTGGAGCCTATAAGCTTATGAAGTTGAAGAAGGCCTTAGATGCGATGAATGCTGAGAAAGGGATCTTCAGTACTATTGGTTTGTCCTCACCCTTCACCCACGAGATTTGGACTACTCCGTTCCCCAAGGTGTTTCGAAGAAGCAATCTAGATATGACCTATAATGGAGATTCTGATCCCGCAGAGTTTGTTATTCGATTCAACAATGAGATGGATGTGTACCAGGTCTCACTGATGGCTAGGTGCAGGCTATTTGTAGCCTCATTGAGGGGAAGTGCCCAGTAGTGGTTCTCCAAGTTAGGGTCCCCGTCACCATAGACTTCTAGGAGCAGTTTCTGGTTATCTTTATTAAACAGTTCCAGTCCTCAGTGCTCTATGCACCTCCCGTGTCCACTTTGGCTAACATAAAGTAGAAGGAAGGGGAGACCCTGCAAGATTACTTTAAGAGGTTTAATGTTTAGGTCCCACGGGTGCAAGGATCAAATGACGAGGCCGTCAAAAATTTTCTCATTGCTGGACTGAGAGAAGGCACGAAGCTCTGGAAGAAGTTGCAAGCTTATACACCTAGTACCTCTGAACTTTATAGAGAGGCCGAGACCTTCCATCGGGTCGAGAAATCAATGGAAGAGCTGAGGAAGACTAATAAAGACAGTGGTAGTGGAAGCAAGGGCAAAGGAGTGAAGAGGAAGGACTCCCGAAGCCCTGGGCGAAGAATGGTTACAGTCCAAGTCCGAAGAGAAGGGACCGCGACCCCTCTAGGCGATCCCCGGCTCGAGTTCGTCCCGCAAGAGATAAAGACAAGTTTACCCCTTTGGTAGCTTCTATTGATCACATCTATGCTGTTAATGCCAACAAGGAAATGTTCAAGAAACCTATACCAATGGGTAGTAAGGGAACCTGGGACACTCGGAAATATTATGCCTTTAATGAGCAAACGGGACACGATACTGCGGACTGCTGGCAGCTCAAGGAGCATATTGATCAGTTATTCGAGATGGGAAATTGATTGAATGGGTAGTTCGAGATATAAAGAAGCATAATGCTAGTCAAGCGCCAACAAGGCCGGAGAGAGGTATGCTCGCGAGGCCAGATAGCGACCCCGCACCAATGTGCATCATCTACAGGAGAGGTCCCCAAAACTTTTTAGGGGAGAGGACACCAACATCATGTTTACTAAGGAGAATGCGAAGTGGGTTCATCATCCCCACTCCAATGTCGTAGTGGTTCGAGATCGCATTAGGTCTCAGAATATCTACAGGGTTCTTGTGGACAATGGCAGTGTTGTGAATGTCCTTATGTACCAGGTCTACAAGAAAATGGGGTATGTGGACGAGGATCTTATCCCTACAGTGGGGCATCTCTACGGGTTCACTGAAGCTTCAGTTACCGTTAAGGGCCTCATAAGGCGCCCCATCACCTTGTGGGACAAGCCCTGTATCACTATATAGTTTGATGACTTCATGGTGGTGGATCAACCCTTGGCCTATAATGCTATCGTGGGAAGGCCAATTCTTAAAAAATTGCGAGTGGTCACCTCCATCTATCATTTTTCTATGAAGTTTCCCACCCCACGGGGAGTTGGATGTGTTAAAGGAATTCAACATGAGTCACATGCATGTTATAACAAGGCTCTCAAGTCAGCAGAGAGGGGGAATAAGCCCATGCCAGACAAGATGGAGTACGAGGAGGATGATAGGGCTCGTAAATCTGCCTCACAACCTACAATAATGTGATTACAAGTTAGTCAAATAGGAAAAATATAGGAGACACTTTTTTCCCTATGTCTTATTTTACGGATAAAAGAATAAAAATTAATATACCATGTTTTAATAGAAAAAGTAAAAAATCTTACATACAAATTTGCTAAAGAATAAAAAATTGTCACTAAAAACAAGTTCTTAATAATCATAAATTCTAAGAGTCATACCTTACCTTAAGAATGAAATATATTTGATAAATTTGTTTTGTTGATAATTTTTATATTCATATATATAATTAATTCCCAAATAAAACAACATACAATTTTTAAAAATGATCTTGAACGAACATATAGCAAACAAGATTAGATAAAAATTTCTTTTATACGTTCGTTTGCTGTGAATCTTGCACAGTAAAATTTTTTTCTCATATCGTTAAAATATGCAAAAAAAATTTGTGATACTGAGAAATCAGTGTATAAGAACTTTTAATATGTATTCGAAAATCGTTCCCGACCTATAAAAAAAAATTCAATGAATTAATATAATAATAATTTTAGGGATCCACGATACTCAACATTTTAAATATACCAAATTACCTAAAGTACAAAACCTAAAATATGTTTATAAAATTTATTAAATTAGTAAAAAGATTCTCACAAAGAAAGAAATAAAATTAAAAATGAAATTAAAAATAAAAATAAAAAGGGGTTCAGAACTTGTAGCGGGAAATATAAATATTTTGTGTTTAGTTGATAATACTAATATTAATGCAATTAGTATAATTTGATGAATAAGAATTTTATACTCAAATTATTTTACATTCTAATGATATCATCTTTTTCCTGATAATGTTCAAAGTAATGTATTTTTATTAATCAATCAATGTATTTTATTGGTCATTGTGTAGTACGGATATAAAAGTTATATTAGGAGGATTAATGATATTATAGATTTATATCATTTTTTGCTAGGTATTATAGATTTATATCAATTAATGAATAATTAAAAAGTTAAAGAGAAAAAGGATCATTCATCTCATTCATCTCAGGAAAATTTCCTAAGATATTTAAAATATAAGCTTTAAAATGCATTGGACCCGTAGGACTAATTAAGTAATATTGCAAAATTTTAAATCAATTCTGATTTTACAAAATTGTCCACCCTATATTACATATAAAATTTATATATCTTAGGAAACTTACCTAAGACATATCTTATGCTCCCTACTCTCAAAGTTAAATTTATTATAATGTAAATTTGCACATGATAATTACGAGAATTAATCCTTTCGAGTAAAACCGAATTTTGCAATTGTACCCAGTACATTATATATGGGTACAATAATTTATCAAACTGTTGGTTCAGTTAGAAATGTTAAATTGACAAAAAAGGATATTAAGATAATATACAATTTTATCAATCGAATAATATTATTCATTCATATATAATTCAGATTTTTGATTCTTTCGAATCATTGAGAAATATTAATCACTCAAATATAAATAGTTCAAATCTACCGAATGAACTCTAATATCTATATCTATACTATACTATAATAAGCGAAGTGAGAGGTATAATTTGTAGTTTGGTTGATTCTTTTTTGATTATCCCTTATAGTTGGTTACTCATTCACAACCGTTAAATCTTCAACTCAAATAGATCATGACTGTTAGATACAACTATACTAAAAATTGTTATGTACAAATGTCTAAGATTCGATTTCCGTCAACAATATATTAATTTATATTTAATACTAAAATTTATTATATATAAAGATGTAAGGTTCGAATTTTTTCAATAACATATTAACATTAATATTTACAATATTATATTACCCTATAAAAAATATAAAAGTAACGGGTGAGCATGGCTATAAGCTAGTTAGTTTTAATTATAAGCTAGTTAGTTTTAATTATGAATTTGACCTATATAATTTTTTAATTTCTTTTCATTTAAATCATACAACATATTTCAAACATCACTAATCATGCTCTTCCATCCACTAAACACACAAATTCATGCACATACAAAACAATTTTGGTCCTTCCCTTGACATCCCACATTTATAAAGTCAAACAACGCAAATCAGATCCAAACCACCACCACAACACCTCACATTTTCCCGACCAAACACAGACATAATGTCGTCATCTCGCGAAGACAATGTCTACATGGCCAAGCTGGCCGAACAAGCCGAACGTTACGAAGAAATGGTTGAATTCATGGAAAAAGTCTCTGGCTCCGTAACAAACTCTGAAGAACTCTCGGTCGAAGAACGTAACCTCCTTTCCGTGGCTTACAAGAATGTCATTGGTGCACGTCGTGCTTCGTGGCGAATAATCTCCTCCATTGAGCAAAAAGAAGAGTCACGTGGCAATGCTGATCATGTGGCCACGATCAAGGAGTATAGAGGGAAGATTGAGAAGGAGCTTTCGAATATTTGTGATGGAATATTGAAGCTTTTGGATGACAAGTTGATTCCAGCTGCGTCTGTTGGGGATTCCAAAGTGTTTTACTTGAAAATGAAGGGAGATTATCATAGGTATCTTGCGGAATTTAAGACAGCTTCTGATAGGAAAGATTCTGCCGAGAATACTCTTAATGCTTATAAGGCCGCTCAGGTCCGTATTTATTTATACGAATATTTCTGTTTCGGTTATGAATTATAATCGTTGTGTATGCTTTTTTAGGATAGTAAACAGGTAATATTTGTTGTTCTGATTTATGGACGTGAAATTTTGGATATAAATCTAGCGAGGTATCCCCAGATTTCTTATTATAGAGTGCCAATTGAATGCTTTTCTGTTACGTAGGAAATTAAAGATATAGCTGTTGTTTGGCTAAGCTTAAAAACTTCTGAATTTTGCGGACTTTTAAGTTTGGCCAAACATGAATATGCTCGGGTTTGGAAGGAATAATGTAGAACGGTAAAGAGAAGCTATTTAATCCTAGTCGGAGTGAGGCAATATTTTGTATGTTCATTTGGCTAATTATTGATTAGAAGGTGTGAATCGAACAGGATCTGATGCGAGGAAAGTTAAACGTAGGACTGTTTGGGTGATACGTCTAAGGAGTCTGAGTACTTCGTATTGTGGCCTGTTGCTGCGTCTTATCCGTTATTTTCTGGCACTGTACTTCTAATGGTGTCCAAATCAGATCTCATATGAAATTTTATACTTGATCTTGTTGGTTTTATGAATTTCAAAATGCAAGACAATTTCAATATTGCAATAATTCTATCATCATAAGCAATAGAAAACAGATCTTATTTATTCAAATGTGTCTCTCTTGCACACTTAGACATTACAGGTTGAAAATATATAAATAGCAAACTACATAATTGTCTTAATAACACTCCATGATCTCAGCCTTGATATTAGCCATGATCTCAGACTTTATTCCAATAGAACCAAATCAAAGAAAGCAAATAATCAGGGATTCACACATACTAGATTGATATTCCATCTCAGCAGTCCTAAACACTTCTTCCAACACTCCTCCTTGCTTTAGGACCTGCAAACACCAAGTTTTGTTCGCAGAAGCTCAAACTTACTAACCGGCAATGGCTTGGTCAGTATATCTGCAACTTGATCATCTGTTTTGCAGTAGACAAGAGTAACAGATCCTTCTTTTTGCACATCCCTGAGAAAGAATAACTTAATATTGAAGTGTTTAGTTTTGCCATGAAAAACTGGATTTTTAGAGATCGCAATAGCAGCTTGATTATCAACGAGAATTTCAGTACTTTCTCCTTGCTCCAAATATATATCAATTAAAATTTTTCTCAGCCATAGAGCTTGATTAACAGCAGCTGTTGCAGCAATAAATTCCGCTTCAGCAGTGGATTGTGCTACAGTGTCTTGCTTTTTCGAACTCCAGGAGAACATCCCAGAACCAAGTGTGAAGCAATAGCCTGACGTACTTCTCATATCATCAACAGAACCTCCCCAATCACTATCTGAGAAACCAAGAAGCTCAAACTTTTTGCTCCTTGTGAATTTAATGCCAAAATCACTGATTCCTTTAACATATCTTAGCACCCTCTTTGCAGCCTTAAAATGCCATTCACTTGGATCATGCATAAATCTAGACAAAATACTTACTGCATTTAAAATATCCGGTCTCGTGGCTGTAAGATACATTAAACAACCGATCATGCTTCTGAAATACGCCTCATCAACCTTGGCTGCTCCATCTTCTTTACAGAGCTTTGTTTTCAAATTCATTGGCGTGCTCATTTCTTTGCATTCGTCCAGTTTAAACTTCTTCAAAATTTCGTTGGCATATTTCTTTTGACATATGAACACTTCATGTTCATTCTGTTTTATTTCCATTCGGAGAAAATATGTCATCAACCCGAGGTCCGTCATTTCAAAAATTTCCATCATTTCTTGCTTGAACTTTTCCATGTGAGTTTCCTGTCACAAGCAAATCATCCACATAAACTGCGATGATAATAATATCAACTCTATTGTGCTTGACATATAATGTTGATTCAGAGAAACTTTTAGCAAATCCCAAGCTCTGCAAGTACTCGTCGATTCTGCTACACCAAGTCCGTGGAGCCTCCCTCAAGCCGTAAAGAGCCTTTTTCAGAAGATAAACCTTGTCTTCTTCTCCTTTCTTTATATAGCCTTCAGGTTGTTCGACATAAATCTCCTCCTGCAATAGACCATTCAAAAAGGCTGACTTGACATCTAAATGGTATACCTTCCACTTCATTTGTGCTACGACTACGAGCAACAGCCTAATGATTTCGAGTCGAGCAACTGGTGCGAAGGTATCTGAGTAGTCCACACCCGGTATTTGAGCATATCCTTTAACCACGAGCCTCGCTTTATACTTATTTACTGATCCATCTGCATTTATCTTGATTCTGTACACCCATTTGACCCCAATAACTTTTCTGTTTCTGGGTCTATCAACCAACTGCCATGTTTTGTTTTTTTCAATCATGAATAGTTCCTCATTCATCGCATTTATCCAATTCTGATCATTCTTGGCTTCTTCATAATTTGTAGGTTCACACACAGCAACATTGCACATTTGATAAATATCATAAAGTGATCTTGTGCCTCTCCGAGGTATGTCATCCACCATTTCAGTATCCCCAATTTCAGAGCTTTGATTCTTCCTGCCCAAGTCAAAATGATTGACTAGTGAATCTTTTAAGATTAAATCCATCTTCTTTGCATCATCCCAATTCCACTCTTCATCCTCCATAAAATGTACATCTCTGCTAACAATTATATTTCCGGTTTGTGGCTGAAAAACTCTATAATTAGTTTTTGTAGCCAAGCTATAGCCAATAAAGATGTCTGGAAGTGCTCGTTTATCTAACTTGTCTCTTTTAACACGAGGGACATGAGTAAAGCACAAACATCCAAATACTTTAAGAAAATTTAGAGACGGCTTATCTTCATACCAGATTTCATAGGGTGTTTTATCGCATAAGACTCTCGTGGGAAGCCTATTTTGCAAAAACACAGCTGTGTTCGCTGCTTCAGCCCAAAACTTCTTTGGCAAATTTTTTTTCATGAAGAAATCATCTTGTCATCTCTAAAATAGATCTATTGCGTCTTTCACTAACTCCATTTTGTTGTGGAGTGTATGGAGCAGTTAATTGATGTTGGATGCCTGCCTCCTCGCAAAAATGATTAAAAGCTCCTAAAGTATACTCCTTGCCGTTGTCGGATCGAATAACTTGAATTTCACAACCACCCTCCTTCTCAACTTTTGCTTTAAAGTTCCAAAACACTTGAGCCACCTCTGATTTAAACTTCAAAAAGAAAATCCAACACATACGAGAGAAATCATCAATGAATATAACGTAATAAAGACTACCATTCAGTGAAGGTGTTCTTTGTGGGCCTGCAATATCAGTATGAACCAATTGCAACTTTTTTTTTGCCCTCCATGTTGTCTTTGGAAATGGTTTCCTGGCTTGCTTTCCAAACTGACATGCCTTACAATTTGCAACATGATCATCAAATTCTGGAAGATCCTTTGCCATCCCTTTGGATTTCATCAGTCGAAGTCCTTCATTGTGATATTGCCCAAGCCTCTTATGCCCATAGCTCAGCATTATTTTCTTTGCCTGAAAAAGCAATTTGTTCTTCCTCCAACAAATTTAGAGCAAATCTTTTTCCCTTCATTTTAACTTTAAAAATAGCATTGCCTTTGGCATCCTTAATCAAATAGCTTTGATCATCGAATATAACTTTATAACCCTTTTCAGTTAGTTGTCCAACACTTAACAAGTTCTGATCAATCTCAGGAACATACAATACATCTGCAATAAATTTTGTACCTGAACACGTTGAGATTGCAACTGTACCTATACCTTTTACCGAAATGTACTTGCCATTCCCAACTCTGACTCTTGATGAATTTGCAGTGTGTAGTTCCCTGAAAAGATCCTTGTTATAAGTCATGTGGTTAGTACAACCACTATCAATGAGCCAACTATCACTTGATTCAGTACTTGAGAAACACGTAGCAACAAACAGGTGATCCTCCTCCTCTGGATCAGCAGTCTTTGCCTCTTGTTCATATTGCTGATTTCTGTTTCTGCATATAACAGCTTTATGCCCTGTTTGATTACACTTGATGCATTTAGCATCGGGTCTTCTCCAACATCTGAATGGAGGATGTCCCTTTTTCCCACAGTGTTGACAAGGTGGGAAGTTTCTCCTTGTGTTTCCACTCTTATTTTGGAACTGATTGCTTGCTGCATTTTCACTATTTAGAATCTGATTTCTTTTATTCTTTTCGGCATCTTGATACTTGGCTGATAAAGCGTCTTCAACGATCTGATCTTGTCTCATTAACCTTCGTTGCTCTTGAGCTTGAAAGGCATTTAACAACTCGGCCAAGGTAATTTGAGACATATCCTTCGTGTTCTCCAATGTGGTGAGTGATGCCTCATATCTTTCTGGTACAGTTACAAGTAGCTTTTGCACAATTCTCGAATCAAGAAATTCGGTGCCGAGTAATCTAATTTTATTAGCATTTCCAAGCAATCTATCCGAGTACTCTTTCACTGTTTCCGACTCCTTCATCCTTTGCAATTCAAAATCCCTTAGTAAATTCAAAACTTTCATACCTCGTATCTTTTCATCACCAGCATATTCTTTTTTTAAATAATCCCATATTTCTTTTGTTGTTTTGAGAGACATGATTCTGGTGAAGATGCTTGTTGAGACAGCCGCAAACAAAGTTGCTTTTGCCTTTGACTTTCTGGTTTTCCTTTCCTTGTGATGTTTGATCTGAGCCATCGTAGTATTATTAGGCAGCGGAAGGATTGCATAATCATCTTCAACAGCTTCCCAGAGATCTAAAGCTTCCAGATAGGCCTCCATCCGTACTACCCAAAGCTGGTAGTTTTCACCATCAAATATAGGTGGAGCAAGATGAGTAAGACTTGATTCAGATTCCATTTCACAGATCCCTTAAGAAATAAGCTCTTGATACCAATTGTTGGTTTTATGAATTTCAAAATGCAAGACAATTTCAATATTGCAATAATTCTATCATCATAAGCAATAGAAAACAGATCTTATTTATTCAAATGTGTCTCTCTTGCACACTTAAACATTACAGGTTGAAAATATATAAATAGCAAACTACATAATTGTCTTAATAACACTCCATGATCTCAGCCTTGATATTAGCCTTGATATTAGCCATGATCTCAGACATTATTCCAACAGAACCAAATCAAAGAAAGCAAATAATCAGGGATTCACACATACTAGATTGATATTCCATCTCAGCAGTCCTAAACACTTCCTCCAACAGATCTAGCTGCTATTTGAGAAAGCTTTAATGTTCCTATATGGACATTTTATATGTAGTTCACACTTTCCTGCATATTTTGATACTGTGCCAAAATGTATATATAGCTTAAGAGTTGAGTTGGTGATGAATAAGCACTGCTGATATGTAACTCTCCAAGTTAATTGAGTGAGAAGTAACTCTGAATTTTGTTTGTTAACTTTTGATTGTATCTTCTGATGTATTTGCAGGACATAGCAAATACAGAATTGCCTCCTACTCATCCGATCCGACTTGGACTTGCTCTTAACTTCTCTGTATTTTACTACGAGATTCTGAATTCTCCTGATCGAGCATGCAGCCTTGCAAAACAGGTTAGTAATATTTTTGTAAACGAACACATTATAATTTGCTTTCTTTCAGATATGGTTAATCGAACTGTTGGGGTATTAGAAAGTATGAAGATTGAAATAATTGTTCCCCAGGCATGAATTAAAAATCTTTAAGAACCCCGTTATTCTATAAATTAAAATCTTGTACATCTCCTTGTGATTGTTTTTAAACACCATTATTGTTGGCTTTATTTTTAAGTTTCTCATTAAATTGTTAATATTTTCTAACTGGTACTTACAATTTTTTCTAGGCTTTTGATGAAGCTATTGCAGAGCTGGATACACTGGGAGAGGATTCATACAAGGATAGCACTCTTATTATGCAGCTTCTTCGAGACAATCTGACCCTGTGGACTTCCGATATGCAGGTATCTATTTAGCCAAGTTTTAAATGCAAAGTACGCATAACTTGTGTTCCGGTGCATATTTACTGATATATGCTGGTTATCCAGGACGACGGGGCTGATGAGGCCAAAGATGCTGCACCCAAGCAAGAAGAGGAGCAGCATTGAAGTTCATGGTTAAATAATAATCAGATTGCTTTTTCTCATTAATCTTTGATGAGGAAGTTGTTTGTATTCCTTTCCAATATGATAACTGTTTTATCATATTAGTGCATTTATGAACCTTATATGAATATTAATCATCAAACTATTTCAAAGCAGCACCTTTAGAAGGTAGTCTTGGCCAACCAGTCCATAGTCATGGTTTCCAAATAATGCTATGATGGTGGAGAATTTCTCACTTCTTGATTTGTTTTTCTCGATTGTAAAAATCTTGAGGTCTTAATATGGAAGCTTAGGGAAACAACTGAGGTGTTGAATATTTTAAACAAGTAAAAACACTACATAATGAATAGGAAAGAAAGCTTGTCTTTCATAAAAAACTTTAAAGAACACAAAATTGTGAAGGCACTGAAATGAAAGCTTCAGTTAAATATCAGAAGAGGATTCAACTGCAAGGGGTTTGCACCTGTTGCTTTGAAGAAATCTGTTGCCGTTTAGCAATTGTTAAAGTTAATTTGAAAACAATTAAAGGTGTTTCAGAATCAAACTAGGAGGATAATTTTGAAAGCAGCAAAACTTTTAGCTTCCACTTTTCGATTAGGATCAGAGCAGTAAACAAGTAAACAGAAAATGCAAGCTGTTCTGCTTCAAATGTATAACAGCTTTCCAAACAATCAATTCATTTCATCTGGAATCCTGATAACTTAAGAGAAGATATGCCCTAGCAAGGTTCAGTACTGCAGACAAAAGGTTGTAGGTTTGAAACTAAAGGGACAAGTCACTACTCACTAAAGTGACCACATATCTAAGTCAATGGTACTATGAACCCAATAATAACACCTCTTTATAAAAGGATTAAATTAAAAACCAACTTCTGTACGTGACGACACCAAAATGCAGTAGAGAAAAGGACTAATGAAGGTCAAAGGGCAAATCATACTTTAACTCATCCCTTTGTTCTCATGATTGTTATGCAGCCTTTTCCGCCTTCAGTATGAATTATGGTCTGACCAACAACAGGCTTCTTATTACTTAACAAAAAAACAAAAAAAAAACAACAGGCTTCCCAGAAAAAGCTGAAGTAGGATATATAACAGCAGGTTCTTCTTCTTTTGGCTTTGGCTTCGGTGGAGTGCAAATGCGCTGGTTTATGTCTCTTAGAGTCACGTCTCCATGAGCACCACATGGTTTAATAAATGTAAACGGATAAGCGACAGAAGATGTCCCCTTTACTGGAGTCTGCAGGTATGACTTCTTACCTGAGGATGAAAAATGTTTTTAATTAAGTTATATTGAAATTTACCTGAGGAGGAAAAATGTGTTTAAATAAGTAATATAGAAAGTAATACATGCAACTTCACGAACGTATCTGTACAAATATGTTTATGATCATACAACTGTAGATACAATGAATCCAGGACCCTTGAGTTTCTCAATGCCCAATTGCCACTTGCACAGTAGCCAAAAACCAAGTCTCCCTCCATAGGTTTTAAGCTAATTTATACTATAATTTACAAAAAAAAAAGGTCTAAGAACGAACCTTTCAGAACAACATTTTTACGAGGTCGAGGGCGACACTTTTGAGCTTTTCTAGTCTCATGTTCGGGAAGGTTGTTTTTTTTTTTGACGAAAAGCAAGTAGTATTATATATTAAAATATCGGAATCCAAACGGGACAAACCCCCGAATTGGCAACTACAATCTGATTGTGAAACAAAAACGAGCTAAACAAATAGTCGTTTTGTTAACAGATTGCTTAACACATAGAATATTCAAATTCTTAAAACGAAAAAGTATTACAATGACACCTTGAACAATCCAACCAATATCAATTATGAAACCAGTAGCATCGCAATTGACCTTCACATAAGCATCATCTGTAGCCCAGTGTTCAAAATAATCAGCACCCATATAAATGCCGAAAAAGGGATTCCCAATAAGAACAAATTTTGATTGTGAAAGGTGAGTTTTTGCAATTTCCACCACTGACCCAGCCTCGATGCGAGTTGAACCGATCTTCCAAGATACCAATTGAAACACTTTTGATGGACCAAAACACTCCAAAAGGAGAGACATAAATAAACTCTCAACAAGGAGAGACATAAACCACCCAAAAAGATGGAGATTATTGAATTTATTAACAAGGAAAAAAGAAAAGATTAGGATGATGAGGGGGACGGATGAAGATGAAGGAGGGTGAGGAAGGAAAGAGGAAAGGTGAGGGGAGAAAGAGTGAAGGCGGAGAAAGGGGAAGAAGAGGGAGAGGGACGGCCGCGGCTGACTCTCAAAATAGGGTTTTTTGTTCCTAAAACTTTTTGTATGTTCGGGAAGGTTGTTAGACAACCCTACTACAATAAGATATATTATCAAATGTTAATACACAAACTGGATTAGACAGCAAAAATAAATTAAACTGGGAAAAGGGAAATACAAACTAAGAGTATCAGATAATAAGTAAAGAACATAGTATCCACTGGCACAAATCACAATGTAAAATAATATTATAAATTACCAGCATTTTGAACTTCAGGTGCATCCGACGTATCCCTGTGTAAACACAACTGGAAAAGTTATATTACCTGGTATGTTAATTACCACAAATCTCTACTGTTTTGTTAAAGGTTAAAGTGTCCAAGTAATGAAGAAACTTACGAATCATTAGAATTAAATTGATTCTCAGCATCAGTAAAGCAATTAGCTAGCCATCCTTCAGATGAATGATCCAGGCCCTCATAGCCTGACGATGATGTATCTTCTAATGATCATAACAGTTGTAACTTCAGATTCCAAATATTACAAATCTGATAATTAATACAGAACTTCATGAGACAGACCTCCAGAAACCCATTGTGACATATTGGAGAAAGCCTCTTCAAGTGTATCTTCCCTATCCTATAGGTACGTAACAATCAGATTTTAGCACTAATCATGTACCAAAAACAAAATAAAAATGACACTAACCAATGTAAATGTGTTACAGTTTAACTCACAGCGAAAGACGTCATAAATTCACTAGGAACTGATATAATCAATCACAAATAGATCAATTTACCTCTTCAAGGCAGCGTTACATCTAGTGAACTTATTTAGTTGAATTATATATAACAAATTATGGATAAAATTACAATATCAAGAAATCACATAGCAACTAGAATAAGATAAAGACCCGAACAAGAAAATGAAATGCAAAACTTTAAAAGTTCCTGTCAACTCATTCTCATCGAGGAAACAGGACAGGTCACTTTTAAGATAAAGAAATACAATTACATAATTATATTCTGATAGTATTCGCAATGTTATTGGCTACCAATTTTAACCCTACGTCATAAAAAATTGTCTTGTTTAGAGTCTAACATGTAGAGTTGTCACTGCCAGCTGCAGGTAAACTTCATCTAGTTCATTTTAAAACAGGACCTACAAGTATCCAAATAATTTACTACCAGCAGCAGGTAAACTTCATCTAGTTCATTTTAAGACAGAACCTACAAGTATCCAGATAATTTACAATATATCTAAATAAAGTACGAGGAAATTATAGGTCGAATATGACTTGTTTAGTGTTTAATACATTGAGATTATATGCCTAGATACTGAAGTACGATACACATATATATTGAGACGCCTTTTCTTTTAGGACTGTGGGGGGCAAGTCCTCATTGCAGTAAGGGATTGGTATAGCCTCAGAGTCAAATTGTAGCATCCTGCGCCTCTTTACTTGTGAAGAATTTGACTTGGACTTCTCCATGTCCTTTGTCTTATCTGCAGTGTCTTTCTTAGAATTAGACATTTCCCCTGCAAATTGCAGGTAAGATTCCAAAGTATGACCATTAACACTGTCTAATGCTGTTCCTTGTTCTACTTTTGGGAGAGAAAGTTTTTAAGAACCTACCATCGTTTGAATTAGAGCAATCGACATCTCCACAGGCTTTTACTGGAGTGATTTCATCGAACACACAAGAGAGGTTTTCTTCATTAGGGCCTAAATCATTCCATAGGCTCTGAGGTACACCTAGTTACCCAATTAAGAAAGGAAAGATAAAAGTCAGCAATTAGCATAAACCGACACAGCTCCGGTAGTTGGTCGAAAAATATGGAGGGACTCACCAAGATTGCTAATTTCATGAAGAACAAACTCGTCATCATGAAATTCCCACATTTTTCTGTTACATAGACACAAATAAATGATCAAAATCCTACATTACACTTTGCAAGGCGACTGGAAAACATATTTAATAACATTAAATAGCATAGAAGGAATATATGCTAGATTTCTTATGAATCAAGCTTTGCAATTACACAATAGACTGTAAAATAAGCAGTAAAGGACTTTATATAGCACATATAAATTAGTGCGAGACTAGATAATTGCATTTTTTATATGAATATGAATCAGATATATTTGGTTAATTGTACAAGGAAGACTCGTTACTATCCAGAGAAGATAAAAACAAGACAATATAAACAAATGCCGGAAATTAAATGGAACATTTCATTCGGAAATTGGCAAAAGAAATGACATTATTATCAAGCACAAACGAATATCTTACAATTTTAAATGCAAGTCACAAGTGAAGCAATGAATTTATATATCTATATATAACATATACTCGTTTGCAGATTAATAAAGCACTACATAATACTTCGATGCTAGTACAAGACATAGTGCATCATCAGTTAGAAGAAAGGAATTGGTACTTTCAAACCACAAAGAAAGTTGCACATTGCCACATTTGTAACAAACTAAGACTAGGTCCTACATTTACATGATAGGTTGTGGAAATTCAATAGCAAAAAACTGTTATATAGCATATCAACATTAGTTTGAGACCATCCCTTTAGTATCACGGTTAACAGATTCGAATTTGACTTAAGGTCTTATTATATTCTCCCAAAAATGCATTTAGTATTTATACAAGATATATACACGGTTAATCATTCAAGGAAGTCTCAATATTATCCAGACACGACTGAAAAAGGAAACAATAAAGAAATTCCGAAAAGTATATGAAGCACAATTCAAAAATCAGCAGAATAAACTACACTAACAATAAGCCCGCACGAATAACTGACAAGTTTACACGTAAGCTGGTTCATTTCTAGCAAGTGATGCAATAACATTAGATAACATTAGATACGTATACCTAACACAATTATTCGCTGATCAAAAACCAAACCAAACCAAACATACCCAGTATATCCCGCTCAGAGCAGGGTCTGGGGAGGGTAAGTTGTACGCAGACCATGCCCCCACTTTTAGGGTAGGGAGGTTGTTTCCGTGAAGACCCTCGGTTATGTGCACGACATATACAGTGTGTGATATATACAAAGGAATCTAAAAGATATGCGAAAAAACAATACCTGAGCCCATGACTTTCTCCACACGGGACTTACCTACCATGCCCCTAGATACCATCAAGCCAAGCTCCGTGCACCTGCACAACCGGGAAACAAATGATAATAAAAATTAAAACTAAAAATGGAAAAAGATAGCGGAAAAAGCCGAACTCCTATGATAAGGCCATCCGAGACAACCCAACTCTGAGGTTCTCCACTACAGAGCCGTCCCCTAGAAGAGAGTCCACCACTCTGATCTGCCGCCTCCACGAACACCTGTCAGCGGTCATGGTCTCACTTAGGTTCAAAGCCTTCAAATCCAACCTAAGCTGCTCTTCCCATGACCTCCTCGGTCTGCCTCTCCTCCTCACCCCAACCACTGAAAGACTCTCGACCCTTCGCACTGGGGCTTCCGGCCGCCTCCTACGGACGTGGCCCAACCATCTCAACCTCCCTTCCCTAACTTTCGCAGAAAGTGGCGCCACTTCGAGCTCTGTCCTGAACACCCTATTAGGGATTCTATCTAGCATCGTGCGGCCACACGACCACCGCAACATCCTCATTTCAGCTGCTTCCAACTTGCTTTCGTGGGTCTTCTTCGCTGCCCAGCACTGAGAACCATATAACAACGCAGGCCGGATAGCCGCTCTATAGAATCTCCCTTTCAACTTTAAAGGAACCTTCTTGTCGCACATCACCCCTGACGCTGCCCACCACCTTTGCCACCCAGCATTGATACGATCTTGACATCGTCTTCAACCTCATCTTCCTTCTAACCTCACCTTCCTTCTGGATGATCGACCCCAGATACTTGACCACGAAATAATTCTGCAATTACGATCATCAATTATAGAAAAGGAAATGGTAGCTCCAAAAACCACGAAAAGAGTAGTACATTGTGTCAAATCAGACTTTCCACTCAATTCACCGAAACCCTAACCGTAAACCCCCAATAATTACACTAATTTAGTAGGAGTATCCAATAACAAACACATACCAATATACCATTTAAAAATATTAAACTAAACCACACAAACTAAAGCTAATCTAACCAATCAAAACACAAAATGAGGACGACCCATATGATCAAATTATATTCTATATATAATTAGCGTAAGGGGTTTTTGATGGTTGTATGCTCGTTAGAGCTAACTAGCATGATAGCCCGTGCAAAGCACGGGCCTTATAATAATTCATAGAATTTTCTCGTATTAGTCTACTTTACGTATTTCGATCTATTTAAGATGTTATAGTTTCAAAATATTATTAGATTTTGAACCGCGAAAGTTATATTTTTAGTTATGTTTGGTCAGTGCAATAAGAAAGACCGACTGAAAGCTATAAGTAAGAGTTAATTAAATGTCAAGTACTACCACAATAATCTTGTTGTATTGAAATACGTGATAAAATAGCTGGCTTATTTATTTTGGGTGGAGGAAGAATTAAATATTATATTATTTCTAATTTAATATTGTAAGAAATAATGTAATGTGACGAAAAAATAAAAGTAATAGAGTCATATAGTTCTGCTAATAAAATCTCAGCGCATATTTCCAATTTTGGATCTCAGCGCACATTTCCAATTTTGGGTCCTTTTCTCCGACCAATTTCGGAGACAAGGAGAATAACAAATTTATTCTAATAGTTGTGCACGTTCAAAATAAATATGTGATGTGTGATTTTCTAAGATCATGGTATTTGATCATCTCAGATGTATCCTTTCAATAGCAAATTGACCTTAAAAAAATCTTTTCTTCAAATACATTGTACCATCTATTGTCAGAACTGAACTTTCAAAACCCCAAGATAATATCTCAAATTTCAAGACAATCCATATTTAGACATGTACAAACTCAACCAAATACACGAGTAACTAAAATTAAAGTGTCATAACTCATAACGGGTTTTTAAAATGAGATGTGTTAATGTATGCACCGAATAAATTATGTTGTAAAAGTTCATATGTACAATAAAATGCAATCTATGAAAATAAGATACAGTAAAACCTCGTTAAATTAATACTCGATAAATTAATAATCTCTCTAAGTTAATAATTTCTTCCCGTCCCAACTTGGGTCGGTTCAGAAAAAGATCAATTTCGATAAGATAATAAGATAATAATTTTTTTGAAATACCCTATATAAATATACGGTCCCAATGACATTATAAATTAATAATTTCTTTATAATCATAAAAATATATGTATTACCCTTTTGTAAAATATGATTCTAGGGTTCTTAAAATTTGAATATATACGAAACTCATCTTTAACATCTTTGTTGCATCCAAAAGTTCGAATGTGGTGTTTTCATAAAACATTAAGAAGTTATTAATCAATATTTTTTATGTCTTGGATGCTTCTTTACGTGAAAAGGTTCAAAAAATGTTGTTTTCTCCTTCATATCATCTAAATATACATGAATATTTACTTTGAATCTCGCAAATACTCGTTAAATTTGTAAACAATATATATTGAATTAATTGAATTAAGTATAAAACATAAATTATACAATTCATTCTATTTAAATGTACATAACTGAATATTAATTTTCTTTGCTGTCAAAAAATTCTCTATAAATTAATAATTATTAATTTATCGATTAATTAATACCACTCTAAATTAATAGAATTTCTTGGTCCCAACTATATTAATTTATAGAGGTTTTACTGTAGACATAACTACGATAATGAAGCATCCCGAATATCATTTTAATTTGAGGTAACACCAAAATGATAGCCGAAAAATAAAAAAATACACATACCACATCCGTGATCATAAGACATTGTATATATCAGCAATTTTCGAGTTTATTCGTCTCACACCGGGTTGAAACTCGCATTGGAGCTTAAAATTCAAGTGAAATTGGTATATAACTATTTAAGTATATGGATGTAAAATTCATTTTTTATGAAGTTAATAACATTACCATATTACAAAAATGCTGCAAAAATAAAGTGCGAGGGACAGTAGATATCAAAACCATATTGACATTTTTTTACCATATCCAAATCCCTTATGTAAATTATTTCTTATTTTTAATATTTTAATCTATTTTGTTAATCAATCTATAAATTACGCGATGATAATAGGATTAATCGATATAGTGCAAATATACTTAAAATAAAATATTATACTGATATCGAGTATAAATATGTTTTACACCTTATTTATCATTTTTTGTATTCTTGCCATTCGACTAATATAGACATAATTATTAAAAGAAAGAAATATTGTAATAAATTTTTATATATCTATCTTCACTTCCACCCGTTTACCTACTTGAAATAAACTTCTACTAATTTTTTGTCACCTACCTCCTCACTTCGTTTTTTTTACCAATTTTCGGATATGTAAATTATTTCTTATTTTTAATATTTTAATCTATTTTATTAATCAATCTATAAATTACCCGATGCTAATAGGATTAACAGATATAGTGCAAATATACTTAAAATAAAATATTATACTGATATCGAGTATAAATATGTTTTACACCTTATTTATCATTTTTTGTATTCTGGCTATTCGACTAATATAGACATAATTGTTAAAAGAGAGAAATATTGTAATAATTTTTTATTATCTATTTTCACTTCCGCCCGTTTACCTACCTGAGTTAAACTTCTACTAATTTTCCGTCACCTACCTCCTCACTTCAATTTTTTTTTTTTACCAATTTTCGGCCACCTCAGTACCTTTCATAGTTAAAATAAAATATTATAATGATACTGAGTAAAAATATGTATACACTTCATTCATCAATATAACAATTTAATAATAAACATAATCTGACCATTTGACTAATATATAGATATAATTGTTAAAAAAGAGAAATATTATAATAAATTTTTATAGATCTATTTTCACTTCCGCCCGTTTACCTACTTGACATAAACGTCTACTTATTTTTCGTCACCTACCTCCTCACTTTGATTTTTTTTTTTTGAGCAATTTTCTGCCACTCAGTACCTTTCTTAATTCTGACTTCGACGACATCATATTTGTCAATTTATATTTTCCCTCCCCGACTACCATTTTTTACTATAATATGTGAAAATATTTTAATGATTTTATCCCTAATAAATCATAAAAATAAACGTGAGCATAAACTTATGAGTATATGAATGACATAGTTTTAATTCTTATCAAAATTCAAATTATTAAAATTAGTAAAATTATGTGGGCAATTTTATCCTAATAAATTATAAAATAAATATTGCTAATGGATGGGTTGTTTGAGAATGTAGTGAATGAGTTTAAAAAGTTGAACAAAAAAGTGAATTGGATTAGTGGTTGAACATGTAAACACAAAGTTATAGGTGTTGGAAGGTCATGGGTTCAATTCCTTCCAACTTCAAAATTTTTAACATTAATTTAAATTTAAGGACAAATTAGTAATTTACTAAATAGGCACAACACCCATGTTGCCCTATAATAGATATAATGGATTCAGTAATTTTAAGTTACATTCAATTCATAAAAATAAATGTACGGTATTTTCCACTTTTTAATTCATAACAGTTAGTGTTTTATAATGTTTATAGTTGGAATTTCATTTTTTAATTCATAACAGTTAGTGTTTCTAATGTTTATAGTTGGACTTTCAAAAAAAGAATTGTGAATTAAAGTAATTTTACAGGTAACCATTTTTATGATGTCAAAAAAAAAAAATCACTATAATTCCTTCATTTAAAAAAAAACAAATAGTAAAAATTAAAAAAGCTAAATCACAAATTACATTCTATAATATATAAAACAAGCTAATTAAACAAAGCATATTAGAAGATTTACAACAGAAAATAATTCTTTTAAAAAAATTTAACATTTATTTACAAACCAAACAAAAAATATTTTAAAACAATGTATGACATTCAAGATATTGAAAATGAGAAAAAAAAAACATCTGATAAAATGATACCAAATATAAAAAAAATATAATCTACAAAACAAATAATAAAATAGCCTTTTTAAAATCAAACGAATTTTTTCATTTTTTTGTCAAGAAAACAAATAAACTAAATTTAGAAAACTAAAATTCACAACGAACACTAATGTAATTTAGAATAAATAAAAATAAACACAAAAACATATTAAAAAAAGTACAAACTTTTCTAACATTGAAAATGGGTAAAAGGACATTTTCACCACTGTACTATTTTCGGAATTGCAATTGCACTACTGTACTACAAACGGACTACTGTACTTTAGCGTTTTTAACAAATTCACCACTCCCGTCAGTCAAATTATAACAAATTCACCAATACTGTTTTACAATTTGACTGACGGGAGTGGTGAATTTGTTAAAAACGTTAAAGTACAGTAGTCCGTTTGTAGTACAGTAGTGCAATTGCAATTCCGAAAATAGTATAGTGGTGAAAATGTCCTTTTCCCCCATTGAAAATGAAATAAAAAACATGTGATGTTTGAAAATGACATAGAAATCCATAAAATATGATCTACAAAACAAACACTAATTTTAAAAGATATAATAAAATTAGAAAATTGAAATGCACAAAATACTCTAAAATAATGCAATTAGAACAAATAAAAACTAACACAAAAGCATTAAAAAAGTACAAACTTTTCAAAAAAAAAATGTGTAGTATAACATATTTTCACATAAATATCCCAAAAATAAATAAAAAAAAACATAACCAAAAATATCAAATTTCATATAAATGAAAAATATCATAAATTTTTTAAATAAGTTCAAAAACACCTAAGAAAAATCCACACATGTCAAAAAAGTAAAATATTATTTTAAATAATTCTTACATAACCACATATGTTAAATACATGTAAAAATATAATAAAAAAACTCTAAAAATTTCTTAGATTACCATGTATGTTAAGTTACAAAATAATAAAAAATACTAATACCAATATAGTACTAACATTTTTCGAGTATATCATATAAAATTTAAGAAAATAAAAAAACCACCCAAAAAAATATGTTAACTAAACTTTAGAATATAATTTACAAAACAAACAATACCACATAAAGTCCTTTAAAAAAATATCATTTAAATGAATATAATAAAAAAATTACATTTATGTTTTACGTGTTTCTAAAATCAAGCTAAAAAGAAATAGATTTGGTACTAAAAAGTTGTAAATAATTTTTTTAAAAAGAAAAAAGAAACCTAAAACCCCAAAATAAGAAATTTACAAAATATCTAAATATAAAAAAATTGTTAAGTTACATAATAAAAAGATAAAAAAACGTGAATATGTAACAACATGTTTCAAAAATATATCATGTATAATAAATACTGCAACATAAAATGTTTACATATAAATTCTTCAATATAAACATTTCTTAAATTTATACTAAAAAACAAACAGAAATAAAAAAAAATGGCAACTCTATTGGAAAACAATATTCTATTTCATCATATTATTATTTTGCGAAAAATGTTGACGCAATTCTATATTCACTTTTTTTTGTTTTTTAAAACTTTAACCCCTAAACTAGTTTTCGTTCCCAATTTTTGATTCGATTTTTTTTAAATAGAATTTCGACAATCGAACCGTACTGGAGTCCAGATCAATTTTTTTAAATGTTATTCCAAAATTTAAAAAAATAAAAAATTTATTTGGTTAGGTAATTCAACGGTCAACCAGTAATTTGACTTTAACCCCTAAACTAGTTTTCGTTCCCGATTGTTGATTCGATTTGTTTGAAATAGAATTTCGACTATCGAACCCCAAAAACTTGTTAACACAAAATCACGCAAGCGTACGTGGTCACAAGTAATATATGAATAAGTCAAGTTCGTTCCCACAGAGATCTGGTTGGGTTTCAATTCAGTTTTGTACCTATGCAACAATGTATGGTTATTATGCACTGCTAAGACAAATAACAAGATTTTAATTAACTAAGAAACAAATTAATAAAACTAAGAATTAACAAACTAACAAGAATTGAATTCTAATTACGTCTGCAAGAGAAAACATGGGATCCTAACTTCATTAACTACTTCGCTTAGAGTTGATGCCTTTAATCAATGCATGTGATGGTTATGATATCTGATCAGACAACACGGAACAAGTATAAGCTACCTCTCGGCATACAAACACC
Organism: Saposhnikovia divaricata; assembly: GCA_036435485.1. Lineage (NCBI taxonomy): Eukaryota > Viridiplantae > Streptophyta > Magnoliopsida > Apiales > Apiaceae > Saposhnikovia > Saposhnikovia divaricata. Next base: position 134,646,106 of record CM071595.1, read on the forward strand.
AAACTAATCATACATCCACAAAAGAGATAGAAGATGAATAGACACCAATTATGTTTAGACCCTATATCTCTATAAGATTTGAAAACATAACGGTTGAAGAACAAGTTGTCTATTAAGATCACATAGGGCAGCATAATATCTCTATTTACGCCACAAATCATGATGTTAAAACATTAACCTATCCTATGCTAGCATGGCAAGTTCTAAATCTCAAGATCCACTCTCGCTTCACAAGAGATTAACAAATTAGATGTTCATGACGTATCTAAACACATGAATCACAACCATGCGAGGATATTAATAATTCACTACACACAAATCTTTAAAACAATGAAACTACTAAGCTACATAGATAAATCCGTTAGAATCCCATGACAACGATTAGTTCATAATTGAACCTCTCGTCATCATGGGATCTGATGAAACCATGATAAAAACAAAGTATAAAAAGATACAAATAATCCTAAGTAATTGATATCTAATCGTCTCTTTTTTCTGTCCCCCAAGATGTGTATTTATAGCCCCAAGTTGCCTCTCCATCAAGCAATTACCATATTAGAGTTAGAATAGAAGACCAGCAATTTCCATCTTTAAACGGGATAGGATTTGCAAATTCCATGCTCAAGACTGATTCTAGAATGTTCTAGCCATTCAGGACAATTACCATTCTGATTTGAAGTAGTAATTATAGCAATTTCCTTGTGAAAATAGAATTCTGCAAAATACGTTTCCTAAACTGATTCTATTTTGAAGGAAAATTCGTAGCTGACTTTTCTTCAGTATTTCTGGACCGTTCCAGTCGTGTTTTGACATCTGGACCACTTTAGAATGATATAGAATCTTGTTAGTTTCGCGTGGACTGTAAGATCGCTGAAAACGGACTTCTAGAACTCAAGATATGGCCAAAACAAGAATCAGAAATTCTGGCTGATTTTTCCCAGCGCGTCTTGGCGCACCCTACGCGAATTAGGCAGTCTGCACGGCCGCAATCTGCATAAAAACTCAAAATCTGGCGCAGACTGCTCAAATCTGGTGCAGACTGCACTGTTTCTTCATTTTTCAGCCTTTTCTTCTCGTTCCTTTTGCATGAGCTTCCGTCTTTAATCCTTCTTGACTTGTATACATCTTGGTAGTTGACATTAGCCTCCATTCTTCATTCCATATCATAAATCAACTCCAAAAATGACGGAAACTACACCTTTAATCGACATTTTTCAACCCTGCACAATTAAACAAAACACATCAAAACTACCACAAACTTGAGGCCAAAGCAATCAAACTTGACGCCCGTCATGTTTGTGAAATATATTAAAAAATTAATTAAAAACCAAGAAAATATTAAATTCGAATTAAAAATTCATACACAATCAATTAGTGGTTGTCAATAATTTTGAGATGAATGTCAACTCAATATCCTTATTTTCCTATTTTCTTGAATTTTCAATATCTTTTAATTAGTTTGCGAAATATATTAAAAAATTATTTAAAAAAGGAAAAAATGGTTAAATTCATACACACTGAATTAAAAAATCATACACACTCAATTAGTGGTATTCACTAATTTTGTTATATTTATTTTTAAATTTAATTTAATTTTCACAATAATATGCCCGCCATGTTTCATTGCGGACGCCCGTCGCGGGCAGAGGGGTCAGGAGGATATCCCCCGGGGGCTGTGGAACGAACCCCATATATATATATATATATATATATATATATATATATATATATATATATATATATAGAGAGAGAGAGAGAGAGAAAGAGAGAGAGAGAGAGAGAGAGAGAGAGAGATATATATATATATATATATATATATATATATATATATATATATATATATATATATATATTGTTACTTGAAAGAGAGGGGGTTGATAGAGGCTTGATTGTGTGATTTGATGAGATGTCAATATATCAATATATATATATTCAATATTTTCTAAACAAGTGCTACTATCCTAGTATTACCATTTTAAAACTATTTCTAATAAACATTCTTTTTTTCTTTTTGAGAAATATTAGATATCCCAAATTTTTTCTTGTATCACAAGTGAATATGGTAACATTCATAATAATAAAATAGGATCCCGCGTGTATTCATATGCGTCCCCAATTAAAATTCGACACATTTAATGTCATGTCATTTGGTAAAATTTTTGGAATACTCTTTCTTTTTTAATGTAACTTTATGTTCTTTATAGTCTTTTTACCCTCAAATGGATCACCCAAACAGAAACGGGTTAAACCCACCCAAACTTAATGTATTTTCAATACATTTTAAATCAACCCATTATAGTCGAGTAGATTTCGATATAAGTTACTATTACACGACTTTGATTATACCTAAATTGCTAAAATTAGGAATTTTATAATTTTATTATAATTTTATAATTAAAAATTAAAATATTAAATTTTATTCAAAAAAATAAAATTTGAAAAATAATAAGTGTTAACATATAGTCAAAGCACCTAAAGTTACGTGCAAAAAAGTCAAATGTCTTATATAATGTACCGGAGGGAGTAATTAAGAACAGAGTTCTAAAAGCTTGATTCTTTTTTAAAACCACAATTCATATATTATAGAGTTCATACTTGCGTTTTTATGAAAAAAAAGTTTCGGTAGTAAATTAAGGTTAAGGTTCTTCCTGCATATTTCTTGATATTTCAAGTTGGAAATATTTTTTTATTCAAAGTTGGTATTTCAGTTTCAGACTCGACATATATTTACTTATGTTGATGTCAATCTGGATAGGACAAAGTTAAATTCGTTAACATGATCAACAACACAATCACCTTCATTCAATTTTGTGGCAAACAACAAGCGACACAAATATATCTTATTCGAAGGAGACGGCTTCTCATACATATTTGATAATGCCTTGATCAATCCATAAGTTGTCATTTCCTTGATGATGTTGTAAGCAACATTCTTCGCCAAAGTCAATCTGACAACACCCAGAGCCTGCCTATCCAATAGCTTCCATTCTTTCTCATCTATTGAATCTGGCTTTTTCTCCTCCAGCGGTTCGTGTAGTTTTTTCTGATACAAATAATCTTCAATTTGCATCTTCCAAAACCCAAAATCTTTGCCATCAAATTTGTCGATCTTTACTTTCCCTTCTTCTGCCATCGCTCCCACTCGCCTGAAAACCTAGGGTCTTGATACCAGTTGTTGAGTATACAACAACGAAAACAAAACCCAAAGCGAATAAACAAGAACAAGAAAATAAACGACAATCACACAAGACAAAGATTTACGTGGTTTGGAAATTCCTACTCCACAAGCCGCACTAATTTTGTATTGATCTCTCATAATTGTGTTGTGTTGTGTTGTGTTACAATTACATGAGTATTTATAAGAGAAGAAACTGGGTCTAAACAAATCAGAGTCTAATTCTGAAATTCCTAACTCTAATCCTAACTCTAATTAGAGTCCAATTCTGGAATCTCTAACCCATATCAGAATCCAATTATGAAACCTGATAGACTCCACAAACCCAACAATCTCCCACTTGGAGTCTGACCACATCTCCACTTCACTCATGTAAATCTAGTAACACCCAATCCTTCGATCAATAACTTTAACTAGTGTAGCGCCTTCTCATCAATCAGTTCTAAAGGCCAGTTGAAGCTATGCAAAGCTTCAACTTTTCATTAGTAACCACCTTAGTCAACATATCTGCAGGATTTTTTTGAACCAAGGATTTTCTTCAAGGACAAAGTACCATTGCTAATCAACTCTCTTGTAAAGTGATAACTCAGCTGAATATGCTTAAGCCCACCTGCTCCCATTAAGCCCAATTTGGGTTAGCCCATCTGCCTCTTCCTGGATCCATTCTGGAGCCCACCTGAGATTATTATGGACCGCTATAACCTGAAGCTTTGATGCCACTTGTTGCAGGCCTTAACTCCACAATAGTATGATATTGTCCGCTCTGGGCCGAGCCCGCACGAATTTTTTTTGGGCAACTCCCAAAAGGCCTCATACTAATAGAGTTAACTGGCTGCTTATAAACTAGTTATTTGCCCTTTCCATAAACGATGTGGGACAACTCCTATATATATATATATATATATATATATATATATATAGGCCTGACTGTGTGTTGATTTGATTAGATATATGTAAGAATCTGCCAGTTGCAGCTGTTGCGAAATGTAGGGGGAGTGAGAAAAAGAAGGAGAGATATGGGGAAGATGTCACTTAGACTATGGATATTCAAGCCCAATAGTGAAAAATTTTCGTAACATTTTATGGTCACATGGGCTTTGAAATTAACTAGTTCGTGGTCCGTGATATGTATGAATGATTTTTAATATTTTTTATTTTATTTTTTATATTTTATTATATATCTTTTAATTAGTAAATAAATAAATTATAAAGATAATAAAATATAGTAATACATGTTTGATAATATTTAATGACATTGCTTTGCTTGTATCCTAAAAATAGATAATATACATTTTTAAATGTAATATGTTGTTGACCGGAATTGGATCTTGAACTTGTAGAAAGTTTACAAGATAAAATAAATGTTTAGTAATAATTTGTACGGATTGTGAAGAGGATACTTGCAAACTTAGGTGTATAATCAAGGAGGCTAATTGTATATATCACGTAAGAAACAATTTTTTTAAAAATTATTTGTAAGTATAATATCTACTACAATTTAAATTGTAATATTGTGAATGCATTGTATTAAATATATCTGCATGAGCATGTAACTATAATTAGTGTTTGTAAAAGTTTAGAGTCAAAAGATAAATATAATATAGCGGTCCGGTTTGGTTCGAATTGGAGGTCAAACCGTATAGTAACGGTTTTTAAATAATTCAAACCAACCCGTAACCCAACACGACTAAACCATTCGGTTCAATTTTAGTCAGTTCGGATTAGCTGATTTTATCGGTTCACAACATAACTTGATTAGTTAAATTAGAAAATATAAAATATTCCTTTTATCTAAATTTCATTTCTTCAAATGCCCATTAGTAATAAAAAAAACAATAATTACTTCATAACAAAGTAAATCACTCACAAATGACTACGTTTAGTAGTTTAGTAATCTTACGATTATTAAACTGACGATCAATTTAGTTGCAACAATAAAGGATATAGGTAAAGAGTAATACAAAAGTCTTCCACATTAAATTTGAAAGAGAGTTTGATATGTATGATAAGTTGATAATTGAATAATTGATAAGATTTAGCAGTAATTTATTTTGTAATTTGAAGATAAAATTACTTTACATTATATAATCAAAAATATAAAATTAAAGTGTATATTAGAAACCAAAATTAAAATAGAAACTAAAAAATAATCTTAACCCTTAGTTCAATATGATCTAATGGCCCCGCTAGGGGCACCACACACAAATCGAATACACACTCACATACACAATTCCACCTAATACCCTCTATTTTTAATTTTATTTTTCCCTTTAATCGTTGAGATTTTTTTGAATCTGACTTTATATTATTTTTCTCCATTTCCTCCCCACGATCAGTTTGCATACCATATGTGTTATATTCCGACACGATTTAGAAATTTTTTTTATTTAGTTTCTAGTTTCTAGCCTAAGATTGTTTTGTATTAGAAATTTTATATATATATATATATATATATATATATATATATATGTGTGTGTGTGTGTGTGTGGGGCTGCTCAAATGAGACCCCTCTTATAATGAGACCCGCACTTATGATGAGTCTCCCTCATATTTCTTGTATTCTAAAGGGCCCCACCAGGGGCTCCCAATACAAAAAAGTCTTATAATTCTACCGTCTATCCATTTCTCAAAAAAAATTAATTTAAAAAAAATATTTTTTTTTAAAAATGATGACGTGGCAAAAGTTTATTTTTATTTTTTTTTATTTTTTTAGGAATGGATAGAGGGTAGAATTATAAGACTTTTTTGTATTGGGTGCCCCTATCGGGGCCCTTTAGAATAGATAAAATATGAGGGGGACTCATTATAAGAGAGGGTCTCATTATAAGAGGGGTCTCATTTGGGCACCTCCATATATGTATATATAGTAAAATTTTTACAATATTCTGTTCACTAATTTATTTATGGATATTTTCTTTTGGATTTCTTTTTTAAATAGTCAATATTTTGAATTTTTTTAAAAAATATTACAAGACTGCCGCGAAATGTGGCTTTTATGTATTCATTACAATGGGTGTCGGCCTAAGAAAACATGATACAAAATTGACATAAAAAATTAGTATATATTTTATTTAGTTGTCTATATATATTAAAATTTGTACAATATTGTGTTCATTAATTTTATTTATAATTTTTTTTCCAATTTCTTTCTTAAATTTATATTTTGATTCTTTTTTAAAAAAATAATACAAGGCCGCCGCGAAGCGCGGCTTAGTCAACTAGTAACCTATTAAGATATTAATTTTTTTTTTTTGAAATAAACGTACTTGCATTAATCACAGTAAATCTTCCACAAGTACATGATTTAAGAACTCAGGAGGAGTGACATGCCACTCTCCAAGGTCAGACATAGAATGTGCAGTTCGAGCTAGCTCATGAGCCACACAATTCGCAGACCTAAACACAAACTTAACTAGCACATGATTAAAGTGCTTTAAAACAAGCTTACAATCACCCACAATAGTGTTGAAATAAGCATAACCATCCTCGCCATAGCAAGCAGACGCTAGGCTTTGAGAGTCAGTCTCGAAAATGCAACAGTCCAACTGCAAATGCTTAAGCCATACTATAGCTTCCTTTAAACTTAACGCTTCCGCCTCCTTTGGACTCCAATTACCCCTAATGCGACCACACCTTGCTGCAATAAAATGCCCCTGAGAATTCCGAATAACACAACCGAAACCAACATAACCATTCTGCGCTCCTGTTGCGTCAACATTGATCTTGAACCAATCATCAGGCGGCTTATGCCATTTCCTATCAGCAATAATGTTCCTGGACAAATTCTGCTGCTCTTGCGCTGTTCTCCAGTCTTGTAGCATATGCAAAGCAGCCGCTTTTACTCCAAAAGCTGAACCATTCGCTTTGTCCCAAACCCATCTGTTTCTTCGATTCCAAAGGCTCCAACAAATCAAACAGACCCAAATGCATTGGTCCCTTGACAGACCACCAAACAGACGTCTGAAAACGGCAAACACTGATTCATCTGGCAGGATCGTGTTTATCACCTGGAGCCCAGATTGATGCCAGACCGTCTGTGCAAAGTCACATTGAAACAGGACGTGCATATCAGTTTCCATACCAGAATGACACCATGGGCACCTTCCATTAATATTGACTCTTTTCATTGTTAACGCTGCAGCTGTCGGTAAGCATCCCTTGCATACTCTCCAAACGAAATTAGCTACTTTTCCAGGCATCTGCAATGACCAAAGTTTTCTCCAGAATATTACATATGTAGCATCATGTTCTCCCTGCAGCCATCTGTAGCAACTGCGAACTGTAAATTTACCCCCCTCATCTCTCAACCAAAACCAGGAGTCTTCACGTTGAATGACAGGAATAGGGATTCGATTTATCAGCTCAATATCCCTGTTATTAAATATATCTTGAAGTAGCTCAACATCCCAATTACGCCCTTCCATGTCCATTAGATTCTGCACTTTTGCTTCACTAAGCTGATCTGGCATGACAGTCGAAATACAACCATCATCTTGATCTGGAAGCCATGGTACCTTCCAAACATAAGTCGAAGCTCCATCCCCAATTCTTCTTCGACAACTTGCTTTTAGAACATCTTTCGCCGTCAAGATACTACGCCAAATGTAGCTGGGGCTTCCACCAATCTCAGCATTCAAGAAATCAGTTTTAGGATAATACTTCGCCTTCATAATAGCCGTCACCAAAGGGTTACAATTATTTAGGAGCCGCCATCCTTGTTTTGCCAGCATAGACACATTAAATCTGCTCAAACTCTTGACTCCAAGACCCCCAGCCATCTTTGAGACACTAAGCTTCTCCCACGAGAACCATCGAATGCCCTTACCAGAAGAGCCTTTACCCCACCAAAAACCATTCATCGATTTTTCAATATCATCACAAATACTCTGAGGAATCAGAAACAATGACATCCAAAAATTCGGTATTGTTTGCGCAGCTGACTTTAGGAGAGTAAGTTTGCCTTGCTTCGATAGCCCTTTATTCGACCAACCCTGCAACTTATGGTCAACTTTCTCAGCCAAAAAACCAAACACAGCACGTTTGTTTTGACCAACAGCCATAGGCATTCCTAAGTATTTGCCAGGCCTGTCTACTTCCTCTACATTCAAACTGGAACACACCCAGGTTCTATCTTCCCTACTCGTGTTTGGACTGAAAAAGATGCTTGACTTTCCATAATTAATAGCTTGCCCTGAACACCTCTCATACCTATCCAAGGTTTTTTTCATTGTAATGGTTTCACTTCGTGTTGCTTTGAAGAAGAGATAACAGTCGTCGGCAAATAAAAGATGTGATATACTCGGGGCTCCCCTTGCAACTTTACAACCATGAATCAACCCCACTTCCTCCTGTCTTCTTAACATAGCACTCAATCCCTCTGCACAAAGAATATACAAGTAGGGAGAAATCGGGTCGCCTTGACGCAATCCCCTTTGAGGTTTGACTTCACCAAACACTGTTCCATCTCTAACAAAAGTATAAGAAACTGAGGTTATACAGGCCATCAATCTTGCAATCCAAATCTGATGGAAACCAAACTTCCTCAGCATGTTTTCCAGAAAACTCCATTCCAAACGATCATATGCTTTTGAGATATCGATTTTTAAGCCAGCAACTCCTGTCTTTCCTTGAGTGCGTCTATGAATGTAGTGATTAATTTCAAACGCTATAATAGCATTATCCGTTAACAATCTCTCTTCAATAAAAGCACTTTGGTTCACAGAAACAATATCTTTAATACAAGGCTTCAATCTGTTAGTGATAACCTTTGACAGAATTCGCATCAACACATTACATAATGCAATCGGCCTATAATCTGTCATCTGCTTTGGATGTTTGATTTTAGGAATTAAACAAACCAAGGTTTTATTGATTCCAGCAGGCAACGTACCAGTTGTGAAGAAGTCATGACAAAACCGAGTAGTATCCTCTGCAACTATATTCCAGTAAGCTTGAAAGAACCCAGGATTTAAGCCATCCAACCCCGGAGCTTTCTCTGGGTACATTGAGAAAACAGCATTCTTAACCTCTGCAGTGGTCACAGGTAATAACAAACTTTCATTATTTTCATTCGTAACTGAACACACTCTTTCACCCTCAGCCAGACCTTCATCCACCCCTCCAGTTTGGAAAATCTGTTCAAAATACTCAGCTATGATACTCTGGATCTCCTCGTCAGACTCCCTCCATACCCCATTCGAATCTTTCAATTTCTTGATCGAGTTATGCTCTTTTCTCACAGAAGCAAATTTATGAAAAAACCGAGTATTTTTGTCTCCCTCACGTAGCCAGAATTGCTTCGCTCGTTGCTGCCAATAAATTTCCTGTTTTTCAAGTAAACGCATAAACTCCCACCTCACCTTATTATACTTCTGAATGCCCTCCATATCTCTTCTTGATCTGTATCTTCTCAATTCCTTCTTACAGTTTTGAATCTGAGTTCGCATTTCATTAACCATACCACCCCCCCACTCTTCTAGCTTTGAGCAAACCAACGCCATTTTGTCCATAATATTTGCCCCATCGATGCCATTCCAACCTTCCAACACCAAATTACGACATTCATCTTCTTTTATCCACATGTTTTCAAACCTAAACCGCTGTGTTTTAGGTCTGAACACTTGCCTATTTAGATTAAGATAGAGAGGAAGATGATCAGAAGTCGAAACTTCCATAACCTGAACTGTAGCTGACGGGAATAACTCCATCCATTCTTTGGTAGCCAAACCTCTGTCTAGTCTTTCTTGCATCCACCTCACAGTACCTCGAGACTTCTCCCACGTAAACCATTCCCCCTGATAGCCCAAGTCAACTAGATTACAATCTTCAATTGTTTCTCGGAACCCTTCCATAAGATGTCTTGGATGACTACGACCACCTCTCTTTTCACCAGTACTAAGCATGTCGTTGAAATCCCCAATTATGCACCAAGGTAATCCAGAAGTAAGAGATAAATTCCTTATCAAATTCCAAGAATCAATCCTTCGTTCCCTTTCCGGATAGCCATAGAAGCCCGTATAACGCCACCTTCCCACCTGATCATTTGTAACCTCAAAATCAATAAAATTCTGAGTACTGTTTATGATCACAACCCCACCTTCATTTTTCCAAAAAAGAGCTAGCCCACCCCCATGGCCTTGAGCATCAACAGCAAAACAAGCTCCAAAACCTAAAGCTTTACACACCTTTTCTATTTTATTTCTTTTAACTAAAGTCTCACTTAAGAAAATAATACTCGGCCTATATTGCTTATTGATTTCTTTAAGAAATCGAACTGCCCGTGGATTGGCCAGCCCACGACAGTTCCAGGCTAAGAGACTCATAATGACTGGCGGGCCTGGAGACCAGTACCCGCCCCAAATCCGTTTTTTGGCCCAACCTCAATTTTATTTTCCAGGCTGGCAGAATTTTTATCCTCCTTATTTTCCACACTCAAATTTCCCTCCACCCTTTTCCGTTTATTTTCAAATGCTACAATCTCATCCATTCTGTTTCCATCCCCCTCAAATCTCTCCCCCTGATTTTTATCATTAACACCCATATCCATATCCCTTGATTCACTACTCCTAATAGTCACAGCAATATTCTCGGCATTGACTTCTCTAACAACTCCATCAACCTCCATGAATTTCGTTATCTGTTTCCCACTATTCGTTCCATGATCTGAACTTGGCTGCTTCTGTGAGAACGAAGGTCCTGCACCTGTCCATGAACCAGTATTCCTTAACCACCGTGACCCTGCATTTACAGTCGAATTCTTTGAAGGAGCACGTAACCAGGACCCATAAGCTCTATCGATTACCTTGTCTGGATTGGCGTATACAACATTGCAGTCGCGTTCAGAGTGACCTATTCGCCCACATACGAAACAGAATGTGCCTAGCCTTTCATATTTAAAATTAATCCAACTCCATACATTTCCATCCCTCTTTAACTTCATTCGACGCTTCAATGGCTTCTCAACGTCCAAGGCCACTCTAATACGTACATATTGCTTCCATTGTCCATCCAAGTTTGCAGCATCTGATTTAATAAACCCACCAATAGACAAACCAATGATTTTAAATACATTCTCCGACAACAGGCCCCTGGGGATATCATATACTTGAACCCAGATTTCCACTTCCTTCAAGCTTACTGATTGTGGATTCTCAAATTCCTTTAACTGCTTAAACACCAACATAGCTTGTTCAAACGTCCATGGACCTCCCTCTATTACTTTCTGCAAATCCAATTTATGATAGAATACAAAAGAGTAACGAAATCCTCCCAGGTCATGAATCTCCATACCTTCTTTTGGCCTCCATAATGATGACATAACAGATCTCATAGCATTGAAGTTAATAGTTTTGTCCGTAAAAAAACTCCCAACCAAAACATAATTTTGCTGCACTTCTACAGTTTCCACATTTCCGATATCTGCTTCGTCGCCCTCTTCCTCTTCAATAACCAAGTTTGCGTACATGTCTTCTAACGATGCCTCCATTCGAGCCATAATAGTAAAGATTTGAGACAAAAGCTTATAAAAAACAGTATTAAAATCGGGTACTAGGTTTAAAAAGTGATTGAGATAACTTTAAAACTGTCAAAAATGGACAGACATAAAACTTGCCATGAGAGCAAGACTTAAGATATTAATTTACTTGCTCCAAGTAAGAGCCTTTTTGGGTTAGCTTAAAATTAATGTTTATGACTTAAAGTTGCTTATAAAGTTATGAGTGAAAAGTTAAAATTTTAGGTTAATATCTGTTTGGGTAATTTAATATTTGGTACTCCCTCTGTCCCATCCATTTCTTTACACTTTCCTTTTTTGGATGTCCCATCCAATTCTTTACATTTCTAAACTTTCCTAAAATGGTAATGTTTTATAATATAAAAATCAACTACATCCACTACTTTCCTCCACTAACTCATTTTATACATTATATTAGGGCTGGCAATTTTGGACCCGCGACACGAACCCGACACGAACCCAACCCACATGGATCGGGTTCGGGTTTATATTTTTCAAGTTCGGGTCGGTTTCAGGTTTACCCAAACTTGACCTGAAATAATCGGGTTGAGATCGGTTCGGGTTCGGGTAACCCGAAACTGACCCGAATATATATATATATATATATATAATTATTTTTAATATATATAATTATTTTTAATATATATACATATATATATATATATATATATATATTTATATATTTTTAATATATATATATATATACTTTTAATATATATATATATATAATTATTTTTAATATATATATTTATTGAAAATATATATAAATATATTTTTTTAATATATATATATATATATAATTATTTTCGGGTCGGATTACCAGAAACCCACTCGTGTCGGGTTCAGGTTGAGCACCTGTACCCATTAAATTTTCGGGTTGGGTCAAATTTGCGACCCGAATCTGCTGACCCGACACGAACCCGACCCGAAATCCGAAATTGCCAGCCCTACATTATATAGTGAATAAAGTGGTCCCACCACTTTACTCATTTTTCCTACTTCTCTCCTCCTTCTTTATATTGTTTCGTGCCCAACCCAAATGTAAACATTTGGGCGGGACGGAGGGAGTATAATTTATGAGTTATTAAAATTACAAAAATAAAAATATAATTATTAAGTTGAACATGTGAATGATGATATTGATTTTTATCAAATAAAATTTCAAAAATAAAATAAGTAGTTGAAAAAAGTACCTCCCACCAACTTCTTCCTTTAAACTGTTCTGTTTTAAATCATTTTATAATTTATTACACAAACGAACATTTTTCGGCTTAAAGTAAAAAATCATTTAAAGCTCTCAGTTTTAAGTGTTGTCAAATGGACTCTAAGTTACGGAACTTATTTGGTTTGGATTAGGGCTGCAAACGAGCCGAGTCGAACGAGTTTTTACCGAGTCAAGTCGAGTTCGAGTTTTTTTGTACCGAGTCGAGCTTGAGCTCTATTATCTTAACGAGCTTTTTTTTCTTGCCGAACTCGAGTTCGTTAATATCCGAGCCGAGTGGAGTCGATAACGAGCTTATCGAGCCGAGTCGAGCTCGAGTCAAGTCCGAGTCGAGTTCTAGTTTTTTTTTTGTTTATTTTTAAATTTTAGACTTGTAGGATCACTTGTAAACTGTACATTATAATCGTTGGCAGTAGTTGTAGTAGTTGTAGGAAAAGAAACACAAGAATGAAAAAAGAATAAAAACTACGTAGAGAAAAACAAAGGTGCTTGTTTATGTAGAACAGAGAAATAAAAGAGAGCTTCCGTTATATTATAACAAGGAACAGATACAAGGTATTTATAGGCTAATAAACAGAAAACCTTATTGTATTACTAAAATAATAAAAACTAAAAACTAAAATTAAAACAATGAAAACATATTATTTTTTTATTTTTATTGTATTGCTTAACGAGTTCGAGTCGAACCGAGTTCGAGTCGAGTATCGAATCGAGTCGAGTCGAGTCAGACAACCAAAAAACTCGGCTCGACTCGATAAGCTTATCGAACAAATTTTGGTAATCGAACTCGAGTTCGTTAATAAATCGAGCCGAGTCGATCGAGTTTTTACCAAGTCGAGTCGAGTTTGAGCTCAGCACGATTCGTTTGCGGCCCTAGTTTGGATACTCTATAGAAAAGAACGTAGGAGTACAGTGGTATATGGAATACAGGAATAGGAGTACATGAATTAAACTGTTTCTATTGAGAATAACATTGCTAGTACGAGTGCTACAAATACACTTGATCGACAAGCTCTACTTGCAACCACGAACACATTAGTCGATCTAAGTTTTAGCAGCAGTGACATCACATGTACCACATCAGATTACAAGTTGTCAGTTAGTTAGCATAGCAATAGATACAATTCTTGTATGTATAGAAGTTTGTTAGAGTTTCTTGTATATAAGACAAACTAGTATACACATTGTACACTACTGATCTCATTTTCAATACACAACAAACTTTTCTATTCCTCTTTCACTTTTCATATCTTTTTCTTTGTTTGATCAAGCTAAAATTGATGAAGTTTAATATGGTATTAGAGCAAGTGTATACGATCTTGATTTCTTTGATCTCCGGTGTCATCTCCGGCGATTAGGTATTATCTCCGACAAACGTTTTTTTTTCTTCTTCGTCATCTTCATCTGGTGATTAGACAAGATTCTTAAGCTTGATTAAGTGTTCTACGACTACGATTCACGTCCTCTGTCATTTCTCGAACAAATCAGGTGTTTTCTTCTCTGTTTTTCTCTGATCATGTGTGATTAGTACACGTTTATCATTACTGATTGTGTTCAAGAGCTGTTCTTGATAAATTTCTCTGAAATCAAGTGTTTCTTGATATTTTTTCTCTGAAACTGAGATTATTAGAACAATCTAAGGTTCATTGTTTAGAATTTGTTTCTTGTCAAATTTTTGTTGAAAATATGACTACAAACACGAATCAAGATCCGACTAGTGCTTATTATATACATCCTTCAGATGCATCAGTTAATCAGTTAGTTTCGGTGAAGTTTAATGGATCTGGTTATACAAATTGGAAGCGTTCAATGATGCTTACTTTATCTGCTAAAAATAAGCTAGGTTTTGTAAATGGAACAATTGTTGAACCTGAACCTACTTCTGTTGAGTTTCTTTCTTGGGAGAGGTGTAATTCTCTGGTGACTTCTTGGATCTATTCAACCTTGATGAAAATTTTGCTAGAAGTGTCTTGTTTCTCAAAAGTGCTAGAGATATATGGAGAGATCTTGAAGATCGTTTTGGTTTTGTATTGATGACACAAGCTTACTCATTGGAACAGAAATTAGCTGAAATTACTCAAGGAAAGAAAAGTGTTTCTGAGTTTTATACCACAATTAAGGCACTCTGGGATAGTCTAGATGATGCAAGTCCTATGCCTAAATGTATTTGTGATAATTGCACATGTACCTTGACTCTGAAAGTGTAACAGAAAGTTCAAGAACACAGATTGCTTCAATTCTTAATGAAACTCAATGATCAATATTCTTTGGTGAGGGGTCATATCTTGCTCATGAGTCCTCCTCCAACAGTTGCTCAGGCTTATAGGATGATTGCACAAGAAGAAAATCATAAGGAAATGTCAAATAATCAGAATGACATTATGGCTTTTGTTGCAGATAGAAGATTCACAAACTCTGGAAATTACAATACACAAAGAGCTGGTTATAATTCTGGAAATTTTACTGGAAATTCTGGTTATAAGTTTGGCAGTACTGCTAGAAATGCTGGAAGTGCTGGAAACATTGCAAATAGGAAGCAGAAACCTGGATCTAATTACTACTATACTAATTGCAAAGTGCCTGGACATAGTGTTGACAGGTGCTTTAAAATACATGGATATCCTGCAGGTTTTAAAACAAAAGATAGAAAAGTTGCAGCTGCAGCAACTTTTACTGGAGACAAAACTGCAGGACATGAAGTCTCAAATCTGCTTTCTGATGATCAGTATAATAAGCTTCTCAGTTTGCTCGCAGACCAGAAAATTGTTGATAACAATTCTGATAATTCTCAAGCTCTTTTAGCAGGTAAACTCTATATGGTGTCATGTCTAGATTGCAAATGGTTATTAGGTAGTGGAGCCACTGATCACATTTCACCAAATTTGGATAATTTTACTGATTATACTACTGTAAATGGATCTGAAAATTATATAACAATACCAGATGGTAGAAAAGTACAAGCTCTGCATATTGGTACAGTTGATTTGGGAAATAACATTGTCTTAAAAGATGTGCTACATGTTCCAGATTTCCACTTCAAGTTAATTTCAGTGCACAAATTGTGCAAAGACCTTAGTTGTCAACTGATTTTCAATAATGGCTCTTGTCTTTTACAGGACCTTTCTCAGAGCAAGCAGCCAATTCATCTTGGTGAGTTGAGAAATGGTCTTTATACTGTGGATTCAAGCTTTAATTCTCCTAAGCATTCTCTTACTGCTAAAGCTACAAATGAAGCTGATCTATGGCATCTCAGACTTGGACATATACCTTATCAACAGTTGAAGATTCTGCAACCTTCTTGTGATTTTACTTTTGTCAAAGATTCTATTTGTTAAGTCTGTCCATTAGCTAGACAAACCAGAAATTCATTTCCTCATAGTACTATTAAAAGTACTTCTGTATTACAGCTATTACATGTAGATTTGTGGGGACCTTACAAAGTCAAAACTCAGTATGGTTGTACACAATTTGTTACAATTGTTGATGACTTTAGTAGATACACTTGGATACATCTTATTAAGTACAAGTTAGAAGTTGCAGATGTTTTAGAAAACTTTATTCAATATGCAGAGAAACAATTTAAAACTTCTGTTTTGTGCATTAGATCAGACAATGCATCTAAAATTTGTGAAGGAAGATTGAAGACATATTTGCAAAAGAAAGGGATAGTTCATCAAACTAGTTGTGCATATACACCCCAACAAAATGGGGTTGTAGAACGCAAACATAGGCACCTGTTAGAGACTGCTCGAGCACTGTTATTTCAATCTAGAGTTCCAGACCAATATTGGGGTGAATGTATACTCTGTGCTGCTTAACAGGATGCCTTTATCAAGTATTAATAATCACACTCATTATAAACTTCTATACAAAGAAGACCCTTCTTATGATATATTGAAACCCTTTGGCTGTCTATGTTATGTTGCCACCTGCAAGATTGGAAGATCAAAATTGGATCCTAGAGCATCACCTTGCGCATTTCTTGGCTACTCACCCACTCAAAAAGGTTATATGGTACTCGATTTAGCTTCAAGAAAATTATTTGTTTCAAGAGATGTCCTGTTCCATGAATTACATTTTCCATTTCATACAATCAATAAAGATATACTCTTGACTGACCCTACTGCTATACATATGCATGCTATTTCGAGTCCTAAATTTGATCTTTATTCTGATCTTGTGTCACATGTGACTAATTCATCTTCCACACAGTCCACTCAATCTGAAAATGATCACTCAACTTCACATTCATCTCAGTCCACAACTGATCATACTGATAATACTCATACACAAAATACCAACACTACAACTTTTCCTGATTTACCAGCTAGACATTCTACTAGACCTAAAAAACAACCTGAGTATCTAAAAGATTTTCATTGTCATACTGCCTTTACACATCATACTGCTTTATCATCTTTGTCACAACTTGTTGAACCCAAACCTTTTAAAGAAGCTAATTCTCATCCTTTATGGAAAGAAGCAATGGACAAAGAAATTGCAGCTCTAAATGAAAATAAGACATGGGATTTAGTACCTCTTCCTGAAGGTAAAAAAGCTATAGGTCACAGATGGGTTTTTAAACTCAAATTGAAAGCAGATGGATCATTAGAACGGTGCAAGGCACGTTTAGTTGCTAAAGGCTACAATCAGAGGTATGGTTTCGATTATGAGGAGACATTCTCTCCAATTGTAAAGATGAATACAATCAGATGTTTAATTGCTCTTGCTGGACATAAGGATTGGCCTTTATATCAATTGGATGTGAATAACGCGTTTCTACACGGCGACTTGTCTGAAGAAGTATACATGACTGTTCCAGAAGGGATTCCAAATCCAAATAATCTTGTTTGTCGACATCGAAAATCACTTTATGGCCTCAAGCAGGCTTCGAGAGAATGGTTTGATAAACTTCTTCATGAACTTACTGCACAGGGATTTGTTCAATCAAAGAACGATTATAGTCTTTTTATCAAGAAAGTTGAAAATCATATAACCATAATGGCTGTTTATATGGACGACATAATCGTTACAGGAAATGATATTACTTCTATACAAAGCATCAACTCCCATCTTCACAATACTTTCAGTATCAAAGACTTGGGGATCTTACGTTACTTTCTGGGTATCGAAGTTGATTATCTTGATAATGGTATTACTCTTACTCAGTCAAAGTTTACGAGAGAACTTTACAGGATTTGCCTTTTGTTATTTCTAAGAGAGCTACTACTCTATTACCTCAGAATCTTAAGCTTGCATCTGATTCAGGACCTTTATTTCATGATCCTGAAATTTATCGTTCCTTAGTTGGAAAACTTAACTATTTGACAAATACTCGACCTGATTTGAACTATTCAGTTCAAGTTCTTAGTCAGTTCATGCATTCTCCACGATTAGTTCATTGGGAAGCACTACAACATACTCTTTCCTATGTAGCACATTCTCAGCATCAAGGAATTCTTCTACGAGGATCTGATCAGTTAAATCTCCAGGCATATTCAGACAGTGAGTGGGCATCATGCCCTGATACACGACGTTCCATTACAGGCTATGTCTTATTACTAGGATCTTCTCCTGTTGCTTGGAAGTCAAAGAAACAGAGCACTGTTTCACGTTCATCTTCTGAAAGTGAGTATCGAGCCATGGCATCTGCAGCTGCTAATGTTACATGGACAGTTCGTTTACTTGAAGAACTTGGTTTTACTCAGATTAAGCCAGTAACTCTCCATTGCGATAATCAATCTGCTATTGCCATTGCCAAGAATCCGGTGTTTCATGAGCGTACGAAGCACATTGAGATTGATTGTCATTTTACTCGAGATAAAGTCATTGAAGGCTTGATTCAACTCACTTATCTTCCTACTACTCATCAACTTGCTGATGTCTTCACCAAGATTCTACCAGCTCATCAGTTTAATACTCTACTATCCAAGTTGGGATTGTACACTAATTTCCCTCCGAGTGCTACAAATACACTTGATCGACAAGCTCTACTTGCAACCACGAACACATTAGTCGATCTAAGTTTTAGCAGCAGTGACATCACATGTGCCACATCAGATTACAAGTTGTAAGTTAGTTAGCATAGCAATAGATACAATTCTTGTATATATAAAAGTTTGTTAGAATTTCTTGTATATAAGACAAACTAGTATACACATTTGTACACTACTGATCTCATTTTGAATACACAACAAACTTTTCTATTCCTCTTTCACTTTTCATATCTTCTTCTTTCTTTGATCAAGCTAAAATTGATGAAGTTTAATAGTTTCGCATTCCCCTATATAATTTATTACTCCTCCTGAAACAAGTTGCACCCCTGTCTAATCAATGCATCGATCTTGCTGCACCATCTAAAACAGGACCATACATTTATATAAAGTTCTGTAAAACATAATAATGTTATGTCATTTCCGAGGAACACTTTTTTACCGCATTCACTAATTTTCTTCCCAAACCAAAATTTGTAAGCCCACTTTTGTGGGAAAATGGTGGATCACAGCTTCACAACAGGTTCAAGAGTAGAAGTGAGAAGTGATGATGAAGGTTTCAGAGGTGCATGCTATGTAGCTACCATTTTAGAAAAGCCTAAAGATAATAAGTATGTAGTGGTGTATGATCATTTGATGGAGAGTGAAGACAAGGACTCCAAACGTTTAACTGAGACAGTAGATGTATCATCTTTAAGACCTTTGCCTCCTCTTGACAAGGGTGGTGAGATTATAAAGCTTTATGATATAGTTGATGCGTATCATCGTGATGGATGGTGGAAAGGTGAAGTTATAGAGATTCTTGAAGTGGGTAAGTTCTTGGTTTATTTTCAGAATCCCCCAGATGAGTTGATTGTGCATAGAGATGATCTTCGCCTTCATTTGGACTGGATTCATGGCAAATGGAAAAAGCCCAAAAAACAGGTTTCTGTCCTTTGCTTTTTCATTTTTTTTTATTTCCAATTTCTGATCCAGGAGAGGAAAGGGCAATTGAACTTGTGACATGTCCTATGTTTTTTATATTGTATAATTTTGAAGGAAATTGTGGACTAGTAAGAGGGCTTTAGGAGTTAGGACACTAAAAGTATAGTATTTTTTATTTTTCCTTTATTTTAAACAAGTGTTGCTTGGCTAAATTGTTTGAGATGTTGAATATCTGAGGGAAAGATGCAATGTGAAGATGACAAGAACTGCATAGTTGTTTTTTTATTTTTTATTTTTTTTTTCTCTAGGGTCCTGCTCAAATGATAGACAGGTGATTGGAATATATGGATAATTGTATGATTTGGGTGGGCATAAGTTATTCCCAGGTAGGTATATGGAAAATAATTGCCTTCTTAGTTATGGTTTTATTTTAGCATTTGACATGCCTACAACATTAAGTAATATGCATGTAGTCTATGACAATGAAATGCAATTTGATCAATTTCACATTTTAACATTTGTTTAAGACTCACTATACCACCACTAGGCAAGATTATTAAAAGACAAAAGAACCTTGTTTTGGTGTGTCAAGGAAAATATGATTGTATCTTTGTTTGTAGATGCATTCCTTTTACAAGTACTATATGTTTGATACATGTTTTGCAATTGTGGACTGATCTGTTGTATGCTTTTCTTTTTATAAAATTAAAGAGCCAAATATACAAGATAATTAGCCGGGGAACAGAAGTAGAAGTGACTTTTGAAAGCCAAAATTATAATGTATGGCACACTGGAACTGTCTTGCAAGTAGAAGGAAATAAATTCTCGGTAAAGTATAAGTGCTTTGGAGTGGACGATAAGCCTGAATATCGAACAGAAGTTATTGATTCTCAATGCATCCGACCTGTGCCTCCACCTGTAGAGGAACAAGATTTTGATGTGCTCCACAAAGTGGAAGCATACTACCGTTTTTGCTGGTGGACCGGAGTGATTCGAAGAATAATCAAAGATAGAAAGTATGTTGTCCTCGTTACACATTCAAAGATCGAAATTGAATGCAATCACTCCAACTTGAGGCCTCGGTTGGATTGGATTGATGGCAAATGGACTACAACATCTCCGGTACAATATATCTTCCCATCATAATTTCATTTACAAATGAATTAGAAAAAAATCTGTTTTAAAATGTCAACATTATATTTGAAATTTGCAGAGTATGAAACTACTTGCTCTAAAAAATGAGCCCTTCACAAGTAACAAAAGAAAGAGTACACCAAGAAAACTACATTCTGGGAAATACTGCAGAACTACAACAAGTATGCATTATTTAGGAGACACTTATAATTTTTACTCTAAATAATCTCCTGTCTTACTAAATATGTGGAGAATGCTACAGGGGAGAAGAATGATGCTGCAGTCTGTGTTAATGAAGCTAATATGTCTGTCAATGAAGAACTAGGTGCATCTTCCGAGACGCCTGTGAAACAAAATCCAAAGAAACAAATGAGGGGTTTTGAGGTTTGTTTATTTGAACAATTAATTTCAGTTCGATATTAGGACAAATACAAATTCAAGCTAATTTAACCATGCATTTAGTAGTTTGAATGTATATTTTATTGTTCATTGCACCACTAATCTTGCCTGGAATGCAAAACAAACATATTAATAATAATGGCCTACTATTGTTGTTAAGTAGACCGGCTTTGGTAGCCCAGTGGTATGTAAGAGTGATGCAGCCTTACTATTTATCTCCTTTTCGAACTGGTGATGTCAGCAAGTTGAAGATATAAAAAATGCATTTAGATTTTCTTATTTACTTTATTTTTAAACAGACCTGCACATCTTGTTGGGCGTTGTACCCACACTAGTCTTTTTAGGGCGTTAGTTTTAGATGAGATGTCTTTTTAAGTATTAGCTGTAATTATTTTTTAATAGGTTGATGAAATATGAAGTAAGGATCATCCATATGAGCAGGATCTTCTTTGTTACTTTTGTTGATAAAAATATACATTATGTCTAGAACATTGAAGGATCGAGTGGAACCAAGACAACCCCAAACAAGAAGAGAGGTAGACTGGAAATTTTTTCACTTGAAGAACAGATAGGTAAGGACGAAGATCAATTTAAATAGGCCACCCAGATATATTTTTTAGTTTGTATATGAACGAGTTGCCCGAAGTTTGTCGGCTAAAATCGTTGTGATCAATGCTTATGTTGACGAATGATGCTAAATCAAATGCAGGAAAGGACAATCTAATGCTTATGAAAATTGATAATGAACCCGATGAAGATCATTTCATGCTCTCTTGCAAGGACTATAAGAAGTTAATTGTAGCTGAAAGGAAGGTTCTGAACCACCTTCGTAGGCGTGATGAGTTATCGAGCGGTATACCGAACATCTCTCCAATCGAGAACCAGACGAAAAAAACAGGAACAAATACAAGAGTCGAGAATCTCCCTAACAAATCTCTGTCAGATGGACATGAAGAAATAAAAACAAATGTTCATCTAGCCAAGGTCCAGGAAGATAAGTTAGATAAGAAGCTATGGAAGGAATGGTTGTCAAAGGGGCATGGAGAAAAGAGTATATGTGTAGACAATTTGTCTCAGCAACAAGGTATGTGCTGGAAGTTATTTGTACATATACAAGATTATCAGGTTTCATACTTGCATAAAAGTAATTGTGTGTCCTGATCAAGGTGCGACGATAAACATACCCGTGGCTGAGGATCAGGCAAATGAAACAGTTGATCAGCAAATGGATGATCATAACAATAATGGTCAATTACTGATCGATGATCCTTCATTACTTGATTTAATTGATGATGAACCTCTACTAAGTGGTAAGCAATCTTCAACAACTACTGTTGATTTGAGAAGCAAAGCTCTGGATTTATCTTTCGTAACCGTGTGATTTTAGTTGTGAAGAATGTTACTGTTTATATCTGCAGGAGCTTCGCTTGTTTCAGATATGTTTGCTATTGCAACTGATGGAGAAGCACATAGTCAAAAAAGTTCTGCAGTGGCTACAAAGGATATGGTGCAATGTCCTCAACAAAATAATATTGCAGATATTGGAAGTAAGTTGATTATCAGAATATAAATTTTGATAATTATTACTGGAAGTATATTTTAACTTTTAACATAATAAAAATATTGAGTAGAATTTGCTAATTATAATGATAAAGGTGGTGAACTTGGAACACCTTCTGCGATTATAAGCTGTGATAGCTTGAAAAATGAAAAGGTACCATTTGTTAAGTGTTCGCCGCTTTGGAAATCAGTTGAGTCTATGGAAATATACAGAAAGACAGAACAGAAGCCACACTTTTCTCTGCTGTCAAAATGTAGAGAAGAGACTCGTGAAGGATTAGCAATAGGCCAGATGATAATATTTTCAACTGTGGTGGAGAAAACTTTAAAGTTGACGTTCACTGATCCAAGCAGCATCATTAGAAGGTATCTGCAAACTGTAGCTGACTTAGAGAAACAGGGGTTTGAAGTTGAGCCAGTTCGAGCACGCTTAATGGTGTTGCTGGCTAAGAAAGAAAAGAAACAAAAGCTTGAAGCAGAGTACAAAAAGATCGAATATGAGATAACAAATAAACTGCTCGAGAAAGATGAACTAGGCAAAGTGATCTTCCAAATCAACCAGAAAATTAAAAAGCTAGCAGAAAAGCTCAAGAAGGCTGAATCGTGGATGGTGACGAAAGAGGATGAGATTTCAACACTGCAATCAAAACAAGAAGGTATTTGTGAAAATGTTCAAAGTGTGAAACATGAGTTTGAAAGTATTGCTGGCTGTCCATTGTGAATGGTGATGTTCTGCAAAGTCTTTTAATTTGCAACTTTTTGTTAAAATTATGCGGTTTAGAGTAGGGCCTAGAACTCTAGGTAGATGCTTGGTAGTCTGTATGCCAACCAACTGTGGGTATACGTATACCACAGTTGAGCTCAAGTTTTGCTGCTTAGAATGTATGCTGCAAGTGCAAAAATTTACTGGGGAACTTGGCACTTGATATGTTATTTGAATGCATATCTTATATCTATTCACATTATGAGAAGACTGAAGTATAACTGTATAAGTAACGAAAAGTACGAGTTTTCGGAGGCCTGAATTCAACATGTTTATTCTTTAAATTTACTTTTCATTTAAAATTTAATAGACATTAGGACCAGGAAAAATTGACCTATTTACAGGCACGACACTTCCCAAATTTGAAATTATCATCCCAACCATTTAGAGGTTGAAACTATAATCCATTAATCAATATCCACATCAATATCAATCAATATCAATATAAATATCAATCAATCAATATATTCTTAATTCTTGCCCCAGCTTTTAGGATAGTTTTACTCAAACATGCTGTCTAAATTGGTCTTTTTAACCAATTGGGTAACCCGAATTGTAACAGATTTTACCCGAATTCTAATACAAGTTACTGAATCATGATTAGCATGGATTGTGGATCTTTTATGATACTAACACATTATTAACATGTATCTTTTTAGTTTTCAAAATTAAAATTTTTAAAAATAGTCAATCAAGTATATCAATATGCGTTAATTATCCGTATTTGCAGGAGCTGAACGTCAAGATCAATTCTTAATTTTTAAATCAATCACAACACAACACAATCACACAATCACAACACTTAATTTGTTTAACCAAATCAATGCTTTCTGTATACTTCTTTTAAGTACTACCTAATCAAATTGCTGTTTGCCATCTACTGCTGTAATCAGGAAAGATAAATAATATCACAGTTGTGGGATATGAATTTTTGTAGCAACAAAAAGGAAAGAAAATAGGTATGTTAGTTACGTTCTTATTTTTGTTCAATTCTACACTCTATATCATTTATCTACCTACACCTGTTACAGACAAAAACTGATTGTCCCATCTCAATTGTATTGTCAATTGGATAAAGATCGTGTTTAATTTCAATTGCAGTTCTGTTGAAACTTGCAGGTGCAAGTTTGCATTATCTCAATATTTGTAAAAAGGAATAATGAAATGGTACAAATGTGAGGCTCAAATCATAGCAAAAAAGTTTACAATTTTCGAATTTATCCAAGAAATATCTACATGCCAAAATCCTTTACAGGGGAAGGATAGATTCAACGGGTCTACAAATGGAGTTTATAAATCACATGTCAGGCAAACTATACATGTTTAGTTTTAGTTTGTGTTTATAGTGCCTTCTAATTTACCGAGTCATATTCAAAGTCAATCTAGATAGTTCTTATTTGATTATAGTCGATCTAATGATAATTATTATATTGTATAATTGCAGAGTTTAACTTACAACGTTGAAGATTTTACTTTAATCAAAACCAAAAACATAACCAGTGATGGTGCTCTTTAAAAAATTGGATTTCTATAATTACTCTAGAAATTTTTTTATTTGCAGAGTTAAAGAGTTTGGACACTTGCTTCTAGAAGATGATATGTATATACTGGTGAAGACAAAGAAATTAAAAGGTTAAGAAAAATAATTCAAAAGAAGAGATAATATCCACATCTATATTTTTAGCAATAAATTACATAATTTTCTGCAGGTTAAGTTGGTATAGCATGATGGTACATCATGGACTTGATATTGTAGAGAGGTCTAACATTGATATTTTATGCCAATTTCCTGTTTGCGGGGTTTTTTGAAGTAATCTCTATCTGTTCTATGTTTTAGCAAACATAAGAAAGATCCCAAATTTGGCCCAACATTTTTGCTATCCCAAATTCAGATCACTATCATTCACAATTTCATTCTTATCTAATCTCAATCATTTTTAAAATCTAAAAAATCTTATATGAGCACAATTATGACACCTCATAGCGTGTTTCGATATTTTGAGTATTGATACACGTTTTTTTTTGTGATTTGCAGGCAAAGAATGATATTCATGCTATAGCATGTGCACGATCCAGATTAAGAAGCTTTTTGTTCAGGTATCATGTTCACCCTTATTACGTGTGAGTTAAAATTCTTTTGTCCTTAACTTAATTTCATATATCTTATAATTTTTATTGCCTATAAAATTTTTCTTAGGCTGGCTATACTGAATCCCATTTCTCCCTTTTGATGACTTTAGGTTTTGTGTGCGTTTATACGTTAGTTGTAAAAGGCAAGAAAGAGTGTACAATTAAATCGATCTAGGTACTTTTTAGCATAGTTCAGACCCTTTTAATATAGTATGACCTCTAATATTAGTGTGTTAAGAGTGGCTTATTAAAAAGCCTGAGCATCATTATATATATGTTTACAAACACAAAATGTGACTTTTTCACTTAACGTTGTTACGGAGTACTATTTACATACACCTTTTCCTAAAATTACATAGGTAAGCAGAATCTACAACCAACTCATTAAAATGAGATTGTTGCTCTTCTCTTATAAATCTTTATATGTCCGAGTGCAAAACTTAAGTATCATATGCCTTTTCAGTATTATATTATTACGTCCGAATAGATAAACATTTCAATAATATATTTGTCTGAAGATTTACAAATTTTTATATTCAATTATATACCATAAAAATTATTAACTTCTAATATTAATCATACTATCTAATATAATAGTATATATATTATAAATTAGATAATATGTAAATAATATATATTTTAAATATTCAACTGCGAGGGGTCGCCGTTAGGCGACACCGAGAAACCTTTTATTATCCAATTCAACATTGAATTGGTGGAAAATATTCATTTTGTTTAATTGGCAGAAAGTATTCATTTTTAACACATATCTAACACATAGATCTTAAAGGGATTAAGACACGTAACTAGATGGATGTTATATTAGATGATATTGGTTGGCTACCTATATCAATCACTATTTTGTCTTCAGTTTAAGGCGAATAAGACAAACTACTACTATCTCTACTATCTCTTTAGTTCAATGGGGATAAGCGTTTATGGTGGATAAGCTAGATTTGTCGACTAAGGTTAAGTTTAATGGCAATATGATCTTAACAATTGTATCCAATTTTAAGGGAGAGTCAGTGGTATCTTCGGTCGCATCACTATTGGAACAATGTCAAAATTCTAGGATATTTAGTCATTTAGTGAGTGCATATTTTGAGCCTTTCAATTTGAAGTTAAAATGAGAAAAATAGAATATCATTATATATGTTGTTTACCTTCTAATATTGCTACATTTTTCAGATAATTATAATTGAGGATTTTAGCATCCAATTTTAAATTGGTCATTCTCCTACCATTTTTCCTTTCAAAGTAAGAAGAAGTTTTGGAATGTTGTTGAGCTTTTTCTTACTCATCAAATCAAAAGAGTGATGCTTTGAAGTTCTTAAGAGAAATAGAGGCAATGGTCTGCTCTTGAGTGTTTGCTCTTAATATTTATCCACTTAAACAAAGTATATATTTTGCACATTATGTAATGTAATTATGAAAACAGGGAAGTGTCATATGGATGTTGATGATTTGGTTGAAAATTGATACATGCTAATTTTATGTACATTTTATAGCATGTTATCTCTCATTTATCCTTAGTTTGTAATAATTTTGTCCTTGATTAGCATGTTAGTAGCATTTTAATTTGGATTGGATGCTAAGTTGAATTTTTATGTTTATAGGATAATTTTGGAAGCAAAAGGAGCCTTATTTCACATCTTCAAGAGACCGTAGATTAGACCTAGACGAGCAATGAGGAAATAAGAATTGTAACTAAAATATGAAAAGTGATATATTCTTAAAGCAGGAATCCCGGTTGGAATTAATATAATTTTTGTGAAGCGAAAGGAGTCCGGTTCCAAGCCCTCAATTGTCCACAGCTTAGGATTTAAGGATTTATTTATATTAATAAATATTTAATTTATTTAGAAAATTATATTTATAAATATCTAATAATATTAGATATTTATTTTTATAATTTCTGGATTTAATTAATTATTTATTAATTAAAGATTACAAGCTGTGCGGGTTAAAAAGCATTTCTACCGAGCTCATCCATATAAATATGAAGTAGGCAGCTGGTTTGTTTTTAAAGTGAAAGCAGGTGGTTTGTTTGTGAATTAAATAAGGAAATGGAATTGGTTAAAGCAGTGGAGATTGCTTTCGGCCGGTTATTTAATTTTCAGTGTTGGTTTTGGTCGGAAAGCTTCCAATGGCTTCATTTATTTATGTTGCATGGTTTGCTGTATTTCTCCTATAAATAGGAGAGTTTTCCTTTGAATCATCAATCAGACATCAACTCATGTACTGAATACTCAGATTATTCCTCTCTTGTTTTCATCAACTTTCTTTGTAATTTTAGTTTAATTCATACACTTTAATTTTCTGCAAATTTCTATTGGTTGAAGATTGTTAGGGAATTGCTTGGAGTGCTCTTTTATTTCATTGGCAACTATTTCGGGAGGATAAATTCTTCAAGTTGTACTTTCTTTACTCTAAACTCTTTTAATTATGATTTTACCATTTATTATATGCTTATTTTATTTATCTAGCATGAGTAACTAATTTTATAATCCGAGAATTAGGTAGTATTCATTGGTGATATATGCTTGTTTAATTTTGATAATAATTCTCTATTTTTGCTAATCTATCATTGAGGGCTTAACCCAATTAAGGGAGTAGCTAACCTTTAATTGTATTCATAGGGATTATGATAAATTGGGAAATGAGTCATAATTCTTGTTCATGATTTGATAGACATAGTTCAATTATTGAATCGAGAGATTAATAAGAGGACTATGAAACTTACAATTCTTGGATTTTAAAAATCTATAATTGTATTTTGATTGATCATGGGAGTGACTTTTGAGATATAATTGTAGACATTATTTTGTATCTCGGGAGAGAATATTATAAAGGTTAGAAGAATTGTTTTTAGCAAAAATATGAGAAACATAAATATCGCATTAGAACAACATTATTAAACCAATTGAAGAAACCTAGTTCTCGGGTTACTTTCCTTATCAATAAAATTTAGTTTTATTTGTTTATAATTAGTTTATTCAAACACACCAATTATTTTCTACACTTCTAGATTGTAAGGAATTAAAACTTAAACTTGTATTCACAGTCCTTCCCTGCGAACGAACTTCACAAAAATAAACTTCAACAAATTGGCGCCGCTGCCGGGGAAGGCAGTAATATTAAGTTTAGGATATTTATTTCTTATAATTTAGATTTTATTTTATTTAAAAAAAACACAAACACAAAAATATTAGTTTTATTTGTTTCCCTTGTTTTGCCAGCTAAATAAACCCATCTGTTTTTTTTTTATCGCCCAAACCTCAAACCCACGAACACACCCAGCTTATAATCTCTTCATCCATCGAACAACCAGACGCCTCCACCGTCTTCAACCTCCTCCGTCCACGCCAAAATTTGCCTCTCACCCCTGCAACACCGTTCCTCCCACCACCATCAATCTCCCTTCCACCACTGCAAACTCTTGATACAAACAATACCCACCTCCCCAAATTCTTCCTTCTTCAAACCCAGTTCCCCTTCACGTCTAATCCTGCTCTGCCCACAACAAACCCCGCCTCTTCTTTCTTTTCTCGTTCAACGCGCCACTCCGCCTCAAACCTTCTCCTCCCTCCCCTTTTCCGTTCACAGTCACACCCACCTACTCCTCCTTACACAACACCAATTCCCCTGTGTCTTTCTCCGTACATCCACCATTGTCACCTACACCGCCCCCGTTTCGAATTTAACAGCCCCAACTCCCCCTCCCCTTCTTTCTATTCGCACAAAACACACACCAACAAACCAGTTCGTTTGTTTCCTTTTTCGTTTCCTTTCGCTGCACACACCACATATACATACGTGTATACACACGGATGCGTCGTTGTTGTTACGCGTTGGTGTTGCTGCTGTGTTTTTGTTTCGAGTTTTGTGTGTTAAGTTCGACCGAGTCGACGTATTGGTCCTCTCATGTATTGGCTTTGGGGTCGAATTTGAGTACAGTGATGTATTGAATGTATTGAATTGTTGACGTGATTTTTGCTGGTTTAGTAATCTCTGCCGTGTTATTGAGAATCACTGGTTTTGTTGTTTGTGAATGGTGTTGCGTAGTCTGAGTCGAATCGACCGATTCCTGAGTTACTGAGTTGTTGTTTCCGAGTTGCTGCGTGTTCTTTGTTGTTGCTGAGTAGTGTCACTGAATGGTTGAATATATGGAGCTGTTGAGTTTGATGGATTTTTAGAATTGATTTTCGAGTTTTGTTCTGCTGTTATTTGTCATCGAGTCTGTCGTGTGTAGCTTAATTCAGTTTATGAGTTCCTGTGTTGAGACTGTTTATGGGTTTTGGTGCGTTTCGTTGGTAGTTCGTGATTGCGTTTTCTGACTTCGTGACTCAGTTTCAATTGGTTGAGTCTTGTTTTGCTGTAATGCTGAATTCCTTGTTGAATTTGCTGGTTTAGCCGAGTTACTATCCTGTTTGCGAGTTGTTAGTAGAAGTAGTAAGTTCGTTGTCTGCGTTCAATGACGTCTGGTTTAACTTGTGCGCATTTTTGCGAGATTGGACTAAGTTTAGAATGTGCTGCGCGTGTTCATAGTTCAATTCTATGCTGATGTTGTACTGAGTCGACTGGAGTGAGTATTTAATGGGGTTTAATACGAGCTTTTGAGTATTTGCTGCGTTTCTGTAACGAGTTGTAATATTCTTAAGTCCTGCTTGTTTTCATTGAGTCGAGTCATTGAGTTTTGGCGAGTCGTATCAATCAACGAGTTATGCTAAATTTTTATAAAAATTTCTGTTAATAAAATTGGTAAAAAAAAAAAGAAGGTAAAAAAAAAAAGTTTTAGATAAAATCTAGTTGTTAATTTTTATAATAATTTGATTTTTGTTATTTTCTGTTTTATTTACGGTTTTGTTGTTTGTTGAAAAATAATAAAATAAAAATAAATAAATAAAAAAATAAAAAAGATAATAATAATAATAAATAAAAAAAAATTTGTCGAATATAATGTATTGTGGAGTTTAGGTTAATGATTTCTTATTGTGTAGATTTCATCAAAGTTGTTTCCAACATCTAACTTATTTGTGTTTTCTTTTTCAGGTGCACAAACTCTTGCATGCGACGTACAGTAAGTGCTGGAAATCTAGAATTTGATCCGGAAATCGAACGCACTGCTCGAATCTTAAGGCGAGAGGCAAAGCAAAGGAAAGAAAAATCTAAGATGGCTGACGAAGATCGTGAAGTTGCTATTATTGATGAGACTTCAATTTGGGACCATGAGACACCAAATCCTGCTAATTGCATGTACAAAACTCCAGAGATTGGGGCAGCCCAATTCAACATTAATCCAAGCTTAATTCAGATGATCAGCAATCAAGCTTTTGAAGGAGATATTGAACTAGAGGACCCACACAGACATCTAGAGCGTTTCGTGCAGATGTGTGGCTCATTCAGAATCAATGGTGTTACGAGTGACAAGATTCGTCTCCATATGTTTCCCTACTCTATTAAGGGAAGAGCTTTGGAATGGTTTCAACAACTTCCAGACACCACGGTTGCTACATGGGAGAGTCTTTCTACTGCATTCTTGTCCAAATATTATCCTTCTGACAAGACGCAACAATTGAGGACTATGATTATGAGTTTTAAAGCACAACCGGGTGAAGGTCTATATCAGGCATGGGAGAGATTTAAGGCATTATTGAGGAAGTGTCCACATCATGGTTTGCAAGATTGGCAGATCATTAGTACTTTTTATGGGGCCTTGAATGCAGATATTTGTTTGAGTTTGGATGTGGCTGCTGGTGGAAATTTTAAGAAAGCACCAACTACACAGGCTAAAGCACTCCTTGAGGAATTGGCATCTAATAATTATTCATGGGCACCTAGTGGGACGAGCTCAGCAAAAGCAGCACAAGATTCTGAGTTGATCAACATGCTGGCTCTCAAATTGGATACTCTAACTCAGGAGATGCGAGGACAAAGGGCAAATGTGAATGTTATTTCTTCACCTATGGAAGGGTATAATGATTATGGTGCTAGTCAGAACTCTTATGTGCAACAATTTCCAGAAGAAGCATCTTTTATTCAGGGAAGACAGCCGTGGCCTGTTCAGAATAACTCCTACTACAATCTAAATCAAAGGCCAAATAACAATCTTTCTTACAGTAGTAATCATACGGCTAATCCTTCCTATTCATTTCCAAGGCAGAATCAACCTCCTGGTTTTCAGTCACGACCACCGTATCAAGCACAACAGCAGTATCAACCACCGCCAAAGAAAGAACCTGCTGATTGGGAGGTTGCACTAAATAAAATAATGCAAGGAACCTCTGGGGCATTGGCTAATATGGAATCAAGAATAAATCAGATGGCATCATCTCAAAAGATGCTAGAAACACAGATTGGACAAATTGCCTCCAAGATGGGTGTTCGTGAGCAGGGTTCTCTTCCAAGTCAACCCGACCAGAATGGTAAGGAACAATGCAAAGCAATTACTTTGAGGAGCGGAAAAGAGTTGCCCGAGGTTGAGGCTCTTGAGCCTAAAGAGAGGGATGCGGAAAAAGAAAATGAGATAGTAGAGATTGATGCAGAAAAGTCAGAAAAAGTAGATGAAGATAAGAAGGAAGAAAAACCAGAAAAGCCATATGTTCCTCCACCACCTTATGTTCCTCCTATTCCATTTCCATAGAGACTTCACAACATGAAGTTAGAAAAGCAGTACGAGAAGTTCTTGACTATGTTCCGGCAGTTGCATATTAATATTCCATTTGCTGACGCTTTGGCTCAAATGCCACTCTACTCCAAATTTCTTAAGGAGATGTTGTCCAGAAAAAGGAAACTTGAGGATGTGGAAACTATTACTCTCAATGCTGAATGTAGTGCAGTCATCCAAAAAGCAATTCCACAGAAATTGAAGGATCCTGGGAGTTTCTCTTTACCATGCACTATTGGAGCAATGGAGAATATTAAAGCATTGTGTGATTTAGGGGCTAGTGTGAGTTTGATGCCACATTCCATTTGTGGAAGACTTGGTCTTGGAGAGCTCAAGAAGACAAGAATCTCACTTCAGTTGGCTGATCGTACTATCAAGTATCCTTTGGGAGTCATTGAGGATGTACTTGTCAAAGTGGATAAATTCTTTATCCCTTGTGATTTTGTGGTGTTGGAGATGGATGAAGATGTTGAGATGCCCATTATTTTGGGAAGGCCATTTTTGGCTACTGCTGGAACCACAATTGATGTCAAAGCTGGGAAATTGACATTAAATGTTGGTGATGAAAAGGTTGAGTTTGATCTCAACAAAGCTATGAAGATGCCTTCATTTGATGCTACATGTTTCAATGTTGACATAGTGGATGAGATCGTAAGTCTTGAAGATGCAGACTTCGCAAAAGTGGAACAAACCTTAGATGATAAAGAAGTTGAAGAAGCACTTGCACTTGATATGCAAGAAACAGGTACGCCAAAAATTGATGTGGCACTTTCAATTTCAGAGGCACCTCAGGTAGAACTCAAACCTTTTCCTTCTAATCTAAGGTATGCTTTTCTTGGTCCTAATGATACATATCCTGTGATAGTGTCCGCTTTGCTCCATGATGATGAACTTGATAAATTGTTAAATGTGCTTAGGCAATTTAAATCATCAATTGGTCGGACAATTAAAGATATCAAGGTAATTAACCCCGCTCTTTGCATGCATAGGATTTCCTTAGAAGATAATCATAAACCTGTGATTGAGGGACAAAGAAGATTGAATCCTAATTTGCAAGATGTGGTTAAGAAAGAGATAACTAAGTTGTTAGATGCTGGCATTATATACTCTGTTCCACATAGTAACTGGGTTAGTCCAATACATGTTGTACCTAAGAAGGCTGGGATGACTG
Source organism: Saposhnikovia divaricata (assembly GCA_036435485.1). Classification (NCBI taxonomy): domain Eukaryota; kingdom Viridiplantae; phylum Streptophyta; class Magnoliopsida; order Apiales; family Apiaceae; genus Saposhnikovia; species Saposhnikovia divaricata. The sequence continues at coordinate 134,679,756 of CM071595.1, forward strand.
TCGTGCATAATGAAAATAATGAATTAATTCCCACTAGGACTGTAACAGGTTGGAGAGTTTGTATTGATTATAGAAAATTAAATAATGCTACTCGCAAAGATCACTTTCCTCTCCCATTTATTGATCAAATGCTCGAAAGACTTGCGGGTAATAAGTATTATAATTTTCTAGATGGATTCTCGGGATATTTTCATATTCCCATTGCTCCCGAGGATCAAGAAAAGACAACCTTTACTTGTCCTTATGGTACTTTTGCATATCGTAGACTACCCTTTGGTTTGTGTAATGGCCCATCTACATTTCAACGACTTATGACAGCTATATTCTCAGATTTTCTAGGAAAAACCATGGAAGTCTTCATGGATGACTTTACTGTATATGGTTCTTCCTTTGATTCTTGTTTGACCAGTTTGTCTCAAGTGTTGCAGAGATGTGAAGACACTAATCTTGTTCTTAATTGGGAGAAGTGTCATTTTATGGTAAAGGATGGTATTGTGCTTGGGCAAAAGATTTCTAGTAAAGGCATCGAGGTGGACAGGGCGAAAATCGAAGTGATCGAGAAATTACCACCACCCTCATCTGTGAAGGGGATTAGAAGTTTTCTTGGACACGCCGGTTTTTATCGACGTTTTATCAAAGATTTTTCTAAAATTTCTCGTCCTCTTTGTAATCTACTTGAAAAAGATAGTGTCTTTGATTTTGACGAGAGTTGTCTTGTTGCCTTCAACAGGTTGAAGAAGGAGCTTACTTCTGCACCTATCATGTCAGCCCCTGATTGGAGCTTGCCTTTTGAGCTCATGTGTGATGCTAGTGACTATGCCGTGGGTGCTGTTTTAGGCCAAAAGAAGGAAAAACGCATGCATGTGATATACTATGCAAGCAAGACACTTGATGATGCACAAATCAATTATGCCACCACTGAAAAAGAGCTACTTGCTGTGGTTTTTGCCTTTGACAAATTCAGATCCTATCTTGTTGGGTCTAGGGTGATTGTTTATATAGATCATGCTGCAATTCGTTATTTGATGAAAAAGAAGGATGCAAAGCCTCGTCTAATCCGTTGAATTCTTTTACTCCAGGAGTTTGATCTTGAAATTCGAGACAAGAAAGGTTCTGAAAACTTGGTAGCTGATCATTTATCCAGGTTGGACCAGGGAGATGAAGTGGTAGGAGTTAATATACCTATCAGTGATGCATTTCCAGAAGAAACACTTCTTGCAGTATCTTTGTCTACACCATGGTATGCGGACTTCGTAAATTATCTTGTGGGTGGCATTGTACCAAGTGGACTGAGTTATCAATAAAAGAAGAAATTCTTATTTGATGTAAAACACTACTTCTGGGAAGAACCACTTCTTTACAAGGAATGTGCTGATGGTATCATGAGGAGGTGTGTGCCACACGAGGAAATTCCTAATGTCTTGAATCATTGTCATGCTTTAGAGTGTGGTGGTCACAATAGTAGCACAAAAACTGTTGCAAAAATTTGGCAGTTTGGATTTTATTGGCCTTCAATGTATCAAGATGCAAGAAGCTTTGTTGCAACTTGTGATCGATGTCAAAGAACAGGAAATATTTCAGGACGGAATGAGATGCCTTTGCAACCTATTCTTGAGGTTGAGCTCTTTGATGTTTGGGGCATAGATTTCATGGGCCCGTTCCCATCATCTTATGGTAACAAATTTATTTTGGTGGGAGTTGATTACGTCTCTAAATGGGTGGAGGCGATTGCTAGTCCTACAAATGATGGTAGAGTGGTTACGAAGTTCTTACAGAAGCATATCTTTACACGTTTTGGAGTGCCTAGGGCCATCATCAATGATGGAGGGTCTCACTTTTGCAATAAATTAATTGAAGATCTTTTGCGAAAGTATGGAGTGACTCAGAAAGTTGCTACACTTTATCACCCTCAAACTAGCGGGCAAGTGGAGATTTCAAATCGAGAGCTGAAACAAATTCTTGAGAAAATAGTGGCTAGCTCCAGAAAAGATTGGGCAAGGAAGCTTGATGATGCTCTATGGGCTTATAGGACGGCATTCAAGACACCTATCGGTATGTCTCCGTATAGGTTGGTGTTTGGAAAATCATGTCATTTACCCGTGGAAGTGGAGCACAAGGCACTTTGGGCGATAAGATTCTTGAACATGGAATTACAAGCTGCGGGACTTAACAGGTTGATGCAACTAAGTGAACTTAATGAGTTGAGACTTAAGTCTTATGAAAATGCAGCAATATACAAGGAGAAGACAAAGAAGTGGCATGACAGGCATATTAGACCGAAAGAGTTTGAAGTTGACCAGCAAGTTCTACTGTTCAACTCAAGGCTGAAACTCTTTCCCGGAAAATTGAAGTCAAGATGGTCTGGCCCTTTTAAAATTGTCAAGGTATATCCGTACGGTGCTGTGGACATCACTCGAGATGGTTCCGATGTATTTAAAGTGAATGGGCAAAGACTCAAGCCATATTTGATTGGTGATGACATTCCAAGAGGAGTTAATTGGCTTCTCTCCAATCCTCAAGCTTAAGTTCATCACGAGAGGCGTCGATCTAATGACGTTAAACAAGCGCTATTTGGGAGGCAACCCAAGGAATTTTGTTGATTTGAATAATATTTTTGTGTGCTTGGACTATGCAGTTCTTGGTTGCACAATACCACCTCGACCTTGATTCAGGGGAGTTCTTTCTTTTCTTCCTCGCATATTAGTCTATTGTGTGTTGTTTCTTGTGGACAAGAAACGTGATAAGTTGGGGGGTGTGTTCATTTAGATAGAACCTTATTGGGGTTATTTGGTGCTAAAAAAAAATTAAAAAATTAAAAAATCACAAAAATAATTCCAGCCTTGTAAAGATTAGTTGTTGTAAGTTAGCTTGATACAGCCATGCATGCTAAAAGAATCTTGTGTTATTGACGCTTTTGATTGAGAAGTGATATGCTTTGTTCTTATGCACACACATACACCAGCAAGTTGAAACAAGTAAACTCATTGAATTTTGTAAGTGATTAAAAGGACATGAATATGTGTAAGATAATTTGGTTTACATGCTTTGAGTACAAGTAGGTGCATTGGAGAGACTATTTACTTGGAATTGATTAGGTTTTTCCACCAAGTGAGATTTTGAGCCTATATGCATATCTTTTGCATCTATATTCGTTTGCTTGAGTGTCCACATGTTGTTTGCATTGCTAACACTTGTTTGAGATCTTTCTTAAAATGCATGACGTTATTTGATGATAAGATGATAAAGGCATTTAGGAATAGACCATATTTCCAAAATATGCACACCATTCTCATATGATCAAATAGTTACCCCATTGAGCTTAATCTTATTTTTTTTCGTTGACACACCACATTACTTGCCTAAACCTTTTTCTTGTATTGGCCTTACTTTAACTTGAACCTAAATTGTCAAAGGCTAGTAGAATGTTTGAGGGAGTAAAAAGGTGTGCAAAAGAGGGGATTATTGATGATCATTACTTTTGAAGAATATGGGGTATGGTTATTTAATTTTTAGTCGAATTTGGTATTACTATCATGGGATCATTGTACTTGTTTATATTAAAAAAAAAAAAAAAATTAAGCATACTTATGTTTGTTTGATCCAAGTGTGGGGATGATGGATGGGGAGTTGAATGATTTATGTTGTTGGGTACTAGCTTTTGACATTTCACCTTCTTTGGCTTTACTTGACATACCTTGTCCCTAGCCCCATTACAACCCGAATAAAGACCTTTTGATTATCATCAGTGGTGTATGTTGTGTTAAAGTTAGATTGATACCAAATGTCAAGCATGCTTATGATTTTGTTGGAATGGAGTGATACACTTACCCTTGTTCTTGAGTGAATATTCTTATGTGAGTGAAAGGTGAGTTATTACCTGTATTTTGCATATGAGATCCCAAGTTTTGACTCAAAGATGTACTCTTGTGGGCTTAGCATGATTACCAACTTATTCTTAAATTGACATGGACTGTTGAGAACTTATGCATCTTCTTTGAGTAGACTATGTGAATACTTGTAACTTCGACACAAGGCATTTCATTCTTCACTTTGATTCTTAAGTTGACATGGCATGAGAGGACTTGTATGTGTGATGTTGTATTGGCATTCGATCCTTTATATGAGCTAGATGGATTTTGTGGGTACATTCACTATAGGCCCTCACGAGACAAAACTCGTCCTACTAGGGCTACCTAGGGGTTTAACGGCTTGTTGCATGTGCTCAATACAATCGTGTCACCTACGAAAGTGGTATAAATAAGTAGTTAGTTTATAGTGGTTTACTCGAGGACGAGTAAAGGTCAAGTTGGGGGGTATTTGATACATGCTAATTTTATGTACATTTTATAGCATGTTATCTCTCATTTATCCTTAGTTTGTAATAATTTTGTCCTTGATTAGCATGTTAATAGCATTTTAATTTGGATTGGATGCTAAGTTGAATTTTTATGTTTATAGGATAATTTTGGAAGCAAAAGGAGCCTTATTTCACATCTTCAAGAGACCGTAGATTAGACCTAGACGAGCAATGAGGAAATAAGAATTGTCACTAAAATATGAAAAGTGATATATTCTTAAAGCAGGAATCCCGGTTGGAATTAATATAATTTTTGTGAAGCGAAAGGAGTCCGGTTCCAAGCCCTCAATTGTCCACAGCTTAGGATTTAAGGATTTATTTATATTAATAAATATTTAATTTATTTAGAAAATTATATTTATAAATATCTAATAATATTAGATATTTATTTTTATAATTTCTGGATTTAATTAATTATTTATTAATCAAAGATTACAAGCTGTGCGGGTTAAAAAGCATTTCTACCGAGCTCATCCATATAAATATGAAGTAGGCGGTTTGTTTGTAAAGTGAAAGCAGGTGGTTTGTTTTTGAATTAAATAAGGAAATGGAATTGGTTAAAGCAGTGGAGATTGCATTCGGCCGGTTATTTAATTTTCAGTGTTGGTTTTGGTTGGAAAGCTTCCAGTGGCTTCATTTATTTATGTTGCATGGTTTGCTGTATTTCTCCTATAAATAGGAGAGTTTTCCTTTGAATCATCAATCAGACATCAACTTATGTACTGAATATTCAGATTATTCCTCTCTTGTTTTCATCAACTTTCTTTGTAATTTTAGTTTAATTCATACACTTTAATTTTCTGCAAATTTCTATTGGTTGAAGATTGTTAGGGAATTGCTTGGAGTGCTCTTTTATTTCATTGGCAACTATTTCGGGAGGATAAATTCTTCAAGTTGTACTTTCTTTACTCTAAACTCTTTTAATTATGATTTTACCATTTATTATATGCTTATTTTATTTATCTAGCATGAGTAACTATTTTTATAATCCGAGAATTAGGTAGTGTTCATTGGTGATATATGCTTGTTAAATTGTGATAATAATTCTCTATTTTTGCTAATCTATCATTGAGGGCTTAACCCAATTAAGGGAGTAGCTAACCTTTAATTGTATTCATAGGGATTATGATAAATTGGGAAAGGAGTCATAATTCTTGTTCATGATTTGATAGACATAGTTCAATTATTGAATCGGGAGATTAATAAGAGGACTATGAAACTTACAATTCTTGGATTTTAAAAATCTATAATTGTATTTTGATTGATCATGGGAGTGACTTATGAGATATAATTGTAGACATTATTTTGTATCTCGGGAGAGAACATTATAAAGGTTAGAAGAATTGTTTTTAGCAAAAATATGAGAAACATAAATATCGCATTAGAACAACATTATTGAACCAATTGAAGAAACCTAGTTCTCGGGTTACTTTCCTTATCAATAAAATTTAGTTTTATTTGTTTATAATTAGTTTATTCAAACACACCAATTATTTTCTACACTTCTAGATTGTAAGGAATTAAAACTTAAACTTGTATTCACAGTCCTTCCCTGTGAATGAACTTCACAAAAATAAACTTCAACAAAAATTAGTAACGTTTAGGATTATTTGCAGACGATCATTTAACCGGGTTCCTTCGTGATGAAGTTAAATATATTTAATATGAGGTGTGTACCTGGTGTGCAACTTAGCTGGCTTGGTGACTCAGGACTTGAATTATTGTATTGATATTGTATGGATAATGAATCATAGTGCTAGGCCGAGCTTATCTCATCTAATATTAGTCTGATCTTTGAACAATGTTGTATTTATCTTGCATATCTCCTGCCATTTGTACTTCTTAAATTCAACTGACATCTTTAAATGATATACTCGGGTTCCATTTGTTTGATTGTATTATTCCTAAATATTAGACTCATTTAGGAATGTGAGTTTTGATGGGGTGTTTGTTTTAGCGAAAACTTGAAAACTTATTCTCCAGATTTTAGGTGAAAAAACACCGGTACATATAAATTTGTGTACTTTCTTCTATGGCCTTAAACAAGATCTAAGCAAATTTAAATTGGCATCAGATATGTAGCAGAAAACCAACCCCAGGTTATGTTTTACATTATTCTTGGTGTCTATGAATGTGATGGATTAGGACTTGATATCATTACCAATCTAGCTACTTCGTGTTTGTTGTTATCTCGGTTAAAGTTGAATATTTTTAATTTTAAATCACATGTAACTGATTTATTTGTTTCAACAATTGGTTGGTTTACAGGCCAGCAGTGCAGGGTGTCCGTTTTGTGAGGGATGTCATTTGTTACATTGCAATAAACTGTGACCAAAATTACTGACAATAATTCAGTACATGCAAATCCGGTTAGAAGTCTTAGACTCCCCCACCTTCATTTCATTTCCAGGTGGTTCATATCAGAAGGATGCAAATTCATTGATAATCTTCACTTTGCACCAGGTGAATGATAAATGCCCTAGCCTGCAGCTCTATCATATGAAACCCTCTTAGTCATCTGACCAACTCGAGGCAGTATTAGGTTTAGTAGCCGCATGTATAACTAATGCCTTGCACACATTTTTTTGTAGTACTTTATACATTCATTTATTTTTAAGATATATTCTCATGTACAAATATAATTTAAAAGGTTTATGATCTTCTTTCACACTATACACTAATTAGCTATAAAATTTATTATTTATTTATACAATTGGAAAATAAAAAAAGATATAGAAAAATCAAATAAATTTAATACAGATTGCATTAGTATGTGAATTGTGGATAACATTTATTGATAGTTTGGGTTCAGCAAAGAATTTCTTGAATATATAGATTTTTGTAGTATCAAATATTAGTTTTTGTTATCATTATTCCTGAAAAAATGAAGTTCAAAAATCTTGTATCCTTATTAATTTTATAACATTCATAATTTCGACTTTTTGCAAGTAACAGTGAATGTGATAATTGAAATTGAAAAGTATATCGAAAACATGTCAAAAAAGGTAAAAAAAAAAAATTGTTTACTTAGTGAAAGGAGAGAGGATAACATTTAGTTCGACTTAACTTTATAAGTTTTCTATACGTGCTTTGTTTTTCCATGTTCGAAAATATCACATTTTTCACAAAAAATTAATAATAATCGTGATTATAATATTTCTTCATCCAAACTCTTTTGAGGATACCCTGTTTATGATACAAAAATAATTTTAATGTTATAGATATAATATATATAATAGAGAGATAGAGAGAGAGCTACATAATAGAGATAGAGAGAGGACAGAGCAATGTTAATATTCATGTGTAAAGAATAAATACAAGCAAGGCTTTATATAGCCCAAGTAGATATAGGTTACAATGGAAGTGAAAAGCCAAGAGGTGGTGCACTAATTAGGGTAAGGTGAAAAGCTAAGAGTCATCCATAATTATACATAACACTCCCCCTTGGATGACTCATACAAACGTCATGCCTCGTTAAAACCTTACTAGGAAAAACCCAGTGGGAAAAACCCTAGTGAAGGAAAAAAAGTACATGTGTTGTACATTTAATAAAGTGAAGAGTGTACCATATCTCCCCCTCATTTTAACATGACTATGAATATCATCACATATCTCGAAGTTTCCGCATTCCAATCTTGTATACCAATTTTTCAAATGAAGAAGTAGGAAGTGCTTTTGTAAACAAATCTGCCGGATTTTCACATGAGTGAATCTGACAAACATTAATTTCTCCTCTTTATTGAAGTTCATGGGTGAATAAGAATTTTGGATCAATGTGCTTCGTCCGATCTCCTTTAATGTAGCCTTCACGAGTCTGAGTGATACAAGCTTCATTATCTTCGAATAGAATAGTAGGACTTCCTTTATCGACTAAAAGACCACACGATTCTCGAACATGATGGACCAAAGACCTTAGCCACACGCATTCTCGACTAGCTTCATGTAGTGCCAATAATTCAACATGATTCGAAGAAGTTGCTGCTAGAGTTTGCTTTATAGACCGCCAAGATATTGCAGTATCACCATATGTGAATACATAACCTGTTCGTGATCTACCTTTGTGGGGATCCGATCGATAACCTGCATCTGCATAACCAACTAATTCTACTTTTGAGTCTTTAGAATAAAACAAACCCATATCCATTATACCTCGAAGATATCTAAATATTTGTTTCACACCAGTCCAATGTCTTCGAGTTGGAGCAGAACTATGTCTTGCCAATAAATTAACAGAAAAGGCAATATCAGGACGTGTACAATTGGCAAGGTACATTAGTGCACCAATGGCACTAAGATATGGTACTTCAAGACCAAGAAGTTCTTCTCCCTCTTCTCTTGGGCGGAATGGATCCTTTTTCTTTTCAAGTGAGCGAACAACCATAGGTGTACTCACGGGATATGATTTATCCATAACAAATCGCTTAAGGATCTTTTCAATATATGATGACTGGTGGACAAAAATTCCTTTGGATAGATGTTCAACTTGAAAACCAAGGCAAAGTTTTGTTTTGCCTAAATCTTTCATCTCAAATTCCCTTTTCAAATATTCAATCGTTTCATGAAGTTCATTTGGGGTCCCAATGATGTTTAGATCATCAACATAAACTGCAATTATAGTAAACCCCATTTTTGTCCTTTTAATAAAAACACATGGACAAATTACATTATTAACATATCCATTTTTCAAAAGGTACTCGCTAAGGCGATTATACCACATTCGACCTGATTGTTTCAACCCGTACAATGATCTTTGTAATTTAATTTAATAAATCTCTCGGGGTCTTGAACTATATTCTTCAGGCATTTTTAATCCATCGGGGATTTTCATGTAAATGTCATTATCTAGAGACCCATACAAGTAGGCAGTCACAACATCCATCAAATTCATTCGAAGCCCTTCTAAAATTGATAAATTTAGTAAAAATCTGAATGTTGTTGCATCCATTACCGGGGAATAAGTCTCTTCATAATCAATTCCCGGTCTTTGTGAGAAGCCTTGTGCAACAAGGCTTGCCTTATATCTCACAACTTCATTTTCTTATTTCTTTTACGCACAAATACCCATCTATATCCAACGGGTTTTACACCTGCAGGTGTTTGGACAATAGGTCCAAAAACTTGACATTTTTCAAGTGATTTCAATTCTGCTTCAATAGCATCTTTCCATTTTGGCCAATCATTTCTTTTTTTACATTCATATATCGATCTAGGTTCATGATCCTCGATTTCTTCAGAAATGTCAAGTGCAGCTGCATATGCAAATATTTCATCCATGACAACTTCTTTTCTATTCCACCTTTTTCCTGAAATGATATAATTTATCGAGATCTCTTCATTGTCCTCAATTTCAGGTGTTTGATCATCCTTTGAAGACGTCTCTTCAGTGATCAATTCTAGATCATTTGGAATGATGTCTTTTGATGTACCAGCTTGTTTATCAAGTTTCCTTGATTTTCTAGGATTTTTATCCTTGGATCCAATAGGTCTACCATGCTTCTGGCGTGCTTTAGACTCATTTGCTAGCATGATTTTATTTTCTTCATTAGGAAGTGTTATTTTACAAAGAACATTGATAGCCAGCATATGTGACTTTGTCACTGTCTTGATATCAGTAAATGAATCGGGCAATTTATTTGCAATCTCTTGTAGGTGGATAATCTTTTGAACTTCAAGTTCACATTGATTTGTGCAAGGATCATAATGAGACAGAGATGCTGCATTCCACAAAATTTCCTGTCTTTCTTTTTCAAACTTTGACTTATCTCCCCCTAATGCAGGAAAAACTGTCTCATGAAACTGACAATCAGCAAATCTTGCTTTAAATAAATCACCGGTCATGGGCTCCAAATATTTTATAATTGAAGGAGAGTCAAACCCAACGTAAACCCCTAATCTTCTTTGGGGTCCCATTTTTGTTCGTTGGAAAGGAGATTTCGGAACATAAACTGCACACCCAAAAACTCTTAAGTGAGAAATATTTGGTTCTTGACCATTTACAAGCTGCAATGGGGAATATTTATTATAAGCAGTCGGTCTTAACCAAACAAGTGATGTAGCATGTAATATTTCATGTCCCCAAGCAGTATTTCGTAAGTTTGTTTTCATAAGTAAGGGCCTAGCAATCAATTGTAGCCTCTTAATAAAAGATTCTGCTAAACCATTTTGGGTATGCTATACGGAACCGGATGTTCCACATCAATCCCAATTGACATGCAATAATCATTAAAAGACTTAGAAGTAAATTCTCCTGCATTATCCAACCGGATTTTCTTGATTGCATGATCTGGGAATTGTGTCCTTAATCGAATTATTTGGGCAAGGAGTCTTGCGAATGCAACATTACGAGTGGACAATAAACTAACATGTGACCAACGTGTCGATGCATCTATAAGTACCATAAAGTACTGAAATGGTCCACTTGATGGTATAATAGGTCCACATATATCTCCTTGAATTCGTTCCAAAAAGGATGGACATTCAATCGCAACTTTCACATGCGATGGTCTTGTTATTAGTTTTCCTTGAAAGCAAGCAACACAAGAAAAATCTCTGGACAATGGAACAATTTTATTCTTTAAAGGATGTCCATTTGAATTTTCTATAATTCTTCGCATCATTGTTGAACCCGGATGGCCTAAACGATCATGCCACAAAAGAAAATTTTCCGGGTTTGCTGATTTTTGGCTCATTACCATGTGTGTCTCTACTGGATTAATAAATGTAAAATATAATCCAGAGAGCTTTTCTAATATTTGCTTCCTCCCAAAGACTATAGACGTGATACATAAATATTCATCGTCATTTTCGTTTGTTGTCTCAATATGATAGCCATTGTGGCGTATATCTTTGAAACTCAAAAGGTTTTTTTTTGATCGGGTAGAGAACATTGCATTCTCAATAAATAAATGTGTACCATTAGGTAACACTATATTTGCTCTTCCGGAGCCTTCAATAATATCTGATGCACCCGATATTATATTTACATTAGCTTTAGCTAATATGAGATGTGAAAAATATTCTTTATTTTTCAAAATTGTATATGTTGTTGCACTATCCGCCAAACAAAATGATTTCTCATCTTTCATAGCACATAATGAGATAATATTGGCCATATTTCTTCACAAAGCAAATATATAATTGAGGATTAGAATAATATCCAAAACAATTCATTCATGATAAAAGAGAATTTCATAGAATGCATAAAGAAAAGCCAATCATAGCGAGCTTTATCATAGTTTTCTGGTGATCATATCTCTATTTTAGATCCGTCGAAAGGTTTAATAGACCCATAACAATCAAGTATAGAGTTTAAGCTTTTGTGAAGATGATGACAAAAAAAAAATATCATGACATTTGCATTGTTTTGTTAAGATTTCACAATTTCTTTATTGTGTCTCTAATACCCATAGCATTAAGATTTATTTACATCAAGAATTCATATCAAATAAATATTTTCAAGAATATCAAAAGCGTTGAACTCAAATTTTATAAAATTTGACATTGCGGTAAAATAAACAAAATATAAGTTAATTACAAATTACAAAGTATTCATATAAATATTTGTAAATTACCAACGTAAGTGGTATGCAAAGACATAATTTTCAATTTATCTTTTCTTTTTGAAATAAATTTTCAATTTATCTTACTATCACCTTAAGTAACCATATTCATTCAATAAATTTATTTTCGTATGTAAGCGAAAAATTAATATAGAATGAAATATTAGCATTAACAAACTGAAGAAAGGCCTAACATACAGAGCACACTAAAAATGTTCTGTGAAAAAAAACATGTATAATAAAGACAAGCATGTCCAATTAATTATATATACATTTCGTGAACATATAAGACAGAGGTATAAATAAAGATATAATTAGCATTGCATTTAGGTCAGGTGTCGATTAAAAATATGTCAAAGTCCCCTTTTTTTATGTTCATTATTGGTGAATAAATGAAGCAGTATTCCCATTAAATAAACAAAAAAAAAATCACATAATAGATAAATGGCATATAAAGGATATTTTACTTAATAATCTAAAAATATATACACATATATTATAAGACTTACCAACATATGGGAAATAATACCCGATAACATGTCAATCCAAACCTCAAACATTATATTCATCTAGGGTGGCAAAAAGAAGCTTTCAGATATATATACAAGTTTATGTATAAATAAGCCAAAAAATAAAAGTAAAATAATTACCACCCATCTGCACATTAAGTTGGTACAATATACATGCATAATTTATATGATTTTAGATCATACTAAATCATTAGAATAACCAGAGAGGCCAACAACCACATCTGGAATCAAACTTAACAAAAGAACATAAAATAAAGAAGGCGTGAAATTAAATAAATACAGAGAGACATGTGTAAGCATAACTCAAGTTTTTGTACCACGCTCTTTTCCTTTTATAACATAAAATCAAAATAAAATGAAGGCAAAGGGAGTAACTAATTTTAAACATAGACAAAATTGTAGAAGGTTATTATTTTACCTACGGATGAAGAAGAGATCTTGTAGATTTTTAACCGGAGTAACAAAAGTTTGTCTTTTCTATTATCCTCCAACCTGTCTTGGATTTTAAATACTGCAACCACCTTCAATAGTTTTCTTTCGGAATAACTCAACTGCGGATAACTTGTTATAGACATAATATATATATATATAATAGAGAGATAGAGAGAGAGAGCTACATAATAAAGATAGAGAGAGGATAGAGCAATGTTAATATTCATGTGTAAAGAATAAATACAAGCAAGGCTTTATATAGCCCAAGTAGATATAGGTTACAATGGAAGTGAAAAGCCAAGAGGTGGTGCACTAATTAGGGTAAGGTGAAAAGCTAAGAGTCATCCATAATTATACATAACATTTAATTTTTTATTTTTAATTTTTACACTCACATAACAATCTCTCCGAAGAACCCTTCAAATCATCTCATTTTTTAAGTATTATTATGAGAACTGTCGAATAAAAAATTTTATTTTTTTCAAATATTACTCATCATCGTATATGTATATGGACAATATTACAGATAAAAAAATCTAATTTACAAAATTTAATACAAATATAAACTTATAAATAAATAAATATATTCAATATATTTTACCCGTGTGCGTAGCACGGGCAATTTCCCTAGTTTTTAGTAACAAGTGGTTATTTTAAGGTATCTGTCATGTATTATTGGATGACCTATAGCTATTCATCTTCACTCACATTAATAGAATCAACCTTTGGCCTTTCATTACTTGTAACTTAGAGTAACCTTTGACTTTCCATTGGTTGTAACTTATAAGATCATAGTACTATATAAACCTTTGTAATGTGTGAGTTTGATACATGAATAATAAGATGATCATTCTCCTCTCTATTACTTAGCTCTCTCAAGTTTACTTCTATATTATATATTATTATATAACACATTATCAGCACGATTGCGAAAAAATAATCTGGGAAGTGCAAGAAAACTTGAAGCTATCCAGAAGGTACGTATAATCTTATTTATTAACATTAATCTATAATATGAGTATTACAAAAGATTTGATATTATCCTACATTTACATGGTAGATTGAATTCAATCTATTGTGTCTTTATAATCAGTCTCCATTTACATGGTAAATTTAATTCAACCTTATATACTGACAGTTTGTTATTATGTCTCTTAGTTTCTATAGCAAATAAACTGCATGCAACATGTTTATATTTGCTTATCTTGAAGCTCCTTGTGATCTCTATCTGATTAAAGGTAGACAAACCTTAGCTTATAGCAAAATGGATTAATTTTATATGTGTGCACAGTGAAAATTACAAATATTAATATGTCTAATTGTTTAATTATGCATGATTTTCTTGATGAAATACTGTTATCAAATTATACGTGTCTATGTCAATATAATGTTTTTGGTAACACATGTTGTATTTATGCTTATTTTATAAATTGACACTGTTTGGAATTATATTTTAGTGATAATGACGAATCTTACAAAACTCGAGTTCAATGCACATGATGTGATCGACTAAAATTATTTGACATGGATTCTTGATGCTGAAATCCAACTTAGTGCTATGGGTCTTGGTGACACCATAAAAGAGGGAAATATAACCTCCGAACAAGATAAAGAAAAGGCTATGATATTTCTCCGCCATCACCTTGATGAAGGATTGAAAACGAAGTATTTATGTATCTCTCAATTTTCTAGAAAGAAGAACTTTGTCTGAGCTGTGGATTCTGATACAAAAGGTACCGCATTTTACTGAACTGAATATCTTGTTGTATGAACAACTCAAGGAGTTTGCTCGAAAAGCCAGTCCCGAAATAACTCGTCTGCCTTATCAAATCAAGTTTCTGAAGAAAGATGTATTTCAGACCATCTTTTTTGATAATGAGAAACTTCCTCTTTATGATGCTAAGCATTTGGTGTTGGTTGAAAAAATGCTGAGAAACACTGGTCTTTATACAACACAAAAGAAAGATGCTACTGATTTCCTTCAAGCTTACAGTATCAGAAATATTCCAAGGTATGAACAGGAAATGAACAAGTTAAAAGGATTTCCAAATCAACCAGTCAGACCTAAAGGTATGCCAAATGAACGTGAATGTACTTTTGATGCTGAGTTGATTTCAAAACTACCAAATCTGCAGCCTATCATTGAAGAACCAAAAGAAGGAGAAGTTAGAAGTGAAGACCATCCTAACTGAAGAACAGCTCTACTTGTTATATTCCTAGAGCTTAGGTAGATCAAGATAGAAAAATATTAAATATGATCAGTCTAGAGGATCATCTATCTTGTATTTATCTTTCATGTTTGAATCTGAAAAATGTTAATATAAACCAGAACTTTTTCATTATTTACTTGTATTTTAAGTTTTATCTTTTAATATTTTAAGTTGAGTTAGTTGAGTTATCCTCTAGGAATTTGCTTGTTATTTTTAACAAACAAATAGGGGGAGATTGAAAGGCATATGACAGAGCCTATTTAAAGGTTCGAGGATCCAACTTAACTTAAATTAGTATGTAATAGTAAATAATATGTTTGATCTGTTACAGGAATCTCAGATAGTGATATCTATCAGAAGAAAGAAGAAAGTTAGTCTATAATTTTGATGTTTTACACTGGAAGAAGATTCAGTCAGCTGATCAAGCCTCAGTGTAGTATTGAAATAAATGGATTCATTTATAGTGATAGAGGTTTCTACAGTAACAGTTGAAGTAATAGTTAAAGTATAGAAGATTTGAAGAGAATTGAGAGATGATATAAACCACATCTAAAGGTCAAGAATAAAGAAAATCCATTGTGGTTAGTCCTTCATGAACCAGACAGTACATCGAGCGTCAACAGAATTAATGGTAGAGCTTTATTATATTAAGTGGTTTTCAGAACAGAATTAATTATGAAAGTAAATTAATTAAATGATTTGTTAAAATCATTTAGTTGTTTAATTCATAAAAATCTGTTTTATTATGACAGTTTAACTGTCATACCGAGTGTATTCGACAACTGTAATAATAGCTGGGAGGTGACTGTCATAGCAAGTGTCATACAAAGCTAAAGACTGTCATAGTGAAGTATCTTGGAACTGTCATACCAAATGTCATGATAGATTCTGGAAGTGTAATACCGAATGTCATGATGATTTCTGAAGGTGTAATACCGAGTGTCATAGCAGCCTTGCAAGAGTCATATAAGTTCAAGAAACTATCATAGCAAGTGTCATAGTAGTGTTAAAAATGGACACTATGACAGTTGACATGTTTTTGTGATAAAAGAGGTAGAAGACGGACAGAACAAAAAGAAACACTACAAGAAATTTGGTTTTTACCTACCAATTGTAATTGTAGGTAAAATTTTGCTATTGGTAGGTAAAGAGAATTTCCTACCAATACAACATTGGTCAAGATTGGTAGGTAAAAGTTGGTGGAGAAAGACTTATTACCCACACATCTATATATTGGTAGGTAATAAAATTTGTGGACCCCACAATAATAAAAGTCATCAGATGACATGTCATTGGCTTACGTGGCATGTCGATGTGTCATCTGATTACATGGATGGATACGTGGCACCTCATGGACATGCCACGTGGTGTCTCATTGTCATGCCACTTGGAACATTAATGTTGTGCCATGTGGCGCATTACAAATCGTGTCATGTGGTGCATCAAAAATGTGACATGTGGCACCTCCAAAGAGTGGCACATGGAGGCCTGTATAATTAACATGTGGGAATTTTTCAATGGTTGAAATTTAGAACATATATAATTTCCCGTAAATAAATTTATTTTATTTAAGGTACAATTCGTCCTCTTCAAAAAAAAAAAAAGATTTGTAAATTACATACTTTCTATTCAATAAAAAATAACATAGAAACTAAAGTGTCAAATGAATTACATAGAATTTAAAGTTCCAACAATTACAAAAAAAAAAGCTTAAAATAAATCATTCTAAATTATCTAAATTTTCTAAATTTGCATCTAAATCTTCATTTGTTGGAGAAATCTTTGGTTGTGGCATAAGATTGTTTTGGCACAGGACGTTAACAACTTCATCAAGACGATTATTGGCTTCATTAAGTCGATGAACTAATTCTTGATAACTCGGTTGATCAGACTCGATAGTAGTAGTACCATGAGCTTTATTATTGTTGGTTGTGCCAGTAGATCGCCCCCATCCTCGCTAGTATACTGAATGAAGACCTAGTACTGCTTCCAATATTTCTTTATCTGACATTTCCTCTGGAGAATAAATTTCTCTTATATTCATCATTTTATCCTAGTTACACAAAATTGACAATAAGTATCTCGAATGAGGCTTAGCAAAAAAAAGTATCTCGAATGAAAGTAACTATAATATATTGTGAGTGAAAAATAGAGAGATATTTATTACTCACATATAAATTTTGAAGGTCTGGCCCAGTCCATCCGTTTTCATCAAAATGCTTTAAACGCCATGTTTCCACTTATCCTGTTGAAGAAGTTAATTCCATTCCACGTCGAATATGATGTCTTATTGTTGACACTGATCCATTTTTAGACTCCCAAGGTCTTTTGGACCGATTAATGGTATTTTTAGCAGCTCTTTCCTAAACAGATAAGGTAGATCATAAATATCAAGAAAATAACAAAAGTGATTATACAAACTAGGTTACCTTAAACTGGTTTGAATACCATTGATCGCATAAGAACTCCCAATCTTTTTGTTGGTCCTCATTCAAGTCTGGATATCGTTTTTTCTTCGCCATCTCAACATCTTTTATACCTCCAATGCGTTTAAAGTACGAGTGTAACTTGTACTTGTACGTTTTCCATGTTTTTTTCATTTGATCATCAATACACAATATAGTTGTTTTATCCCGCAAGTCGATGTCAAAATTTTCCTAAGAATATTAAAACAAGAAACACTTAAGCACAAAATACACCACTACCTAATAAGGACGAATCGTAAAGAATGTATCCAGGCAACTCAAAAAACACTTAAAATTAATCAAATATGAAATTTTACCAAAAGATAAATTCGTAGTGGTGCTCTGACCTCCTCAGGAACAAGTCTCTAATCCTTATAACAAAATGTACCATGATTACGAACGATAAATCCGATCTCATTATTAAATCTCTCAGCATTAATACATATTGGTTGACGACAATCCGCGTCAAAAGTTACAAACAATTTTCCTGTTGAAGCTGCCCTGACGATCTTAGAAGTAGCTATGCCACGAGTGGCTTTACGTGGTCTGTAGGTAATATTTCGATCTACAAAGATATTCAGTAGTAAGCAACAAAATATTATAAATAGATATGTAAAATTATACTACAAATTACCAGATCGTGTTTTAGAAGAATGATTATCATTGTGTTGTTCACTCTGCACAACAGAAGGCTGAATTTGTTCAGTTCGTTCACCAAAAAGTGTGCTGGGTCTACTCTTTTCACCTTGTATAACAAATTGTGTGGTGGATCCAACTTGTTGGCCCTCAATAGCAGTGGCATTCAACAACTTGGGGAACTTTAGGACCAGAACTAGTGATGCGTTCTGTTATTCGCCGTCCAGGTGCCATGATGCACAAACCTGCAAAAAAAAAGTATTAACATATATTGAATTAGGAACTTTCCCTATTTAATCTTGTTTACGGATATGATTATCATAATAATCAAATACACATACAATTACTAATAAGTTTCTGGTAACTTGATGACGGTATGTCGGCGATTAGTACCAGTGAAATATGTATTTGATGAAGAGTGGTGGAGGTTTTAACTAATAAGTATTCACACCTTTTTTAAAAAAATAAAAAAGTTGGGGGAAAGGAAAGCGCCAAACCAAAAAAATTCCCTCCCAGTTTTCATTTTAATCGAATAATATCTTTAAACTAATAAAAAGTACTATCGTGATAGTAAATCGGGATCCATATTAAATTTTTTAAGAGAAAGTGAGTAATTAAAAAATAAAATTGAACATTTTTATTTTTAAAATTTTAATTTTTTTATCTATTTTTAGTTAAATTTTTCACATCACGGATAATATTAAAATTTTAAAAAATTGCTACTAATTAATGTTCAAAGAGCATTAAAAAACTATCATTCAAAACCGGGAAAAAGAAAGGTAAAAAGAAAAAAGCAAAAAGCAAAAGAAAAGCAGCACACAAGTTATCATTAAATTTTCATCCACTTAAATTATCCACTTAAATTTTTCACAAACCGCCAAACAAATTATTGAGGAAGAAAATGAAAATCATTTTTACGTTTAATTAAAACTCCAACTCTTTGGGTTAAATATCAGGGATCATGGATTTATCCGGCTGATATCACTTTATAATTGAACAATAAATTTCGTCAAAAAGAAATAATTGAACAATAAACAAGCAATTTTTTAAATTAAATAGTGTGTATAATTTTTTTATTTATTTTGTATTTTTAGAATTGCTTGTTTTGTAATTTTTAAAATATTTTTGATGCAATTTTTTCCATTTAAAGAAATGATTTTTTTTAAAAAAAAGTGAAACAAAATCTGTTCATTTATTTTTATAAATATTTTAAATAATATTCGATTTTTGGATTAAACTCATCCCAAAAACAGTATATTTAAAAAAAATATTTTTGATAATGGTTAAATGAAAACATCTGTTAAATAGTTGTAGAATTAAATAGTTGTAAAAACAAAAGAATTGCATACAAAAATATAAAAAAGAAAAAAGAAAAAGAGAAAAGGATCTGGCCCGGCACGACACGTGTTGAACCGTCCGGCACGCCGTGATACGCATTGTTGTTATGCGTATATGATAAAAAAAAAATTAAACTCGCGGAACCGGCCCGGCACGCGGAACCGGCCCGCCAACCGGCCTGCCTGCATACGCATTGTTGTCATGCGTATATGATAAAAAAAAAAAAAAAAAAAACTCGCGGAACCGGCCCGGCACGCGGAACCGGCCCGCCTGCATGTGCACGCGCCAACGGCTCTCTGCAATAACAACGGTCATCTCCAGCGGTTGTTTATCTCCAGCGACTGCATTGTTGTCTATAAATGCTTGACACCCTCTGCTCTTCTCTCTCACAACAAGTCACACCCATTCTCAATTCTCTACTGTACCTCTTACTCGATTTCTATCTCCGATTTCTTTCTCCGTGTGTAAAAATATTCGATCAAGCTTTAAAAACTCCAATCAATTAAAAAAATGGAAGGAAGGGGCACTATATCATCTCAAGCTTCAAGTCAAGCACCCTCCTCCTCGATGCCACTACCAACCGAAGCCGGTAATTTACTCATTTTAATTTCATTTTTTGTCGTATTTGATTGAATTAAATTTCATTTTTTTTTAAATGTGTAGTTTCCTAGTTTTATTCGATTTTTAAAAGATTTTGTTTTTTAAAAGTTTCATTTTTTAAATTAACTCATTTTAAATTTACGTGTTTTGAATTTAATCGATTTATATTTTATTTTGTAGGTGTTTCTTCTCGACATAATTCACACGTTTGGACTTATTTTTCGAGGCAAGCAACGGACGAGCCGAACAAATTTAAGGCATTTTGTTTGCTTTGTAATCAAAATGGTCGACAACAAGCTCCTTTCATTCACGCGAAGGGGAGTGGTACGGGTACACTTGATCGACACTTGGTTAAACATCATGGAATAACGAAGCAAAATCACGAAAGTGGAGCGGCACAAGGAGGTTCACAACAAATAGAGGGTTTCATGACTTCGTCTCCCGGGGGAGGTATGCCTTTCGTCTATAATAGAAATAGAATGATCGAAGATTTTTCTAGTTATGTTACATTAAACGATTTACCTTTCTCCCACGGCGAGAGTCCGAATTTAGAACACATGATTAAGAATTCACTAAACCAGGCATTTATGAAAATTCCTAGAAACATACTTAAACTTCACACACAAAAACAATATTATAGTCAACGAGCACAATTAATTGAATATTTCGAAAAATTTGATGGTATGGTTTCTTTAACTTGTGATTGTTGGAGTTCAAGTCAAGGCGAGCCTTATATTTGTGTTACAGTTCATTGGATTGATGTTGATTATTTGTTACAAAAATGAATTATTGCTTTTGATATTATGGACGAGTCATACTCCGGTTATAATATAAAACAAAGAATTTTAGACATAATAAAAGAATTTAATTTGTATAAAAAGGTATTTACAATATCTCTAGATAATGCTGGATATATGGATGACATTAGGACCGATATTCCTTTAGTTTTAGATGGAGCATTTTTACACATTAGATGTTGTGCTCACGTTATTAGCTTGACGGCACAAGTTGGAATTAAACATTTAACTACATTATTAGAACCTATTAGGAAAGTAATTAAATATCTACGTTTACCGGGTACATATAGGTCTACGTACAAGAAATTGTGTAGAGATAATGGATTAAGGCCGAAAAAATGGGGTATCGATTGTCCTACTAGATGGGATTCGGCTCATAAATTATTAAATGATGCAATTAAATATAAGGATATTATCACTGAATTATATAATGCGGATCCAAATCACCAACGCGAAGAAGCAGTTATTACCGAAATGGAGTGGGAGATTGCATCTACGGTACGTGATATTCTTGATTGTTTTTCACATGCTACTAACGTTTTTTCTTCTGTTTATGAACCAAATGTACATCAAGTTATTATTGAATGTGTTCTTATTGTTAATACTTTACGTAAATATGAAGAAAACCCCCAATTTAGTAGTATTATTCATGATATGAAAGTTAAGTGGATCGAATATTTGAAAGAATTTCCTTATATTTATGGTGTTGCATGTCTTCTTGATCCGGGTGTTAGACAAGAAGGTTTAGAAAACATGTTAGATCATTATTATAGTATGTTAGGAATTTCATATAATTATAAATTATATGTAATTAATTGTTTAGGCTATTTGTATCATCTTGTAGATATGTATAGTCCTAGAATTCAAATTTCTAATTCACCTAAAAATAGTAGTAGTAGGTTTAATAGTACCATTTCATCTATATTATGCAAAAGACAAAAAGGTAGAATTCTAGAAGTAGATTCTAGTAGTGTCCCTCCTTCTTCTTTTGGTATGATTAGGAAATTTTTTTCTTATAGTTATGAATTAAATGAGGATTTTGAAATACTAATGATAGAATATAATTTACATATATTTTAGAGGATTTTATCCCACATTTAATGAGCTTTTGCGAATAATCGTGTCGATTTAATAAGTTTTATTGGAGTTTATTGCAGGAAATAAATAATTCCCAAACTTGGAAGGAATTGAGTTTATTTGGACTTAAATTACTAGAAAATTCGTAACTATTGGGCAGCTTGCGTGTACATCACTGTTTGGGCCATAACTTGAGTTTCAGACATCAGAATTGGGTGATCTTACAGCCCACGCGAAGATAACAGAATTTTCTACAAGTCAAAGGTGGTCCAATATCAATATTCCAACTGGAGAAGCCTAGAAACAGGCCTGAAAGACAGATGACGAATTTCACTTCCTGGAATCCTATTTCAATTCTAATTACGGCAAATCTTGGACAACAAATTCTTATCCAACACAAAGAGGGAAATTACCAGAAGTCTACGAGGCTTATCTAATTCAAGGAGGATATTTCTTTTTTTATTCCTACTTCTATTACAATTGTAATATTTTATTAGCTGTTTCCTACTTAGTTTTGGTTAGCTAATTTTTAGGCTCCTGGTGCCTATATAAACACATCTAGGGGTATTGTTTTATCATCCAATCTTAGAGATCAAAAGCATTGGTACGTATACTTTTGTAAACACTTTTTCTCTATTCTTATAATTATGTGTTCTTATATTCATTCTTGTTTTGTTAATTTAATCATGTGTGAGTAGTTTATTAATCTAGGGTTGAGTTGAACCCTAGTTATGGTCGATGTGTGAATTCCCCAATTTGATTGTTTAATTGCTCTTGCTTATTGAGTTGTTTTAATTAGCAATTGCAGATCAGACGTGATTATGTGTATTGTTTGAACCATTATCTATTTATCAACGAGAGTTGGATTTAGATGGTTGTGATTTATCCAATAAGAACATGAACTTCTCCATGAGAATAGGTAGAACGGATTGTTAGGAAGTTAGGGTGCTGTTATTAATGTCTCTGAATTGCATGATACCATGAGAATAGGCTTGATTGTATTTTAGAGAAGCCATTAATACCCGAGAGGGATTATTGGTATTTATAGGGCGCATCTTTCCTGTTGAGTATTATACGATTAATTGGGGAGGAAAATTCACGATTGCATTGACCATGCTAGTGGGGATACTTAATTCTGGATGTTTTTAGATCTGATTAGTATAAACACAATTCTTCTTAGTATAAATTAGTTTAATTAAATCCTCAAAATTTATTGTGTTACTTGCTTAGCTAAATTAAATCAGAAAAAGACTGGTGATTGGCACTTTTGTCTCTGTGGGAACGACTCTGACTTACCCTACTGCATAGTTAGAAGGATTTGTTAGATTTTTATTATTTGATAGGCACGCGACAGCCTTGTCAAATTTTTGGCGCCGCTGCCGGGGACAAAGCAGTGTTAGATTAGTTAATTTTTGAATTTGTTTAGCTAAGTTGTTTAGTTGAGTTGCTTCGGCTATTATACCCTTGTTATTTGATCATTGTGTAGTGTTCTTTTGTTGCATGCACACCAGAAGTTCAGGTACAGAAAATCTAATTCCTCTTGATCCTGAAATTGAAGCTACAGCAAGGAGGCAAAAAGGCAAGCAAAAGAAAAACAAGAACAAGGTAGTTATGGACGACCAACCAGCTAAGGCTCTCAGGGAGCATGGTATGCCAGATGCTACAGGCGTACTCTCAAGCATTCTGAGGCCAGCAATTGCAGCCACTCACTTCGAACTCAAGCCTCAATTCATTCAATTCATATCCAATGACTCTTTCGCAGGATTGTCATCTGAAAATCCTGTTGATCATCTTGAGAGCTTTCTGGAGAAGTGTGATACGATAAAGATGACCAATGTCAGTGATGAAGCTATAAAGCTGCGATTATTTCCATTCTCTCTTCGAGATGCAGCAAAAGATTGGTTGAAGGATGAAGGTCCAAATACATTCACTACTTGGGATAGTCTTGCAAAGGCTTTTCTGCTAAAATTCTTCAGTCAGAAGAAGACCTCTAAGCTCCGGAATGAGATCTCTAATTTTCGTCAAGATGATGACGAGTCACTTCATGATGCTTGGAGGAAATTTAAGCGACTTCAAAGACAGTGCCCTCACCATGGAATTCCTGACTGGCTGTTGATCCAAACATTCTATAATGGGTTAACACAAGAGTTCCGAAACTTTGTTGATGCATCTGCTGGGGGAAGCATTATGAACAAGAGTACTGAAGAGGCCAAAGCTTTGTTAGACGAGATGGGGTCTAATGACAATTTTCCATACAGTGATCGAAATCATCCAAAGAAGGGTGGTAAGTATGAGGTTGATGCTCTAACCATGTTGAATACTACTATGCAGGCTATGGTTAAAAAGATTGAGCAATTGGATGCTCGAAGCACTTCATCTACTGTTGCTTCATGTGAGATATGTGGTGTTGTTGGACACACCAAACTTGCTTGTCAGTACAATCCGTCTGGAATGGAACAGGCAAATGCTCTTTACAATCAGAACCAGAGGCCGCAGTATAATCCTTACTCCAACACGTACAATCCAGGTTGGAGAGATCATCCAAACTTCTCTTACAGGAACAATCAGGGACAAGCTCAATCTTCGCAGAATAATTTTTCTCAGCTTCCTGGTTTTCAACAAGCTCAGCCGCAGAAATCTAACTTGGAGAATCTCATGGAAGGATTTATTGCTACACAGTCAAAGAAGAATGAGCATTTTGATTCGAGCATCAACGAGATAAAAGCTCACAACAAATTGATGGAGAATACTATCACTCAGATTTCTCAACAGTTGAGCCAGCTCAATAAATCTTCAGGCCAACTTCCTGGTCAAACGGAGCAACCACAAAGGGGTCATATCAATGCTGTAACCTTGAGGAGTGGTAAAGACTTGAACCAGCCGGAAATGATCGTGAGCAAAAATGTTGTGAATGCTAAGGAAAGTGAAAAGGAGATTTCAACTGAGAAACCGGTAGAACCAGAGGTCGTGGAAAAAGAAAAGAAAGATTCAGAAGCTATTCCTCCTAAGCCATATGTGCCACCTGTTCCTTTTCCACAAAGGTTGGCACAAGCAAAGCTAGAGAAGAAGTATGGTAAATTCCTTGAAATCTTGCAGAAGCTACATATCAATATTCCATTCATGGATGCTATCACTGAGATGCCGTCTTATGCAAAGTTCTTGAAAGATATTTTGTCAAGGAAGAGGAAGATTGAGGAAAGCTCTACCATCTCACTAACAGCAGAGTGCAGTGCCATCTTGCAAAATGATCTTCCAAAGAAGTTAGCGGATCCAGGTAGCTATTCTATCCCTGTTCAGCTTGGGGATGTTGAAATCAAAAGAGCTTTGTGTGATCTTGGAGCAAGTGTCAGTCTGATGCCGCTATCAATTTGTGAAAAGCTTCAGATTGGTGAACTGAAACCCACACGCATCTCTCTACAATTGGCAGACAGAAGTGTGAAATTTCCACTTGGAATTCTTGAAGATGTGCCCCTTAAGGTAGGAAAGTTTTATATTCCGTGTGATTTTGTTGTCATGGAAATGGAAGAAGATGCAAATATTCCTATCATTCTTGGGAGGCCTTTCTTAGCAACAGCTGGAGCTATCATAGACATGAAAAATGGAAGAATCTCTTTTGAGGTAGGTGAGGAGAAGATGGAATTCAAACTTCAAAGCACAATGGGACATCCTTCTACGGATGAGTCTGTATATAGGGTGGATGCACTAGAGGAAGTGATCGACACGAAAGCCAAAATTCTATTATCTGAGGATCCACTTCAAGCTGTTCTTGAGGGTAGCGTTGATGAAGAAAGTGGAGAGTGTATGAGTTACGAGAAGCTTTTGGATGCAGCACCTACATATAAGCATGAACATTCTAATGTACTACAGCATGGGGAAGTAAAGGAGAGTTCCACGCCTCCTAAGGTAGAACTGAAACCACTACCTGCATCTTTGAAATATGTGTTTATGGGCCCTAATGAATCATATCCTATCATCGTTAATTCTGAGCTTGATGACCTTCAAATTGAGCAATTGCTCACTGTTCTGAAGAAATACAAAAATGTTATTGGGTATTCCATTGATGATATCAAGGGCATTAATCCATCATTCTGCATGCATAAGATCATTCTAGAAGATGAGCAAGCTTCTTCTATTGAGCCTCAACGGAGACTCAATCCTAATATGATGGAGGTGGTCAAAAAGGAGGTTTTGAAACTTCTTGATGCAGGTATAATCTATCCTATCTCTGATAGCAAGTGGGTCAGTCCGGTGCATGTTGTTCCAAAGAAAGGAGGAATGACTGTGGTGAAGAATGATAAGGGTGAGTTGATTTCTACTAGAACTGTTACAGGGTGGCGCATGTGCATTGATTATCGGAAATTGAATAAGGCCACAAGGAAAGATCATTTTCCTCTCCCTTTTATTGATCAAATGCTTGAAAGGTTGGCGAAACATTCTTACTTCTGCTTCTTAGATGGATATTCAGGCTTTTTCCAGATTCCTATCCATCCGAATGATCAAGAGAAGACAACTTTCACATGTCCCTATGGTACATTTGCATATCGTCGAATGCCATTTGGTTTATGTTGTGCTCCTCCCACTTTTCAGCGATGTATGATGGCAATATTCTCAGATTTCATTGAAGACATTATGGAGGTTTTTATGGATGACTTCTCAGTTGGTGGAACTTCTTTTGATGTATGTTTACATAACTTGGAGAAGGTGCTTCATAGATGTCAAGAAGTTAATCTCATTCTCAATTGGGAAAAATGCCACTTTATGGTACAAGAGGGAGTTGTCTTGGGTCATGTTGTTTCGAATAGAGGCATTGAAGTTGACAAAGCCAAGGTTGAGGTGATTGAGCGCTTACCACCCCCTACTTCAGTCAAGGGGATAAGAAGTTTTCTAGGTCATGCAGGATTCTATCGTCGTTTCATCAAAGATTTTTCGAAGATTGCTAGACCTCTTACCGAGCTCTTGGGTAAGGAGGTACCTTTTGTGTTCACTGATGCTTGTGTTGAAGCTTTTGAAACATTGAAGAAAGCTCTTGTCTCTGCTCCAATTATTCAACCACCAGATTGGAGTCTACCATTTGAGATCATGTGTGATGCTAGTGATCAAGCTATTGGTGCAGTCCTAGGCCAAAGGAAAGATGGAAAGCTACATGCTATATACTACACAAGCAAGACCTTGGATGGTGCTCAGATTAATTATGCCACAACGGAGAAAGAATTGCTAGCAGTGGTGTATTCTATGGAAAAATTTCGATCTTATCTCGTTGGTTCTAAAGTTATTGTTCACACGGATCATGCAGCTTTGAGATACTTGATGAATAAGAAGGATGCTAAACCACGTTTGATTCGATGGATTTTGCTTCTTCAAGAATTTGACTTAGAGATTAAGGATAAGAAAGGAGCCGAGAATGTGGTTGCCGATCATCTTTCACGCCTTGCTCTTGATAAGGATGACGGTAAATCTACTCCGATTGATGATTCTTTTCCTGACGATCATCTACTTTCTCTTGCAAGTTTAGAGGTTCCTTGGTATGCTGACATAGCTAATTTTTTAGCTAGTGGAACTGTTCCTCATGGTTATTCATCGCAGCAAAAGAAGAAGTTTTTCTATGATGTGAGGAAGCATTTTTGGGATGATCCTTTTCTTTATAAGTCTTGTGCAGATGGAGTCATTAGAAGATGTGTTCCAGATAATGAGATTCCTCTATAATCTCACATTGTCACGATTTGCCAAGTGGTGGTCATGCAAGTACTACGAAATCTGCTGCAAAGATTCTTCAGTGCGGTTTTTATTGGCCAACTCTTTTTAAAGATGTCAACCAGTATGTTCAATCTTGTGATCGTTGTCAAAGAACGGGGAATATTTCAAGACGTAATGAGATGCCTCTCAATAGCATTCTTGAAGTGGAGCTTTTTGATGTTTGGGGAGTGGATTTCATGGGACCTTTCCCTCCATCTTTTAAGAACAGGTATATCTTGGTAGCTGTGGATTACGTCTCAAAATGGGTTGAAGCCATTGCATCTCCCACTAATGATGCTCGTGTGGTGAGCAAGTTCTTTAAGAAGACGATTTTTCCTAGATTTGGAGTGCCAAGGATTTTGATTAGTGATGGAGGAAAGCATTTTCTCGAGAATCGTTTTGAAGCTATGTTGAAGAAATATGGAGTTTATCATAAGGTGGGACTTTCTTATCATCCCCAAACCAGTGGTCAGGTGGAGATCTCTAACCGTGAAATAAAGACTATCTTGGAGAAGACAGTTGCAAAATCAAGGAAGGATTGGTCTATGAAGCTTGATGATGCACTTTGGGCGTACAGAACTGCGTTTAAGACACCTATTGGGACAACTCCGTATAGATTGGTATATGGAAAAGCATGTCATCTTCCCGTTGAGTTGGAGCACCGTGCATTTTGGGCTATCAAGGGTTTGAATTTTGATATGTTAGCAGCGGGTGAGAAGAGACTTCTACAACTGAATGAGCTTGATGAGCTTCGTTTTGAGGCTTATGAAAGTTCAAGGCTTTACAAGGAGAGAACAAAGAAGTGGCATGACAAAGGGCTGTTACGAAGGGAATTCAAAGAAGGGGAGTTAGTTCTTCTATTCAATTCAAGGTTGAGACTTTTTCCTGGAAAACTTCGTTCTAGGTGGTCTGGTCCGTTCAAGGTACGCAAGGTTTTTCCGTATGGTGCTGTTGAATTGATCAATAGCAATGGAGAGTCATTTAAGGTGAATGGGCAAAGAGTGAAGCACTATAGAGCTGGTGCACCAGTTAATGAGGAGGCGGATATTCAGCTATCTTCTCCTTCTGCAGATTGATTGATGAGTCGGTGTCGGGCTAACGACGTTAAACAAATGCGCTTCGTGGGAGGCAACCCATGTATTGTGAGTATTTCTTTCATGTTTTTCGATAGAGTGTGTCAATGAGGACATTGACCCATTTAAGTGTGGGGATGTGTTCTCATGTGTTGTAGTTATATGTATATGCTAAAAAAAAAAAAATCCAAACAAATTAAAAAATTGAAAAACACCAAAAATAATTCTAGCCATGCGAAGATTACTTGTGTAAATGCACCCATGCATGCTGTTAGAAATCTTGTGTTTATGGATGCTTTTGATTGAGAGATGATATGTGATGTTCTTGTGCACACACGTACACTAGCAAGTAGAAACTGGTAGACTTATTGAATGTGGTAAGGGATTAGAATGACATGAATATGTGCAAGATAATTTGGTCTTTATGCTTTGAGTACAAGTAGGTACGTTAGAGAGACTTCTATTTGGGATTGATTGTGCTGCTTTTACACACCAAGCGAGTTTTGAGCCTATATGCATATCTTTTGCATGATTTTTCGTTTGCTTGAGTGTCCACTTGTTATTTGCATTGCTAGCACGTGTTTGAGGTCTTTCTTGAGACGCATGACATTAATTGGTGACAACATGATAAAGGCAATAGGTTAACCTCATATTTCCCATATTACCAAACCATTTATACATGATCAATTAGTTAACCCTTTGAGCTTAATCCTATTCTTTCGGTGACACACCACGTTACTTGCCATATATCCTTTTTATTGTATTGGCCTTACATTAATTTGAACCCAATTGTCAAAGGCTAGTATTGTTCTTAAGGGAGTAATAAGGTGTGCATGAAGGGGGGGTATTGATGATCATAACTTTGGGGAAATTTTGAGTTGGGTTGTGTACTTGTTAGTCGAAATTTGTAAAATATCAATGGATCATTGTTCTTGCTTGCTATTAGCTCTTTCTGGAAAAAAAAAAAGAAAAGAAAAAATCAGAAAAAGAAAAAAATAATAATAAATTGGAGAGCATTCTTATCTTGTATGATCCTACTTTGATTCGGCTAGTCAAGTTGTTATAAATAAAAGCTCAAGTGTGGGGATGAAAGTATGGGAGTTGTTAATTTCATTGTTGAGTACTATGCTTTTGTCTTAACCTTCTTTGGCTTTACTTGACATACCTTGTCCCTAGCCTACATTACAACCCTAATAAAAGACCTTTTGATTGTCATTGATTGTGTATGTTGTGTTGAGAGTTAGATTGATACCACGTGTAAAGCATGCTTATGATATTGATGGAGTTGAGTGATATACTTACCACCCTGTTTGGAGTGAATATCTTTTGTGAGTGAATGGTGAGTTTTTGCTTTTGCATAGGAGATCCCAGGTTTTGTCTCAAAGATGTGCTCTTGTGTGCTTAGCATGTTTACCAATGATTTTTGCATTTGACATGGAATTCTATGATGTTATTCATGTGATTTGAGTATGCTATGTGGATACTTGCACTTTAGACACCAAGGCATTGCATTTTCATTTTGATTCTTAAGTGGATATGGCATGAGAGGACTTTGTGTGTGTGGTATTGTGTTGATGTGTGGTCTTTTGCATGAGCTAGATGGATTTTGTGGGTATATTCGCTATAAGCCCTCACGAGACCCTACTCGTCCACTAGGGCTACCTAGGGGTTTAAAGGACTTGTTGCATATGTTAAATGCGACCGTGATCACCTACGGAAGTGGTACTAATTAGTTAGTGTAGTTATTATTTTAGCTTGCACGAGGACGCGCAAAGTGCTAAGTGTGGGGATATTTGATAGAATATAATTTACATATATTTTAGAGGATTTTATCCCACATTTAATGAGCTTTTGCGAATAATCGTGTCGATTTAATAAGTTTTATTGGAGTTTATTGCAGGAAATAAATAATTCCCAAACTTGGAAGGAATTGAGTTTATTTGGACTTAAATTACTAGAAAATTCGTAACTATTGGGCAGCTTGCGTGTACATCACTGTTTGGGCCATAACTTGAGTTTCAGACATCAGAATTGGGTGATCTTACAGCCCACGCGAAGATAACAGAATTTTCTACAAGTCAAAGGTGGTCCAATATCAATATTCCAACTGGAGAAGCCCAGAAACAGGCCTGAAAGACAGATGACGAATTTCACTTCCTGGAATCCTATTTCAATTCTAATTACGGCAAATCTTGGACAACAAATTCTTATCCAACACAAAGAGGGAAATTACCAGAAGTCTACGAGGCTTATCTAATTCAAGGAGGATATTTCTTTTTTTATTCCTACTTCTATTACAATTGTAATATTTTATTAGCTGTTTCCTACTTAGTTTTGGTTAGCTAATTTTTAGGCTCCTGGTGCCTATATAAACACATCTAGGGGTATTGTTTTATCATCCAATCTTAGAGATCAAAAGCATTGGTACGTATACTTTTGTAAACACTTTTTCTCTATTCTTATAATTATGTGTTCTTATATTCATTCTTGTTTTGTTAATTTAATCATGTGTGAGTAGTTTATTAATCTAGGGTTGAGTTGAACCCTAGTTATGGTCGATGTGTGAATTCCCCAATTTGATTGTTTAATTGCTCTTGCTTATTGAGTTGTTTTAATTAGCAATTGCAGATCAGACGTGATTATGTGTATTGTTTGAACCATTATCTATTTATCAACGAGAGTTGGATTTAGATGGTTGTGATTTATCCAATAAGAACATGAACTTCTCCATGAGAATAGGTAGAACGGATTGTTAGGAAGTTAGGGTGCTGTTATTAATGTCTCTGAATTGCATGATACCATGAGAATAGGCTTGATTGTATTTTATAGAAGCCATTAATACCCGAGAGGGATTATTGGTATTTATAGGGCGCATCTTTCCTGTTGAGTATTATACGATTAATTGGGGAGGAAAATTCACGATTGCATTGACCATGCTAGTGGGGATACTTAATTCTGGATGTTTTTAGATCTGATTAGTATAAACACAATTCTTCTTAGTATAAATTAGTTTAATTAAATCCTCAAAATTTATTGTGTTACTTGCTTAGCTAAATTAAATCAGAAAAAGACTGGTGATTGGCACTTTTGTCTCTGTGGGAACGACTCTGACTTACCCTACTGCATAGTTAGAAGGATTTGTTAGATTTTTATTATTTGATAGGCACGCGACAGCCTTGTCAACTAACATGGTGGAAGAATCATGAGTTACAATTTCCGGTTTTAGCAAAAATTGCCAAGGACATTTTAGTAGTGCCCGCTTCTACCCTTGCGTCCGAGTCCGCTTTTAGTGCATGTAGAAGTGTGTTAGACGAGAAGAGATCAAGTCTTGCACCAGACGTCATAAAAATTTGTGTTTGCAAAAAGGATTGGGATCAAGCTGCAAAAAGACAATAAGGAAAAAAAGAAGATGACTCGGATGGAGAAGACGATCCATGGATGACAATGGATACTTCATCGGAATCTGGTCAAGAAGAATCATAAATTAAATAATGTATAAAATTAAAAAAAAATTTACACGTCAGCAAAACATATATATACACTTGAAGCGGGAAATTCACCGCCAAGACAAGTGAATTCTCAGTATATGCGTGGGTCCAGGAAGAAACTTTTGTATAACTTTAGTACCCCTCCAGCCCTTTTTCTGTTTTTAGCGACATATATTTTTCGCAGTTAATTGATGGTAGGTGAAAGTAATTTTTACCCACCAATATCTATTCGTAGATAAAATATTGGTAGGTAAATATAATATTTCTTGTAGTGAAACATACAATATATCAAAAGAAACCCAGCAACTCATTCTCTCTCAAAAAAAAGATCAAGAACAGAAAAATTCACAGAAAATTCAGTTCATCACCTTTGTAAGATTTAATCCGGTGGAACTTGATTACTTGATACTCTTGAACTACTAGCGAGTTTTTACTCCTAGTTCTTATCTTAATTTTTATTAACAAATCTATAAAAGTTCATGTCGAATTTTCTAATTTGTTTTTATCAACTTGATAATTAATCTGTACTGAAATTATAACACACATCAAGTTAATATATTGTTATATTCAACTTGAAATCTGTTTCAATTTATTCCGCACAAATTTGTTTAAAATAAATTTTATTTGAAGAACAAATTTCGAGAAAATGATATAGATTGTATTCAACCCCCTTTCTACAATCTTATTGGACCAAACATGACCTGTAAGTCTGACTGAGATTTTCCTGCAAAACTTATAACAGCTTGCTGATCATATAATAGATATGGAAGTTAGCTAGCTGAAATATTGTAAAACTAGTACAAAGATAAGATATCAGCTTGCTGTATATAACATCAAAAGACACTAGGATAACAGTAAGGTTCTTCTCGCACTTACATTTTGTAACATATATTGGTTTCTTGCTTGGATTTTGATTTAAAAACAACAAATGCTGAACGGTAGCCGAGCAATTATCTTGTCTTCTATTATTCAAGGGTGTTTTGGTCTTAAAATGCATCAAGTCGTGTGCAACTATCAATTAAGGATATACATATATCAGCACCCTATTTGATTCATAAGAATATTCGTACATAAACATAATATTATCTATACAGTTGTGACCTGTGGTCGGATGATGGTTTCGTGATTTCCTAAATCATTTCGAAGGTTTTTCGTGATGTCGTAAATCATTTTGAAGGTTTTTCTGGTTACCATTGGCAGGGCTATATTTGGTGTATTAATTTTTAACTCTAAAATTATTTAGTTTGTCCTATGTGTCGTATAAATAATTTTTGATATGATTTTTTTTAAAATTTCGAACCTGAAACATTTTGTTTCATCTCAACCCAAAAGTCGAAATTTTCGTATATTTTTTATTTACACGAAACTATTAGAATTACCATTTTAATGAACCAGTCCATCTAAAAACTTAAGGTGTTAGAGGAAGGCCCAACCGAAACGTTATATTATAATTCTAATAGAAACGATCTGAAATAACATGAAATGATTTATATCTGAATCCACGAAATATACGCAAAATACTACTGAATATGTAAAATGAGTGATTAAAAATACTCGAAATACTAATGAATACGTAAAATAAAATATGTATATAATATTTATTATGATATATAAAAAATAATAAAATAATATATACATATATATATATATATATATATATATATATAATATTTCGTGTACTTTTGTGCACTTTCGTGTACCCAAAATGAAAATCCATATCTGACACTAAATATTTCGTGTAATTTCGTGTTCGTGTATTTTCGTGTACCAAAAATTAAAATCAAATACCTTATTTTTCGTGTCATGTTCACATGTCAAATTGCCAGACCTAATTGAAGGCCCTTGATTTGTGTTCCTATGAATTATCCTCGTAGGAGAGTGATTAGTGAATTTTAGTGTATGCTCTGGGAGTTTTGTCCTTGTATTTAATAGATTGTTCTCATTGGGGATTTTGGAGGTAATCCCGTGTTTGACACTTGTAAGCTTAGGATCTTATTTTGTAGTATGGTGGGTTGTTTTCATTGGGGGACAAGGACACACCCTAGCATTTGAGGTAAATCATGGTTATACTTATGCCTACATTCTTAGGAGACAGTTGATAGCGAGAATTCGTGAAATCTTGAGATTATAGGTAGGTCTTGGATTTTCGTGACTTTAGACATCATCATTGGACAATCCTAAAACGAGTTTGATTGTAATTCGGGAAGATGGTTCGAGAATCTTCTACTGGATTTCGGAATAAGATTTCTAGTACAGCTAGGTAACTTGTTCTCCAAAAAATATAAAGGATTTGATCTTTTATATAAAGAAGTACGTAAGCACATTATTGGGGTATGAATGCTTTTTAGAGATCTGAGACGGCAAACATAAATTTTAATAGTCTCGTTCCTTAATTATTCACAAAAAGCACATTCCGACAATTTTTTCGATGAAGGACCAATACCATTTCAGATCTTGACTCTAGTTATGAGTCTCAAATTTTGTTAAATCAAATTCCTTTGTTAATAGTTAGTTTTAAAAAATAGGTACCTTATTTTGACCAAATTATTAATATTTTGACTCTTCGTATAGGTATGTAAAAAATAACATAGAATTAAGAGTTAAAAGTTGATGATTAGTTTTGTGACAAAAAAAAAAAGAATTACTGATTAGTGTATAATACTCGTTCATAAGCCTACGGTTTAATACAAATATAATAAACGAAAACTCATTAATATAATGCATGCAAAATGAATAAATTTCTTAAATCCTGTGCGGATGTCGAATGCTAATGTCTTTCACTAGATGGGCTCAATGAACTAAATTTTTTATGTAATAACCAATCCTTGTTATTAATCATCCAACCATATATTGGAAATAACAAATCTGAAGTACAGGGAGCAATCCTGTCCTGAATCCTGATTATGGAATATTGAGGGGTTTTCGGTTATAAAATATTTTTTTTCCCCAAAGAATGAAAGTTCATTACTAAATAAAATATTCAAATCGTTCATAGATAAATTTATGAATTCTGAATGAGCATCACTCATCCTCCAAATACGATCAATTATAAAACAATTATATCTCGTTACATAGTGAGCTATTTTATTCGCAGACCACTGAACAAATTTTTGAAACACATCTTTATTCTTTAACTTCCATCGCAACTCCTCCCATTCCTCAATGACTCCACCAAAATACGATAACAGAGCTCCAGAACTTCTGATTGCTTGCACGGCTACCAGACAATCTGTCTCAACTGTCACTTTGCTATGTGCTTTGTTTTAAAAATTAACTTTATTCAAAACTAAATATTCACCGTGGGCTTGTTGAGATGAGTTGTTTTGTATTGGGCCTTATCTTAAAGCCGACTAAAAGTAGTAATTGATTGTTATTCGGATGTAAGTTTAATTATAGTCAGAACCCCCATGTTTAACAAACATGAACGCCATTCTTGAAGCCCAAGTAACCAACGGCCCAATCTTGACATCCAGTTTCATGCCACCAAGCCTCCAATTGCCTCAGTTTAATTACTTTGATCTAAACCAGCCCACAAGAATCAAATGCAACAAAAGGCTAAGGCCGCCTACAACTTCAGTTTCTTACACCCCAATTTCCTAACTACTTTTCGAACAATTTATTTTATGCTCATTCCATTTCTAAATAATAATCACTTTGATCTTTTTCACTTAGTCTAAGATGTAAAAAAAGGGGGTTTCCCGAAATATCTAAGATCAAATTATTTTTTTGGTTAAATATTATTTTTTTAAAAATTACTTATAAAAAAGGGAATTTACCAAAAATACTAGGTTTCAAGTTTCTTTTTGCAAAAATACCATCTTCTTTAATTCATTGCATATTTACTATCTTAAGTTTCTTAATTGCAAAAATACTATCTTTCCTTTTCCAACCATTTTTTCTTTTTTTTAAAAAAATAATTCGGATGAACAGTAACCTGTCGATGAACAGTACCTGCCACGTGGCAGGTACTGTTCATCGATTTTTTTTTTTTTATTTAAAGTAGGGTGATATTTTGGTTGCAACCGAATGCAACCACATTCAACCATATGCAACCACATTCAACTCTTTTTTTTTTCAAGGTGGGGTGATATTTTGGTTACAACTGAATGCAACCACATTCAACGACATGCAACCACATTTAACTCTTTTTTTTTTTTGAAGTGGGAGATTTTTGTCGATTTGGGTTGCAAGGCCCCGCCAAGGGCAACTTTTTTTTTTTTAAGATGGGGAGATTTTGGTGGATTTGGGTTGCAAGGCCCCGCTAGGGGCAACATTCAACTGAATGCAACCACATTCAACTGATTTCATGTGGTTGAAATATATATATATATATATATATATAGAGTCCAAAAAAGTGGTCGAAAATGACAATTGAAAAATGGAACTTGAAATCAGAAATTTAGTTGCATGTGGTTGCATTCATTTGAATGTGCCCCTGCGGGGCCTTGGAACCCAAAATCAACCCACCTTAAAAAAAAAAGTTGCATGCGATTGCATTCAGTTGAATGTGGTTGCATTCAATTACTATTTTAAGTTCCATTTTTCAGTTGTCATTTTCGACCTCTTTTTTGGACTCTATATATATATATATATATATAAATAGAACTTGAAATCAGAAATTTAGTTGCATGTGGTTGCATTCACTTGAATGTGATTGCATTTAGTTGAATATGCCCCTGCGGGGCCTTGGAACCCAAATAGCACCCACCTTAAAAAAAAAAAAGTTGAATGTGATTGAATGTGGTTGCACGGCTGGGCAGGGCTGCCCTAAAAGGTAGTATTTTTGCAATTTTGAAACTTAGGTTAGTAAAATTGCAAATAGGTTTTATTAACAAAAGTAAAATTGCAAAAATTTACTTTTTTATATATATTTATGAAAAAAACCTTGAATTTTTTTTGTAAAAATACGATTTGCAATTTTACAACCATATTTGCAAACAAAATCAACCATCACAAATGCAATATTAAAAATTAAATAACTGAAATCATATTTAATTGCGTAATGAATTGCTTAACAAGTTGCATGATTAAATCAAATCAACCTTAAATGTAACCAAATGTAGTTTCAATTATTTTTTTAGAAAAACATAAAAATAAGTTAATTGATTGCAAACCATATTTTTATAAATATTTTCAGAAAATAGTAAAATGGCAAAAAAAAACTTAGGAAACGTAGTATTTTTGGTAATTTCTCAAAAAAAAATTTCATGTATCTTATTTTTATTTGAATTCAGTGACAGGAAATTGTAAAAAAATTATATGTAAAAGCACAATTTTTTTACATCTCAAATTATGTTCAAATATTCATTATCATTGTCATATAAAACAGAGAGAACAAACAAGTAGATAAATTTTGGATAAATAATAAATCGAACCTAGAAACGTCAACAGCAAAGGAAACTAGCCTTTCTTAAAACAATGTTAACAATATTCCCCCGGCTCTGATACATATTTTCAAATATTTTGATTACATAATAAAAAATATTTTTTTACATATATTTTAGTGAAATAATATATTGATTTTATATATTTTTATTCACATTTTTTCTAAAAATAATGATATTAACTAGAAAGTCAAACACATAAAGATATTTGTCAAAAGTCAAAATGTTAAATAAAAAAATGAGAATTTTTTTGAAAACAAGTACTTTTATCTTAAAATAAATGATTTGATATGGATAGGTCAAGCGGTAAATATTTATCTTATTTCTCATGATTTGTAGCTTCCCTATTATGATTCTTAAGTTACTCCCTCCGTCCCTCTTTAGTTGCCACATTTGCAAAAAAAATTTATCCCTAAATAGTTGTCACATTCCTTCTTCCAATACATAGTTTTACCAATTTTTTCATATATACCCCTTTATTTCTAATACCAATGTTTGACTTTATATTTAATATACACACTCATAACTCTTCATTTAATGTTAAGATTAAGGGCAAACATGTAAACAAATTACATAATTAATTCTTTCTTAATATGTGTGTTTTTTGCAAATGTGCCAACTAAAAAGGGACGGAGGGAGTAAAATTTAGGGAATTTAATTTAAAATAGCTTCCCTATTGTTGGGGAACCACTAATCATCCCTAACTTTTTTTTATTACTAATAAAATCATTTTCCTCCATTTCTCCTTACTTGTCACTCCCTCATTTCTAGTTAGTTTCAAATTTTATATTATAATAATGATAAAGAATGAATATAAAGAATGTTGTTGGAGTTGATGTATAAAACAAGGTTCCTAAATCACTATCAATCATTATAATATTATTGTTTTAGGAATCAACTAGGGAGCTATTGGACTTGGTCTAAGGTTTTAAGCTTAATTATTAAAAGAGAAAAAGAGTGATCCCCGTACGTGTCACATGAACTGATATACACATGTGAAGTACACTGACTAAAGGCTGGCGGCTGCTATATGCAGGCCCCACCAACTAAATGAAGGAAACGTTAAGCCTTACGCATACCCACAAAATGCCCAAAATAGGTTGAGTCACTCTGTAGCAAATCTTGTCTTCAGAATAGTGAAAAATGGGGTGGAGAGGGATATTGGGATTTGAATATGGAATTGTTTGTGCACCACTAGGACCTGATATATCTGGCCCGGAGCTAGTTGCTGCTGTTGCTAATTCTGGTGGTCTTGGTCTTCTCAGAGCTCCTGATTGGGTTTGTCACTCTCTTTTTTCCTCCACTCTATATATGTCATTCATTTGTTCACATTTTACCAGTGTTGGTATATAATTATGTTTATTGTTCACTCATTTTATGACTGATTGTAATATAGATTGGTTGTACTTGTAGTCAATATAGAGAAATTTAGGCTATATTTTGATGTTAATCGTTTAGCGGTTATTCGTTTAAGTTTCATTTGACATACATGAGAAGAGTAGATCCTTGTTCGTTGTTGTTTTCAGATCATTTTACGATTACATGGTATAACAGGGTAATTGCATACCAATGAAAGTTTTGCAGTTTTGTGTTTAAAGAAACACTGGTCGTGATGTAGCCTTGTCTGCTAAAAGAGTAGTTAAAGTAGGGTTGGCAATTTCGGGTTTCGGGTCAGATTCGTGTCGGGCCAGCAGATTCGGGTCGCATTTTTGACCCAACCCGAACCCGACCCGAAAATTTAATGGGTACAGAGGTACTCAACCCGAACCCGACACGAATGGGTTTCGGGTCGGTTTCGGGTAACCCGACCCGAAAATTTAATTTTTTAAAATTTTTAAAATAATATATATATATATATATATTAAAATAATATATTTTTTAAAAAAATAATTTAATTAAAAATAATATATATAAATATATATATGTTAAAAATAATTTATATTAAAAATAATTATATATATATATATTAAAAATAATATATATATATATATATATATTAAAATAATTTATATTATTAATAATATATATATATTAAAAATAATATTTATATATATATATATTAAAAATAATTTTATATATATATATAAAATATATTTATATATATTAAAAATAATATTTATATATATATATTAAAAATAATTTTATATATATATA
Organism: Saposhnikovia divaricata; assembly: GCA_036435485.1. Taxonomy (NCBI): domain Eukaryota; kingdom Viridiplantae; phylum Streptophyta; class Magnoliopsida; order Apiales; family Apiaceae; genus Saposhnikovia; species Saposhnikovia divaricata. The sequence goes on from CM071595.1 coordinate 134,719,589, forward strand.
TATATATATATATATATATATATATATATATATTCGGGTCAGTTTCGGGTTACCCGAACCTGACCCGAACCCAACCCAATTTTTTCGGGTCAAGTTAGGGTCAACCCGAAACCGACCCGAACCCGAAAAATGTAAACCCGAAACCGACCCATACGGGTTGGGTTCGTGTCGGGTTCGTGTCGCGGGTCCAAAATTGCCAGCCCTAGCTTAAAGCATTGACAATACACTTGCTGTTTTTAATTAAAGCATTGTGCAATGTTTTAACGTTGTGGATTCTCGATTAAATAATACTGTATGCATGACAGTAATCGAACATACATGAAAAAGATTTTTTAGGTGCATCTACATACAATCAACTCCCCTTTCAGTTTATGCCTCAAAAATTGCTAAATTGAATATGGACCTTTAACCACTACATCAGAATTTAGCAATTGCAACTCACACACCTCTACTGAGTCCCAAACCCTTCCGCCAGGCTAAGTCCTGCAAATAAGCATCATTAAACTACCTAGGAAGAAATAACGCTCTCAATCTTTCTGACAAAGATAATTCATCATTAAACTCCATGTATTTGGCTACTATTCATGGTAGAGTGCCGAAAAGATAATTGGTCAGGACTCGAGAGAGATTATTTTGAACAAAAAAACAAAATGACAATCTTGTGATGCTAGAAGGATGTGTTACTGTGTTAATCCATTTAGAAAATTTATTATAATTCGCAGTGTCAGCTAAGGGAACAATTTTTAATGAAATACCAGGTAGATGGATGGATGATGAGAGTGTATGCTAAATGGTCTCAGTGATGATACTACAAGTGTAAAGAAACATTCACTCCTAAAAGCTTAATGATTTAGGAGAAGGCCTTAAACACTCTCTCTCACTCTATTGAGTGGACAAACAAACATCATACTATAGTAATAGCACCAAACAAAGAAACAAAAAAATAAATTTTAGTAGCGGGGGTTGGAGGGCTAGAACCCAACTTATGTGTAAATTTTGTAAATTTTTATTGGATATAGTGTGCCTTTTCCATTCGATGCCTAAAACGAATATCAATGAACCTGATGTAGTTTTAAGGTAAAATATGTATCTGGTTTGTATAATCACAAAACAGTTGGTACATTTTAGACGTAAACTAAAGTAAGATTACAGAACAAAAACAGGTGATCATGAGATTGGAATAGAAATTTGGTCATTCTAACAAGTTTCAAATCCCTGCTTTAGAGAAGAAACAGACATATACGCCACATTCCCTAATATGTTGACTTGATTCATATTTAATTTAGTAAAACAGTTGGTACATTTTAGACGTGTACATTAAAGTAAGATTACAGAACAAAAACAGGTGATCAGGCGATTGAAATAAAAATTTGGTCATTCTAACAAGTTTCATACCTCCCTGCTTTAGAGAAGAAACAGACATATACGCCATGTTCCCTAATATGTTGACTTGATTCATATTTAATTTAGTAAAACTGGATCATTTAGGCTTTATTTATGTGTTTCATTTTAAATTTTACCAAATTACACCCGGTTTAGATGTTTCCTTGATGATGTTAGATAAGTCATCTTGATAATTAATCTCTAGAAATTTGGATAGACGCATGGAAGTGTTCGTCATATTACTTACATATTTTGGTTTTTCGATATCATATGATTTTAGATTTATACACTTCAATAACAGGAATCACCAGACTTTGTGAGGGAGCTGATAAGAAAGACAAAGACCTTGACTAACAAACCGTTTGGTGTCGGTGTGGTTCTGGCTTTTCCTCACAGAGAAAATATAAAAGCTATTCTGGATGAAAAGGTCGCAGTCTTGCAACTTTACTGGGGTGAATGCTCCGAGGAGCTAGTTCTTGAGGCACATCAGGCAGGAGTTAAAGTTGTTCCCCAGGTAAGTGATTTTCTGCTTGTTTTAGTTTCTGATGCAATTTTGCTACGTCACATTTCATAAAATGGTCAATCTTGTTTATTTTTGAATGTTAAAGGCCATGCTAACTTGAATGACTCCTGATCTGTTTGATGACTAGTTGTCATTGCATTCCACTTTTATTTATCTCTTTATTCATCAATGTTGACACTACTTTGCAATTTTAGCTAATCATTTTAGTCCATATATATATATAGTTCAGCTTTCCTGTGAACATTAAGTAAAGTATATATCATTTGACAGTCAGCTGAAACATAATAAGTTGTAAATGCAAATTGCCAATTGCTTTATGCATGAATATATATCACATGACTTGTAAAATTGATGTTTACTAACAAATTTACCAAGTGGAATTTTGGTTTCTGATATGAATTTGATTTTTTAGATTGTAAAGGTTTACTATGTACTTTGGTTTTTGTACCTTATGAAAGACTTATTAGCTACATATGTATTTCAACAAAGGTTGGGAGCTTTCAAGAGGCATAGAAAGCTGCTGATGTGGATGTGGATGCAATAATTGTCCAAGGACATGAAGCAGGAGGGCATGTAATTGGCCAAGTATGTTGACTTGCTTCTCGGTCTTTTACCAAGTACTTCTAAATATTTCTATTAAAAAATTGTTGCAGGTGTGTCGTTACAGGAATATTTGATTTGTTTATTGATTTCAATAACAGAGAAACAGCATTAGCTAGTATACTGTTGCAAATAGACATGGTATCTGAAGTCTCTTTTAGTTTTCAAAAATGTATTTACTTTTACATATATGTATTTAGTAGGATTGAACTTTCACTATATACATGGAAACTTTAAGGCAAAAATTATTTTTAGGTAGCTTACAAGATCACTCCAATGACGTTTAATTTGTTTTTACCTTATGATATTGACTGCTTCCACTATGCCTGTCATTGTTAATTTCGCTCCTTGTGTCTTCGAATACACGTACTGAGAAGTTAAACCTTCCTTCGTTGTTTATTTTTTCAGGATGCCCTAATAACATTAGTGCCTAGAGTAGTTGATCTGGTTCATGGAAAAAATATACCCATAATTGCTGCTGGTGGTATTGTTGATGCGCGTGGTTATGTTGCTGCTTTGGCCCTTGGAGCTCAAGGTGTGTGCCTCGGCACAAGGTAAAAAGCATTTTCTCATAAAAATTCTTAAAGAAATTTTTCCGCATACTTTTATTTCTGTAAAATATGTGTACGTTAGGTTGATGGTCTGACTACTAGGCTAAAGGAAGAAAGATTACGTCAAATGCATCTTCTTGTCACATCTTTGAACGTGAACTTTTTAGCAAATAATTTAGATTGTGAAGTTAAGGATGTAATCAATTCATGTTGAGTAGCCGTTTTCAACATTAGTTTCTTGATGCATTAGATGTGTTATGACGCAGCTAGAAGCTGCAAATATTGCAAAAGTTCTTGTGGAACATGAATTCTAAGGTTTCCAAATTGTGAAATATCCCCCATTCCTACTCCTACTTTACAGTAGATAGAATCTACCTAGCCACTTGATTCATGGTATGTGATTGCTTTCTGATTATATGTATTTTAATGCTGGTGTTATTTATTATTTTTTTTTTGGTGGGGTAGTTTTTGGCATTCTTGTCTCTATAAAAACAAACCCCATCACCTCCAAACTATTGTGATAATTCTCTACTGCTCAAGAGGTTAACATTCTGTTCTTCCGTCCATCAGATATCCATTCCATGACATAAATAGATACATAAGTTCCTGATACATATGTATTTTTTTTTTAGTTATTGAATTGTAGGTGTGCTAAACATAGAGGTAAATATAGTTTGGATGTTAAATCTTCCCTGTTCTACGGAGCTGGTGGGTAATAAAACAAATTTGAAATAAATATCTCTCAGCCTTCCAGTTTTCATGATTTAAAGGTTTCAGGCCTTTTTATTTTTGGGTGAAATTGTAAAATTCAAATCATTCATAACTGTTGACAAAGTTCTGATGCACTTCATTTTCAGATTTCTCGCAACCGAGGAAAGCTTCGCTCATCCAACATACAAGAGGAAATTGGTCGAACTCGAAGCTACAGAATATACTGATGTGTTTGGTCGTGCAAGGTGGCCGGGAGCACCTCAACGTGTCTTGAAGACACCTTTCTTCATGGACTGGAGAGATCTTCCTCGCGAACAAAATGAAAGAAATCAACCAATCATTGGACGTTCGACAATTCATGGCACTGTGAGTATTTTCTACTTTGTCTCTTCTAAACACAATGGTGCCCCCGGCTTTATTTTCTTATATCTAATATACTTCAGTTGTCTTGGAATTATATTCTATACCTTACCTTTAACCTGAACAAATGAATTAGTTCCCAAGCACCCACTTTTTTTTTTTTAGAGAATGTGCACTTCTTGACGTTTATGCATGTACATACGCTTGTTAGACTTAACCGAAATGACACAGTTAGGCTCTTGAGATATCATTTGACAACGTTTTTTTTTTCTTCGACAGGAAAAAGAAATCTATCGTTTTGCAGGGACAGTTCCGAATGTGACAACAACAGGAGACATCGAAAGCATGGTAATGTATGCTGGTCAAGGCGTAGGCCTCATCAAGGATATAGATTGGTCATCGAAAACATCGAAAGCATGGTAATGTAATTACTTTGGTCACTGTTCTGTTTAAATTATGAGGTGGTGACATTCCCTCTTTTCTAGCTTGGTCACCCTAAATCTGTAATGTTTCAGATATATGGCTTATGTTTCATTCTGTTATCCTCTTTAGTTGCTTAGAGTAAACATTTAAACTATCTTCTAAGGCCTTGAGTTTGCTGAATCAATCTGGTGTCTGGTGTTTCACTTTAAACAAGCTAGCGAGGATTCCTTCCTATCTACTACATTTGATTACAAAGCCAGAATACGCATGTCCTGTCACAGGATTCCTGTGCGTAATAACAGATTATAATTTAAGTTTGTGACAGGAGATCAAATGATTGCAACCACAAAATGGACAAATTTATGGCATGCACGCATGAATGATAATTCCTGTCGAAGAATGAATTAGAGAACAAATTTAGCAGATGTATGAAAATTGACAATCCTGGAAGTTGGTTTTCATTCCCTTAATGCAAAGAGATCTAATGCTTATACTCTAGATAAAATAGAATGCACATCTAATATGCCTATGGCATTAAAATCAACATGCAAGTAAAATTAGTAAAATTACAACACAACACAAATCATACATTATTCTCTTGTAGAATTAAACTTCATCTAGCTTATGCCTGAAACGATCCACACTATGAAGTGAAGGCTTTGATGCCGAAATCCTGTTCGAAAATAATCATGTCCGTTTCCACCAAACTCACCCATGCGTCGAACCCAGCACCCCTCTTATTATCCATCAAGATGATCGTATTCTTACAAGGGAAGTTCACACTACTTGCCCATATAGGCCTTCCCCACCCAAAATCGGTTTCATAAAATGGGAACCTACTCCAGCTACTAATCATGAAGTAATTGGCCATATTCTTAGGGTCATTCTTTTCTAAAAGAGGGTCATTCTTGTTTGCAGACATCATCTTTACCCATCCCTCAATACCGCCCTTGACAGAATTGCTTAGTTGAACTGCTAAATCATGAATTTCCTTGTTCTCTGCGGCCATCATTGGCACAGATGCAAGTATGCAAAGATTACCAAAGAAATGTTTATGTAGAACCGGAGTGGTAATTTTATTCCTCAGGTTGACTGGCTGCACAATATGAGTAGTAGCCCTTGAGTGTTCATCTTTTAACTTTTCTACACCAAGTAAGGCTTTCCATATGACTGCAATCACCAACTGTAACTTGCTTGTTGGCGCAGTGTCAGGTAGACAATTGGTTCCAAAGCCTTCAAGGGTTGATATGGCCTTGTTGTCAAATGAGAACCGCCTAGTGACAACCTTGCAGCCAGGACTTGTGAATGCTTCGAAATTGAGGGGTGGCAAGCCTCTTTTCGGAAAGTAAACAGCCGAGTCAAAACATGGGAAAATTTTCTTCATACCAACCTGTTGATTTTCATCCTTACTTAAATTTGTTGTGGCTCCCCATGCTTCAAGGAACATGCTTAGTGTGGCTGCATCAGCAATCCTGTGTGAAATGCACACGCCAAGCGCTAATCCTCCACACTTAAACACCGTAACCTGAATGGCTAGCAATGGATGTATGGCTTCATCGACCATCAGAACTTCACATGGGATGAAATTATTAAGCATCCGAGGATATGATTTTTCCTGGTGAGGTAGAATTTCATGGAGATGACAGTCCACAGTGGCTTCGATAAATTCGACACCTTTGTCATTGCAATCAACAAACTGAAGGTGTTTGTTATACCTCCCTGCCAGTGGATAAAACTGGACCAAAGTTTTGCTCAGAGATGTCTCTAGCTGGGCCAGACATGTGGAAGAAAAGAAATGTTTGTTGGTAACATTTTCTGGACATGGATAATATAGAATGACGGGGGTATACATTTTTGGAACTAACTCATCAAGGAAAGAAAGGTTGTGGTGGTTTAGATTAGAGGGAGTTGGAGTAAATGGTTTGATTAGTTTCATAGAATGGATTTGAACCTTCATTTTTTGGTGGTTATAATTGGGAGAGATATGAAGTGTTCAAGTTCTAGTACAAGGACCATATATATGCCAGCTTATTGGAAGGGGATCATGGACTATTGGTTGTTAAGGAAGGGTTAAGTACCTATCTTCTGAACTCTAGACCATCTATCACAATATTCATGCATCTATCATCTATACAGTATACATGCATGTAAGGATTAATTCCTCTAGAAAAATCCTAACTAGATTAGACTAATTGGAAAGTGATTTAGATGTTGATACATTTACATATGTTGCTTAAGACCTTGTAAACATTTTGAATGTTATGCCATGGACAACGAATATATCAAATGTATTTTTATGCACCGCATACTCTAAAACTAAATATTATATTTTATCATATATCTCCAACTCCAATCATCACCTATAATTCTCTTTTTCCAAATTTATGATCGTTTTACAAAATTTTTCGATGATAATTTGTTTTACAAATCGAGTTAATGTACTCCAATTTTCAAATTAATTTATTGTACATCAATTTTAATTAAGTATCATACAAGTCATAAATACTTTTTCTAAAGTATATTACATAATGGTTAAATCATTAAAATCCTTTTGATATTGCTGTTGTAGAACACCAGTCAAAAAACAAAAACCATTTGATATTTTTTAGAAACAACTTTTTGAAAAATGTTTTTGACATAAAAACTGGACTTAGAGAAAATTTGTTCTTTTATATTTTTGAAAAAAATTGCTCATTAATTTTTAGGACCAAAATTGTAGATTTTACAGTCAAACTAACCAAAAACGTTATTTTCTATATTATACATCAAAAATATATGCACATATCAAAAATAATTATTTTATCAGTTCCGTCCATTTATTTACAATTGAGTAAAGAGGGGGATGGATCAATATTTATTCTATACACTAATGTAGTGGAAAAAACTAGTAAATATGATTAATTATTAGATTATAAATTTAATATTTTTAAAAATTTTAAAAATGTAAAGAATTAATAAGGAAACCAATTACTTCAAATTTTTCATTATATTTATAGTTGTATTCCAATTTATCAACACAAGTGAAATAAGTGGTTCACGTGATTTAGAGGATTTCAGAAGCACTACATCTCTAATTACATAATACCAATAATATATTAATCAATTAAAAAAAAAAAGAGAGGTTTAGGGGATTTCAGAAAGGTCTCCGTAACATTAACAATGTACTATTCAATTTAAGAAATAATAATATACATTTTTAGAAATCTTAACAAATATGTAAAAATGATACATTCATGTCATCTTAATTATCTACCTTAAAAATGTGAGATTGTCTCATTTCATATTCCCGGTTATCAATTTTCTTATTCAATCACTTCTACACAATTTCGCATGTGAAGCACAACGATTAAAGGCGGGCGGCGGCTATATGCAGGAGCCAGCAGCCAAATGAAGAAACGTTAGCCCTTAGGCATGCCCACATTTGCAAAGTAAAGTGGCAAACTCCATGTTTGTTACTGCTATTCAAGTATTCATTGTAGAGTGCAGAGGTCAAATTAAAGGAGATTAATTATCAGACTCACGTATTTCGTTCTTATATATCAAGTGAATCATCGATAAATTTTTGGTCTCACGCAAACCTCATTTCAAATTAAGTTACATTCTGTTAAGTTTTGAACAATGGCTGTCGAGTGTTGTAGGGTTTTTTTGACGACTTTCATAATCTTTTTTATTTTGCAAATTTACAGATTATTCTTAACATGATATAATTTGGATGAAAGAAGATCATTGGAGTTGTGTTTAGGATCACATTTGCCCAAAATATATTACGAGGATTAGAGCCCATTATAATATAGATACGAGGTCAGGTCGATGTAGAAAAATTATTAGTACCACAAGAAGTAGGAAATTTTTTGAAGTGAGTGTGCCAGCGTAATGTAAATTCTTATTGTATGTAATGTTCCTTTTCCATATGATGCTTAGAACGAATTTCAATGAATCTGATGTAGTTTTAAGTAAAAATTCTGGTTTTTAAACTCGCGAACAATTGGTACATATTAGATGTACAATTTTAATTGATTACATATGATGGTTGTTTGATAGCAAACAAATTTAGATTAATACACTTGAATCACAGGAATCACGGGACTATGCGAGGGAACTTACAAGAGACAATGACTGATAAACCGTTTGGTGTCAGTGTCGTTCTGGCATTTCCGCACAAAGAAAATGTATTCTCGATGAAAAGGTCGCAGTCCTGCAACTTTACTGGGGTGAAAGCTCCAAGGAGCTAGTTCTTGAAGCGCATCAGGCAGGGGCTAAGGTTGCTCCCCAGGTAAGTGGTTTTTTTGTTTGTTTTAGTTTCTGATGCAATTTTGCTACTGGATTGTAAACGTCACTATACTCACTATGTATATTTGGTTTTTGTGCCATATGAAAGCCATATTAGCTAGACATGTATGTCAAAAGGTTAGGAACTTTCAAGAGGCAAAAATAGCTGCTGATATGGGTGTTGATGCAATAATCGTCCAAGGGAGGGAACCCGGGGGGGGGGGGGGGGGGGCATAGAAAAATTGATTTTGTTGGTGTACTCAATAACTGAGAATCATCAATAGCAAGAGTAGTGTTTCAAATAATATTGGTATCTGAATTTTGTTTTAGTTACGAAAAATGCGTTTCACTTTTACAATGGTATCATGTTTCAAATTACGTAGTGCCAAGAGTAGTTGATCTGGTTCATGGTAAAAATATACCCATAATCGCTGCTGGTGGTATTGTTGATGCGCGTGGTTATGTTGCTGCGTTGGCTTTTGGAGCTTAAGGTCTGTGCCTTGGTACTAGGTAAACATTTTCTCATTGGGAATCTAGTAGAACTTTATCTGCATAGTTTTGGATCTGCAAGAAATGTGTATAGAGTTAGGTTGATGATCTGACTACTAGGATATAGGAAGAAACGTCAACATATCTTCTTGTCACATCTTTGGGATATAATAACGCCACAACTAGCGGCGTGGTTACTGTTGTGACAGTAGGGGCATCGGGTAACAAAGAATTTGACCATAAATAATAAATTTTTAAGTAATTTACAATCAGAACCCACTAAACCACTCTCTGGCTACAGCCATGGTTCATGGTTGTTAACCAGAAAATATTGCAGCAACCAGCTGAAAGTAAATTTCTAGCGAAAATTTAGAATGTGGAGTTGATGCTATAATTACTGCATGCCAATAGCCGTTTGCAACATTATTTTCTTGCTGCATTAGATGTGTTATAACGCAGCTAGAAGCTGCACATTTTGCAAAAATTCTTGTGGAACTTGGAATCTCAGGTTTCCAAATTGTGAAATGACCATTTTTCCCCGATACTATCTACTTAGTCACTTGATCCATGTTATCTGACTGTTTTCCGATTATATGTATTTAAATGCTGGTATACGTTTATTTTTAATATTTTGATAATGCTCCACTGCAAGAGGCTAACATTCAGTTCTTCCGATCATCTGATTTCCATGATAGATAGAGACACAAGTTACTAATGCATACTATAATTCTTTTTGAAGTTATTAAATTTTAGGTGAATATAGTTTGGATGTTAAACCTTCCCTGTTCAGGCCTTCCAGTTCTTATGATATAAAAGTTTCACTGTTTTAGGCCTTTATACTTTGGGTGAAAGTAAAATTCAAATCATTAATAACAGTCCACAAAGTTCTGATGCACTTCGTATTCAGATTTCTCGCAACAGAGGAAAGCTTCGCTCACCCTTCCCATTCAGATTTTCTCGCAACAGAGGAAAGCTTCGTTCACCCACAAGAGGAAATTGGTTGAACTTGAAGCAACAGAATATACTGATGTCTTTGGTCTTGCAAGATGGCTGGGAGCCCCTCGTTAACGTGTCTTGAAGACACCTTTCTTCATGGACTGGAGAGATCTTCCAAGCCAAGTAAATGAAAACAATCAACCACTCATTAGACGTTCCAGAATCCATGACATTGTCAGAATTTTCTTTTTTATTTTTCTTCTGAACACATGATGCCTCACCATAATTTTCTTATAAATCAAATATGCTTTAGTCGTCCTAGAATCATATTTCATACATTACCTCTAACCAGAACATATATATGAGTTAGTTCCCAAGCACACTTTTTGTACATGATTTGTACTTTTTGACCTCTATGTAAGTAGATGCATTTGTTAGATTCTACGGGAATGACACGCAACTTGTCTTTTGAATTCTCAATATTTGACAACAATTTTTTTCTTGGATAGGAAAAAGAAATCCACCGCCTTGCAGGGACAGGTCCGAATGTGACAACAACAGGAGACATTGAAAGCATGGTAATGTATGTTGGTCAAGGCATAGGCCTCACTAAGGAGATTCTTCCTGCAGGTGAAGTTATACCACGGATTGTTTGATTATGTGATGATGTTACCTGCTGATGTGTGTCATGTACTTGTTAAGAATAAAATGTATCCACCCATGGATATTCTACTAAATGAAATGTTTTTGTTTGTTTTCTTTGCTTTTACTGGCTACCATATAAATTTCCTTCCTTGCGGGGAAAGCTTCAATAAACTAATAGTTTATTAAAGGAGAGAAACAGAGTACTTAGTTTGGTCACTGTTCAATGGAAATTTTAAGGTGGTTATATAGGGCTGTCAAAAAAATCCAAAAAAACCGATATCGGACCAAAAAATTTGATATCGAATCCAAAAAAAAGGATAATATCCATATTCGAAAGAAAATGGATATTATTCGTATCCGAAAATAGCGGATACGAATATAGGCACATCGTATTCGAAATATCCGATATCCGAAAATTTATATATATATATATATACTTACTTTTTCGAATATATAATTTATAATTAATAATTTAATATTTATAATACATTATACTCTAGTGGTTGGGGTTTATTTTGTTTATTGATTGTTGTTTATTGATTGTTGCATGATGTCTGTAGTTTAAAAAATTCCGTTTATTCTATTTTACTATGTTTGAATGGAAAAAAATTGTTATTTTTTAATTCTTTTAAATAATTCGGATATTTGGATTTTCGGAGATATTCAGATTTTTATAAAAATCTCAAAAAACGGATATTCGGATTCGGATATTATCCGTATCCGGATAATATCCGTCGGATTCGAATTCGGATATAATTTTCTAATATCCGTCGGATTCGAATTCGAATTCGGATAGTAATTTCGGATTTCGGATTCGGATTCGAATATAGGCAAATCGGTATCCGAAATATCCGTTTGACAGCCCTATGGTCATATTCTCCCTTTTTCTAGCTTGGTCACTGTAAATATGTAATCTTTCATATTTCTACTTATTTGAGGCTTTTGTTTCATTCTGTTATCGTTCAGACTCTTACTCTCTTAAAGTATCATTCTGTTAAACTACTTAAGGTCAACACGAGATCGAAAGATTGCAACAAAAAGTATGAACAAATTCATGACATGCTCGTGTGAATTTTGATTGCTGTTGGAGAATGAAAGAAAAACTATCAGTAAGAATTCCAGAAGGATGATTAAATTCGGCTGCAGCAGATCACTAGAACGAATTTAGGAGACATACGAAAGATGACAATCCTGGAAATTGGCATCCATTTCCTTGATGCAAAGAGATCTAATGCTTACACTCTAGATAAGATATAAAGCATGTTGAATCCATATAGGCCTCTGGCATTAAGATCAACAAGCTAGAAAAATTGCAATGCAACACAAATCATACATTATTTATTTATAGAAGAAACGTCATCTGGCTTATCCCTGCATCCACACTATGTAGTGAAGGCTTTAATGTTGAAATCCCGTTCGAAGATAATCATGTCTGTTTCCTCCAAACTCACCCATGCATCAAACCCATCACCCTTCTTGTTATCCATTAATAGGATCATATTCTTACAAGGGACGTATACACTACTTGCCCATACAGGCTTTCCCCAACCAAAATCAGTTTCATAAAATGGAAACCTACTCCAGCTACTAATCATGTAGTAATTGACCATATTCTTTATCATATTTTTTAAAAGAGGGTCATTATTGTCTGCAGACATCATCTTTACCCATCCCTCGAGACTGCCCTTAACAGAATTGCTTAGTAGAACGGCTATATCATGACTCTCCTTGTTCTCTGCTGCCATCATTGGGACAGATGCAAGTATGCATAGATTTCCAAAGAAATGTTTATGTAGAACTGGAGTGGTAATTTTGTTCCTCAGGTTGACTGGCTGCACGATATGAGTAGCCCTTGAGTGTTCATCTTTCAACTTTTCTGCACCAAGCAAAGCCTTCCATATGACCGCAATCACCAACTGCAACTTACTTATTGGCCTAGTGTCAGATGGAATATTGGCTCTTAAAGTTGATATAGCTTTCTTCTCAAATGAGAACCTCCTAGTGACGACCTTGCAGCCAGGATTTGTGAATGCTTCGAAATTGAGGGGTGGAAAGCCTCGTTTCGGAAAGTAAACAGCCGAGTCAAAACAGGGGAAAATTTTCTGAATACCCTCTTTTTGATTTTCATTCTTGTTTAAATTTGTTGTGGATCCCCATGCTTCAAGGAACATGCTTAGCGTGGCTGCATCAGCAATCCTATGTGAAATGCACACGCCAATCGCTAATCCACCACACTTAAACACGGTAACCTGAACGGAAAGCAATGGGTGCATGGCTTCATCAACCATAAGAACTTCACAAGGAATAAAATTATTAAACAACCGAGTATCTAATTTTTCCCCGTGAGGTAAAATTTCGTGGAGATGACAGTCCACAGTGGCTTTGATAAACTCGACTCCTTTGTCGTTGCAATCAACAAACTGAAAGTGTTTGTTATACCTCCCTGCTAGTGGATAGAACTGGACCAAAGTTTTGCTTAGAGATGTTTCTAGCTGGAACATACATGTGGAAGAAAATAGATGTTTGTTGGTAATGTTTTCAGGACAAGGATAATATAGGATGATGGGGGCATACATTTTTGGAGCTAACTCATCAATGAAAGAAAGGTTGTGGTGGTTTAGATTATAGGGAGTTGGAGTAAAAGGTTTTATCAATTTCTTAGAATGGATTTGAACCTTCATAATTGGTTATCACTTGGTTATCAATGAAAATTGGAGTTTTCAAGTTTTAGTAGTCTGTAGTGCATGCATAATAGCATACTTATATAAGAGGGAGATCATAAAATATTAGTTGCTTAAGGGTTCGAGATGTATCGTTTAAACTCTAGGTTATCTATCACGTTTTTCACAATTACAGGTAAGAGTCCTGATGGTAGTCGGATACTCGGAAATCAGGGGAAACATGCATGTAAGGATTCTTCTACAATCTTGGTCGTCGACTAATTTTAAAGTGCTCTAGACATTTATATACAGGTCGACTCAGTTGACGTACTCGAGTCCAATTGGAACTTTTATTTTTATCCAAACTAGTTGCCCCTTACTTTAAATTTTTTATAATTTATTTATAATATAATATAATATTATAAATATTAATTATAATATGTTATTTGAATAATTTGAACCTTACATCTTAGTATATAATAATTTTTAATATTAGATATAAATTAATATGTTATTAGGCACATTTCGCTTATTATAATATAAATATAGATACACAGGAATATTCTAAACTCAATTAATTTTAATTATATCATGTGTAAGGATGTTTAGATGGTTCTGGTTGTTAGGTGTTAAAAGGTAAGTTCATTAGAAATTTAGAAATGTGCTTGGCTTTAAAAGCTAAAACTATGTTAACAAGTAACTAATTAATGATTTTTTTAATTTAACAAATAAAACAGAAAAAAATTGAAGTTGAGAAAATTATTGTTAACTAAAATTAATACAAAGATATTTTAGACTAAAGTTTCAAATATAATTTTTTTTAAAAAAAAACTTACCACAAAAAAGAGTGTCAAGAAAACCTAATTTTTAGAAAGGGCCACAAAAAAAATTTTACTTTTAGATTTTACAATAAACATTTTAAAATTTATACTAACAAAAGTCAACACAAATCAATAAATTAATATTTTACTATTTTGAAAATATTCTAGATTCGGTACTAAAGTTGTAAATAAATTAAAAAACAATCCAAAAATCCAAAATAAAATAATTTATACAGAATCTGAATATAATAACCACAAAAAAATCCTATCTATACTAATATATTAAAGCCAAAAGATTAAAAGTTTGGTCGGTTTGGTTATCCTAATTATTAAAATAAATAATGACATAATATAATTAATGGAAATTAGCAATTGCCATTTTCACATTTACTTTTAGTTAGAGATATTACCTTTCGTAAAAATATCAATCGGACCATATCTTCAAATCATTAATATTTTCTTTCTAATTAAAATACGTTACCTTTTTCTTTTAAAACTAATTTTACAATCATTAATATATACCCAAAAATATCACACCATATTTTCAATTATTAATAAAATATATTAAAAATCCCTATATGTTGTTTATAATAAGAAAATATTAGTATAATACGTAAATATGAGTATATTAAATTATATTAAATTAAAATTTAAAAAATTATTAAATGATAATTACATAAAAAAATAATTGTACAATTAACTAAAATTTAATAAAATACCTAAAATATCTTATATTTCAATCAATTTAAAAGACACTTACTTTTAATTGAACATATTACCTTTTATACACACCTAAAATATCATATCTTCCAATCATTAATATTTCTTTCGAATTGAAATACGTTACCTTTTAATATAAAACATAAGTTTGCAAACATAATCTTCCAATCATTAATATTTCTCTTTCTAATTAAATACCCTATCTTTTAAGTTAAAACATAAATTTACAATCATTAATGTATACCCAAAAATATGATACCATATTACCGTTAGATTTTTAGTAATTAATAAGAACTGTTAGATGTAATTATAAAGTATATTTAATGACTTTACTAAATATTCAAGGTTCGAATCCGTCAACGACATATTTAATTTAAAATTTTATTATATAAATTTTAAATCACGCAAATCATTTATTAAATTTATTATAAATTTTATTAAATTAATATTAAAATAATTTTAAGATTAATGATTATATAAAAATATAATTATATAATAATAAAAAATTTATAACATATCAAAAGAAACCCGTGCATCGCACGGGCTATAAGCTAGTAGTAATCTAATAATTTAAAAGTTACAAAAATATTAAATGTCATCAATAATAAAATTTAAAGTAAATTAATAAAGAATAAAACTAATAAAAAATTCATCATCAACTTAATAAATTATTATTATTATAGAAAAAAGAGTCGTAGTAGCGTAAAACTTACACACAATAAAATAGCAAAAAATCATAATGAAAAATAAATCAAAAATTCATTCTTATATATAATACGCAAGTATACAAAGCATACCATCAGAATTTCAATTCAAAAAATAATTTTTTAAAAAACAAGAATTTACATTTAATTACAAAACAAATTATTTTTTTGTAAGAAAATATATGGTAAAACAAGATATCAAAAAAGTAATCAAAAAACATGTAATAGTTGGAAATGACATCAAAATTCAATAAAATATAATTTACAAACAAACGCCAATTCAAAAAAAAAGATCTAAATTTAGAAAACTAAAATTAATAATAAATTTTAATATAATGCACTTAAAACAAATATAAAACAACAAAAAAACATAAAAAGACAGTACAAACTTTCTTTAAAAAGGTATAAATGTATGTGTGTTATGTATATAATAGTTAAACCAATAAGTTCCCACATGTCTAAAGTATATTATATATATTCTAATAAAATTGAACAAAACATCCAAAAATATACGAAATATTAAAATATATTACAAAAAAAATCGTTTACCAGCAAAGGCGCTTTAAGAAAAAATTATTTTATGTAAAATAATTAAAGATTCTATTTTTAGATTTGACAACAAATATGTTTCCTAAATTTAAATTAAAAAAATATTAGTACAAATCAACAAATAAACAAATTCTTACTTTGTAAAGAAAAAATTTAAACTAAAAAAATTGAACACAAATCAGGAAATGAACATATTTTAAATTAGAAAGCAATCCAAATACCCACAAAATAAATTTATATTCATATCTAAATATAATACAACATAAAAATCATTAAGATTACTCTAAACAAAAATATATAATAAACACCACACATGGCAAAAATATATTTAATACCACACATATTTCCAACAAATAAACAAATTTAATACCACACATATTTCCAAAAAATTTTAAAAATTCCTTTGAAAACTCTAAAAACACAAAAGATCTGAAAATTTTCAGATACCATTAAATTACATAATCAAAAAGATAAAAAAAAATTGTTACACAAATATAGTACCTATATGTTTCAAGTATATCATATATAATCTAATAAAATCAAAAAATCAAAAATAATTATGAAATTCTAAAAAATATGTTAGCCTAAATTTTGAAATATAAATTATAGAAAAAACATTTACAAAAGAAAAACAAATATATATTATAAACCATATGTATACTATAAATCATATAATATATGTATTCTTATCATTAAAAATAAAAATAAAAAACAAACTAATCGAAATGCTATAAAACTAATATTACAAGGGAAAAAATATAATCAAAATTATACTACAAAATTTTAATAAAGTTACCCATGCGTTGCACGGATATAAAACTAGTATTAATATCAATTAAATATGATACCATTAATTTTAAACAATCCATGATCTACCATCATGAATTTTGACATTTGTTCCTTCGCTTGATAATTTTATCGATAATTAATCGATTATCCGTGTATTGAATATATTCAAATTTTATTATATATGATCGGTGGCGTAGCTAGAAATTTGGATTGGTGGAGTTAAATTTTTTAAAGTCAATCACAGGAATAAGATTTTTTTTGTGATTATAAACATATTAAAAAAATTAGCTACCGGCACAATGTGATGTGGTCAAATTAAATTTTGTTACTACAGAATTAACTTTTTAGTGGGGTCAAGTTGAATTTTTTATTTAAAGATATTTTTTTAAAAAGAAAATTTACATATAAAATTTTTAATTTTTAAAATGTTAGTTGGGTCAGTTGCACCCGGTGCCAAAAATACAGTAAAATCAAATTTAAAAAAAGTCAACCAATTTACAAAAAAAATCAAATTAGAAATGGAGGGAATTATGTATGGACGGGTGTATTTTAATTGTGTGTGATGTTTTTAGGGGCCATTAGATTATATTGATCTAAGGAAATTAAATTAATATATATTTTCTATTTTAATTTTAATTTCTATTTTATCACTAGGCTATATATATATATTTGTCTCTCGAAACTTCACATTCCTTTTACTTTTTCTTTCAACCTTTCCTTCGTTTCAAAGATCTCCTTTGTATGAATCTCCTCTCTCAACGTTAACATCTTCGAATCCAACCGCACCTTCTCCAAATCCACCTGCTTATCCCTATACACCTCACACTCAGCCTTACAACTCTTTAATTGACCTTCAATTTCTCCCTTCTTTCTGGCGAATTTCTCGAAAGATGGACACTTCTTAATTAAGGTTTGTAACGGGTCCATGATAAGCTTATCTTGTCGCTTCTTGAGATCGGAGATGGTTTGTTTCAGTTCATCTTCACGACATTGTAGGATATGCGCGACTTCTTCGAAGTCTTTGAGTTGGAAGCATGATCGGAGATTCAGAATGAGCTCTAAGATGGTAGAGTTAGGGTTGAATGGTGGAGTTAGGATCGGAGTCACCGGCGAATATATCTCTGGCTTATGATCGACAGCGTCATTTGGTCTCATTTTTGAGTGAGTGAGAGAACTGTAGTGCAAGGGTTTGGGGTTTAGATCTGAAGTGCAAGGGTCTTCTTTTGTATTCTGCATATATCGAAGAGCAGGGGTCAATCGAAGGGATACAGACCAAATAGCGCAATGATTTTAACAGTGAAAGTCTATTGTTCGTCAAAAAAAAAAAGAACTAATACACATACATCAAATCCCACTAGAGGAGCCACAACAAAATGGGACTGAAACGAAAACCGGTATTGTGTTCTGTTCAGCTGTTCAGATCCGGTTTGCTTCACCAGAGCTACGGATTCACCTACATTCGGATCTTCATCACCGGATCTCGATCCGACAGCGTTCAGATGACCAGCCGAACAGCGAGGTCCACCAGCCGTTAGAGGATGCCGGAGTTGATAATATTACGGCGAGTGACGACGGTGTTAGGCTTGTCGGCGAAGAACGGAGACGGTGATACGAAGGAGAGAGATGTTGACATTGTAGTGTGATTTGGTGGGTTGTGTAGAGAGATTAATGATGTGAAAATGTGAAGCTATTCTGGACCATTCAGAAGTCAATGTTTTGAACAAAGCCTATTTAAGAGCTCTAAAGGCTTTTCAGAACATGTAGTTTCCGATCTGAGGAATGATAGCATGGTCTTGTTCTGAGTATCAATCCCATCTGGAGGCGTGTGAGCTTTGTTTGCCATGGCGCGTGAGTTGGGTACATACCGGAGGAGCAGCAACATGTGTAACAACAGGAGGTGGAGAAGCAGCAATAGGTGGAGTCGTCGGAGGTGGTGAACTGACTGGAGGAGTAGCCTGAGGAGTAGCAACAGATGTAGGAGTGGATGGTGGGTGGAGTATAAATAGGTGCAGATGCAGTGGGAGTAGGAGTGGCCGGAGTGGTGGCCGGAGTTATGCTTCTTCTTAGCTTACGTCGCACAGGTGGTGCAGTCACCGGAAGTGGTGAACTGGCCGGAGGGGTAGCAACAGTTCCATCTACTTGTTTTCTTCTTAAAATTTGATGCCGGAAACGACAATTTCAAACAGAACGGAAAGGTTGCTTCATTTCAAGAGAAATTATAACAACTCGGTATCGAACTCAGCCATGTAAAGATGGTGTTTTGTGTCGCCGGAAAATATGTTTTTGCACACATATATTGGAGCAGCTTTGTCTCTAGCCTACTGGGTGTCCGAGAAATTTGATGGGTTGGAGTTCATAGACAAGAATTTTCAAAGTTCCGGGAAGCCATCGAAAATTACAAATGGAATAGATCGGAGCCGAAACCACCAAGAAGTGGTTGTGAATATTGAACTGAGCAAGGAAACAAGGAGCGTGTCAACAAGGTGAGTCCCGAGACCCTTCAATGTCTCGGGCACAGGTGAGAAATTATAAACCCTAAGCTCTCAGTTCTTATATGATCTAGTTGACATGTATATTGTGTAAGTTGTGAATACATGGTTTCTGTACTAGTTGTGATATCTCGAGAAGAGACAGTTGCTATCAGAACTGGTTTAGAAATGGTTTTTTCCATGAAGTTATGTAATTATCTCATATTTTCCGGTTTCGGTGCTTCTTTTCCGTTGCATTAATTTAATGTGATTGTCCTTCATGAAATTTATTACACACTTACGTTGCACTAAGGTATTTTGTGAGTATTTGTTTTGCAGTAACTGTCTTTGAACTAGATGCGAGAATGTCATCTTCTTATCTATAAGGGCTCTACTCAGCTCCAATCTGGGATATATGCTTTCTGACAGTTTATTTGTTTAGTGGATTCATCAGTATTTCAGCGAAAGGGCACTCTTTTTCCCCCTTGAGTTTTTTTCCCATTGGGTTTTGCTCTTGTGGGGTTTTAACGAGGCCCTTCTTGCTAGGAATATCAGTGGTTTGTCGGTTATGGATCGGGAGTTTCCGTAGAAGCTTTAGAGGTGGATAGTGAGAAGTTTGGCAGATGCTTAAAGCAACAAGGGATTGTAGGTTCATAATTTTTATAGTGTATTTAGATCGTCATTCTTCATTGATGCGTTCTAAAAACCAACTATAATTAGAACCTCGGTTCTTAATCTATAGTGTCTTTAGAGCGTCATTCTTGACAAATGCGATCTAGAAACCAACTATAAGCCTTTATAGTGTTTATAGATCAATAATGATGATTGATGCGATCTAAAAACCAACTATAAATAGAATTCAAGTTCATTTTTATAGTGTCTTTAGGTCGCTTTTAGGGATTCATAACATTCAGTGGAATATTCAATGGTAGTATGCGACCTAAAAACCAACTATAATCATAACTCTGGTTCTAAATATCTATAGTGTCTTTAGATTGTCATTCAGGACTTATTTGATCTACAAATCGCCTATAATAAAACTTGGATTCTATATTAGTTTATAGATCATTAATCGTGATTGATGTGATCTAGAAGCCAACTATATATAGAACTCGGGTTCTATAGTTTCTTTATAGTGTCTTCAGATCGTTTATCGTGATTGATACGATCTTTAAACCAACTATAATTACAATTAAGGCTGATTAATTTTCTTATAGTGTCTTTAGATCGTAAATCGTGATAGATGCGGTCTAAAAACCAACTATAATTAAATCACAAATTCTAAACAGTGATCCTGGAATTGCTCCTTCGGTGTTTGACATTACTTAAAATTGAAGACCAATTCAGTGGAAGTATGTACAGCAGTAGTTATTTTGAAGACCAGATTGAGTGGGAATTTGTATCAGTGATAGTTTAGTGGAATTTGTATCAATGATTGTATCATGTCCAGCCTTATGGCTTATTCTAATAAAATCTTTGCCTATATATATATATATATATATATATATATATATATATATATATATATATATATATATATATATATTTGTAAGATATTTGTATGCAAATACGGGAGGTATTTTTGTAAAATCATGATTCATTTAAAATTTTATTAATTAGCCCTGCGCCCAATAAATTTAAAATTTGTTTTTTTCAAGTATCTTAGAAAACTTAACCGAGATTAATCTCAGGTCCAGCCCGCAAGGGTTGTCTCAGTTAGTTAAAGAGAGGCCATCTCACCTCTTGGTCACAGGTTCGACTCCCATGGGAAGCGGATTTGTGATTATGCCATCCTGGGGCAGAGCCTGTCGCACTTGTACGGTTTGCCTTGGATCACGTAGCTTGCAGGCTATTGCGTGAGCCCATGAGTTTACCCAGAGCACACCCGAAGGGTAGCGGCTGCGGATTCCCATGTTAAAAAAAAAGAAATAAAATTAATCTCAGGTCCTTTTTCTCTTTTTTAATTAAGTCAATCTATATATTGTGGATGGGTTTCTAAAACCTAACAACAAATTGAAAGTAAATGTTGAAGTTAATAAGATACATAGTAGCCGTTTGCGAAATTAATTTCTACGTACATTAGATGTTTTAAATATGACAACAAGCTGCGCATTTTTAATATTTTTTTTGAACTTAGAAATGTCAGGTTTTCACATATTCAGAAATATCCCACATTCCTACTCCTTCCCTTCGCAGATAAAATCTACTTAGTCACTTGAATTCGTGTATATATATGTATCAATTCTGGTATGCCTTTTTTTTGTTAGATAATTCTGGTATACTTCTTAACAAACACCATAATAAAGAACACCTCATATCTAATCTAATATAAGAGTTTCGTCATGGCATCCAATACAAAAAGTTGTTATTTTTGTTGGAATATGGATTCGATTGTAAATTGAATTCATTGATTATTGATTCGGTAAAATCAATTCCGTTTTTACTACGGATTTTTTGCCACCGCCTTAACATAATTAATTAACACAGTTAATTAATTAAGGAAATTGCCACCGATTTAATTGATTAGCACGGCTAATTAATTTAGGCAATTGTGTTAAGGAAATTGCCACCGATTTAATTGATTAGCGCGGCTAATTAATTAAGGCAATTGTGTAGCGCACAAGTCTTCTCATCCTATAAATACTCATCTAGAGCATTAGGATTAAATACTCGAAAACACACATCCTCTTCTCATATACAGTCTCTTCTCTTCCTCTGGTGATAGTTCTTGCTCGTCTCAAGCTCGCTGAGAGTGACGCTCTTATGTAGCCTCACTGCAATCCGTTTTATCTTGGGAGGCGGTTCGCTCACACATACGGTGGGGGCTAATACGCTTTAAGGAGACAGTCACGCACTGGACTCGGGTTTTTCGTTCCTTGTCTCCTCTTTTGTCTGTTTGAATTATACACATAACTGTTACTCACACATGCACAAATATTATACTGTTTGTATTTATCTTAGATTGTCTAACAATCTTAAAGCGTATTAATTTATATATCTTTGATGTGTACTTACATATTTACTTGTCCGTTTGAGTGACAGATTTAAAGTGTATAATTCTTAAAGCAGTTTTTGTATCATACCAATCTTGTATTTTACTTTTCGATTTTGGTATCAAATAGTTAAGGATTTTTTTGGAAATCAAAAATCATTATTGGGTTTGTTATTACTGCCTGCGATGGTTCTGATTAATCATGTTAAAATTTGGTTTTCGTGTATATGCACAAACTTCGATTTTGGATATTAGAAAGCATGAATCTCAGTATATTTTATAAATTTATTATTGATTATGTGAATCAATTTATGATTGAGTTTATGGTTTTCTGATATCCAATTTGATGTACCGCTGCATGTATTTAAGTCTATACCAAAAGTTAGTGTATCGAATAATATGGCATCACATAAATTTTTTGATATGCATTGATGTCAAAGTTTGCTATGTTATGATATGACATATGAGTGTTTAATTTATATGACTTAATTTAGCTTGAATAGCCATGTACGTATGTGTAGCACTAATACATTAATTATTGAATGACATTATGACAACATTAATGTTAGTAAAGACATGTGACATGGTTAATGGATTTGGCTAGCTAAATAATTTTAATCATAGGCAAATCTTTTAGTTAGA
Source organism: Saposhnikovia divaricata (assembly GCA_036435485.1). Lineage (NCBI taxonomy): Eukaryota > Viridiplantae > Streptophyta > Magnoliopsida > Apiales > Apiaceae > Saposhnikovia > Saposhnikovia divaricata. The sequence continues at coordinate 134,742,824 of CM071595.1, forward strand.
TAACATTTTCACGGAGAATATTTGATTTGTCAATCACGTGTTAGAAATTTGTTGGTGTCGCTGTAATTGGATATTTATATCTCAATTATCTAGCTATACGAATGATGATTTTAGCATCCTTTTATAATTAAATTTATTTAATTATGTTTGATTATTTGCAGGCAATAATCATCCAAGCTAAAATCTTATTAATATTTGTTTAGATATTAATGGGTAATGTGTTTGGCTGATCCTCAAGGTTTACCAAGATTAATATGTATATTTAAATAATTATTGTTTTAATTATTTAAATAATCAGTACGGTTGTATTAATTAAGTAATAATTTTTAAGCGAGAAAAAATTATTTGCTTAATTATTGATTTAACCGTTTTTTGTTGTTTGTTTGCGAGGAAATTTCTTTGGAATTATCATTCTTGGTCGGATGTTTCGAGATATTGGAAAACCTAACAGGCCTGTTACTTATTAAGTACAGGATGAGGGTCGGCACGAGATTTATAATTTTCTGGTTGGATTCGCTTTTCCAGTTAAATTATATATTCTCTTGTTGGTGTCGGTCTGCTGCGGCAGTGACACACGAGCCTATTATGGTGATCCATGTGATACCTAATACGGCATTGTGATCAGTTCTGTATGCTGAAATTTGGAGAAATCCAGAATGATGGTGACCCTAACGCATCAGTTGATCAAGGATCACTGAATATGGGTTTATTGGAAGTTTATGTTCTTCCTCGGACATTTTTGGTTATACAGGTTATACAAGTTGGTGAGCCAGAAACTTAGGTTCTTTTATGAATCAAATTGAAATTTAAGAGAAATTCAGTGGTTGAATTTTTCAGTGAGAAGAACAAGAAAGTTCTTTGAACATGATATTAATACCTGTGAGGTTTTAATAAAAACAAGATAAAATCTGTAATGACTCGAGATTTTATAATTAAACAAAACGATTATGAGATTTATGTGTTTATGAAACACGGAATTAAATACGAATTTTCAATGATTTCGATATGGGGAGATTTTGTCAACAACAGGCCATGCCTGTAAGGAAGTCGGGTATTATGTGAGACCATGTGTCTTCTCCGACAACCTGGAAATCAAACCATTGATGAATGTTGATTTGAAGTATTTAATTCAAGGAAAAATTGGAAATCTCTTTATGATGGGATCATGGTCGTTTGAAACCAGCTCTAGTGAGAGGTGGTAACAAGTTGTGTAATTACTTTATAGTAATACATTGATTATGTGTACTCATTAAAGAGTAAATATGAAGTTTTATAGAGAAGAATATACTCTATAAGCTCGAGACTGAAAACCAACTTACTATGGAAAATTAAGATGGTTAAGAATGATTTTGGTGGTGAATAATCACTGGGTGAATTTTGTTTCATAACGTGAATATTAATGAGGCCACAATACCTTACTCGCATAAGGTAGATGGAGTAGTTGCAGGCTCAAGTTACGCTCTAATTGGAGATGCATAATGATGGTGATCAGTTCGGTCTATCACCGAATATGAGGATATTAGTTAAAATGGTAATGATTGATTTTGATACTGAATAACCACTGGGTGATTTTGTTCACAATGTGGATATATTCATGAGGTTAGTGCACATTACTCGCATTATTTTAATGGAGTAAGTGCATGTTGAATTGCTCTCTAATGGAGATGCAAAAGCGATGTTCTTCAATTCAGACTATCACTGAATATGAGGATGTTAGTCGTGTAGAGACTAATTATTTTTTTTTAAACAAGACGAGATACCATGAAAGGAAATAGTTGAATTTCCTGATATTACGGGAATGTAGTGAAACATTTCTAGAAATAATTGAATTGTGGGGGTATCTTGGAGATATCTTGATACTGATACCTATAAAGGTTAAAAGTGATCCAAAATAATCTAGGTATTTTGGATGGATATAGACAACGATTGTGTCTAATGATATCCTATACATGAATCTAAATAATGAGATTCTAATTTGTATGCAACTACGGAATCTGGGAATGTTTATTTATTAAGCTAAGTAGTTACACATAGATTCGTTAGTGATCCAAATGAAATTGGATTAATGTGAGAATGAACCTAAACAGAGCAAAAGACATAGGATAAGAAATTCGATAGTCCCGAATGTCTTAACGATTTGCTTAGTGGTGAACCTCAAAGCTTGAAAAAGCTACGTGTTCCTCTAATAATTATTTGATGAAAGAAGATATTAAGAGGGAAATTGGCCAAAGTTAAGAAGTCAATGAGTCAAGATTTTCAAACATGTGTGCTAGAAAATGGACTATAGCGTTATATGAACTCTCTATCCCTTGTGGAGGAAAAGGATGTTAAGGAATAGAGAGAGTGGTTGATGTTAAGGAATAGAGAGAGTGGTTCTTTTAAGTAGAATCATGTTTGAAATTATATGGATCTTCTTGCGAGATAGATACCATTAGGACCCAAACAGATTTTTCAAATTGAAAAATAGATACATGGGTAAAGAAAAAGTATGAGGTCAGACTGATAATTATAAATTACAGTTAAAGTGAAGACCTGATATGTTTTGAGATAGTATTTCTCGATTTACGAGAATGAGGTTCATTAAGGTGATACTTAAAATTATCGTGTTGCGAAATTGAGAAGTATATCAAATGAACATTGAGAAAGTCTTTCTAAATACATATTTAAAAGAAATCTACGTGAGATAACCTGAGGGTTTGTTGCTAAGACAAGCATAGAAAGACTATGACTAGGTGAATTATTTTGTGAATCGAAATAGACACGAAAACAGTGGCATATAAAATTTGATATTGCTACGACAAGCAATGGCTTCAAAATAAATGACTTAGTTTTCCACTTTGAGGATGCTCAAATTTGGTAACTAGATAATGGGTATTACCAGTTTGGGGACGCTTAAACTTGGTAATAAGGTAAACTGAAATTGCCAATTTTTGAAACGATAAAAATTGGTAATGTCAATGACGAATTGAAGTCTTAGCGGATGACTGGTAAGTAATTACCAAAATGTGACATATGCCAATGTTGAGATGTCAAATTGATAGAAAATCAAAGAATTGACAGGTGTGTATATGTTATTTACACATGAGATGATAAAAGTTATTGCACGTGAGTGATCAAATCATTATGAGAAGTAATGACAAGATGATCATCTCTAGCAATTTGGATGAGACTTAAAGTTTTGATTTTGGAGAATAAAATTTTAAAAAACATTAAAAGTCCAAAAGGATACGTGTCACACGTTGGTGATGTGAATCTTGAAGAGATCAACGTAACTAAATCTAGTATAGCTAGAATGAATATGTGTGATGTATCTATCCAAGTATAGATGAACAAGGATCTCTCAAGAATGATTGGAAGTTTTTTGTACATTTTAAAATTGTACAAAATTAGACATAGGCTACACAGTGGATAAACTGAGTAGATGCACAAGTCAAATGGAAGTCTCTTGAATGTGATTGCAATGACACTAAGGTGTTTGAGATATACTCGTGAGTTTGGGCTGCATTGTAAAAGACATCTAATTGTACTATGTGGATATAGTATGGATGTTAGATGTTTGACTTTAAGAACTTAAAGGTCACTTGTGAATATAGTTCACATTAACGAAAGCAGCCATGTCATGGAATCCTAGATAGACGATTAAACATAGCTCGATTCATGATGGAATACGAGTCTATTGCATAATATATATGCGTGTAAGAGGGTGAATTGGTAGTCACTTTGTAAAGGATATTCCTAAATGACCAGAAAATGTGTCTTCAATATGCATATTTTATGTAAATAATTTGCAAATTGGGAGATTACATTGTTGTGTGTGTAATAGTATGTCTCGCCTCTATGACGAAGACATAATATCATTAAACAACTACTCTCAACGAGAATTATCAGGATTGACGATGTAAAGTCAAATGATAATGTTGTGGATCCACTAACCAGATGGTTAAATTGAGATAATCCGGTTAAACCAAGAGAATCTGGTTATACTGAGAGATAGTTGTAAAATCATCGAGAGGGATGGGCCTTAGCCTATTGCTTAACGGCATCATGGTGGACACCCAACCATTGCTGACTGGAGGTCCCAAGAACTTGGTTCAATGGGCCAACTAAATCATGATGACCAAATCACTGTGGGGGTAACCCCTGGCCTATTCCTTTGATGAAAAAACAGTGAGACCCGTATGGTACGAGGTTAAGCTTTATGCTTTTAATGATCTTTGCGAATACACGGAATTCAAGTTTGATTGCATGAAATTCGGTTGAGTAAACGCGGGTTACTCTATAAGATAAAGATCACCTATGTGGGAGAGAAGTGGGGCCGCTTCATAGGAGAATTGCGAGGCACAATTCTTTAGAAACTCCTGCAGAACCAGGACGATGTTCCATGGCCAAAATGGACATAATCATGAGAGCTGAACGAGTCAGAAAGGATATAGTGATAAGTATATCATCGCTTACACAAACGGTCGAACAGTTCAAAGAGCAAACCTCCATTGTCTACCAGTAAGGTCGGTATGCTTACCCAAGCGAAGGTTCAAGGAGCAAACCTCTACCTATCATATGCTATATCTGATCGAAGAATTATCACCAAATCAAATTCTGTGTCTGTCTGGTGTGTGCTACTATGATATCAATCTGATCCATGTGGGGGATTGTTGGAATATGGATTCGATTCTAAATTGAATTCATTGATTCGGTAAAATCAATTCCGTTTTTACTACGGATTTTTTGCCACCGCCTTAACATAATTAATTAACACGGTTAATTAATTAAGGAAATTACCACCGATTTAATTGATTAGCACGGCTAATTAATTTAGGCAATTCTGTTAAGGAAATTGCCACCGATTTAATTGATTAGCGCGGCTAATTAATTAAGGCAATTGTGTAGCGCACAAGTCTTCTCATCCTATAAATACTCATCTTGAGCATTAGGATTAAATACTCGAAAACACACATCCTCTTCTCATATACAGTTTCTTCTCTTCCTCTGGTGATAGTTCTTGCTCGTCTCAAGCTCGCTGAGAGTGACGCTCTTATGTAGCCTCACTGCAATCCATTTTATCCTGGGAGGCGGTTCACTCACACATACGGTGGGGGCTAATACGCTTTAAGGAGACAGTCACGCACTGGACTCGGGTTTTTTCGTTCCTTGTCTCCTCTTTTGTCTGTTTTAATTATACACATAACTGTTACTCACACATGCACAAATATTATACTGTTTGTATTTATCGCAGATTGTCTAACAATTTTTTTACCCTCTATCCATCCAACAAAAATTAAAAATAAATAAAAAAATTTACAGTTCATGATGACGTCACTGATGACGTCAACATGACGTCATCATGAACACTGAATTTTTTAAAAAAAAAAATTTATTGTTTTTTACTGGATGGATAGACGGTAAAAAAATAACAATTTTTTGTATTGGGTGCCCCTAGCGGGACCATTGGATCTATTAGATCTAAGATGTTTTTTATTGTTTGTTATATAAGGGTGTTCTGTATGGAGCAATGACCTATATATATATATATATATATATATATATATATATATATATATATATAAATATATATATATATATATTGAAGAGATTAACTTATCATCTATATTATTATATTAAAGCTGAAAATTTGAAATTTTGTCGGTTTAGTTATCCTAATTATTAAAAATATATAATGACATAATATAATTAATCATATTCATAGTTTGCCATTGTCATTTTCACATTTACTTTTAGTTGAATATGTTATCTTTTATAAAAACGTCTATCGTATCATATCTTCAAATCATTAATATTTTCTTTCTAATTAAAATACGGTACCTTTTTTATTTAAAACTAATCTTACAGTCATTAATATATACCTAAAAATATCACACCATATTTTCAATTATTAATAAAGTATATTAAAAATTCCTATACATTGTTTAAAATAAGTAAACATTAATATAATCCGTAAATATGAGTATATTAAAATTTAAAAAATTATTAAAATAATAATTATATAAAATCATAATTGTAATATTAAATAAAATTTATTAAATACCTAAAATATCGTATCTTTCAATCAATTTAAAAGACGTTTACTTTTAATTTAACATATTACTCTTTATACACACCTAAAACATCGTATCTTCCAATCATTAATATTTCTTTTTTAATTAAAATACTTTACCTTTTAATTTAAAACATAATTTTGCAAACATAATCTTCCAATCATTAATATTTCTTTTCTAATTAAAACATGTTACCTTTTAATTTTAAACATAATCTTTCAATTTATACCCAAAAATATCACAACATATCTTTCAATCATTAATAAAAATATATAATAGAAATTCGTATACAATGAATAATTACCGTTAGATTTTTAGTAAAAAATTAGAATCGTTAGATCTGATGATTAAATATTTTATATGATTAAGTTACTTTATAAAACAATCAAGATCTGAATGTCATCAACGTATTTAATTATAAAATAGCCTACTTATATATATAAGAGGTTTTGGAGATCATAAAATATTAGTTGCTTAAGGGTTCGAGATGTATCGTTTAAACTCTAGGTTGTCTATCACGTTTTTCACAATTACAGGTAAGAGTCCTGATGGTAGTCGGATACTCGGAAATCATGGGAAACATGCATGTAAGGATTCTTCTACAATCTTGGTCGTCGACTAATTGTAAAGTGCTCTAGACATTTATATACGAGGTCGACTCAATTATATATGAGATGAAGTTCACGAGCAAGCAATTATTCTAACATACGAAGATTGAAAGTTTGGTCGGTTTGGTTTTCGGTTTGATTATTCTAATTATTAAAATAAATAATGACATAATATAATTAATGATAATTAGTCATTGCCATTTTGAGATTTACTTTTAGTTAAAGATATTACCTTTTATAAAAACATCATCGTACCATATCTTCAAATTATTAATATTTCCTTTCTAATTAAAATACGTTGCCTTTTTTATTTAAAACTAATGTTATAATGATTAATATATACCCAAAACATAAATTTACAATCATTAATGTATACCCAAAAATATGACACCATATTATCGTTAGATTTTTAATAATTAGTAAGAACTGTTAGATGTAATTATAAGCTATATATAATGATTAAATTACTTTACTAAATATTTAAAGTTTGAATCCCGTCAACGACATATTTAACTTAAAATTTTATTATATAAATTTTAAATCATGCAAATTATTTATTAAATTTACTTCAAATTTTATTAAATTAATTTTTAAAATTAATGATTATATAAAAATATAATTATAGAATAAAATAAAAATCTATAACATATCAAAAGAAACCCGTGCATCGCACGGGTTATAAGCTAGTATTTTAATAAAATAACTAGCTTATAACCCGTGCGATGCACGGGTTTCTTTTGATAGGTTATAAAATTTATTTAACATTATAATTATGTTTTTATATAATTCTTACTTTTAATAATTTTTTAATTTTAATTTAATAGAAATTTATATAATGATATGTATGGTTTAAAATTTATTTTTTAAAATTCTAAATTAAAAATGTTGTTGACGGGTTCAAACTTTGAATTTTTAGTAAATTAATTTAATCATATAATATATCTTATTATTAGATCTAACTATTCTTATTTATTACTAAAAATAATGATTTGAATATATGGTGAGATATTTTTGGGTGTATATTAGTGATCGCAAGATTAATTTTAAATTAAAAAGTAACATGTTTTAATTACAAAAATTACTACTAAAAATAATTACGAAAAGATATGGTGTGATATTTTGGATATATATTAATTATTGTAATATTAGTTTGAAATTAAATGATAAAGTGTTTTAATTAGAAGTAAAATCTTTAGAAAAAATGGGTAATTGAGTTGTTGGAGCAGAAAAAAGAGTCCAAGTAGAAGCTCAATGTGGATGAAGGAATTTTAATCGAAATATAATTACGTTAATATCAGTAATTAGCTTTTTGAGTTGTTTTTGTAATTTAATTATTTATTTTAATAATTAGGATAACCAAACCGAAAACCAAAACTTTCAAAACTTTCAATGTTTCGGCTTTAATATAATAGTATAGATTTGTATGCATGCATGGAGGTCCATCTTTATACATTGGAAATGTGTACGTATGAATGAATGACACTATCGTACATACAAAAACCCTCAAGGAAATAATGGACCCGTTTGTCTTACCTTAAAATAAGTAATTTATTGCTTAAAACCGTTTGTCTTACCTTAACATAAGTAACTCTTACCTTAAAATAAGTAACTTATAGCTTAAAACCGTTTGTCTTACCTTAAAATAAGTAACTTATAGCTTAAAATAATAAGTGTCATATAAGTGTGATAAGTAAATCAGAGCTTATAAGTCAGTAGAGTGTTTGGTAAATCAGAACTTATAAATCAATAGAGTGTTTGGTAAATCAGAACTTATAAGTTAAACTTTTTTTATTATTTTCAAAATATTTGTTTTTTAATATATATCAATGGATAGATCTCGATGAGTAGAGAAATTTGATATATAAATATCAATTTTCTATTGAACGGATCAAAAGATATAGAATTTTGAAGATTTGAAGGATATTATATATTACGTGTATCGAGAAAACAGAATAAGTTGAATGTTAGGTGGCCGTTTGGCTTGTCTTAAAATGAGTAGCTTATGAACGGATCAAAAGATATATGATTTTGAAGATTTACGTGTATCGAGAAAACAGAATAAGTTGAATGTTAGGTGGCTGTTTGGCTTACCTTAAAATGAGTAGCTTATGGCTTATAAGCATAAGTGTTATATAAGTGATAAGTAGATCAGAAATTATAAGTCAATAGAGTGTTTGGTAAATCAGAACTTATAAATCAGTAGAGTGTTTGGTAAATCAGAACTTATAAGTTAACTTTTTTTATTATTTTCAAAATATCTGTTTTTTAATATATATCAATGGATGTCAATGGATAGATCTCGATGATTAGAGAAATTTGATATATATATCAATTTTCTAATAAACGGATCAAAAGAAATACGATTTTGAAGATTTGAAGGATATTATGTGCGTGTTTGGTTTGTCTTAGATAGGCTAGCTTATGGCTTATAAGTCCATAAGAGCTTATGGGGGGTGTTTGCCTATTTAAGTTTTAGCTCAACTTATAACTTATATGTTGATAAGTTGAATGTTAAGAAATCCTAACATTCAACTTTCAACTTATTCTTATTTCTCGATACACGCAATATATAATATCCTTAAAATCTTCAAAATCATATATCTTTTGATCCGTTCATTAAAAAATTGATATGCATATATCAAATTTCTCTACTCATCGATATCTATCCATTGACATCATTGATATATATTAAAAAACAAATATTTTGAAAATAATAAAAAAAAGTTAACTTATAAGTTCTGATTTACCAAACATTCTACTGATTTATAAGTTCTGATTTACCAAACACTCTACTGACTTATAATTTCTGATCTACTTATCACTTATATGACACTTATGCTTATAAGCCATAAGCTACTCATTTTAAGATAAGCCAAACGGCCCCTATATATTGCGTGTATCGAGAAATAAGAATAAGTTGAAAGTTGAATGTTAGGATTTCCTAACATTCAACTTATCAACATATAAGTCATAAGTTGAGCTAAAACTTAAATAGGCAAATACCCCTCATAAGTTCTTAACAAGAATATGAAACCCCAAACAGGCCCTAGGATTTACAACTTTTAACTTATCAACTTATTTGTATAAATAAACCCATTCAACTTATGAAGCGAAATAGTCTGTTAATTTGAAAAACGAGCATTTTGCTTACTTTAAGCCCAAAACGGGTGTTCAGTCCATTTGCCAAACACGCACAATATCTTTTCTAGGACTTTTTTTTTTGCATAAATGAAACAATTTCATTTAAAAGATAAAGTTTACACAGTCGAGGAAAGGAAAGTAAATGAGACATTCTTTCATCCACACAATCTTATCATCTATCCGAAAGGTATGCTTAACCAATCCATAGGTCGTAACCTGAATTACGACTGACATGAGAAAAAGATTCCTCCGGAAGTTTAGACAATAAAACCTCTATATCAGAGAAGAAGACTCCATATATCGGTAGGCCTCGTTAAAAACCACGCAAGAGCAAAATCCTATGGGAAAAAACTCAAGGGGGAAAAAAGAGCGCCCCACTCAATACAACCATACATCGATATACATAATTTTCTAAACAGAATGCCAGGATCTTCTTGTTGATTCCACTACACACCCAAGATTCTGTTTCCCTCCTTCTCCTCTTTACATTTATTCTCACCCAAGGAAAAGCAACTCCATCTTTTCTTTACACTTCTTCCCGCCCAAAATATTGAAAGATTATCCAAACAACCACAACAAATAAATCATGACAATAAATCATTAATTGAAATTATTTAAAAATTAATTATATGCAAATTACTAAATAAAAGAAACAAGTGCCAACAAATGGCACTTTATATATTAAATATATGAAAACTTAAATGAACTTAAAAAAGGTGGTTCATTCCTAACCAAAAGGATGCCTTTGGCTAGACATGTAATAAAATAACAATTGTATTTTAAGACTCAGTTTTTATAAAATAAATAATTCTTAATTACAAATATGATATAAATTGTATTTTAATAACTAATTGTTGAGTATTGAATACGACTAAAGAATACAGAGGGGGGGTGAATGGATTCTTGAACTTTTCTTTGTTCTTGAATCAGTGTAGCACAATATGTGTTTGTGTGTGTAGATTTGTAAATGCGGATTAAGAACAAAACCAGACACAATATCACTTTAATCTAATATATTATTAGATAAAGATTTTGCTACAATCTGTGAATACAAATGTTAGTATTCTCAGCTTCGTTTTTCTCAGAGAGATATTTTCTTTTTCGTGTCTGAAAAACTTTTTTTCTAAGGAAGTGAGGTTGTATCCTTATAGAGCATGAATACAACCTACTTACTACAAATAAGGTAGCTAAAAAACTTTACTTTCTAGTGTGTCTATCCTTTTTGAGTAAGCATCCAAACGGCTACAGGTTTGACTTTGCAAAGCTCTGTTCAGATCCACTTCTTTAGCTCTTTGTCTCTTGTACATCTCTCCAAGATTCTTTGTAGGCTTTTCCAAAGTACATTACAGATTGTGGTCCATAAAGTGCTTTAGCTTGATGCAGGTTTCTGACTTGTACAATTCTCCCGTAGCTTTGTCTCCAAGGATCCATTCGAGAAGTGTCTAAGTGACTAATTCGAGAACTAGCATTCGATAACTCTGAGTTCTCGAATAGTACAATCTTGACATATTGAGTCACTTCTCGAATAGCCTTATCTCCAGGAATCCTTTGAGTTGTCGAATAGTGCTTTTGACTTATCGAATCCCTAAGATGTCGAATAGCTTCTTAAGTCCTTGAGATATCGAATAGAGCATTGACTTTTTGACTCTTTGAGAACTCGAATGATGCTTTGACTTGTTGACTCCATGAGTTCTCGAATAGAGTATTTAAACATGTCGAATCTCTGAGTTCTCGAATAAGGCTTTGACTAGTTGACCTTCAAAGATATCGAACAGTGTCTTTTGAGATATCGAATCCCTGACTTTTCGAATGCTAGACTTCTCGAATAGACAAATGTACTTCTCGAATTGGTACTTAGGCAAATTCTTCATTTCTTCAAATCCCAACTGTGATTATTTGACAGTCTTTATCTCCTTGCTTGAGGCATGAACCTTGGAACTTCTTTCAAGCATTATTCTTGACTTTATAAGTACAGTTACACAACTAGGATTTGATGCCTATTACAAGTACAAAACAAATAGAAACTCTACAACTAGAGGTTTCCTCAGTTAAGAGGTCATGTAGGTAATGCATAACATTACACATACTTAGGCTTGTTATTATATGAGTACAGGCATGTCTCTATGACTAACAATCTCCCCCAAATTGTGAGTAAGACCCTTAGTCACAATTTCATGCTTGATAATAAGCCTAACATACATAAAGATAAAACTTTGAAAGGTACAGATGTGTAGATTTGAACTAAGAACATGAATAGAAATACAAGTTTGTAATCTTACAGACTATGATGAGATTCTAGCCTTTATCATTTGATTCCATCTCCATTTCCTTGGCTAGTAGATCATCATATGCCTTCTGTTTTCTTTCTTTTTCCTTCCTTGCACTCTCATCCAAAGCTCTTATAATTTCTGCCATTGCATCCAATTCTTCAAGCAAGATAGAGTTTTTGAAATCTTCAGGTACTGGTTTCAGAATGTTGGCAGGATAGTGATTGAGTAGGTTTATTCTATATTGACATTATCTCCATTTCTTCTCCTATACTTCACCACATAGGGATTGAATTGAACTATACACAATCCCTTAGCCCTCAACACTTCTGCTTCAGCTTCCAGTTTATCAATTTCTTTTTCCCTTTTCATCCACTTCTCAAGGCACCCCTTTCTTATCAGCTCTTCATATTCTCGTTTCATCTTCACAAAGTCAATCAGTTCCAGCTTCCATACTCTTTCCACTTTATCATTTGCATCCAACATGGCAATAATCCTTTCTATGTCATATAATTTGCCCCAATTTTGACACTGCCCTTGTTTAAACTTCTTCTGTCTTCCATCAGTATACTTGATCTCAAGGGAGTCATCAATGATTGAAACATGATAGATTCTTTGAGCTCTAAGGTATTCCAGTTGGTCTTCATTGTATTCTTCATCTAGTGGTTGGAGTTTTAGGCCTGGATAGATTGTTAGGGTTCTTGATTTGGAAAGCTTTGGTTTTCTTGCTGCTTGTTTGAATTTGATCATTTTAGTGTGGTTGCCTGGCAGTAGTATGTGACCTTTGCTGGTAGACCATTGTAGTATTCCATTAGCAGTTTGCTTTTTGAAACATACAGATGGTTTCTTGACTTGAATCTTCTTCTCTTCTTGAGGTGGTAAAATAGTTGCAGAAGCCATGGAATTAGATTTTGGTAGGTCATTACTAACAGCATTCACCCTAGACTTAGAGTCTTGTGTTGTGGTGAGATTACTGCTAGCAATGCCTAAGGCTTGCTGTTCTCCATTTTTCCTCTCATAGACTCTGCCTTGGTCATCATCTCCTTTCTTATCTTTGTTGTTCTTCTTCTTATCCTCATCATCCTTATCACTTCTGTGATGTTTTCCCTTCCCGTCACTCTTGTCCTCATGTTTGTCATCCTTATTCCTCCTTGGCTTGGCCATTTCTGGAATTACACCAATTACAATGAATGATCTTAGAATTTGTAGTGCTTCTATCTCCTCAGCTGTCCTCATCCCCTTTTTCTTTTGCAGTAGATCAATGATGGTAATAATGAGTCTGTGATTTCGAGAAGTGAGATCATTGGGGATGACCACTTGTTTAATCTCTTCAATTCTGGTGCCAGACTGATAGATGATTGTCCATGGCTTCTTAATCACTTCTGGCAGCCTTGAAGGTTGGCCATTCCTCAAGTCATCATACAGATTCTTATTGTTTTCATTTACATTCCTCTTCTCTATGAGCTCAATTAGCACATCTATCTCTGAGTGTTTTAAGGCTTGTAGAGTTTTGTAGGTTAGATGCCAGATTCTGGATTTTGCTACCATCATTACTTCCTTGAGCCATGAGCTATCAACTTTTCTAGGTATCATAGTGAAGTAATCGATCTGATCCTTCAAGCTCCTTAGGTACAATTGAGTGTCACCAGCCTGTTCTCTTAAGACTTTCAGAAACTCCAAGAATTCATCATCATGATAATCATTAGAGTTTGCAATTTCTTGTAGCTTGGCCTCAGTAACCACCTTTACTTCTACAGGCTTGGCACTTTCAGATTTGGAGGATGGAGGTTTATCAGATGGCATACTCCCTGCAACCACTGTGGTGGTGATGGATTGCTTCTGGCCACTGGGAGTAGTGATGTGCACAATTGGTAGAGTGACAACTGGTAGTGAGGATGGACGATCATCAACTTTGCCTTTCCCTTTTCCTGGAACATGGGTTATAGATTTTGAACTCCTTTAATGACCACCCTCATTTATTGTAATACCTTTCTCCTTGGGTTTCTCCTTTCTAGACTTCTCTTCTTTTGACTCCCCCTTAGGCTTTGAGTCCCTTAGGTTTCTCTTCTCCCCCTTAGGCTTGGTGTCAAGCACTGAGGCTTTAGTAGGGGCCCTTGGGTTGGAAGAGGTGAGATTGGCAGATTCATCTGGAAGAGGGAGACCCATATGCTTCATCATTGCAAACAACATAGATTGTTGATGTAGAAGAACATCAGCTGTGGTGGAGGCTTGAGTGCTCAACTACTCAGAGATAGTTGCTACTGTGTCTGTTAGATGAGCATTGGATTTCTTGAGGGATGTCACTTCTGTTTCCAGGGCAGCCACCTTTTTGAATAACTCATTAGATTTGAAACCAGAAAGTGATTGTTCTTTGAGTCTCTGCACTTCAAACTTGGTCATCTCATGCACTAGGACCTCAGTGATCAGCTTGTCTCCATACTGGTTTGCAAAGAGGGTCCTGAGCATGACATTTGCATCAGTTGTCTGATCAGATAAGATTTGGAATTTATGCCCCAGACCTGTGACAGCATCCTTCAGTAAAGCTAGACCATTATCCATCCTTGTGCAGGTAGAGTTGCAGACTTTGATGTCTTTGAGAACACTATCCAACTGAGGGAACCTTGCATCAAAGGCCCTCTTTATCTCTCCCACAGACTGGTCTGTTGCATCACTTACCTTGTTGAATTTTAATTTGACACCTTTTCCAAGGTAGTGTGCAGCCTTGAGGAATCCTTTGTAAGAGTCATTGATGGCTTCATACACTTCACCAGGAGTTAGGGATTTAGCATTTGAACCCAGTGAGGTGATGTATTCCTCTCTTAGATACTGAAGAGCTTCATTGAGAGTGAGATCAAATTTTCCTTGCATCTAGGCATCTACATTGCAATCTCTCTCAGTATCAGCCACAATTTTCTCCTTCTGCATCTCTACATCATCTCTGTGGCATAGAAGGATAGCCTCATAGTCTGGGTTTGGCAGATTTGAAGTGAGAAGATTCTGAGCAATTTTAGTGAACTCAGGAATCTGATCCACAACTAAGCTTTGAAGTGCTTCAACTGTTAATTGTGGTGGAACAGATACTGATCCTGAAGCACTGCCATGTTGCACAGGCTTCATCCATTGTGATATAAAGTTAGAGCTAGAGCTAGGCAAGCTAGACTCCTCAGTTACAGATGCAACTTCTGTAACCGGATGGAATGACTCTACTACTGGTGTCTCCACAGAAGTGGGATGAGTTACACTAATAGTTGACACAGGCACAGAGTCTCTAGTGAATCCTCTGTGTTTTTTATGGTGTCATTAGGATATGCCCCAGCTCACATTCCCTCACCATCTAAATGTAGTTCCTGGGTGGTGAGGAAAGTGTCATGCACTAGGTCACTTGAGTCCATTGGCTCACCAAGAGAAGAAAATTCTTGGTGATCAATGCCTTGCTCCTCAATTGCTTGAGTTGCAGGCTCCAAAAAAATTTTAGTGTGAGATTCTGGAAGAGAAGTGTCTTTTAGAATGGATTTTGGCAACTCCCCCTGAGAAATAGAGGGAGTTTCAATATTGATGTGCTCTCCACTCAGTGTCGTGCCAGCCTTATCACTCCCATGTGCTAACTCTTTACAGGATTGTGCATTGAGGAGGATGCTTGATTCTATAGATGCACCCTGTTGAGAGGATACACCTAGTGAACTGTGTGCCCCTGATTTTACAACTTCAGCCATTTGTGTGACTGAAGAGGTGGTTTTAGATTTCTTCTTCTTCTTTGGCCTTAGTAAGGGTGACTCAGGTTCCTCACTTTCTAAACCTAATTCTACAGCCAAGGCTGCTTCAGTTAAGATTTTTAGAGGTTCAGAAGCAACTTTTTTCTCTTCTTCCCCTTTTTACTTACACCACCCTGTTGAGAGGATAATGCAGGTGGCTCTGTGTTTGGTAAGGTGTTTGGCTGAGAGGGTTGGTTAGCAGGCCCTGGGTTAGCATTTTGCTCTACTTGCTTGGGCCTAGCTGACTCAGATTTTGAGGTAAATGTTGGCATGTTGTCGGGGTAAGTCCTAAATAGACTCTCCATATGGGGAGTTATTTTGAGTCTTACATCCACATCATTCCTAGTCTCCAAGCTACCAAAAATGAGTTTGGTCATGGATTCGGATAACATATTCTATTTTTGTCTAACCCAGGCAATTCAATCAATTTATCATCTGTGAAATTAAGTACATATTGAATAAAGCGAGGGAAGAAAATTTCATTACCTCTCTTGGCTGAGTTCTTAACAAGTCTTCCATACAATTCTTGCATTATGATCAGTCCAACATCAATCTTTCTCCCATATGCTAGAGCATAGCCAATTTGTTGAACAGGTGTGTTGATTTGGTCAAAGCTAGACTTCCTTACTATGAAGACTTGAAGAAGAGTGGCAAAGACATAGCTCCATTCTTTTCTCAAGTACTTCCTATTCAAATTTCCAAGCTTGATTCTATCTGAGTAGTTGATAAAATCAAAGAAGTCTTCCAATTCCTGATCAGTAGCTTGACTATCATACACTTCTTGTTGTAGCCCCAGTGCTTGATTCATGTCTTCAGTAGTGATGGTGATTTCCTTGTCATGAATCTTGCAGTAGACCACGTATGAAGTTATTGCATTCTCTAGGGCCACAACCTCCACAGTAGCAGTTCTCCAAAACTGTTCTAGTAAGTCTAGATACAGAGTTGGGTTGGTTGAGAGTGCATCCTTGATATATGATTCAGACATCCATCGAACGAAGCACTTAAAGTTTGCATTGGGTGCTTCAACATCGTTGGTTATTGCTATGAAATTGGTATGGGTAGGAATTGTGAGTTGGGTATTTGCCATTGTTATACAGAGAGATGAGAGAAGAGAACGAAGGTTGAAGAAGAAATTTAGCTTTTGAAGTTAGGGTTCTCAGAGGTTTTGGAACTTTAGCTGCCTGAGAAATTGAATGAAATGATTTGAACAGTTGTGGAATTATATATATGTGAGTGACTTGAGTTGTCGATTAGATATATGTTCTGTATCGACAAGTCAGTCATTCGAGAAGTATAAAACAACTATTCGATAAGTCAAGAAAGGCTTATTCGATATCTCAAGCAGTTTGTAACTCACAGATGGCAGTTATCTAACTTAGAACATAATTCTAAATTAAATCAAATATGTTTTTATGAGTGATTTAAAATTCTGAATAACAATCCAAAAACGATTAAGATTCAGCGAAAATTCAGCCTTTTCAAATGATTCGACAACTCGAATATTCTATTCGAGAACTCAGGCAAGTCTCTGTTCGATTTCTCCAAAAATGCACTATTCGAGAACTCAAGAGTGTTCCAAATAGACTTGTTAGAGAAGTCGACCATAGACATGAAAGTCATTCGAGAAGTCTGACTTATTGATCTACACTTTTCACTCAAAAAAATTAATTTTCACTATCTTTTCAAAATTCAGTAGAATTATTCAAATGAAGAATATTCTAACAAATTAAATAGTGATAGTCTTAAAATTTCATAGAAATTTCAAGCTAATTCGAATATGATTTTCAACATATGCAACAGATTTGAAATATTTATAAATCATATTCCAGCCAACACTTACTTAAAAAATATTGAGAATTTAGATAAAGTAAGTGTTTACTGCTGCAACAATCTAGTTGATATTTTCACTTAGCCAGATTCTGAAGAATTCAGCATTCCAATCTCACTAACCAACCTTGTGAAGAATATATCAGCTAATTGTTTATCTGTGGGAACATAGTAACCCAATTGTCCAATTAGTTGCATGCTCCCTAATAAAGTGATATCTGATGTCAATGTGCTTTGTTCTAGAATGATTGACAGGATTGGCAACTATAGAGATTGCACTTGTGTTGTCACATATGATTGGAATTCTTTCCAACACAAGTCCATAGTCTCTAAGTTGATTTCTAATCCAAAGCACTTGAGCACAGCAACTCCCAGCAGCTATGTATTTAACCTCAGCTGTGGAAGTTGACACAGATTGTTTTTTCTTGCTGTACCAAGAGACTAACCTTTGTCCAAGAAACTGGCAGCTACCTGAGGTGGTTTTCCTATCCACTCTGCATCCAGCATAATCAGCATCAGAGTAACCAACCATACTGAACCCTGTGTCCTTAGGATGCCATAAACCCAAGTTTGGAGTGCCCTTCAGATATCTAAAGATCCTCTTTGTAGCAATCAAATGTGACTCTTTTGGATTTGATTGAAATCTTGCACACAGACATGTAGCAAACATGATGTCTGGCCTACTTGCAGTGAGATAGAGTAGAGAACCAACCATGCATCTGTAGACTGAGATATCTACTCTCTTGCCTTTAGCATCTTTATCCAATTTAGTTGCAGTGGCCATGGGTGTCTTTGCAGGTGAGCAATCTTCTAAGTCAAATTTCTTCAATAAATCCTTGATGTACTTGGTTTGACTGATAAAGATACCATCCTTCCTCTGACTAACTTGCAACCCAAGAAAGAATGTTAGCTCTCCCATCATACTCATCTCATATCTGCTCTACATGAGCTTAGAGAATTGCTCACACAGCTTCTCATTTGTAGAGCCAAATATGATATCATCCACATAGATCTGAACTAGGATAATATCATCACCATGCTTCTTATAAAACAGTGTTTTGTCCAATGTTCCTCTAGTGAATTGATTTTCCAGAAGAAATTGTGATAAAGTATCATACTATGCCCTTGGAGCCTGCTTAAGTCCATATAATGCCTTAAGCAATCTGTAGACAAACTCTGGGAAATGTGGATCCTCAAAGCCAGGTGGTTGTTGCACATAAACTTCTTCTTCCAACTCTCCATCAGAAATGCACTCTTGACATCCATTTGATAGACTTTAAAATTTGAATGAGCGGTAAATGCCAAGAATATTATGATGGCTTCCAATCTAGCAACAGGGGCAAAAGTCTCATCATAATAAATCCCTTCCTGTTGAGAGCATCCTTTTGCAACCAACCTTGCTTTATTTCTAATGACCACACCATTTTCATCCATCTTGTTCTTCAGAACCCATTTTGTTCCAACAATGGTTCTCTCATTTGGTGCAGGAACATGTTCCCATACTTTGTTTCTTTCAAAATGATTCAGCTCCTCTTGCATAGCAATAATCCAATCTAGATCCAAAAATGCATTATAAAGTTTCTTAGGCTCAATCTGAGTTGCTCATTTTGAGTTGCTCTCCTAGTTCTCACTCCTGCATTTGGATCTCCAATAATTTGCTCTGCAGTGTGTGACCTATCCCACTTCCTTGAGTGCTCAGTTTGATTTCTCAACCTTGATGTTGCTTCATTATTCAAGACATGATCATTTTCATTTCCTCCCCCTGTGAAGTTGCTACTACTCACAGGTGTGTCTTGGATGTTAGTCTCTTCACTATTGGTTGGGTCAGATTCTTCTCTTGTTTCATCATTCACTTGAGTTTCTTGAACTAGAGTTTTAACTTCAGTTTCAATCTCTTCATTAGAGTCATCTAGATTATCAAACTTTAATGGATCTCTATCTTCATCATTGGCTTCTTCTAATCCAGGTAGTTTGTTGTCATCAAATGTCACATCTATGCTTTCCATAACTTTTTATGACTGATGACATAAACCTTGTATGCAATTCTCTCCATAGAATAGCCAAGAAAAATTCCTTCAAATGCCTTTGCATTAAACTTCCCAACATATTCTGAATTTTCTTTCAACACAAAGCATTTGCTTCCAAAAGTATGAACATACTTTAGAGTAGGCTTCTTTCCAATCATCAAATTGTAAGGTGTCTTTCCAGTGTTTTGGTTGATGAGGGTTCTGTTCTGGATGTAGCATGTAGTGCTCACAGCCTCAGCCCAAAAACATGTAGGCATCTTTGCATGAACCAACATTGTTCAAGCAGCCTCAATTAGAGTTCTGTTCTTTCTCTCAACTACTCCATTCTGTTGTGGAGTCCTTGGAGCTGAGAATTGTTGAGAATGCCATTCTCTCTGCAAAATGCTTCAAGTAAGGCATTTCTGAACTCTGTTCCATTATCACTTCTCAATGCAATCACACTTGCATTGTTGGCTTTTGCTTCCTTATCAACTTTCTTTATGTGCTCAATGATTACTTGAGGAGCCTCATCCATTGATGCTAGAAATTCCACCCATGTATACCTTGTGTAGTCATCAACCATCACTAGGGCATACTTCTTTCTTGAGAGTGACATAATATTGATAGGCCCAAACAAATCCATGTGAATTAATTGCAGGGGCTTGGTGATTGATGTCACTGTCTTTGACTTGTGGCTTGACCTTTTCATCTTTCCTTTTTGACAAGCCTCACACACTCCTTCTTCACAAAATTTAAGTATGGGCATGCCTCTCACTAACTCTCTTTTGACTAGAGAATTAATGGCCTTGAAGTTCAGGTATGATAACTTCTTGTGCCACAGCCAACAATCTTCATTTGATGCTTTTGAGTAGAAGCAACAAACTTTATCCTTGTTTTCAGAGTCCATATTGGCTACAAACAGGCTACCTTTCCTTACTCCAGATAGAGCAAAATCACCAGTCTTCTTGTGGGTGATCAAACATTCATCTTTGTCAAAATTCACCTTGAATCCTCTATCAGTAAACTGACCAACACTTAGAAGATTATGCTTGAGACCCTTGACTAGTGCTACATCTTCAATGATGACATTACCCACTTTCAACTTGCCATATCCCAATGTGTTACCTATGCTGTCATCTCCAAAAGCAACCATTGGGCCAGCCTTCTCCTCATATTGTGATAGCAGGGCCATATCACCAGTCATGTGATTTGAGCATCCACTGTCCAAAATCCACATGACCTTCTTTTCACTTTCTTTGCCCTGCAAACACAAAGGAATTACTTCTTCTTTGGTACCCAAACAAGTTTGGGTCCATTTGGCTTAGAAACAGTTTTATCATAAACAACATGCTTATCAACTTTCTTGGTGTTAGTCTTCTTGTCACTGTTAAAAGTCTTAGAACCTGAGGTTTCAGACTTAGGTGACAGAGGTACCTTCCTAGCTCTAGGAGGACTTGAAGACTTTGACCTTGTGTAGTGTGTGTGAGAGTTGTGACTGATACAACCATCAATGAATTGCCTTCTCAGATTGAAACAACTAGTCATGACATTCATATTGCATGGCATACAGTCAAATTTATCACAAAATGGAGCATCTCTATGTCTTAAAGGCACAGAACAGTCATAGAAAGGTTTAGGCACACTACCAACAGGTTTCTTGCATGCATGAGTTAAATGATTGGTACTGAAACAATTTTGACAAGTTTTCCTAGGGGCATTAGGCATATAAGCATAATTATTATCTTTGTTAATCCCTAGTTTGCCATTTCTGTTCTGTTTCTTCTTAGCCACTTTCTTCTCAGATTCATTTTTCCCAGCTGATACAAACTTAACAAACTTCTCAGGTCTAGACTTACCACCTACTAGCTCCTTGGTTTTTGACTTGACACTCTCACTCTTAGAGGATGCTGGTTGTTCACTAGACTGTGCCTCATCCTCATCATTCAACATTTGCTTAATGAGTAAGGCATCCTCATCAATTTCAAATGTTGGTTCTTTAAAAATTGGAGACTCAGTCTTTTTCAAAATGTGAGGCACTTCATCCTGAACAACTATGTCATCTTCAATGACATCATAGCCTTTCCTCTATTTAAGAGTGCCATAGTCAAGTCCAATGGCAGCCTTGGGTTTAGCTTGATTTTTCTCATGGTAGGACTGTAGTAGACTAGAGGAGTTCTTAAAGGTTTTCAATTTGAATTCATTCTCAGCTACTTCATCCCTAATAGCCTTCTCAACCTGACTAGCACATAGAACCTTATTCTGCAATATTCAACTTCTTTCTTAAGGTTATCTACATGCATAGTAGTTAGCTCAAGTTCCTCATTCTTCTTGTTTAACAATTCATTCTTAGCAGGCAGTTCGGCAATCTCTTCATTAGCAGCAGTCATACTAGTATGAATATTAAACATTTCAACAGATAGTTGTTCAACCATGCATTTATACTCAGAAACAGACATATCTATGGTAGTGAGAGATGGTACCTGAGAGTCAGATGGAGATTGTTCATCCTTGGAATCAGCCATCAAGGCATAGTTACAGAATTCTTGCTCCTCTCCATCACTATCAGAGTCATCCCAACACTTCCCTTCAGCTATGTAGGCCTTACCTAGTGTTTTCTTTTTCAGAAGGGCCTCATACTTAGCTTCAAGCTCTAGAAACTCCTTATCCTTCTTTTTAGGCTTCTTGCATTCACTGGCAAAATGCCCTAGGTCATTGCATCTATAACACCGTACAGATGACCTATCCACATGGCTGGTTTTGAATTTATTCTTGTTTGCTTTCACAGGTGCCTTGCTCTTGTTGAATGAATGGTTTTGGGGTCGAGGTTTGAAGGGTTGGTTCCTCTTGAATCTGATGTTTGGAAACTTTCTGGCAATGAAAGCATATGAAGTGTTTTCCATGCCATCTAGCTCTTCAAGAGTATAGAACTCTTCTTCTTCCTTCTCCTCAACAGGTTCAGTCACTTTACCTTCATTTTCTTCATCATCTACTATCTCTCCTATCCTCAGCTGACTAGTAGATGCTTCTAGGTCTTGAATAGATTTGTTGACAATCAAGGCACATAATGTGTTTACCATTCTGCCTTGGTTGGCTTGGATAACCCTCTTCTGAAGCAACTCAAGCTCATGAGTTTTTAAAACCCCATAGAGCACATCATATGTGACTTTGTTCAAATCTCTTTTTCTTAGAGAAATGACCCTTTGCTCTAGATGGTTTAGAGAAGACAATAGAAATTTCATATTCAGCTCCTTGGTGCTGTATACCTTCCCATTCATCTGTAGCTCAGTCACCAACTTTTGAAACCTTTCAAACATGTCAGTAATGCTTTTCTTGGACTGAGCCATGAAAGCTTCATACCGTGTGACCAGTATTTGTTTCTTGTTTTCTCTAACCTCTTCTGTTCCTTCACATAACACCTCAATATGATCCCACATCTCCTTTGCTGTTTTGCAAGAGGCTATGTTAGCAAACATTGACAGTTCCATAGAATCTATGATTAATAACATGAGATGACTGTCGAGAGCAACCATCTCCTTTTCTGTATCCGTCCATTTGGATGGTTCTTTAGGCACATAAGATCTTGGAAAGGTTATAGTTCCAACAGTCTTTTTAGGAATCTCTTGTTGTGGAACAAAGGGACCATTCTTGAGTATCTCAGGATATAGAGGATTAGCAGCTTTGATGAAAAACTGCATCTTGATCTTCCAGAGGTTGTAGTTCTCTTTGTCAAACTTAGGGACCTTCACCGTTCCTGTAGTCTTTGGTGTATTCTTGATCGTTTTCTGTTTTTGAATAAACAGCCTGCTTTGATGCCACTTGTTGAGTATTGAATATGACTAAAGAATACAGAGGGGGGGTGAATGGATTCTTGAACTTTTCTTTGTTCTTGAATCAGTGCAGCACAATATGTGTTTGTATGTGTAGATTTGTAAATGTGGATTAAGAACAACACAAGACACAATATTACTTTAATCTAATATATTATTAGATAAAGATTTTGCTACAATCTGTGAATACAAATGTTAGTATTCTCAGCTTCGTTTTTCTCAGAGAGATGTTTTCTTTTTCGTGTCTGAAAATTTTTTTTTCTAAGGAAGTGAGGCTGTATCCTTATAGAGCATGAATACAACCTACTTACTACAAATAAGGTAGCTAAAAAACTTTACTTTCTAGTGTGTCTATCCTTTTTGAGTAAGCATCCAAACGGCTACAGGTTTGACTTTGCAAAGCTCTGTTCAGATCCACTTCTTTAGCTCTTTGTCTCTTGTACATCTCTCCAAGCTTCTTTGTAGGCTTTTCCAAAGTACATTACAGATTGTGGTCCATAAAGTGCTTTAGCTTGATGCAGGTTTCTGACTTGTACAATTCTCCAGTAGCTTTGTCTCCAAGGATCCATTCGAGAAGTGTCTAAGTGACTAATTCGAGAACTAGCATTCGATAACTCTGAGTTCTCGAATAGTACAATCTTGACATATTGAGTCACTTCTCGAATAGCCTTATCTCCAGGAATCCTTTGAGTTGTCGAATAGTGCTTTTGACTTATCGAATCCCTGAGATGTCGAATAGCTTCTTAAGTCCTTGAGATATCGAATAGAGCATTGACTTGTTGACTCTTAGAGAACTCGAATGATGCTTTGACTTGTTGACTCCATGAGTTCTCGAATAGAGTATTTAGACATGTCGAATCTCTGAGTTCTCGAATACGGCTTTGACTAGTTGACCTTCAGAGATATCGAACAGTGTCTTTTGAGATATCGAATCCCCGACTTCTCGAATGCTAGACTTCTCGAATAGACAAATGTACTTCTCGAATTTGTACTTAAGCAAATTCTTCATTTCTTCAAATCCCAACTGTGATTATTTGACAGTCTTCATCTCCTTGCTTGAGGCATGAACCTTGGAACTTCTTTCAAGCATTATTCTTGACTTTATAAGTATAGTTACACAACTAGGATTTGATGCCTATTACAAGTACAAAACAAATAGAAACTCTACAATTAGAGGTTCCCTCAGTTAAGAGGTCATGTAGGTAATGCATAGCATTACACATACTTAGGCTTGTTATTATATGAGTACAGGCATGTCTCTATGACTAATACTGATTGTATTTTTCTAGGAATTTTGTTATAGTAGTTTACTTACGAAAAATCCAGATTTTTTGGATGAGTCTAACCTTTTATTTTGATCGAAATGAATTGGATTTTCAAATAGTATTTGATAGAGAAAACTGGACCTGAGTTTATCCTCAGGAAAAACCCCTGAGGTTAAAAATTTTTGTTCCTATAAAACAAGTGGCCTCGCAGAGGAAATTTTGTAAATATAAATCTTTTTACATTAATTTACATATATACCATTAATTTATATCAAAAAAATTTTAACCTCAGGGGTTAATCCTGAGCACAACCTCAGGCACATCAAGCCCTTTTTTTTATTCAAACACAGACATCGGAGTCTTCTAAACTCAATTAATTTTAATATTAATATCAATTAAATATAATAACATCAATTTTAAACAATCCATGATCTACCATCATGAATTTTGACATTTGTTCCTTCTTTTGATAATTTTATCGATAATTAATTGATTATCCGTGTATTTAATATATTTAAATTTTATTATATATGATAAAATTTAAATAATTAATCGTTTGTTTGTCTAATGACAAATTATATATAGGGACTTACTTTAATAAAAACCACTATTAAACTAGAAATTAAATAAAAAAATATCACATATGATATGCAAATTGATCGTTGAGAGATGGAGAAAAATACAATGAAGTTAAATTTCAAAAAAAAGCCCACCGATTTACGAAAAAATTTAAATTAGAAATGGAGGGGATTATGTGGAATTATGTATGGGAGGGTATTTTTATTGTGTATAGTGCTTCTAGGGGCCATGAGATTAGATTAATCTAAATGACTAATTCTAATTTCTATAAGACTAAATTGCAGTTTGGAGCCTTATAAAAAGATATTTTTGCACTTTGATGACCGAGTTTTTAAAAACAGCATATTAATGGTCAAAGTATTAAATTTAATGCATTTTGGGGTTCCCGATCCAGAACAGCTAACGGCGTCAGTCAAATCATGGGTATCTGTGTCCATATATAAATGTAACAGCTCTTTTTGTATGTATTTATATACTAATTGAAAAAACCTGATTAAAATGGAATCAACCCGATTAACAAGAACTTGTTCGTAAAATGAAAATTTTCCATGATAAAGAATTTGTTGAACCTAACTAGAATACCTAGATATTCTCTTCTAATTACTAATTTATATATAATTCTTCAGCTGGGCAATATCATCAATAGGCGAAAACACACACACACACACACACACACACACACACATATATATATATATATATATATAGGCATATATATATATATATATATATATATATATATATATATATATATATATATGCAAGTGCTCAAATGAGAACCAGTCTTAAAATGAGAACTTAGTCCACAAGGCAAATCACCAAAATCCAGCAGAATCACAAAATCGTTAAAATTAATAAAAAAAATAAAAAAACACATCATTGCTTACATCAGCATGATGACTTCACTACTGACATCAGCATGCTGACATGGCAGAAATTTTCCCTCCAAAATTTTTCCCCAAAAAAAAGACACTTTTTTAGCATATTTTTTCCCGCCAAAAAAATGGTGCTTTGCCAGGTTTTCCCGCCAAAAAATGGTGCTCCACAAATCACTAAGACTAGCATTTTCCTTAAACACGACAGTTAACCTTTAGGGATCAATAGTTCCGTTATGGGTTTTAGAAATATTCAGAATGACGAATAAACCGGATGCGACCCTAAACCCTAGACCCTAGACCCTAAACCCTAACTTATCCTGATTTTTAAACGCGTTAGCATTTAAAAATCAGGCCGCCAGAATCAATTTTTTAATTAAAATTTTTAAATTTTATTTGTATTCCCTCGAGGTTTCAACGGTTAACCTTTGGGGTTCAACAGTTCCATTTTGGGTTTAGAAATATTCGGAATGATGAATAAACCGTATACGAACTTAGGGTTTAGGGAAAATCAGGCCGCCGTACTTGGTAAAAATACACAATTTGACTTTTAATAATTTCCCGCCAAAAAATGGTGATTTGTCAAATTTTCCCGCCAAAAATTTGGTGATTTGGCAGATTTTCCCGTCAAAAAATGGTGATTTGGAAAATTTTCCCGCCAAAAATTTGGTGATTTGGAAAATTTTCCCGCCAAATTTTTTTTTTTTACCCCACAAAAAAAATTTTGCCCAAAAAAAAAATTTTTTTGTAGGCCCACTGCCACGTCATCATGCTGACATCAGCAGTGACGCCATGCTGACATCATCAGACGTGATTTGCCTTTTGGACTAAGTTCTCATTGTAAGAGGTTCTCACTAGAGTAGCTCCCTATATATATATATATATATATATATATATATATTGAGTAAAGATCTAGGGAAAACTTTTTAGATAGAAAAATTAGCGACCATAATCTACACCGTTAATTTTTATAGTAACTAACAAATTTAAAATTTGACTAATAATGGCAATAGTACAATCAGATTTAAATGCTATCAATCATATAATTGCATTAATTGCACAATAAACTCAAATTTCAATTAGATTCTCTTGACTATTTCATTGTAGATTAATTAGACTAGGGAAATTGCCCGTGCTATGCACACCGGTAAAATATATTGAATATATTTAATTATTTATAAGTTTATATTTGTATTAAATTTTGTAATTAGATTTTTTTATCTGTAACATTGTCCATATACATATACGATGATGAGTAATATTTTAAAAAAAATGAGATTTTTTATTCGAGAGTTCTCATAATAATACTTAAAAAATGAGATGATTTGAAGGGTTCTTCGGAGAGATTGTTATGTGAGTGTAAAAATTAAAAATATAAATTAAAAATATTTTTGTATCATAAACAGGGTATCCTCAAAAGAGTTTGGATGAAGAAATATTATAATTAGGATTATTATTAATTTTTTATGAAAAATGTGATATTTTCGAACATGGAAAAACAAAGCACGTATAGAAAACTTATAAAGTTAAGTCGAACTAAATGTTATCTTCTCCTTTCACTAAGTAAACAATTTTTTAAACCTTTTTTGACATGTTTTCGGTATACTTTTCAATTTCAATTATCATTCACTGTTACTTGCAAAAAGTCGAAATTATGAATGTTATAAAATTAATAAGGATCCATGATTTTTGAACTTCATTTTTTCAGGAATAATGATAACAAAAACTAATATTTGATACTACAAAAACCTATATATTCAAGAAACTCTTTGCTGAACCCAAACTATCAATAAATGTTATCCACAATTCACAAACTAATGCAATCTATATTAAATTTATTTGATTTTTCTATAACTTTTTTTATTTTCCAATTGTATAAATAAACAATAAATTTTATAGCAAATTAGTGTATAGTGTGGAAGAAGATCATAAACCTTTTAAATTATATATGTACATGAGAATATATCTTAAAAATAAATGAATATATAAAGTACTACACAAAAATGTGTGCAAGGCATTAGTTATACATGCGGCTACTAAACCTAATACTGCCTCGAGTTGGTCACATGACTAAGAGGGTAGGTTTCATATGATAGAGCTGCAGGCTAGGGCATCTATCATTCACTGGGTGCAAAGTGAAGATTATCAATGAATTTGCATCCTTCTGATATGAACCACCTGGAAATAAAATGAAGGTGGGGGAGTCTAAGACTTCTAACCGGATTTGTATGTACTGAATTATTGTCAGTAATTTGGGTCACAGTTTATTGCAATGTAACAAATGACATCCCTCACAAAACGGACACCCTACACTGCTGGCCTTTAAACCAACCAATTGTTGAAACAAATAAATCAGTTACATATGATTTAAAATTAAAAATATTCAACTTTAACCGAGATAACAACAAACATGAAGTAGCTAGATTGGTAATGATATCAAGTCCTAATCCATCACATTCATAGACACCAAGAATAATGTAAAACATAGCCTGGGGTTGGTTTTATGCTACATATATGATGCCAATTTAAATTTGTTTAGATCTTGTTTAAGGCCATTGAAGGAAGTACACAAATTTATATGTACCGGTGTTTTTTGACCTAAAATCTGGAGAATAAGTTTCCAGGTTTTCGCTAAAACAAACACCCCCATCAAAACTCACATTCCTAAATGAGTATAATATTTAGGAATAATACAATCAAACAAATGGAACCCGAGTATATCATCTAAAGATGCCAGTTGAATTTAAGAAGCACAAATGACAGGAGATATGCAAGATAAATACAACATTGTACAAAGATCAAACTAATCTTAGATGAGATAAGCTCGACCTAGCACTATGATTCATTATCCATACAATATCAATACAATAATTCAAGTCCTGACTCACCAAGCCAGCTAAGTTGCACACCAGGTACACACCTCATATTAAATATATTTAACTTCATCACGAAGGAACCCGGTTAAATGATCGTCTGCAAATAATCCTAAATGTTACTAATTTTCAACCAAGTCATCAACATCCATATGACACTTCCCTGTTTTCATAATTACATTACATAATGTGCAAAATATATACTTTGTTTAAGTGGATAAATATTAAGCGCAAACACCCAAGAGCAGAACATTGCCTCTATTTCTCTTAAGAACTTCAAAGCATCACTCTTTTGATTTGATGAGTAAGAAAAAGCTCAACTACATTCCAAACCTTCTTCTTACTTTGAAAGGAAAAATGGTAGGAGAATGACCAATTTTAAATTGGATGCTAAAATCCTCAATTATAATTATCTGAAAAATGTAGCAAGATTAGAAGGTAAACAACATATATACTGATATTTTATTTTTCTCCTTTTAACTTCAAATTGAAAGGCTCAAAATATGCACTCACTAAATGACTAAATATCCTATGATGCGACCGAAGATACCACTAACTCTCCCTTAAAATTGGATACAATTGTTAAGATCATATTGCCATTAAACTTAACCTTAGTCGACAAATCTAGCTTATCCACCATAAACGCTTATCCCCATTGAACTAAAGAGATAGTAGAGATAGTAGTAGTTTGTCTTATTCGTCTTAAACTGAAGACAAAATAGTGATTGATATAGGTAGCCAACCAATATCATCTAATATAACATCCATCTAGTTACGTGTCTTAATCCCTTTAAGATCTATGTGTTAGATATGTGTTAAAAATGAATACTTTCCGCCAATTAAACAAAATGAATATTTTCCACCAATTCAATGTTGAATTGGATAATAAA
Source organism: Saposhnikovia divaricata (assembly GCA_036435485.1). NCBI lineage: Eukaryota > Viridiplantae > Streptophyta > Magnoliopsida > Apiales > Apiaceae > Saposhnikovia > Saposhnikovia divaricata. The sequence continues at coordinate 134,772,787 of CM071595.1, forward strand.
AGGTTTCTTGGTGTCGCCTAACGGCGATCCCTCGCAGTTGAGTATTTAAAATATATATTATTTACATATTATCTAATTTATAATATATATACTATTATATTAGATAGTATGATTAATATTAGAAGTTAATACTTTTTATGGTATATAATTGAATACAAAAATTTGTAAATATTCAGACAAATATATTATTGAAATGTTTATCTATTCAGACGTAATAATATAATACTGAAAAGGCATATGGTACTTAAGTTTTGCACTCGGACATATAAAGATTTATAAGAGAAGAGCAACAATCTCATATATATTAAGTAAACATATATATAATGATGCTCAGGCTTTTTAATAAAGTTTTGCACTCTGATTGTGTGTAAATAGTACTCCGTAACAACATTAAGTGAAAAAGTCACATTTTATGTTTGTAAACATATATATAATGATGCTCAGGCTTTTTAATAAGCCACTCTTAACACATTAATATTAGAGGTGATACTATATTAAAAGGGTCTGAACTATGCTAAGTAGTACCTAGATCGATTTAATTGTACACTCTTTCTTGCCTTTCACAACTAACGTATAAACACACACAAAACCTAAAGTCATCAAAAGGGAGAAATGGGATTCAGTATAGCCAGCTTAAGAAAAATTTTATAGGCAATAAAAATTATAAGATATATGAAATTAAATTAAGGACAAAAGAATTTTAACTCACACGTAATAAGGGTAAACATGATACCTGAACAAAAAGCTTCTAAATCTAGATCGTGCACATGCTATAGCATGAATATCATTCTTTGCCTGCAAATCACAAAAACAAACGTGTATCGATACTCAAAATATCGAAACACGCTATGAGGTGTCATAATTGTGCTCATATAAGATTTTTTAGATTTCAAAAATGATTGAGATTTGATAAGAATGAAATTGTGAATGATAGTGATCTGAATTTGGGATAGCAAAAATGTTGGGGATCTTTCTTATGTTTGCTAAAACATAGCACAGACAGATATTACTTCAAAAAGCCCTGCAAACAGGAAATTAGCATAAAATATCAATGTTAGACCTCTCTACAATATCAAGTCCATGATGTACCATCATGCTATACCAACTTAACCTGCAGAAAATTATGTAATTTATTGCTAAAAATATAGATGTGGATATTATCTCTTCTTTTGAATTATTTTTCTTAACCTTTTAATTTCTTCGTCTTCACCAATATATACATATCATCTTCTAGAAGCAAGTGTCCAAACTCTTTAACTCTGCAAATAAAAAAAATTTCTAGAGTAATTATATAAATCAAATTTTTTAAAGAGCACCATCACTGGTTATGTTTTTTGGTTTGATTAAAGTAAAATCTTCAACGATGTAAGTTAAACTCTGCAATTATACAATATAATAATTATCATTATATCGACTATAATCAAATAAGAACTATCTAGATTGACTTTGAATATGACTCGGTAAATTAGAAGGCAGTATAAACACAAACTAAAACTAAACATGTATAGTTTGCCTGACATGTGATTTATAAACTCCATTTGTAGACCTGTTGAAACTATACTTCCCCTGTAAAGGATTTTGGCATGTAGATATTTCTTGGATAAATTCGAAAATTCTGAACTTTTTGCTATGATTTGAGCCTCACATTTGTACCAGTTAATTATTCCTTTTCACAAATATTGAGATAATGTAAACTTGCACCTGCAAGTTTCAACAGAACTGCAATTGAAATTAAACACGCTCTTTATCCAATTGACAATATAATTGAGATGGGACAATCAGTTTTTGCCTGTAACAGGTGTAGGTAGATAAATGATATAGAGTGTAGAATTGAACAAAAGTAAGAACGTAACTAACATACCTTTTTTCTTTCCTTTTTGTTGCTACAAAAACTCGTATCCCACAACTGTGATATTATTTATCTTTCCTAATTACAGCAGTAGATGGCAAACAGCAATTTGATTAGGTAGTACTCAAAAGAAGTATACAGAAAGCATTGATTTGGTTAAACAAATTAAGTGTTGTGATTGTGTGATTAGATACAGAGGAACTTGCCTGTATTTTATAATTAGGATGGAAAAAGTTAGGATTTCGATCTGAACCGTTACCAAAATAAGATATGGAGATAATCGCTCCTCCCAGGCCCAGGGTAATGAGATGGAAGAGAAGGTTCAATAAATTGCATTAAAATACGAAGAAAATTAAATAAATTACAAAGTGTGTACATACAGAATCATACCGAGATTTAATTGATTTTAAAATGAAATCAAAAAGATTGGATTTTACGGTAGAGTCTTGGCCAAGCCCTGCAACAGCTGCCATTGAATGGCAGCAGAACTGATCTTGACGTTCAGCTCCTGCAAATATGGATAATTAACGCATATTGATATACTTGATAGACTATTTTTAAAAATTTTAATTTTGAAAACTAAAAAGATATGTGTTAATAATGTGTTAGTATCATAAAAGATCCACAATCCATGCTAATCATGATTCAGTAACTTGTATTAGAATTCGGGTAAAACCTGTTACAATTCGGGTTACCCAATTGGTTAAAAAGACCAATTTAGACAGCATGTTTGAGTAAAACTATCCTAAAAGCTTGGGGCAATTTAAGTAAAATGGAAAATCCTACACTAGCAAGAATTAAGAATATATTGATATTGTTCATTTCTTTAATTTATTTAATATTTTCTTTTCAAATATTTATTAAGATTCTACTAGGTGTTCTATTATATATTTTGTTAATCATTAAAGAAATTATATTTTAGATTCAACCCTTTAAACTAAGTGTTCTTTTAAGATTCTTTTAAGTGTTTCGTTTAATAAATTTTAAATTAGATTCTTTAAAGCATTTTTAAGTATTCTTCCAAGATTCATTCAGGTGTTCTTTTAAGATTATATTAAGTGTTCCACAAGTTATATATTAATTATTAGTTATATAAAAAAATTATATTATTATAAAACAATAATAAGATTTTACCATTTGCTCTACTGAGTGTTTCCTTAATTACTTTAAGATAAAATTTAAAATTTTCTTATTAAGATTCAAGTATTCAACATGTTCAATTAAGTGTTCTTTTAAGATTCTCTTAAGTGTTTCATTTGTTGAATTTTAAATTTTATTCTTTTAATCGTTTTTCAGGTGTTCTTCCAAGATTAACTTTTTAAGATTCTATTAAGTGTCCCATAAATTTTATATTAAATATCATTTAAATAAAATTTAATTTAATTTAAATTATCATAAACAATAATAAGACTCTACCATGTGTTAAACTCAATGTTTCATTAATTATTTTAAGAATCAATCTTAGAAAAATTTATTGAGATTCAACCTGTTCAACTAAGTGTTCTTTTAAGATTCTCTTTAGTGTTTCGTTTGTTAGATATTAGATTCTCTAAAGCATTTTTTAAGTATTTTAAGTTAAATAAAATTAGAAAATTTATTATTATTAGATAACAATAATAAGATTCTACTAAGTGTTCTATTATATATTTTTAATTATTAGAAAATATATTTTAGATTCAACATGTTCAACTAAGTGTTTTTGTAACTTAGCAAAAAAAAAAACTAAGTGTTCTCGTAAGATTCTCTTAAGTGTTTTTTTTATTAATTTTTTTATTGTTCTTCAAACATTCACTGAAGTGTTCTTTTAAGTAGAACACTTATTAGTAAATTTTTTAGGTGTTCTTCCAAGATTCACTCAAGTGTTCTTTAAGCATTTATTAGGTTACCTAACAAAAATTTAATTTGATAGTATTACAATGATAATTTTTTAATATTAAGAACACATAATATAATATCAAGAACACTCGGTAGAACCTAGTAGCATATATAATAAAATCTAAGATTATGTTATATGTTAAGAACACTTAATAGAATCTACCATTTTTTAAACACTTACTAGAACCTTGGTGAAATCTTAAGTAAAATTAGTAAAACATATAATAGAATCTTTGACTTTTATAATAAAATCATAAAAATATCTAGAACACTAAGTAGAACCTAGCAGAACACATAATAGAACCTACAATTTTTTTTGCAAATATAATTTACAAAAATACATAGTAGACTAAAATTATAAAATTAGTAGAACACGAGAATGAGTACGTAGTAGAATACTTAATACAATCTAGTAAATTTTAATACGATAAAATTATGATGATAAAAAATTTTAATAACATAATATTAAGAACAATTAGTAGAACCTTAGCGAAATATTAAGTAAAATTTTAGTAGAACACTTAGTTGAATCTTAATCAAATATTTTTGTATCTCACTTAAATACTTGATTGAGTAGAATACTTATAGTTTATAATTTTATTACAATCATAATTAAATTTAGGATTCTACTAGGTGTTGTAGTAAAAATAATATTTTAAATTATTAATATACTATTCATACAGTTTTAAAAAAAATAATAAGTCAACAATATAAAATAAAGTACTCCCTCCGTCCCTATTTATATGTCCACTTTTAATTTTTTAATAGTCAAATTGATTCAAGTTTGACCGGAAATTTAAAATTATTTTTTTAATATTTTAAAAAATACATTTTAAAATAGATTGAATATACTTTACAATGATATAATGTTTTTACATTTTTTTAATTATATGATATATGTAAATTTCGGTCAAACTGGATCAGTTTGACTATTGAAAAATTAAAAGTGGACATATAAATAGGGACGGAGGGAGTAGTAGGAATATAACAAGTTATTTATGAAAGTCAACAATATGTGCAAATCATGCATTTAATGTGCACTTGCATTAATAATAACCATCAGATGAGATTGTAATTGATGGACAAGATTATGGTTTCTAATTTTCTCCAAAAAAAAGTTTTCTTTTGAACTTTCATTATATATATATATATATATATATATATATAGAGAGAGAGAGAGAGAGTAAAGTTCTATGGAGTACTATTTTAATTGGAGTACTTGAAGTACATATACGTTTTGCACTCAAAATATTTTAAAATTTATTATTTTACAAACCTTGTTATATGAATATCATAATTTCACTAATAATCTTGAAAATCATGTATGTTTTGCAATATGTTCATCTTGAAAATTCCTTATGTTTCGCAATCGGAACATATATGTTTTGAAACCCAAATGTGTTTCGCAGAACAATTCGTTTTGCAATATTTTTTTAGCAAAACGTACAAAATTTTCAAGATTTTCGTTGAAATAGTGATATTCACGTAATAAGCTTTGCAAAATCATAAAATTTGCAAAATTTTGAATGTAAAATGTATATGTATTCCAAGTACACCAATGAAATGAGTGCTCCATAGAACTTTACTCTCTCTCTCCCTCTCTCTCTCTCTCTATATATATATATAGTATATATATATATATACTATATATATATAGTATATAGTATATATATATAGTATATATATATAGTATATATATATATATGTATTGTCAAATCAATCAATACATACTATATATATACATATATATATATATATATATTTATATATATATATATATAGATTGATTTGATAAGTAGTGACAATAGTGGCGATTTCCTATATGGGATCAAGCTAAAAATCTTTTGAGAAAAGAACGTTTGACAAACATAATGGATTACTAGTACAATATTAGGGAACATCGCATTGTCTTTTCCAACCAAATTAGTTTACTGATTTGGATAGTAAAACGTCTTTCACTAATTTTTCAAGATTCATGGCTGATGAACCACCTAATCGCACTACCTCTTCTGCCTTTCTCTTCTATTCCATTGCATTCATCCTCATTTCCTTGTCTTTCTCTCCTTGAATCAATTCCCTAACATGCATGGCAACTTCATCTCTCCTAACATTCTTATCAATCTCAATGCCAACACCCCAATCATCGCAAGCCAACTTGAAATTAGTAGGTTGATCAGCCAAAAATGGTCGGCAGAGCAACGAGATGTAATTGATTAGGCTTTCTGTCATTGAATTCCATCAATAGTGTGTCAAAAATACACCAACTACTCGATGACCTAGTACTTTTTCTTGTGGGCACCATCCGGCTATAAGCCCTCGATCTTTAGTCTCTTCAAGAAATTCTTGCAGCAATACTGCTATCTCATCAACAACCAAATGAGGCCTAATGACAAAAGAAGTTTTGATTGGTACTAGAAAGCCCCCATGCAAACTCCACTAGATTTTCTGGTGTCATAATTGTTACACTACCATAATTTACATATATTACAGAATTTGTATTCTTGGTATCAGGCCACTTTAGACAATCTGCATCTTCTTTCCATAAGTTGGATCCAAGGGACTTTAATCGACTGAACCACTGGAACATTGGAATCATTTGTGTGGAAGAAACATGGAATATATTTAATTTGGATAATTATTAGAAAATTTCTTAAATATATATCATATTATATTACATTATATTATGGGCATTTAATAATAATTTATATTTAATAAATATAAATTGATCCTCAACTTCGTAAATCGAGGGAGTGTTTGGATAAAGTATGTAAAGTATGTCATAGTGCAAAGCAAAAAAAAGAAACTTTTCCTTTAAGTGATATTGAATCTACACGGATATTTAAGTTAATCTACTACGATTTATGGGGTCCTTAAAGTTCGCGTTCATCTTGTGGTGCTCGATATTTTTTGAAATTGGTTGATGATTTTTCTCGTACCGTATGGGTTTTTTGTCAACTAGTAAGCCATAAGTATTTAAATACTTTATGTGACTCATTGCAATGGCTGATCGTCAATTGTCACAAAAAGTAAAAAATTGTACGCAGTGACAATGGTACGGAGTTTAACAGTTTGAAAAATTATTTTTTGGCAAATGGTATATTGTTCCAAACTAGTTGTGTGGGTACTCTCCAACAGAATGGACGAGTAGAGAGAAAATATCAACATATTTTGAATGTTGCACGCGCATTAAGATTTCAAGGAAATTTGCCTATCATGTTATGGGGTGAATGTGCTTTAGCTGCAGCTAATTTGATAATTCGAACACCCTCTAGAATTTTAAAGAATAAAACTATGTATGAAATTTTTTTTGATTCTCCACCCTCATATGATATTTTGCGCATATTTGGATGTTTGTGTTTTGCTCATAATCAACGAGCGAGGGGTGATAAATTTGCAAGTCATAGTAAAAAGTGCATATTTGCATGTTACCCTTATGGTAAAAAGGGATGAAAGTTATATGATTTGGAGAACAAAGAATTTTTCGTGTCTCGTGACGTGAAATTTTATGAGGATAATTTTCCTTACAGGGATAATGATTTTGTGAAAGATAAATTGCTCCCTCCAATGGAAAACAAAGGGTATATAAATAATACAAAGAATTTTGAGTATTATGGTACGTCAAAGGGAACAACAAAATTATGAGAAAAAACCTCAAACATGGATGTATATATAAAACTTTCGCTGGGCTTCAAATCTTTGAACCCATATATGGTTTGTCGTCTCCGTAAGTGAATATATAGATTAAGACATTTACCTCGTTGTTGGTCAGATAAAATTGTTATAGCTTTAAAGGAGTATGGATTCATGCAATCTTATTTTGATTATTCACTTTTTACTTATACTAAAGGTGGAGTGTGATAGAATATATTTTTACATATATTTTAGATGATTTTATTCTCATATTTATTGTGTTTTGCATTGATTTGGATATTTATTTATTAGATTTTATTATTTTATTGTAGCAAATAAGGAATTCATAACTTGGAAGGATTTGGAGCAAAAAAAGCTATTTTGGAGTTGAAATAGAAAAAAACGTAATATTGGGCTATACGGGTCACCTACATTATCTTGGCCGTATCTTGAGTTCCAGAAGTCGGATTTTGATGATCTTACAGTCCACGCGAAGCTTAGAGAATTTTCTTTAATTCTAAAATGGTCGAAAGAGCAGAGTCCAGCTGGAAAAGCCCAGAAATAGAGGAACGAAGTCAGCTACGAATTTTACATGAGAGTCCTATTCAGCTATGTATATCTATTTGTATTTTGATTGAAATATTAGAAGACTTTGATTACTATTAAATATAGGATTAGATTTTATTATTAGATCATTAGTTTTAGGTAGATAGAATACTTACGCCATACATACTACTAGCTAGGGTTTGTCTTCTTCCCCTCTTGAAGAATGGGATGTCTTTGTTTAGCTTGGATTCATCACCATTAATGTAAGCTTAAGGTATTCCTTATATTCCTTTCTTTTCATAGTGTATGTTTTACATGGCTTTAGTTATTGTTTCTATTGCTTTTAATATCAATATTAGTGAGTAGTCGTTTCTAGGGCATCGAGTGACAAGCCATGTTTGCACACTAATCTTGTCATGATTTTCACAGTATTTTGAATAGTTATATATGGTCAATTCTAATTGATTATGTTTTGATGTTTGATTTATGTAATCGATCGATATCATGAATTAATTCTTTGCAAATAGGATTAATAGATCGAGAGATTTTACTCACTAGAGGCACACATATGATTAACAGAATTGAATTTGAGTGGGAGAGCATCATTGGATTTCTGAGAACGTTAATGCTTGAAAGAGATTAATAATTGCTCTAATTACGTAACTGATCGAATTACTAAAAGTGGTTAATTGTGTTTAATGTTTCGAGAGTGTTAATGCTCGAAAGAGATTAGAATACTCTAGTTATGTGATCACATCAACTGCTTTAGCTTAGAAGCTAGTTATTGTGTAAGCATGGTGGACCTCATTGCCGTAGATTTTAAATTCATTAGTTTAGTATTTATTTAATAAGTGTTAATTAGCTATAGTTATTAGTTAGTTAAAATCCTTATATAATCGTTTATCCTTGAAACAATTTACGATAATTAAATCGAAGTTGATAGAACCTTTAACCTTATAGATACGACCCACTTGCCATTCTTTAATAGTAATAGACACCGTGCGCTTGTGGTAATATATTTTAACACATCAAAGTGAAAATAAATGTCCTTGTCTATGTCGACGACTTGATTATTTATGGAAGTGATTCCTACGCATTAAAGATGTTTAAAAATTATCATCGTTCTTGTTTTCCTATGAAAGATCTTAGGGTGTTAAAGTATTTTTTGGGTATTGTGGTGGCTCGTAGTCCACAAGGATTATTCTTATGTCAATGAAAGTATGCTCTTGATATCATTTCTGAAGCAGGTTTGTTGTGTTCGAAGCCTGCAATTTTACCAATTGAACAAAATCATAGACTTAGTCACTACCGGTGCATATCTTGCAAATCCTGAAAAACATCATAGACTTGTACTCAGATTGGGCCGCGTGTCCACTCACTTGACGATCTCTAAGAGGTTGGTTGGTATTTTTTGGGCAATCCCCAATTCTTGGAAGACTAAAAAGCATCATACAGTTTCTCGTTCTTCAGCTGAAGTCGAGTATCGTTCAATGACATCTATCACTTTTGAGTTAAAATGGTTGAAGGCAATATTATATATTGAGTCTTGGTGTTCATCACAAGAAAGCTATTCCTCTATTTTGTGATAGTCGGTCGGCATTGCATATTGCTAAAAATCCCGTTTTCATGAGAGAAAATATCATACATAGAAAATATCTCTATATCATCTTCTTAAATATCATCAAACTCAATCAATCAAATCTTTTTTTTTAGATCCAAATATTAAATTACTTACTCAAGTCATATTTTCCTCCATTACCCCCTGGCCAAGTAGTCGGCGCCGACCAAGTTTGATTGGAGCATACTCCTATCAAGCTATCTACAGCATTTCACTATATTATTGTATAATATTGGTCCACCTAGAAATTTATCTATTTATATATTTTCGTCGTAAGGAAGTAAATATAGTTTGGATTCGCTCTAACGCGTGTACGACATTCAAGTCAGTGATTTGTGCGTGCAGGGACTTTGAATTGGTTGCATTTGTTAGCAGATTTGGTGGAGAGTCGGGATTTTGTCGGATATCACACCGCCGATCTGCTTCATCGTTTAGCTTACCGGAATTTCAAACTCACCCGAAGTTGCATTCAAAGTCCGGTGGGTATTGTGTGTGTTTTTGCTCATTTGTTTTGTCGCTGTCGCATAGTTTACGTGTTGGCAGTCTGAATTTAGTTTACGTGTTGGCAGTCTGACTAGGTGGAAGGGGGCTCAATCAAGAGAAGCGAACGGGTATAAATTATGGTACTTAGGTCTTGCCAACTCGAGGAACGGAGTGGGTATTCTTTTGGTGAAGGATCTAAAAGACAAAATCATGGAAGTGAAGAGGTGCAACGGCAGGATCATGTCTGTCAGAGTTGTGGTTGGGGAGAAGATGGTGAACGTGGTGTGGTGTGTGCGTATGCCCCTCAAGTCGGTTTGGGCGACTCCGAGAAGGAGGCTTTCTGGGTCTGCTTAAATGAGTTGGTCGGAAGTATTCCTGACGACCAATTTTTAGTGGTGGGTGACGATTTCAATGGTCACATTGGTGAGAGGGCAGATGGCTATCTCAGCGCTCATGGGGGTTTCGGCTTCGGGGTCAGGAATGTCGTGGGTCCACGTTGTTGGAGTTTGCTACTGCCCAGGATTTGGTAATTGTGAATTTTGTTTTTCAGAAGAGGGCTGAGCACCTCATCACCTTTAGTAGTGGGGGGGCAAAACACTCAAATCGATTACCTACTTATGCGCAGGCGTGATATTAGGGCGTGCATGGATTGCAAGGTGTTTCGGAGTGAGGCGTGTGCTTCCCAACACCGTTTGTTAGCCATGGATCTATCCATGGGGGGTAGATTTGTTCGCAGGACGAGAGAGTCTAGACCAAGAATCCTTTGGAAAGATTTGAAGGGCGAGAAGGCGGCAGAATTCAGGGAGTCTCTGCTCAACGAAGGTTGTTTTGCGCGTGGTGGAGATGTCAACTTTAGGTGGACCAACATGGCAAAGGCTATTCGGGCTGTGGGCGAGAAGGTGGTGGGGGTTTCCTCAGGAAAGTTCAGTGGTCGTAAGGAGTCATGGTGGTGGAACGAGAAGGTTCAAAGGAAAGACTAAACTTGCGCTCTTTAAGGAGGTTTTGTCGATTTGTGCAAGGGCGGAGAGGATTCTGAAGATGGAAGCGTACAAGGTGGCGAGACGAGAGGCAAAAAAGCTGTGGCGAAAGCCAAAGGTGAAGCCTATGAGGGGCTGTATAAGCACCTAGATACCAAGGAAGGAGCGAACGCTATCTTTAAACTTGCTAAAGCTAGGGAGAGAGGGCAGCGCGACCTAGGTTCTGTTAAGTTTGTTAAGGATGATTCAGGCCAAGTATTAGTGAATGAAGATGCTATTAAGGAGAGGTGGAGTTCGTATTTTCATATTCTTTTCAATGAGGCTAGGAGGAGTGGTGCCGGTGTGGAGCAAGAGGTCTCTCTTTCGTCTGTGCGTTCTTTCAGTTCCTGTGAGCGTATCAGCAAGGATGAAGTCAAGGGGGCCCTTCAAAAGATGGCTAGAGGGAAGGCGGTTGATCCGGATCAGATCCCAATTGAGGCGTGGTTATGTCTTGGTGAGGTTGGCGTTCATTGGCTAGCAGATCTGTTCAATGTGCTCCTCTTGGGTGCTAAGATGCCAGCTGAATGGAGGCGTAGTATTGTGGTCCCTTTTTTCAAGAACAAAGGAGATGCTCAGAGTTGTACTAACTATCGGGGTATTAAATTACTCAGTCATACTATGAAACTTTGGGAGAGAGTGGTTGAATGTCAGATTAGAAGAGAAGTTGAAATCTCAGAGAATCAATTTGGTTTTATGCCTGGGAGATCGACGACCGAGGCCATTCATCTCGTCAGACGCCTTATGGAGAAGTTCAGGGAACGTCGCAAAGACCTCCATATGGTGTTCATTTATCTTGAGAAGGCTTATGATAGCATCCCCCGTGAAGCTATTTGGAAGAGCCTAGAGAAGAGGAGAGTGTCATCGTTGTACTTTAGGGTGATTCAAGACATGTACTCCCAAGCTAGTTCCTGCGTCCAGACCCCAGTTGGTCACTCCCGTTTTTTCCCTGTTGAGGTTGGGCTACACCAGGGGTCAGCCCAAAGTCCTCTTCTTTTCGCCCATATCCTAGATGTCATGTCGCGAGGGATTCAAGATGGCATCCCTTGGTGCATGCTTTTCGCTGATAATATCGTGGTAGTGGCGGAGTCGAGGGGGGAGGTGAACGAGAAGTTGGAGTTATGGAGATCTACTTTGGAGCCCCTAGGCGTGCGTCTGAGCCGGTCTAAAACCGAGTATCTCTGGTGTAACTTTAGTGGTGAGGCCAACGAGGAAGGGGTGGATGTTAGGATTGAAGATCAGATCGTCCCTCGTACGGACAAATTCAAGTAATTGGGTTCGATCATCCAGAAGGAAGGTGAGATTGAAGACGATGTCACGCATCGTATCAAGGCTGGGTGGCTAAGGTGGAGGGCAGCGTCAGGGGTGATGTGCGATAAGAAAGTCCCCTTAAAGTTAAAAGGGAAATTCTATAGAGCGGCAATCCGTCCTGCGATGTTATATGGTTCGGAGTGTTGGGCGGCGAAGAAGGCCCTCGAGAGCAAGTTGGAAGCGGTAGAAATGAGGATGTTGCGGTGGTCTTGTGGGCGCACGATGTTGGATAGAATCCCGAATGTGGTTTTTAGGAGCGAGCTTGAGGTGGCGCCTTTTTCTGTGAAAGTTAGGGAAGGGAGGTTGAGATGGTTCGGCCACGTCCGTAGGAGGCTGGCTGAAGCCCCAGTGAGGAGGGTCGAAAGTCTTTCGATTGTTGGGGTGAGGATGAGAGGTAGACCGAGGAGGTCGTGGGAAGAGTAGCTTAGGTTGGATTTAAAGGCCTTAAACTTAAATGAGACCATGACCGCTGATAGGTGTTCTTGGAGGCGCAAGATCAGAGTGGTGGATTCTCTTTTAGAGAGCGGCTCTGTGGTTGAGAGCCTCAGAGTTGGGTTGTCTCGGTTAGCTTTATCTTAGAAGTTCGGTTGTTTCGTTTTCATTTCTCGTTTTATTGTCTTCTGTTTTCTAGTTTTGCAGTTTCAGGTAGCTTGGCCAGGTGTCATCTTAGATCTGAGTGTTTTGCAGAGCGGAGTAGTCAATCCCCTGGTAGGTAAGCCCCATGTGTTCTAACCCATGGGCTCAGGTATGACGATGAGCCTTTTTCAAATCTTATATAACCCTTGTGAATATCACACACTATTAGCTTATTGTGCACTTAGCCGGGGGTCTTCACGGAAATAGCCTCCCTACCGTTAAAAGCAGGGGCATGGTCTGCGTACATCTCACCCCCCCAGACCCTGCTCTGAGCGGGAAATACTGGGTATGTTTGGTTTGGTTTGGTTTTGGTTTTTAGTCGACATTGCATATTCAAGATTGTTTTATCTTCCTATTTTATGTCCCTACAACTGAACAATTGACAGACATATTTACAAAGACTATTAGAAAGAGACAATTTAATTTTTATTTTTAGCAAGTTGGGCATCTTAAATTTACATGCTTCATCTTGAGTGGGTATTAGAAAATATATTAAATATATATTATATTATATTATGGATATTTAACAATAATTTATAATATTGTAATTTTGAGGTTTATATAAATAACCTCAAACATATATTATTTGAGAGATTGAATGAATGAATTACAGAAAACACTTTTATCAATTTTGTTAATACTTCTTATTCCCGGAATCCAATTTACTGTGTTGTTCAGCTGATCCATGATCGAAGTTCCATCTGCTTGCCTAATCAATCAGAAAATACTAGACAAATGACCTCAAGTTCTAATTGATGGAATGTCTAATTATTTAAAAAAAAAGGAGATTTTTTGATACAAATATCATTTATACATCGTGCAATTTCATTGACAGCTATATCTATGTTGATCAATAGCATCCAAAAGTTCTCTCAATAGTGGTGGGAAATCTCTCCATATTTCTATGATATTTAAAAGAGCCGGTAATTTAACATTTCACTACGATGTCATAAGATTTACACTTAGCCAGCGCTTTATGTACTTGTACGTTGTTAGAAATGGCGAGAAGCACAAACCATTTATTCAAAATTTGGTAACAAAGTAACTAGTAATTTATTGTAAGAAATTAGGCATGGTATAGTATATCGAAATTATGCCCATAATTTGTAACAGTTTTTCTTTAACAGAGTAGAGCATAGATGATTAGTTCTGAAACTTAGTATTAAACTTAAATTAATTTAAGGAGCAACCCAATCAAACACTATGGAAAAATCTGCTTTATACATGTATAATATACATACCTTTGGATGGTAGAAGGCCTTTTTCTTCAAGTTCTCTGTAGTGCTTATTCAACAACAAGATAGTAGCAGGTGAAGTCTGAAAACACAGAAGGAACACCAATCTCTTCCGCAGCTACAATAGCAAAGCTCATAATTCCATCCTGTATTATACAACTGACCAATGGACTAGAACTAGACGAACACTCGAGCTTTTGTAGCAATTTACGTAACGGGGCTAAGCAATTCTTTTCTGTTGACATGCATAAGGACAAGGGATCTTGAGTGGAATTTTCATCAGAGGGAGGCAGACCATATGGTATTGTTTCCAAACAAAAGTCAGGGAGGTCATCAGACTTTCTATAGGAGCATTTTGTTGGGATCCGTCCCATATTCCTAATTAAGTTAAGAATCCTATTATGAGCAGAATTCTAATTTGATAATTGAGGTAATTCTTATTTTGATAGAAATATTAATTGTAGAAGGATATATATCCAAGATAAGAAAATATGATAATTGTCACAGATAGGATTTGAAATAGAATAGATTATAATATTTCTGGTGCCTATAATATAGATATTTGTAGGGGTTTTGATGTATTATAAAAGTTAGAAAGTTGTGTGCGATACACAAGAGAGAACTTTTTTGATCAAGATGAGGTGAATGTATTCAAGAGTGTTGAGTGAAGGAGCGACTCCAATCTTGTAATACATTAATATTTAGTGGATTTGTGGTTTTACCCTCCCTTGAGGGGTTTCCACGTTAATTCGTTGTGTTATTTACTTCCGTGTTTGTTATTGTGTTTGATTAACATTGATCTATAGTGGATGCGATCCTAACAAACTGGTATCAGAGCTTGGGTTCGAGAAGTAGATTCGGCATTAAAGAGAAGGCAATCATGAAGTAATTACGAAAATTCGCAGGATTTTTCTGGTCTGCGCAGCTGTTAAAGAATCGAAAATTCGGAAGCTATCCGTGGTCGGATCAACCTGATTTTTTTTGACATTAGCTTCATTATATCAATATCTAAAATCTGAATGGTGGAGATCAGGTTTTGAGTTCTAAAATGTGTGATTTCTAGTGTCCGAAGGAGGCTGTTTGCGAGTTGTTAGTCGGTCTAGATTGTTTTCTTTGCTTGATGGAAGATTTAAAGTCGTTGAGGATTGATACACCCAAGTATGATGGGAAGACGGATTTTACTATGTGGCAGTTAACCATCAAGGATTTGTTAATTCAACAAGGATATGAGTGATATAGATTGGGCAAAAATCCAGAAGAGAGCGGCGAGTACAGTCAGGCTAGCACTTGTACCCCAGGTGAGGTATAACGTGTTGAAGGAGTTGACACCGAAGGAGATATGGGACAAGTTAGCAAGCATCTATGCGTCCAAGTTGTTGACCAACCGACTTAATTTAAAGATAGAGTGTACTCTTTTAAACTGGATGAGGCAAGTAATCTCCATGATCACATTAGTTTTTTTAATCAGTTAGTGTGTCATATGGCTAATGTTGATGAGCCAATGAAAGGCGAGGAACAAGCTCTGTTGTTGTTGTCATCGTTACCGAGTTCCTTCAAGTATTTTAAGCAGTCGATGTTAGTAGGGAGGACAACTCTTATGCTTGATGATATGCTAAAGGCGTTAAGAGATAATGAGAGGATGATAAATGATAATATTTATCAAAGTGGTGAGGCAGTTTTAGCTATCCAAAGTGCTGAAAGAGGGAGGAGTCGCATCCGTAGTGACCTGAAAGGAAGAAGTAAATCTCGACTGAGTAAGAATGATATTAGCACTGTTGAGTGCTATTATTGTGGTGAAACAGGTCATGTGCAAATGTTCTGTCCAAGCTTTAAAGAAGATCTGAAGTCCTTTAAGCATATGAAGGGAAATAACAAAGATGATGATGTGGACTCTACACATGTGATCGAGGATGGAAAGTTTTTTATGTCGAGTGAGGATACTGTTCCTGGTTCGGAGTAGAATAAATTAGAATGGGTGATGGATTCTGCTGCTTCCATGCATATATGTAGAGATCGAGCGATGTTTGAGACTTTATGCACTAATAAAAATCTTGGTAATATTATTGTGAGGAATGATGAGAAGATGAAGGTTCAAGGAGTTGGAACTGTTCGCCTTAAACTTCATGATGGTACGATCAAGAAAGCTCTCAATGTGGGATACATACCAGATGTGTCAAAGAATGTGTTGTCTTTGAGTGTGTTGGCATCATGTGGGTACAAATTTATTGGACGAGTGTGAAGTTGCAAGGTGTATTATGGAAAGAGCTTGATTCTACAAGGGATGATGAATAAGAAGAACATCTATTGTTTAGATGAGGAAGCAACGACGATGAAGACCCAGAAAAAGGTAAGATTCTCGGAATCAGTTGAGGTATTAAGGAATTCGAGCCGAGGGAGGATTTGTTGGGATCCGTCCCGAATTCCTAATTAAGTTAAGAATCCTTTTATGAATAGAATTCTAATTTATGAAAATTGAGGTAATTCTTATTTTGATAGGAATATTAATTGTGGAAGGATTTCTATCCAAGATAAGAAAAAATGGTAATTGTCCCAAATAGGATTTGAAATAGAATAGGATTAGAATATTTGTTAATTTGTTGTGTTCTTTACTTTCGTGTTTGTTATTGTATTTGATTAACGTTGATCTATAGTGGATGCGATCCTAACACGTTTGTGACTAAACTCATTGTTGACAAATGTTATGTGAAAGTCCTTACGGTGAACAAGCATGGCTAATTTAAGCATAGGATTTGTATGACCTTGAGCTGGGAAAGGAATGCACACGACATGAGGCTTTTGATGATCTGCTGTTGAAAACTCCATTATTGTTCATTTAAATATTTGGTAACGATGAACAACTTGCGACTTACTACTGTTAGTCTACGATGAGGAAAAAATCAAAATGTCTGGGAAAGTCTTTGGAGTCGCTTAATAAAAATAGTTTTTGACTAAACTGCTGATTACAGTGCTGCATAAGCGTATAGATTATGTTCCAACAATCATGTTTGGCGACTGCTTTTACGGTCTCTACCTAATAATCTCGAAAAATGACTGGTACTTGTTTTGGTCTCTGAATTCTCTCTCTTTATTCATTTTACAATTAATTTCAATGATGTTTTTTTAGTCATTCCTCCATTTTTTTGCGATTAATGAGACAAATTCGTAGGTCACATTACATTTGATTTGGTTGTGAATTTAATGATGTTTTTCGTGTAGATACTGAAATTCAAACATTCTCGGTAAAGTCATTATTGGTCAATTTAAGAATATTTATGGTATGGGTTTGTATTCATATATATCAACCAAAAAATGAGAAAATCCAAAACTTCTCCCAAAAGCTTACGTTTCATCTATTTAATTGGTAATTTTTCTAATAATAATTTAAGATCAACGTGTATACATATGTGTCTCAAATCAAAATGCGTCATGTATCGTGCCACGTCATTTGAGATAATTTTGGAAATTTTTCTTGAATTCCTAGCATTTACTCATATCAACCTCAGATCTAATTACTAATTGACCTAATTCTTGATTTTATTTAATAATATCTTTCAACTCTTTTTAAATCTCAGAACGGTAGGAAAAGTCCTAAGAAGTTGCATAACACAGAGTACCATCTAAAAAAAAGATCATAATTAAAATTGTTTAAATATCTGAATCACCAATGTGAATCTGAGACTTTCAAGCATTAATTCGAAGGTGCCTTGCACAATCACCTGCAGCATTTTCAAGTGACATTCTTCTGGAAATTAAGGGTTGACGTAATAAGAAATTTAATTTGAATTAGTCCTGCATCATCTTTTCTATGAGAATTACCTTAAGTTGTTCAAAACTAAAATCTCTTTCACTAATATTTCCAGATTCGCGGTTGATGAACCATCTAATCCAATTGCCTCCTCTGCCTTTTCCTTCCACACCGTTGCCTTCTTCCTCATTTCGCTGCCTTTCTCTTCTTGCATCAATTTCCCTTACATGCATGGCCACTTCCTCTCTCTTTAAATTCTTACTAATCTCTATGCCAACACCCCATTCACTGTAAGCCAACATGCAATTAGTAGTTTGATCGGCAAAAAAAGGCCAACAAAGCATCGGGACGCCACTACTTAGGCTTTCCAACATGGAATTCCATCCACAATGTGTCAAAAATCCACCAAAAGCTCAATGATTAAGAACTTGTTCCTGTCAACACCATCCGGCTATAAGCCCTCGATTTTTAGTTTCCTCGAGAAATTCAACAGGCAATATTGCATTTTCACCAACAACCAAATCAGGCCTAATGATCCACAAGAAATTTTGGTTGCTACTAGTAGGGGGAGACCACGGTTCGGTTTGGCTCGGTTTTTGGATAAAACCGAAACTGAAACCGAAACTCTTCGGTTTTACAAAATGAAAACCGCAACCGCAACCGAACCATCGGTTTTGGTTTCGGTTTCAAAAACCTCGGTCCGGTTGTAATCGGATTGGTTTCGGTTTTAAAACCAAAAATGAAAAATATTACAACTTGGATAAATAAAGCTAACTTATTTAAAAAAGTCGACGATATTGAATAGAGCAGTACTGCAGTAGACACTAGATAGTATTAGACTATTAGTTCATACAACGGATGCCACTAAAAACTTGTTTAATATCAGCTCCCTGCATCCATCATAGAGCTGCAAGTCATGACCACTATTGGAAAGCAAACTGGAGCACCTGAAGCAGACTGTTTCCAACCTACAATAACAGAATTTATATATCAACTAATTAATCAAGCTTCTGACATTAATCAGCAAACAATAAACATTCTTCTGACTTTGTGCACCAGTACCAAGTTAGTGTCTGTAGACATCCTTCTCTTTGTAGAGAAGTAGGAAAAGACAATATGTAACAACAATTCCAAAACCCAGTCTGCAATACAATCACCCATTATGTGTGTTACAGAGCACCGAGCAAAAAACTGTCACCGAAATATCTTGTACACATCGGTGACAGTAATACAAAGATAGCTATTTTAACAATTAAGGCACATATAAAGATCAAAACACACTGTACTTAAATATCTAGCTTTATAATGTAAGTTTTGTATATTTAAAACTAAAGCAAAGTTTTCACCAACATATAAGTAGTCTCTTTTTATTATGACAGGCCAGCATAAAAAACTGTCTTAATGCAGCTGAAGAATTGACATAACTAAAATAACAACAGTCATGACAATAAAAAGCATTCTAGCCAGACTTTTAAAATTCACTGAAAATGATATTTCCAGATTATTGGATGATGAAGTTGTGATCCAGGGATTTTAGAATTCCTCTCAACAGAGCAGTTTTAGTTGTGCTTAATTCCCCTATGGATCAGACTTGACCAGACTTGCATAACCCATGGATTAATGAATTATAAATAAAATGGTTGGGTTACAGACCTGACTTTACAGGGAAAAAACACTTATTCGTATGATTTATGATGCGCGTTGACAATAAAACATACCAAATAGGCAAATATCCCAGGACAGAGATTAGGACTGGACTGCATAGAGAATAAAAACATAAGTGAATCATAAATCTGTTCATCTGCTACTTTGTGGGAATGTAGCTACTTAATCTGCTATTATATATTTAATTTGCTAGGACCCTCTTCTAATCTTATTATCTTTTCTTTTTGGCTACTTCATCTTTTTCTTTCCGTTCAGAAAATAGCAAAGGGAGTAACACACAGGAATCTATATCCGCATAGCTATTAATATTGCAGACAGATTTATGTAGTTTACATATGCAGTTAGTCTTTTGGGTATAAACTAAAAACAATAAAATTCACTTGTAACTCCAGAGGATATAAACTAAAAACCATAAATTCACTTGCAGCTAATACTTAATTACTAAGCTATTCAAATCAATTAATCAAACTTAACTTTGAATAACAAAAAAATCAATATATAATATCAAATAAGATAAAGAAGAACAATTACATTGGATTAGAATATCATACCACTTGAGGTGATTGTTCTTGTTGATCAGGAGTTTGTTTGGACATGATTATAGTCTTCAATCTTCGATTTTGTGCAGTGGCGCGGCGCGTCTTCACTCTTCAGTCTTCTACTCTTTTGGGTGATTTAGTTTTTAGGTATTACTGTATTAGTTTTTAGGAATTAGAAACCCGTGACTTCTGTGTCTTACAAGTTCTGAAGTGTGGGAAGTGGACTGCAATATGAATTGGGCTGAAATCGAAGATTTTGGACAGGCCCATCATCCATGTAATTAAATTTTAATTACTCCCATAACTGTGATGCTCCCATAACTTGCATAAATTACAGAATTTGTTTTCTTGGTGTCAAGCCACTTCAGACATTCTGCATCTTCTTCCCATAAGTTGGATCCAATGGATAACTGACTTTGCGGAAGTTGGTTGATTAGCAACTGAAGAGGGCCTATGGCATAGATTGGTGGACAAATAGATGACAAGGCGCCTAGAACATTGGATTCCAGAGTATCGAAAGAATTGAAGATTATAGCTGATGCTGTCATGCATCTTTCTACTTCACTAACGACGAACTGAAGCATTAGATCATTGGAATCAGATGTCAGAATCAAACTTGGTAAATCTTTGAGTTGGACACTTTTTATTCCCGGAATCCAATTTACAGTGGTGTTCAGTTGCTCAGTCAATGAACAACTTGTTACTAATACTAGTACTCAATGTCAGTCAACAGAAAAGTCAACTACTAAGATCATCAGCTGAGTTGGCAAGTTAGAGCTGAGCTGGATAGTTTGTTACAATTCTGTTAGTTAGTTTCTGAATGTATAAATACAAGTCTACTCTGTTTGTAAAAGTTAAGGAGATTTAATATACAACTTTCATTTTCTAATCTTCTTCTTCTTCATTTCTGTACTTGCTATACTGTAACTTTGTAAAATTGTCATGGTATCAGAGCTATGGTAAAGCTCTTGATATGATTCGTTCTTATGCTTCCGCGGTTACAAACAACAATTCATCAGCAACGATGACTTCGTCATCAATTCCGGCGTCGTTTCCGGCGCAATCCTTCATTGATATCAATCATCCGTACTTCTTAAGCTCTGCAGATCATCCAGGTCTTTCTCTTGTTAATGAAATACTTACTGGATCGAATTATCACCATTGGAGCAGATCTGTGGAGATTGCTCTTTCTGCAAAACTCAAATTAGGCTTCATAGATGGATCGTTGCCTAAACCTTCAGCTGATGCTTCTCAAATCTCTCTATGGATGCGTAGTAATGATCTGGTAATATCCTGGCTTTTGAACTCCATTTCTTCTGATATTCGCAAATCTGTAGTCTATATGAACACTGCAAGAGATATTTGGACTGATCTTGCTACTCGATTCTCTCAACATAATGTTCCGAGATTGTTTTATCTTCGCAAAGATCTTGCATCTCTCTGTCAAGATACACTCTCTATTACTGATTACTTCACAAAGTTTCGTTGTTTGATGGACGAACTTGATATGCTTTCTCCTAATCCTAAGTGTTTTTGTCCCAATTCTACTTGTGTGTGTCAAAATGCTATGAAACTTGCTAATTACGAGAAGTTAGTGAAGTTAAGTCAGTTTCTAATGGGACTAAATGAGCAATATACGAACATTCGTGGTCAAATTCTTCTAATGAATCCTCTACTGAACTGAGTCATGCCTATTCTATGCTGTTACAAGAGGAAAATCAGAGAGATTTTAGGCCTACAACTATTAATTCTGAACATTCTGTTATGAATGCTAAATTCACACCTAGTTCTACATTCAAAGCTAAGTCTACGAAGAAAGTCTCAGACACATCAGTCTTGTGTGATCATTGCAATTTGACTGGTCATACTCGTGAAAAATGTTTTGCATTACACGGTTACCCTGAGTGGCACCGTCTCTATGGACATCCAAAGCCTAAACCACGAACTGTCAAGAAATCTGTTGGTCAACAGTCAACTACTGCCAATTCATCTATCTACCAATCTGCTCACAATGACAAACAGGTCATATCTACTTCTGATAGTCCTCTGACTATATCTGAGCCCAATGCTCCTGCTCTTACTCAAGCTCAATATCAGCAACTACTTAATCTACTGCAAGCTAATGTTGTCAAACCTCAAGCATCACTTGCTCCATGGATTCAAACTCCAGAATTTAGTACACATAGTGCAGGTATATCCTATATGTCCAACTCTACAACTACTACATTTGACAACTCAGTACATACCTGGATAATTGACTCTGGAGCCACACATCACATTACACCACATTTATTTTTACTTAAAAACATTCAGGAGTTAAAGTCAGATATTCATCTTCCTAATGGTAATATATCTCAAATACATCACACTGGAGACATTACTCTTGGATCAGACATTGTTCTGAAACAAGTACTTCATGTTCCACAGTTCCACTGTAATTTGTTATCTGTTGCTAAACTAACATCAGACACATCATGTGTTATACATTTTTCTGCTTCAAAATGCCTGATGCAGGACCCTGTTTCGAAGAGGGAGAGAGAGATTGGTGAATACACTGAAGGCCTTTTCAAACTGTATCTCAAAACTATTTCTGCAAAAGTTAACATTGCTACTAGTACTGATCATCTCTGGCACTCCAGACTTGGTCATCCCTCCAAATGTATACTTCAACACATTCCTTGTATTTCTGTGTCCAGTAATAGTACTGAATTGTCATCATGTGATGTTTGTCATCAAGCCAAACACTCTAGGTTACCTTTTCCAGTAAGCTCTTCTAAATGTACTGCTATCTTTGAGCTAATTCACTGTGATGTATGGGGACCCTACAAAACCCATACTCATGGTAGATGTAATAAATTTTTGACTATTGTTGATGATTTCTCTAAGACTACTTGGATTTTTTTGCTAGTTGATAAATCTCAGGTTCCTGGCTTAGTCAAAAATTTTCTTACATATGTTACAAATCAATTTCACACCAATGTTAAAATTCTCAGATCTGACAATGGGACTGAGTTCTGTAACAAAGAAATGTCAGACCATCTTCAGTCATTAGGTATAATACACCAAACCAGTTGTCCTTATACACCCCAACAAAATGGGGTTGTAGAAAGGAAACATCAACATCTTTTAAATGTAGCCAAGAGCCCTGAAAATTCAGTCAAATTTACCTATCTCATTTTGGGGAGATTGCTTATTAACAGCTGCACATCTTATAAATCTATTACCATCCAAAATTCTTGATTTTAAAAGTCCATATGAGCTTCTGTTTAATACTCCTCCTGACTACACAAATCTTAGAAGTTTTGGATGTTTGTGTTATATTCCAAATCTTCAATCTCATTCAGATAAATTTGCTCCCAGAGGTCTCAGATGTGTATTTCTTGGGTACCCTTTCAACAAGAAAGGCTATAGAGTCATGGCTTTAGACACCAGAAAATGTTATGTATCTAGGGACATAGTATTTGTTGAATCTGAATTTCCTTTTCAGCATTCTACCTTACACTCTGAATCTTTTGACTATTCAAACACTATGTTTCCCTCTTCTCCTCTTCTTAGTCATGAAGACACTTCTAGTTCATCAGTGCCTCAATTTACTTCTCAACAGTCTACTGATATTCCACTATAACTACTACTGACAACCAATCTCATACTCATTCATCCATTCCTACATCTGTGAATCCTACATCTCCTACTCATTTACCAATTTCTTTGTCCAAACCTACCAGAAAAAGGAAAATTCCTCAAAGATTACAAGGTTTCACTGGCTTACCTTCAAGTGTTAATACCAGTCTCTCCATCCCTTCTCAGCAATATAAAGATACTGACTCACCTTATCCAATTACTGCTTTTCTCAGTTATACTGCCTTCACACCAAATTATAACAGTTATTTAGCAGCCACTGCTAAAGTACCTATACCATACACCTATTCACAAGCTTCACAAAATTCAAATTGGCTCACAGCCACGAAATTGGAACTAAATGCCCTAGAAAATAATCAAACCTGGGAACTTGTACCAAAACCTGACAATAAACAAGTGGTGGATTGTAAGTGGATATTTAGAATAAAATATAATCCAGATGGATCCATTGAGAGATATAAAGCCAGACTTGTGGCTAAGGGGTTCACACAAACATAAGAGGTTGACTATTAATTTAGGTCTAATTTATAAGATAAAATATAGTCATGACTGATCTTGTTGGATTTGTATTAGTATTTTAATACAGTTAAGTTTTTATAATTAATAATAATACGAAATTAAAGATATTAACGATCAAAAGTGTGCATTGGGAAACGTGTCCAGTACAAACAGGAAAAGTAATAAAAGACGGAGGGAGTATTTAATTTGGATATGGTTCCGAAATTATTCCTGAATATCAAATGTTATCTTTTAATTAGTGGAGTTTATATGAATACATGTGAACCTAGTTAATTTTAAAAATATATATCCAATCAGATCTTGCCTTTAAGTTTTTGGGAACGATTTTGGAATTTTTTTTGGAAAATCTAGCATTTCTCTTAAAAAAATTTACAAAATCAAGATTTCAGATTATGCTTGAAATGTGGCAGTATTCTAGATGTAAAAATCTAATGATATAAATTCAAGATTCCCAAAGAATCATTTAAAATCCTAGGCTGTGCACTGAAAAGTTTATATTTTTCTTAGGAAAATGCTAGGTACCCCAAATTGGTTCCTAAAAAAATTCCCAAATGCAAAGTGTAGTAATTCAATTGGTTATAATAATAATGGGCCCTCCTGCATTCACACCAACCACCCAATCAAAAAATTTCACTTTGCCATGTAAGCTTTGCCACATCATTTGGGAGTAATTTTTGGGTACCAATTTGGGGTACCTAGCATTACTCTTTTTCTTACTCTTTTGAAACTAATAATATTTAAAAAACTAGTTATTGTAAAATGAATGTCCTAGAATGTTCTTGTACATGAATGTCCTAGAAAGTTATTGTAAAATGAATGTCCTAGAATGTTCTTGTACATGAATGTCCTAGAAAGTTCATTTGGCCTTTCAATTCTTAAGACCTTTGGCTTTTCATTTTTGTAGTCTCTTGGCCTATTGATTCCTTGTAACCTACAACTTGTAAGCCTATAAATAGGCTCCATATGTAAACTTGTGAATATACTTGAAGTAATAGAAATTCTCTTCTTGATCTCTCTCTAAATATCTAATATATATTACTAGTTATAATATATTCATAACACGTTATCAGCACGATTTACTTAAAAAGATTTTTTAAGTTAGTTTGCTGGGAGGTTTGAAGGTTCGCACAAAAAGGTCACTAATTTTCTTATCTTCTAAATCCAACTCTAAGGTACGCGTCTTTATTAATGGATTTGTTTTTACCTTTTACATATGTTTTGTGCACTAAATGTATAAAATTTTAAGCATGTATGTTAAGCTCCCATATAAAATATTGGAGTCTTATGAATGAAGTGGTTTATGAGATATTGGTTGCATAATATTAAAGATCTACATGACACCATGTACCATCACGTTAATGTATATAATAATCAGTATATATGCAATTCTTAATAATTTGTTTTCATACATATAAACTGAGACATCCTTTAAGTTTTCTTTAGAATATAGGAAACATGAGTTTCTTGTTTGTTTATCTATTTGTCTATCTACATATTTTCGCATTATATCCATGTTTGGAATTTATTATTGTTATGATTTATTGTTTTAACTTTGTGATTATCTTTTCTTAAGAATGTCAAACTTTACCAAACTTGAATTTGAGGCTCTTGATATTACCGGAAAGAACTATTTTTCATGGATATTGGATATCGAAATTCATTTAGCCGCACAAGGTCTTGGAGACACAATCAAAGAGGGAAATAAAGAATCTGAATCAAACCGTGCAAAGGCAATGATTTTTCTTCGCCGCCACCTCCACGAAGGACTCAAAACCGAATATCTTACGGTTAAAGATCCACTTGAACTTTGGAAAAATTTGAAAGATAGATATGATCATCAAAAGACTGTGATTCTTCCAAAAGCTCGTTATGATTGGATGCATTTGAGGCTTCAAGATTTTAAATCCGTCAGTGAATATAACTCCGCAATTTTTAAAATAACTTCTCAACTAAAATTATGTGGAGAAAATATTACTGACGCAAATATGTTAGAAAAAACTTATTCAACTTTTCATGCCTCAAATGTACTCCTCCAGCAACAATATCGTGAAAAAGGTTTTACAAAATATTCAGATTTAATATCATGTCTTCTTGTTGTTGAGCAAAATAATAAGCTCTGATGAAGAATCACGAATCTCGCCCTACTGGATCTAGCCCTTTCCCTGAAGTGAATGCGGCATCTTATAATTTTGGGCGTGGACGTGGTGGTGGACGTGGTCGTGGACGCGGCCAAGGAAATTTTGTGAGAAACAACCGTTTTCTCAAACATAGAAAACCAAATTCCAGCCCGAAGTTGGAGATAGTGGAGAAGGATAAAAGAGTACAAAAGAATGTTGAGAATGTTTGTTTTGGATGTGGAATGAAGGGTCATTGGTCGCATACCTGTTGTGCGCCCAAACACTTGGTTGACCTATACCACGCATCCCAGAAGGAGAAAGAAAAATCTGTTGAAGCAAATTTTGCTTTTCAAGGTGATGGACCCGAGTACAACCCCTCTGATATGACACATTTGGAAGTGTCTGATTTTTATGAAATCCCTGAAGGAAGCGGCAATGAATAATACATATATTATTATACTTAGTTGGTTGAAAGACTGTTTATCTTAATTTAATTATTATGTGTAAGACTTTATGTGCTTAATTATTATGAAATTTCTAATTATGTGTGCTTTTATTTGAAGTGATATGGATATCTCTCATTCTCGCACTGCTCATAAAATAGATGAAGATATTTGTCTCGTTAATAGCGCAACTACGCACACTATCCTTAGAAATGAAAAATATTTTACTTCTTTACACAAGTACGAAGGCAATGTTAACACTGTATCCGGAAGTATTAATTTGATTGAAGGCTATGGAAGAGCTAACTTGTTATTACCTGGAGGAACAAAATTTGTTATAACTGATGCATTGTTCTCTCCAAAATCACAAAGAAACTTGTTGAGTTTCAAAGATATTCGCAGAAATGGATATCATATTGAAACAATCAGTAAAGAAAATAAAGAATTTCTTTGTATAACATGCATCACTTCGGGTAAGAAATATATGAAGGAACAACTACCCGCTTTTTCTTCCGGATTATATTATACAAATATACGTGAAATTGAGGCAAATGCAATCGTAAACCAGAAGTTTACTGATACAAGCAATTTTATTGTTTGGCATGACCGGTTGGGACATCCGGGATCAACTATGATGCGGAGAATTATTGAAAACTCACATGGGTATCCATTGAAAAACCAAAAGATTTTTCAATTGAATGAATTCTCCTGTGCTGCTTGTTCTCAAGGAAAATTAATAATCAGGCCTTCTTTGGCTAAAATTGGAACAGAATCTCCTAGATTTTTAGAACGGATACAGGGTGATATATGTGGACCCATTCACCCGTCATGTGGACCATTTAAATATTTTATGGTATTAATTGATGCATCAACTCGATGGTTACATGTGTGTTTATTATCGTCTTGCAACCTGGCGTTTGCGAGACTACTTGCGCAAATAATTCGATTAAGAGCACAATTTCCCGATCATAATATCAGTACAACCCGTTTAGACAATGCAAGAGAATTCACATCTCGAGCTTTCAATGAATACTGTGTGTCAATTGGAATCAATATTGAACATCCTGTCGCTCATGTTCATACACAGAATGGTCTCGAAGAATCATTCATCAAACGACTCCAATTGATTGCCAGACCATTGATTATGAGAACAAATCTCCCCACTTCAGTTTGGGGGCATGCTATTTTGCATGCAGCAGCACTTGTACGCATCAGACCTACAAGTTATCATAAATTTTCTCCCCTACAATTGGCTTCCGGAAGAGAGCATAATATTTCCCATCTGAGAACCTTTGGATGTGCGGTATATGTCCCAATTGCTCCGCCGTAGCGAACAAAGATGGGTCCCCAAAGAAGATTGGGAATATATATTGGTTATGAATCTCCCTCTATAATAAAATATCTTAGAATTATTGACAGGTGATATGTTTACAGCAAGATTTGATGATTGTCATTTTGATGAAACGGTTTTCCCAAGGTTAGGGGGAGAGAACAAGGTTATCTTTAAATCAGGGGGAAAAATAAACAGCTGGAAAAAGAAATTACATGGAATGCATCAATATTAAATACTTATGATCCTCGAACAAACCAATGTGAACTGGAAGTTCAGAAAATTATTCATTTACAAGGCATTGCAAATCAATTGTCTGATGCATTCACTGATTTAAATAGAGTAACAAAGTCACACATTCCAGTTGAAGGTGAGTCAAAACCTCACATGAAGCGTGGTAGACTGATCGGTTCCAAAGATAAAAAATCCTCGAAAAAGAAAAGGAGCAAGGAGTGAAGATGCCCAAATAGAGGAAATAAAATCTCTAGAAGAGACTCCAGAAGAGTCCTGTGACATGAAAGATGAAACCCCAGAAGAGGAGCAGGTACCTGAAAAAGAAAATGAAGAGATCTCAATTAATTATATTGTCACAGGAAAAAGATGGAACCGAAATGATATCATCGTCGACGAAAATTTTGCATATAATGTAGCGCTTGATATAATGATTGAAAATGAGGATCTTGAACTAAAATCCGTCGATGAATGTCGACGTAGAGATGATTGGCCAAAATGGAAAGAAGCAATTGAAAAAGAATTGATCTCACTTAATAAACATAAGGTTTTTGGACCTATAGTCCGAACCCCTGAAGGGATAAAACCCGTTGGTTATAAATGGGTATTTGTGCGAAAGAGAAATGATAAAAATGAGATTGTGAGATATAAGGCACGTCTAGTTGCTCAAGGATTTACCCAAAGGACAGGCATTGATTATGAGGAAACATATTCCCCTATAATGGATGCTACTACTTTTTGTTACCTTATTAGCCTAGCCGTTATTGAAAAATTAGATATGCGCTTAATGGATGTTGTGACAGCATACTTGTATGGTTCCCTCGAAAAAGATATTTATATGAGGATCCCTCAAGGATTTCGAATGCCCTGAAGTATCTATATCACATTCACGTGACCTTTATTCAATTAAGTTACAAAGATCCATATACGGATTGAAACAGTCTGGTCGAATGTGGTATAAAAGATTAAGTGATTATTTATTAAGGGAACAGTACAAGAATGATCCTATTTGTCCATGTGTTTTTATAAAGAAGACAAAATCTTCATTTGCTATAGTTGTTGTATGTGTTGATGACATAAATATTGTCGGAACTCCTAAAGAGCTCCAAAAGACAGTCGATTATTTAAAGGCAGAATTTGAAATGAAAGACCTTGGAAAAACAAAACTCTGCCTTGGATTGCAGATTGAGAATCTATGTGGTGGAATATTTGTGCACCAGTCAACATATACCGAAAAAATCTTAAAACGTTTTTACATGGAAAAATCACATCCATTTAGCTCTCCAATGGTTGTACGGTCACTTGATAAGAAAAAGGATGTGTTTCG
Organism: Saposhnikovia divaricata; assembly: GCA_036435485.1. Taxonomy (NCBI): domain Eukaryota; kingdom Viridiplantae; phylum Streptophyta; class Magnoliopsida; order Apiales; family Apiaceae; genus Saposhnikovia; species Saposhnikovia divaricata. The sequence goes on from CM071595.1 coordinate 134,802,538, forward strand.
ACCGAGAGAGGAAAACGAGGAAGTACTTGGTCTTGAAGTACCATATCTTAGTGCTATCGGTGCATTGATGTATCTGGCTAATAACACACGGCCCGACATAGCATTTTCTGTAAATTTGTTAGCAAGGCATAGTTGTGCTCCAACACGAAGACATTGGTATGGAGTTAAACATATTTTTCGATATCTCCGGGGCACAACTGATATGGGATTAATTTATTCTAATAAATCCAAAGCAGTACTAACGGGTTATGCAGATGCAGGATATTTATCAGATCCAGCTAAAGCTCGATCACAAACAGGTTATTTGTTTACTTATGGCGATACAACCATCTCATGGCGTTCTGTGAAAAAGTCTTTGGCTGCTACATCTTCTAACCATGCAGAAATTCTTGCCATCCATGAAGCCAGCCGAGAATGTGTTTGGCTAATGTCAATATGTCAACATATTCGTGAATCATGCGGCATGCATCATGATAGGACAACCCCGACAGTAATGTTTGAGGACAACACAACATGTATTGAACAGTTAAAAGGAGGTTACATTAAAGGCGACAAAACTAAGCATATTTTCCCCAAGTTTTTCTTCACACACGACCTACAAGAAAATGGAAAGATTGAAGTTCAACAGATTCGTTCAAGTGAAAATCTTGCAGATCTATTTACCAAGTCATTACCACCAACAATTTATGAAAAATTAGTACACAAGATTGGGATGCGTCGACTTAAAGATCTCAAATAAATTTTCCATAATTGATGTACTCTTTTTCCTTTACTAGGATTTTTTCCCAAAGGGTTTTTTCCTAGAAAGGTTTTAACGAGGCACAATTATTGGAAATAGGACCTTCAAGGGGGAGTATTGTAAAATGAATGTCCTAGAATGTTCTTGTACATGAATGTCCTAGAAAGTTATTGTAAAATGAATGTCCTAGAATGTTCTTGTACATGAATGTCCTAGAAAGTTCATTTGGCCTTTCAATTCTTAAGACCTTTGGCTTTTCATTTTTGTAGACTCTTGGCCTTTTGATTCCTTGTAACCTACAACTTGTAAGCCTATAAATAGGCTCCATATGTAAACTTGTGAATATACTTGAAGTAATAGAAATTCTCTTCTTGATCTCTCTAAATATCTAATATATATTACTAGTTATAATATGTTCATAACACTAGTGACATTTTTAAAATTCTAAAAAGCGATGGATTTACTTTATATTTTCTTTAACTTTTTGAAATCCAAATTCCAGGTGATTTCCAACAATTGTCATAGATTTTATTTAAATCAGCAAAACTTTACAAAATTTTATGTCGACCTTGTTAAATTCTTACGTAAAATTAAAATTAATAACAATCTTAAAAAAGGTCATGAATTATTTGTCGGAAAATAATTTTGGGAGGTTGGTTGAAGTATTTGAAATGGGAAAAATAAAAAATTTCATAGGAGGAATACTAGTTATATACAGTAGAACCTCGATAAATGAATATTCGATAAACGAATAATATTATCAAATGAATAATTTTTTCTAGTCCCCACATAATAGAGATAGTATATTTTTGACCTCGATAAATGAATAATCTCGATTAATGAATAAAATTTTCCAGTCCCGAGCGTATTCATTTATCGAGGTTTAACTGTTATTATACAAATTCCCTTTAACGGGTTTTTTTAATAATATGTCCAAATTTGAAACATGGTTTGTAAATATGTCCTATATTTATTTGAAATTTCAAATATATCCTAAAATCAATTTTTCATTCAAATTTTAACATAAAAAGACCAATGTACCCATTTTAATCAAAATTATTTTAAGATATAATATCTGATAAAAATATGATTTGATTAATTTAAAGAGAAAAAGGTGCCTAAGGGTGAGATTAAAACAAATTAACACTATAAAACATGTGGCCCGCACGAGATTTTTTTAAATATCAAATTTTTCTCTATTATTTACATAAATAACCTTATATTTGTATTGAAAACATTTTAACCATCAAGCCCTAAAATTTAAATTATAAATTTTAATATTTATTTGCGTAAGGGTGCCCCTGGCGGGGCCTGTTCTAAGCAAAGTAAATAAATAATTTTTAGTGGTCAAAATAAAAAAAATGCTCCCGCCTATTCCAAGAATAATTTTTTTTTAGTGATTAAAATTGAAAAATTGTAATGTATTTATAATAGTATTTAATTAATATAACAAGGGTATATTGATCTCTATTTAACTTAAAAACTGATAATATGACATATAATTAATATATTAACATGATGGAACATATTTATAAACTTGCCCATTAATTTGGGACATATTATACAAATTCCCTTTAACTTAATTAATACAAAATAATGGATGGGATCTCTTTTCATAGGTATTCATTGATTATTTTTGGTACATAATTAAATACAAAGTTGTACATATTTTTTCCAATACCCCCTAAAGTTGATTGGTGAGTGGGAATAAAGATATCGTTCACTTGATCATGTATCTTCACAAACTCCACTTGTACAAGTTGTACATGATTTGCCCTCCATAAATCAGTGCAAATCATATTATGTATTGTAACATAATATTATTGGCATCTCAGTGTTAGACGTATAATATTATTGGCATCTCAGTGTTAGACGTCTAAGTAAGATACATGTCCATGTAGAAGCAAAATGAGACACTCCCATAAGCTTGAAATGTACAAAAAATTTGGCCAAATTGAGGTCTTCAACTCATACTAAAATGGCTACAAAACAGCCAATGTTTCACACACAATGTACTTATTGGGCAGTATAACAAATAATTGGGGTAGTATCAATGGTTTATTTATCTGGTTGTAAATGATTCAAAAACAGGTATCTGATCTCGACTGACCGACATTTGAACCATGACCTCTCCTGAAAATTGGTGAGAGATTTATGTGCCTAACCCTTATGGCTAAATTACATGTTTATAGTCTTTTCTGGTATGAGGTGTTATTCTGTTTATTAGAATAGCAGCATCTGTAATAAGATATAACATCAACTTGGACTCTCACCTCAGGATCGATAACAAAATTCTACTCTGAAATTATCTGACCTCATCAAGTGTGATCGAGATAATCAAACAAAAGTAGCATGGAATCCATCATAGAAACAACTAAAAGGCCTCATGCCTTGTGCATTCCATATCCTGCACAAGGTCACATAAATCCAATGCTAAAACTAGCCAAACTTCTTCACAACAAAGGCTTTCATATTTCATTTGTCAATACTGACTTCAACCACAACCGCCTAAAAAGTTCTCGGGATCCAGATGCCCTTGATGGCTTGCCTGACTTCAGGTTTTACTCAATCCCGGATGGCTTACCACCTTCAAATCCCGATGCAACACAAGATATTCCTTTGCTCAGTAAATACACCTCAATCAACTGCTTGGCTCCTTTATGCAATCTTATTTCAAGACTCAATGACTCTTCCATCTCTGAGGTACCACCTGTGACGTGTATTGTTTCTGATGGCGTCATGAGCTTCACTCTTAAAGCTGCTGAACAGTTTGGTGTTCCTGAAGTGCTGTTGTGGCCAACTAGTGCATGTGGCCTCCTACCATATATGCAGTACCACCAACTTGTGGGAAGAGGCTATACACCATGGAAAGGTTACTAGATATCAATTATTAGATCTCGATTAATTGACTATATGTTTTCAGTTTTAATTTTTGCCCTGGACACAACTTGTATGACACCAACAACGTGGAATAAAATATTATTTTAAATTTTAACGACGACACTGAGAGCACTATATAACTTCCAAGACCTTTATTTATTTGTTTTGCAGATATGAGCTGTGTAACGAATGGTTATCTAGATACAGTAATTGATTGGGTTCCGGGAATGAAAGACATGAAACTAAAGGATTTTCCGAGTTTCATAAGAACTACCGACACAAATGATATCATGCTTAATTTTCTCATAACTGAGACTGCAGCACTTCCTAAAGCTCGTGCACTTATTCTAAACACATTTGATACTCTTGAACAGGATGCTCTAGATGCAATTTTCGCAACTCAGCCACATATCTATACTGTTGGCCCGCTCACTTAATGATGAATCAAATCCAGCACAAAAGACTTGAGCTAGGCTATCAACTTAAGTTTGTGGAAAGAAGAGGTCAGCTACATTGATTGGCTCAACACTAAAGAACCAAACTCCGTTGTTTACGTGAATTTTGGTAGTATCACTACCATCACTGCTGCACAGCTCACTGAATTTGCATGGGGACTATCTAACAGCAAAAACCACTTCTTGTTGATAGTCAGGCCTGATATGATTGCTGGAGACACAGCCATGTTTCCACCGGAGTTTCTAGTTGAAACGAGAGAAAGAGGAAGGCTGGCGAGCTGGTTCCCTCAAGAGCAAGTTCTGAAGCACTCTGCTGTTGGAGGGTTTTTGACACATAGCGGGTGGAATTCGACTATCGAGAGCATCACCAGTGGTGTGCCAGTGATTTGTTGGCCCTTTTTTGCAGAACAACAAACCAACTGCAAATACAGTTGCTTAGAATGGGAAATTGGGATGGAGATTAATAACAATGTCAAGAGAGATGAAGTTGAGGAGTTGGTGCGAGAGCTTATAGATGGTGAGACTGGAAAGAAGATGATGAAGAATGCACTTGACTGGAAAAGGAAAGCTGAAGCAGCTACAAGCCCTAGTGGTTCTTCTGCAATAAATTGGACAGATTGGTAAATGAGGTGCTACTAACAGAGTAGTTGAAATATTTTAGAAATATAAAAGAACACAAGAAGCTCCGTATTTCTTTCATGGACATAGATCACTTTTGCCTAAATCCAGTAGAAATTGGCAGTGATCCTTTAAAAAATGTATTAGTTTTATGTTGTTTCAGTTTGATGATACAGCAGTATTTTTTAATATTTCAAAAAAATATTGAAATCCTTCTTATCCATACAAGGGGCATGAAGAATATCACAATTTCCATTATCCTGATAACATTTGATTCTTTTTCACACAACCTGTTGAAAAGCAGTCAAATAATGGAGAAGAGGTGGTGGTCACAAAGCAAAGTGAATGGCATATGCACCAAACACATGCTACTGTTCCAGTTTCTTCTACCCACCTTGCACATGCTCTTCTATCTTAAACTCATCCTAAAAATCACTGCTGTTGAGTATAATACCACACAAGCTATAAACATTATCTTAAAGTCCCTAGTGTTATAATCTAGCACAAAACTAGAAGATCTCACCAAAACTAGAAGATCTAGCACAGTCTCAGTACTCTAAGAAGATTGAGCTATAAACTATCAAAATGCACATGATAGTACTGGTTGGAGGTAGACTCGACCAGATAGTCGGAGCCCATAAAATGTATTTTAAGACTATAAATGTAGAATATAACATCACAGTGTTAACTTAAAAATGAACTAAACTTAGAAAAATGTTAGAACTTGTTTCTAAAATGAACAAATTGTTAAACCTAACTTTTCTTATGATAATTCTTGAATTCGGGATCATGAAAAATAGGTAAACACGTTTGTATATATATGCTGCTTATTTTGATAAGAAGGGACAATGAGTGATGATTTTCTAAATGGAATCAGAATTTCGCATAATGTATTAGTCATGTATTATCAGGGAATGACCCACTTCTTGTATTATCAGGGAATGAAGCACTGTCTTTTCCAACCAACTTAGCTTTTACGGTTTGGACAGTATGACCTCTTTCACTAATTTTTTCAAATTCGTAGTTGATGAACCATCTAGTTTCACTGCCTCCTCTGCCTTTCTCTTCCATTCCATTGCCTTCTTCCTCATTTCTTTGCCTTTCTCTCCTTGCATCAATTCCCTAATATGCATGGCCACTTCATCTCTCCTGACATTCTTATCAATCTCTATGCCAACACCCCAATCATTGCAAGCCAACTTGCAATTGGTAGGTTGATCAGCAAAATATGGCCAGCAGAGCAATGGGACGCCATTGATTAGGCTTTCTGTCATGGAATTCCATCCACAGTGTGTCAAAAATCCACCAACAGCTCGATGACCAAGTACTTTTTCTTGTGGGCACCATCCGGCTATAAGTCCTCGATCTTTAGTTTCCTCAAGAAATTCTTGCGGTAGTACTGCTGTCTCACCAACAACCAAATCAGGCCTAATGACAAACAAGAACTTTTGGTTGCTACTAGCAAGACCCCATGCAAACTGCACTAGATTTTCAGGTGTCATAACTGTGACACTACCGTAATTTACATATATTACTGAATTTGTTTGATTGGTGTCAAGCCACTTTAGACAGTCTGCATCTTCTTTCCACAAGTTGGATCCAAGGGACTTTAACTGACTGTGTGGAAGTTGGTTGATTAGCAACTGAAGAGGGCCTATGGCATAGATTGGTGGACAGATAGAGGAGAGGGCACCTAGAACATCAGACTCCAGAGTATCAAAAGAATTGAATATTATAGCTGAGGCCGTGGTGCATCTTTCCGTTTCGCTAATTTCAAACTGAACCATTGGATCACTGGGATCAGTTGTGTGGAAGAAACTTGGAATATCTTTTATTCGGATACTTTTTATTCCCGAAATCCAATTTACTGTGTTGTTCAGCTGATCCATCAAAGAAGTTCCATCTGCTTGCATAATCAGTCAGAGAAGACTATTTGACAATTAACCTCAATGTTTGAATGGAATGTCTAATCTGTAAAAACGAGAAGATTTTGTGCGATTAACTCATATATATTCTGAGACACTTTGAAAGCTATATACGTGGAGTAATATCATCCCAAAGATTTGGTAATTTAGTATCTCACTGTGGCTCTCATAAAAATTTACTGCTACCCTGCTACGAGCTATCTACATATTGACAGCCAGCAAATAGAACAAATAATTCACTAAAATTCGGTAACCATGCAAAGAGTAGTTTCTTATATGAAATTAGACATGGCATTATTTTTGCTGAAACAGAGTAGAGCACGGACAGTAAGTTTCAAATCTCAGTCTCAAACTTAAACTCATTAATGATCTGCTTTTGTACATACCTTTGGATGGTAGAAGGCCTTTTTCTTCAAGTTGTCTGTAATGTTTATTCAACAACAAGATAGTAGCAGGTGAAGTCCGAAAACACACAGAAGGAACACCAATCTCTTTCGCAGCTATGATAGCAAAGCTCATGATTCCATCCTGTATTATACAACTGACCGGTGGCCTAGAACTAGACGAACACTTGAGCTTTTCTAGCAATTTACGTAACGGGGCTAAGCAATTCTTCTGTGTTGACAAGCACAAGGACAGGGGATCTTGAGTGGCATTTTCATCCGAGGGAGGCAGACCATCGGGTATTGTTTCGAAACAAAAGTCAGGCAGGCCATCAAGAGAGTTAGGGCCTCTAGACTTGAGCAAGCGTTTGTGGTTAAACTCAGTGTTGACAAATGTTATGTAAAAACCTTTATGGTGAAGAATCATGGCTAGCTTTAGCATAGGATTTATATGACCCTGAGCTGGGAAAGGTATGCATACAGCATGAGGCTTTTGATTATCTGCTGCTGAAAACTCCATTTCTGATCATTCGAATTTTGCTTACTCCCTCAGCTCAGCATATGTAGTTTTTTTTCGAACTATTTAGTAACGGATCTGCTGCTGAAAATTTCTTATTGGTTTGCTGCATAAGCATAGAGATTGTCAAATCTGGCAACTGGTTTTACGGTCTTTACCTAATGATCTCGAAAACGACAGGAAACTTAGAATTTAGATATTTATAAAGAAATAATTATTTTGGTCAATGAACCCTATCTCTTTATCCATTTTATAATAAAATTCAGTATTATTTTCTGCCGTGTCGTTGCAACAATTGAATCAAAGAACAGAAATATGCTAGATGATAGGCCATAAACAGTCAAGGCCCAACAAGGAGCCCAAAACAATGAATAAATCATCTCATGAGAATAAGAGCGGCCCAGCCCAGAGTAGCGGACCCCGGGCCCGGGGCCACTACCACGTGGCGTAGTCTCCACCCCAGACTAGGGGACCCCAGATGGGTGACACTCGACACACGTGGCACCCCACCTCAGCTGACATTCCGACATATGGCGCTGACCAACACTAAAAGACAAGGGAAGGCACGTGCCAAATCATTTCTGCAACAACATGGCCACACTCCAGTCAACGGTCACCCCAGACTGGTCCACGTGTCCTACATCCCGAATATTCAGCGATTTGTCCCCCAGATCCAACGGTCGGGGGTGAAGGTAACCTACCCCTAAACCCTAGGCCTAGGGCTATAAATACCCCTAGTAAATAGGGTTTAGGGGTTGAACTCTATTACACATCCACACACTCTTATTACTTTGTGGTACTCTACTTGATTATTACCTTCCAGAGCCAACTCTTATTCTCACGCCGGAGGCACCTCGGGGCCAAACCCCCCCTCCGGTGTTGTTTTGCAGACACCCCACAGCAGCTACACTACTTCCGAGACAGGAGTTGGCGAGGAAGGACCCGATCAAGATTTGGAGTTATCATTGGCGCTAGAAGGAGGGGGAACCTCCGAACTCCAGAACCCCGAACCAACAGCCAAACTGAAGCAACCCGAACTACCTAAAACCGCGAACCATGCCCCGAAGAACCACCTCTGCCCAGCGCCAAGCACCCAGCGCGACTAGAGACGAACCCCTAATAACTATCCCGGAGCAAGTCCCACCTGTCCAGATCCCAATCCAAGAGAGGCTCGGAATTGGGCCAAACGACGCTCGGGTAACCGTCGAGGTGAACCGGTACAAGTATACAGATGTGCCCCTGGACTCCGCACAAATGGAAAACCTGACACCCGAGGAGCTAGCCCAGGCAATCCGAAATTATAGGAACCGTCCCCTCCCGGAACCTGAACCTGTGCAAGCGGAAAATTCCGGGGAATCAGCCAACTCCCATCATTCCCGGGCCTCGGTCTTTGACCGCCTTGGAAACCGGGGCAAGGGAAACAGAAAGGACCAGGAGGTTCGGAGTAGGGACAAAAATGATGAAGCCAAGAGACTAGAAACGCTCCGGGAAAGAATAAGGCAGGAGGAACAGGCTAAGTTGGAGCTCAGAATCCAGAAGAGGCTCCAAGAGGAAGAAGAAAGAATGAGGAAATCCAAATCCAAAAGAACCCGGAGGGAGGTAAGCCCGGAGATTATCTCAGATGATGAAGAAAATCCAAACCACCTGGTGCAAATGATCCATGAGCTACAGAGGAAAGTCAACAGTGACTCCGGGTTCGAGATCCAGGACACACTCACCCCTTTCAGCCATTCCCTTGAAGCCATACCCCGGCAAAAGAACCTCAAGCACTACAACTTTGACTCCTTTAATGGGCTAGAGGACCCAGAAGAACACCTCAACTACTTTGAGCAAATAGCCCAGATATACTTCTACAATGACCTAACCAAGTGTAGGTTCTTCGCTTCCACCCTAAAGGGAGCAGCTCAGAGATGGTTCAGCCGGATCCCTTCCCGGAGCATACACAGCTGGAAGGAGTTCCGGGAAGCCTTTCTCCGGAGATTCCGAGCCAACAAACCCCCGGAATATCACATGTGCCACCTTGAAACAATAAGGCAACATGACAACGAGACGCTTGCCGCATTTATGAAACGGTTCCAAGAAGCCATAAACCAAGTCACCAACCTAGACGAAAGAGAAGCCTTGAGCATATTCCGGAAGAACCTAGACCCGGAGCGTAGTGAGCGCTATGTTATTGAATTGGTAAACAAAGAGCCCCAAAGTCTAGCTGCAGCCTACTCTATGGCCGCCAAGTTCATCAAAGAAACTGATGTCCTACAAGCAATGAGAATGACCCGGCAGGGCACCTCCTCGGGAAGAGGTAAAGATGATCGCTCTAGAAATGATCACAACTCGGATAAGAAGTTTAAGCCCAACAAACAGTACAACTATATCCCGAGTCATCAACTGACGGTCCCGGACAAAGGCCACTCCTCCGGGGCCAAGTCTGAAGCCAGACCCCCGAGACCGGGGAGGGCCGAACCAAGGCCGGAGCCAGAATGGACACCTTTGAACCGGCCACGCGCCGATATATTAAAAGAAGTTCGGAGCAAGCCCTTCTTTTATCCTCCCAAACCCTTGGTTTCGGCCCCAGAGAGTAGGCCCCGTGACAAACATTGCGATTACCATGCAACCCATGGCCACGAGACGGAAAGCTGTGTCTCCCTTAAGTTCTTCATCGAAGACCAAGTCAAGAAAGGAAATATGGGCCAATATCTAGCTCGGAGAACCACGGAAAGGGGCGAAGGACCCGGGGCCCAGAAGACCAAGAATGTGGTGCACGTTGTATTGGGAGGATCCAATTCCCCTCCGGGAAGCCCGGATTCCGGAGATGAAGTAATGATGATAAGCTCGGCCCCAGAGCAAGTCATATCTTTCAGTAACGCCGACTTTGAGGGAGTAGATCCTAACCACAATGAAGCCCTAGTCGTAACCCTGGACATCGCCGAAAATGAGGTAAAAAGAATTCTTGTTGACAACGGATCCTCCGTCAACATACTATTCAAACATACCATGGACAGGATGCAACTTGGAAGCATCAGGATGAATGAGTGCCGGGAAGACCCGCTATATGGCTTCGGCCACAACTTGGTTCCGATCCAAGGAACCCTTTACTTGCCCGTCCAATTTGGCACCGCCCCGAAACAGATAGTTCATATGGTCAAATTCTATGTAATCAATAGCCCTTCCTCTTACAATGTAATCCTGGGGCGCCCAGCCCTGACCAAGCTCCGAGCCGTAACCTCAACCCCACATCTCAAGTTTAAGTTTCCCACACCCTCCGGGGTCGGAGAAGTTAGGGGCGACACAGAAACAGCCAGCCGGTGCTATGGCCAAGCCTTAGTCATGGCGGAGGCCGACCCGGAGAACAAGAGGAAAGCTTCCTCTTACCACAAGAATCTAAGCAAAAAGAAGCACAGAGTTTCAACTTACAAGAACCCCGGAAAAGAGGTACAAAACATTGAAGTCTCCGGAGCCATGTCCCAGGGACCAAATATGACTGAGGCCCGGGAATATCAGATCTCCAACTCCCAGGCCCGAGTGCAAAAATCGTCCCTGCTTCAAGACCAAGCTAAGGTGGAACCTGCAGTAGAAACCGAAACAATCGAACTCATACCGGGAAACTCAGAAAGAAAAATTAAGATCGGAGCTGGTCTAGAAACCGCCTTCAGAGAAGAATTAATCCATCTACTCCGGGAATATGCTGATGTTTTTGCTTGGAGCCCATCTGATATGCCCGGGCTCCGGGAGTCCCTCGCCATGCATAGCCTGGATGTTGATCCCCGGAGGAAGCCTGTGAAACAGAAAAGGAGGAACTTCGCCCCGGAGAGGCAGAAAGCCATAGACGAGGAAGTGGACAAACTGCTCATGGCAGATATCATCTGCGAGGTCAAATACCCGGAGTGGTTAGCCAATGTAGTTCTGGTCAAGAAGCCTAGTGGGAAATGGAGGATGTGTGTTGATTACACGGACCTAAATGAAGCCTGCCCCAAAGATCCATATCCACTGCCAAGTATAGACCAGCTCATCGATGCCACCTCCGGACATGTGATGCTTAGCTTCATGGACGCATTCTCCGGATATAACCAAATCAAGATGAACCCGGCAGACATAGCCAAAACCGCATTTATCACTCACAGAGCTGTCTATGCTTATAAGTTCATGCCCTTTGGACTCCGGAATGCTGGAGCTACATACCAAAGAGCCATGGTGGAGGTCTTCAAGGATCAAATCGGCCGGAATTTGGAATCCTATGTCGATGATATCATTGCCAAGTCTGAAACGGTTAGGGAGCATGTCCCCGACCTGCGGGAATGTTTTGAAAATCTTAGAAAAAATGAGATGAAGTTGAATCCGGAGAAGTGCACCTTTGGGGTAGCAGCAGGAAAGTTCCTAGGCTTCATGATCAGCCAGAGAGGGATTGAGGCTAATCCGGAAAAGATAAAAGCCATCTTGGATATGCAATCACCCCGGACTCAGAAAGACATTCAGAAGTTAGCCGGATCATTGGCAGCCTTAAGAAGATTCATACCCAATTTGGCAGAAAAGTGCTTACCATTCTTCACTTTGCTCAGGGGGGCGAGCAACAAAAAAGAAATTACCTGGAGCCCGGACTGCCAGCAAGCTCTTGAAACCATCAAGCAATACCTCTCATCACAACCGCTTCTAACAAAGCCGGAACCCGGGGAACCCCTACATCTATACCTCTCCGCCGGGCCCCTGACCGTGGCCGCGGCCTTGGTCCGGGAAGTCAAGGGAAACCAGCGGCCGGTGTACTACATCAGCCAGGTTCTAAAAGATGCAGAAACCAGATACCCCAATCTAGAGAAATTTGCCTTCGCCTTAGTCACGGCCTCAAGGAAACTCAGACACTACTTCCAAGGCAGAGAAATCAAAGTGATAACAGACCAGCCGTTAAGGCGAATAATCCACAAGCCAGATGCATCCGGAAGATTAATAAATTGGGCAATTGAGCTAAGCCAATTTCACTTAACGTTCGTGCCCCGGACCGCCATCAAAGCACAGGCTTTGGTAGATTTCATAGTAGAATGCTCCTTCCCGGAACCGAAGCAAGCTACGACAGTAGCTGGACGTTTGGTAAATCAGGACCAAGCCCCGGGGTCATGGACTCTCCATGTGGATGGATCCTCAACAGCCGACAGGTCCGGGGCAGGAATAATCATGAAAAGCCCGGAAGGCTTCCAAATCAAACAAGCCATAACATTCAAATTCCCAGCAACGAACAACCAAGCCGAATATGAAGCTCTTCTAGCCGGGCTAAGGTTAGCACGAACTTTGAGAATCAACAGCCTGAATATCTATAGTGACTCCCAAATCGTGGTGCGGCAAACCAAAGGGGAATACCTAGCTAAGGACCAAAAACTGGCCCAATACCAAGCCCTTGTCAAAAGTTACCTAGCCACCATGCCAGAGTATCAAATCGGCCAAATCAACAGGGAAGAAAACTCCGAAGCTGATGAATTATCCAAGCTGGTTCAGAACTCAGCCGAACTAGACAGTTCGGTCTACTTTGAAGAACTTGAAACCCCGGCCATCGATCAGAAAGAGGTAACGGAGATAGAGGGAACCCCGAACTGGATGACCCCTTTCATCCTCTACTTGGAGAAAGGAGAGTTGCCCGAAGACAAGAATGAAGCCAGAAGATTGAAAAACAAGGCTTCGAAATACTTCATAGAAGAAGACCAACTCTATCGCCGAACCTTCTCATCTCCGACACTGAAGTGTATAGGCCCGGAGGAATCCAATTACTGTTTACAAGAGGTACACGAAGGGATTTGTGGGGATCATATGTCCGCAAAGTCCCTCGCATACAAAATCATAAGGCAAGGTTACTACTGGCCAACAATCCACTCAGATGCAGTAGAATTCGTCAAGAAGTGCAGAAATTGCCAACTGTTCAGCAATGTACCAAGACAAAGCCCGGTGTTACCATCCTCAGTCTTATCCCCTATCCCATTTGCTGTATGGGGCATCGATATAGTAGGGCCTTTCCCCCGGGCCAAGGGTGATCTGAGGTACCTCCTTGTAGCCATTGACTACATGACTAAATGGGCCGAAGCAAAGGCGATGCGAACCATAAACCAGCAAGACTGCATCAAATTCATGGACAACATATTAATGCGGTTTGGCCTGCCCAGGGTCCTGGTTTCGGATAATGGTCCCCAGTTCATCGGCTCAGACTTTGAAAACTATTTGAGGGAAAGGGGAATCAAACACAAGAAATCTTCAGTAGCCTATCCCCAGGGCAACGGGCAAGTTGAAGTGACAAACAGAATTCTGCTAAGGGGAATTGAGAAGAGGCTGAAGGAAAGCAAGAACAAGTGGCCCGAAGAGCTGCCACATGTATTATGGGCATACAGAACTAGTCCACGATCCGGGACAGGGGAAACTCCGTTCAAGCTAGCATACGGAACCGAAGCAATGTTGCCAATCGAAGTGGGTTCTCCTTCCCACAGGGTAATCAACTTTGATGAAATTGCAAATGAAGAAGGGCTACGAGTCAATCTAGAGCTAGTTGATGAGGTCCGGGACAAAGCAGTACAAAGAATGGAGAAGTATAAAGAGAAAACAAGAGAATACTTCGGAAAGAGGTCAAGAGCCAAAAACTTCCAAATCGGGGATCTAGTACTCCGGGATACCGAGGCTTCAGACCCTACTAACACAGGGAAACTTATGCCTAAGTGGGAAGGTCCCTACAGAGTTAAAGAGGTACTCCGCCCCGGAACCTACAAGCTCAGTCACATGGACAACTCCGAAGTCCCCAACACCTGGCATGGCCTCAGACTAAGAAAGTACTACCAGTAAAGGGAAATAGATTCAGCTCATACACGGGCGTTTTCTTTTTTTTGGGAATTGTATTCAGAAATCATGTAATCATTCTGTCATCAATGAAAAAGAACTTTATTTCCTACTTGGCGGTTCAATTTTATAATTATCATCCAAATTCCTACTTGGAAAAGTTTTCATCCTTTCCAAGTAGGCCAAAGCCCGGGACCTTAGCAATGCTTCGGCCCGGGAAGCCATAGGCATCCAAATTCCTACTTGGAAAAGTTTTCATCCTTTCCAAGTAGGCCAAAGCCCGGGACCTTAGCAATGCTTCGGCCCGGGAAGCCACAGGCATCCAAATTCCTACTTGGAAAAGTTTTCATCCTTTCCAAGTAGGCCAAAGCCCGGGACCTTAGCAATGCTTCGGCCCGGGAAGCCATAGGCATCCAAATTCCTACTTGGAAAAGTTTTCATCCTTTCCAAGTAGGCCAAAGCCCGGGACCTTAGCAATGCTTCGGCCCGGGAAGCCATAGGCATCCAAATTCCTACTTGGAAAAGTTTTCATCCTCTCCAAGTAGGCCAAAGCCCGGGACCTTAGCAATGCTTCGGCCCGGGAAGCCATAGGCATCCAAAGCCCGGGACCTTAGCAATGCTTCGGCCCGGGAAGCCATAGGCATCCAAACTCCTACTTGGAAAAGTTTTCATCCTTTCCAAGTAGGCCAAAGCCCGGGAGAAACAACCACTCCCCAATCCGGAATACCCGAATTAAGGAGTGAGGGGCAGTACAAGCTAACAAGAAACCAACAACAAAAGAACAAGGCAAAACTTGCGGAATAAAAGTAGATATAAGAAGAAAAGAGCGGACAGGCCGGGCTGACCGACAGCCCGAAACACCTGACAGTTAAAGTTACACACGGCAGCAGAATTTAAAGTTATAAAACCAAGTTAAGATTACATCAAAATGAAAGAAATTACAAGGGCACAGCCCGGGCACTGGACGCAGCTACATAACGAGGTTAAGCCGGAGGAGGACGGGAGGAGCTGGGAGCAGCGTAAGGAGTCGGTTCCCCTTCACCCCGGGCAAGAGCATCCTCGGCCTCCATGTACTCTTTAATGAAGTTTTCCCAAGTGGCAGACCCAGGATCGCTCTTACACATCTTCTCGGCAACAACCCAGCAGCGGCTGATTTTCCGGGCTGCGACCAAGGAAAGGTCATCGTCGTAAGCATCCGAAGCCCGGAACTCAGCAATGACATCCTCTTCGGACTTCTTGGCTTTCAGTTCATCCCGGAGCTTCTTCACTTCTTCTTTGTAATCCTTGACCTTAGCCCGGTACGCATCCCTCTCATCAGCAACTTGCTTAGCCCCGGCCTTGAGCTTCTCAACCCGGGACTCCATGCGCTCCTCCAGCTCGGTGACTTGCTGCTTCAGGCCAGAAATCTCCTGATCTTTCCCAGATGCCCCAGCCAACGCAGCCTGGCCCTCCTTGATCTCTCGGCATGCAGAAGCCGCAGCCCCGGCCATCCGGACCCCGATCTGTCAATATAAACGCAATTAGAAGCCTAACAAGAAAAACAAGTGTGGGAAATTCGGGGAGATGCATACCTGACCGTAAACCCCCATCATTTCCTGCAAGAGCGAAGTGGCCGAAGTTTTACCCATATCCTCCCACTCCGTCTTGCTGGGAAGATCAGCCAGGAAACCGATGAAGTTTCTTTCTTCCGGAGACACGGGGGCGGCCTCGTGAGGACGGAAGTTAGCCTTCTTCGGGCTACCACCAGCAGAGCTCTCCTGCACAAGCTCGCAGTCCGAGAGCATGGTCCCAAACTTCTCAGCTTGAACAGAAGAAACCCTGGGCCTCTTCCTCGGAACCAGTCCGGATTCGTCCACCACAGCTTCGGGGATCACTGGCCCCGAACCCCCCGTTCTCCCCTCCTCGGCTTGGGAGTCACCAGCTTCCCCGGGGGCCTTAGTGTTATCACGAACATGCCCAATGCTCTTAAGAGCCGCGGCCAAAGCTCTGTTGGATTTGTTCATCTCAGCAACTTTCTCAAACTCCGGGTTATAACCGGGAAGACCTGGAAATAAAAAACACAACAAAGGAAATTTTTACATTAGCCCGGAGTAAAACCAAAACAACAGATATGAGTACGATGAAAATATAGCCCGGACTTACATCCTATCCGGTAAAGGTAGGCATGACTCATGAGATCCTCCCGAGTCACCAGCCTCCCAAGACCTCGGCAGAAGGCATGTACCCGGTCCAACGCCGCATCCTGGAGATCAAACACCTCGAAGTGCATAGCCAAAGGATTCTCCTTGAAGGTGGGCATGAACCGGATATCAACACCCCGGAGAAAGACGAACTCTCCGTTCCAGCCTTTCAAAGATGGAAGCATAACTAGTGGCTTCGAATCCGAAGAAGGATAGCCACAGGCTTTAGCCCGGAATCTAAACTCAAACAAAGGAACATTGTTGGACCGGACCATCTGGAAAAGATGGTGAAAAAGCTTGAAAGTAGGTAACACTCCGGCGGCCTCACAACACCCCAGAAAATACGAAATCCACTTGACCGCGTTTGGAGTCAATTGGGTAATGGGGATCCCATACTCAAACAGGCACAAGGACTTAACAAACTGATGACACCTGGGCCCATATCCCGACCTTAAGTGCTCCAACCATACCCCGACCCAACCGCCATCGGGCCTGTGGTAAATCTTTTCCCCGGGCTCCGGCCATCTCCACTCCACGTCACCATCTATATGGAAAGTAGCCCGGAATATAGTGTCCCACTCAACCGGAGTCTCCAAATACTCCGCCCTAAAGGGACCAACATCCATTCCGGACCCTGGCTTAGCCCCGAACTTAGAGTCAAGAAAAGCCCTATTGTATCGGGTCATCTCTGCTACATCCGGACTCTCCCCAAACTCCGCACTGAGATCCCTGAAGAAGTAAGCTTGAGGAATCCCCGGGTCCCTCTTCACAAAATAATACTTAGAGTGGCCCCAGCTACCGTCCGGCTCACTCAGACTGTACCCCGGACCCATGTCCTTGGTCGCAATACTCGTTAATACGGGAAGGCGGCTCTTCTTCTTACCCATTATACCCCAATCTAGGTCTATCAATTCTAGACTACTATCCGGGGAATTAACACTACTTGAAGAAGTACTTGGGTCGGAGAGAGGAATTAAAACTCGTCTAGCAGTTACTTTCCTAACCATACAAAGGGACTACCCCGGGCTACCCAACAAAAAGATAAAGCCTACAATTAGTCTCTACTCAGTCCGGGCCAAGAAAGTAAAATAAAATTGAAGACAAAAAGGAATACAAAGACCGGAGCAAGAAAACTTACAGTGAAGTCCGGAGGTCTGGGTGCGACAATGAACTTGGATCAGATCACGCTTATAGCCCGGAGTGCAGGTCTTCAGAGTAGCAGAATCACAACAGCAAATAAAAAACTCGTAAAAGACAAATGAGGGGAGGGAGCCGCTATTTATAGGCAAGACCAGAATCCAGACCGCCCAAGACACGTGGCGGCCCAAAAAGACCGGCCCACTATCTCCAAAGCCCGGGGATAGTGGATGACAGCTGTTATTTTTCCAAAAAAAAAAAAAAAAAGAAAAGAAACAAAAACAAAATCCAAAAATGCACTCAAAATATTACCTATATTCCTTAATAGACGTGCATTTTTGTGTACGCGCAAACCCAACGCCCCGGGATATACACTTCAATCCCGACCCCGGGCCTGGGGGCGACCGAGGCCAAAGCCCAACCCACAAAGAAGACGCACTCACAGAACCACAAAACGTCCAGCCCCGAGGACATATGTCTCGCACCCCGGAGTATCCACAAATCCACTCCCCAAGGCAGAAACACCCCTTACTACTCCCCCATCCGGAAAATCCGCATTAGGGAGTGGGGGGCAAATGATAGGCCATAAACAGCCAAGGCCCAACAAGGAGCCCAAAACAATGAATAAATCATCTCATGAGAATAAGAGCGGCCCAGCCCAGAGTAGCGGACCCCGGGCCCGGGGCCACTACCACGTGGCGTAGTCTCCACCCCAGACTAGGGGACCCCAGATGGGTGACACTCGACACACGTGGCACCCCACCTCAGCTGACATTCCGACATATGGCGCTGACCAACACTAAAAGACAAGGGAAGGCACGTGCCAAATCATTTCTGCAACAACATGGCCACACTCCAGTCAACGGTCACCCCAGACTGGTCCACGTGTCCTACATCCCGAATATTCAGCGGTTTGTCCCCCAGATCCAACGGTCGGGGGTGAAGGTAACCTACCCCTAAACCCTAGGCCTAGGGCTATAAATACCCCTAGTAAATAGGGTTTAGGGGTTGAACTCTATTACACATCCACACACTCTTATTACTTTGTGGTACTCTACTTGATTATTACCTTCCAGAGCCAACTCTTATTCTCACGCCGGAGGCACCTCGGGGCCAAACCCCCCCTCCGGTGTTGTTTTGCAGACACCCCACAGCAGCTACACTACTTCCGAGACAGGAGTTGGCGAGGAAGGACCCGATCAAGATTTGGAGTTATCACTAGATGCCTCCATTTTTATTTATTTTTAATCCCTCCATTTGTATTGCAAATTACGTGACAAATTCTTAAGTCAAATTTGATTTGGTTGTGTACTATTGATGCTTTTCGTGTCATCATACTTAGATGATTGATTGTAAAATGTGTCAAAGTTTTATTTCATATTATAGGATAGTTTCAGTTTCAGAAGTTTGCCTCTTGTCTTTTCTTATGCCTGCAGAGTCACAAAGTTTGTTTTTTGTGCAGGTACATTTGCTTTTGTTTAGCCGAAACAAAATCAGCGCCTGTGGGTATTGGGCACAGAATTGATTTATTTACTACATTAGTTCCCGTATCAAATAATTAAGCATAATTTTAAAATTTATTAATAATGTATAGTATAGATCATTATAAAACTACACAAATCTTGAATGTAAGTAGTGATTATTTTAAATTTAGTAGAACCCAGAACAATTTGCCACCTAAACATATGGAGTTGGTTCTGAAAACACTTTAAATCTTTATTACACTACAGATGTACAAGATAACATCACAGTGTTTAGTTGAAATGATATGAATCTTGAAAATAGTAAAAGTTAATACAAAATGATAATCCGCACCACGTTGGGGAACACTTTGTTAACTTGAAATCCAAAGGTGGAATTTTTCTGGGAAAAGAAAGATTGAAACAGAAGGTTTGATTTGAAGTACTAGTGCAATGTGTATCCCAAACCAAATGGTTTTAGGATTTGGACAACAAGACTTCTTGTACTAAATTTTCGAGATCAGAGGATGATGAACCATCTAATCCAACTGCTGCATTAGCCTTTTTCTTCCACTCTGTCGCCTTCCTCCTCATTTTCGTGCCTTTCTCTCCTTGCATCAATTCCCTAACATGCATCTCCAATTCATCTCTTTTAACATTCTTATCAATCTCTATTCCGACACCCCAATCATTGCAAGCCAGCATGCAATTAGTAATTTGATCCGCAAAAAATGGCCAACAAAGCATCGGGACCCCACTGTATATGCTTTCAAACATGGAATTCCATCCACAATGTGTCAAAAATCCACCAACAGCTGGATGATTGAGAACTTGTTCCTGTGGACACCATTCTTCTATAAGCCCTCGATCTTTAGTTGCTTCGAGAAATTCAACAGGCAAAACTGCAGTTTCAGCAACAACCAAATCAGGTCTAACGACCCACAAGAAGTTTTGGTTGCTATTAGCAAGCCCCCATGCAAATTCTACTAGGCTTTCAGGTGTCATCACTGTGATGCTTCCGTAACTCACATAAATAACCAAATTTTTTTGCTTTGTATCAAGCCACTTTAGACATTCTACATCTTCTTTCCATAAGTTAGATCCAAGGGACTTCAACTTATTCTCTGGAAGTTGGTCGACGAGTAACTGAAGAGGTCCTATGGCATGGTATCGTGGACAGACAGATGAGAGGGCACCTAGAACATCAGACTCCAGAGCATTAAAAGAATGGGAGATTATAGCTGAGGCGGTGGTGCATCTTTCAACTTCAGTAACGAGGAACTGAACCGCAGGATCATTGGAATCAGTTGTGTGAAAGAAACTCGGAAAATCTTTAATTTGGATACTTTTTATTCCTGGAATCCAATTTATAGTGGTGCTCATCTGATCATTCGAAGAACTTCCATCTGCTGACATAATCAAGGTAGACATTCACAATTAACCATACATATATAAAAATGCTCAGAGTTGTTCAGTGGCTTCAAGGGAAAAAAGTATATGTATTCAAAAATTATCAATCTAACTAATAGTATGAGCAAGATTTGTTTTAGTTTTAGCAATGAGAAGTTATATTTAAGATAAGAGAGGTTAAGCATTAAGCCAATCCCCAGTAATTACTGGACTTCAATTCACCAACTTACCTGATGTAGTTTATTACTATGCAAATAAAATTAACAATTTCGGTATTTTAGTAAACGAAATCAAAAGCAAGTAGTTAATGGTCTGTCGATCAAATTGATTGTCATTGATACATTACCAACTCCATCAAATTTTGAATAGAGTGACTAAACAGGATCGATAGACTTCAATTTCATTGACAGACCAATAAAGTAATGTTGCATTTGTAAAATCCATCAATCCGTTGATTCGTTTGACAGATTAACTATTTTTTAGTAACGTGATATATGCTGTAAAAAGATCGTGCCCATTTCGACATGCATACCTTTTAGTGGTAGAAGGCCTTTTTCTTCAACTTGTCTGTAGTGCATAATCAACGAAAAAATAATAGCAGGTGAAGTAGAAAAACACGCACAGGGGACACCAATCTCTGTGGCAGCTATGACACCAAAGCTCATGATCGCATCTGGTACTATGCAAGTCACCGGTGGTCCAGAACTAGACGAAGAGTTGAGCTTTTCCAGCAAGAGGCGAAACAGGGCTAAACAATGCTTTGGTGTTGACAAAAACAGGGACTCAGCAGATTGTGTAACACTTTCATCGGTGGGAGGCAGACCATCCGGGATTGCTTCAAAGCGGAAATCAGACAGGCCATCAAGTGAGTCGAGGCCTCTTGATTTAAGCAAGCGTCTATGATTAAACTCGGTGTTAACAAATGTAATGTGAAAGCCCTTATGGTGAAGAAGCATTGCTAATTTTAGCATCGGATTTATATGACCCTGAGCTGGAAATGGTATGCACACAGCATGAGGCTTTTGATTTTTTGATGTCGGAAGCTCCATTTCTTGTTGTTTAAACTTTCGTTACTCTTCTCAACTTTATATGTTCTATAGACTCTCACAACATATTGTGACCTCTCACTTCTTGGTGTTGTAAACCAACCGTGGTGATTGTAACTAGTTAAGCATGATACAAGTGGGAGTCTTCATCACTATTTTAAAACAAAACTTGTAATTGGTGAGACATGACAGATTACAAAATCTCCGAGGGAGATTTTTCTTTTGGCTTCGTAAAATATTTATACTTAAATAATACTGAATATTACATATTTGAATCTCTAACAAACATATCGACAAACACATAACACAATGCAACCGCAAAACATCATTTCACGAACACTACCCGAAACCCGAAACTCGAAACTACCGCTTCTAATTCAAACATCTTCATTCCCATCCCCCACATACCCACCACCAATCTCACAAACCCTCTCCCAAACCCTCTCCTCAACCTTGACAACCGACAATCTCGGCTGCCTAAACAACTCAAACCCCTTTAACCCGCCATCTTTCTTCATCTCTTTCAAGTCCACATGTCGTCTCATTTCTCCCACAGCCTTGACATCAACAACACCGTTATCTTTCTGATCAGTATACCACTCACGAACAACCGAAACAACGCCAACAATACACCGTGATTTCGTACCAGAATGGTAGAAAAAACAAAGATCGTTGAGTTTCATGGATTTCATGTTTTTTTTGGCTTGGTTGTTTTTGACTCCGTCCCAGTTTGATAGTCCACCGTTCCTTGCTTGATCTTCCCATGACCATTCTCCTGGCTCTGTTTTTAGTAGCCAGAACTGCTTTCTCTCGTTCTTTTTTACTGCCATTTTTTTTTTTTTGTTGTTAAGGTATTGGTGTGTAGTTTTGTGGGGATTTAAGGACTCGGTGTTTAGAGATTGTGAGTGAAATAGGGAGATGTAATGGCGGGAGATATGAGGCCATTTTGGCGCTTAATTAGTTTTGGCCTTGTGCTCTGTCTGATGTTTTGGTAATAGCTTAAAAGAAATTATTTAAAATAATCTTAGTTTTCAAGATTTTTTATTTAAAATATAATTAAAACTTTTATTAAAATAAAAGTTATTTAATTTAATATATATGTTTTAATAAATAAAACGATTATTATTTACATATAAAGAGAGCATGAACATTTAAGAATATTGGGAGATCATATACTCTAAAAATAAATATTAAATAAAAAAACATGTATGATTATAAAAAAGATTGTATAAATAATTAATAAAAAGAAGAGTACGAATTGAGAACATAAGCGATTATTACAGTTTTAACAAACTAATTTTTACAAATTTTCCAAAAAATGAATAGTTTATGTTAATTTATGGTACTATGAAGTATAAAAAATGATATGATTATTATTATTATTAAATAGCATTGCTTAAAAATCAGATGCTAAAGTATATTACAATATGATACACCATATTATATTTTATCTGTTTCAATATTATTCGTAAACATTTTGTAAAGATGAAGCAT